>OY728125.1:2010927116-2012177116 GCA_963277665.1 Viscum album
TAAAATTTATTCCAAAAAATATAATTATATTATTTTTAATAAAAGAAAATAATTAATTTTTTAAAACAAATCCAAAATATAATTTGACTTTATGAGCACTTTAAAACAAATACGGTTTAAAATATACATCAATATTTTGTACTATTCATTGAAATATCAAAATTTTCACAAAGTTATCAATAATTCACCAAAAGATAATAAATAAATTATGATTTAAAAAATGAATTTCATTTTATGAAATAAAATTTTGAAAATTTCCATAAATTAATTATAATTGTTTTTCATAAAAAAAATAAAAACTATTTTTATAGAAAATGTATGTTTGAAGAACAAAATGACTTTACTAAAAATAAAGATCTTATTTAATAAGAATTAATTAATAAAATTTCATTAACTAGAAAATTTATATATATTTCATTATTCGGTTAATCATATTCATACCCTCAAATTCAATAGCTTGGTTATAATAGTCATATTTAAATAAAAATATTTCACGGTTCATTTATGCTTAGTGTTACATATTTTGTACACTATTCAAAAATTTAAGTACATTAAATTCTCGACAATTTAATAAATTACATATTCATATTTTTTTACTTTTTTATATTAAGAAAAGTTTTCACATTTAGAAATACATTATTGAAATGCCACACTATAAAAATTGTTATTAAAACTTCTTCTTGAAAACAGGGAATGATAAATATAAAGGTTATCTGGAATTATACATAAATAGGTTTCAAATAGAAAAACATCAGTGGAAAGTGAAAATATGAACATAGAAGAAAATAATAATGACCAAATAATGATGGATAGTTACAAAGATCATTGATCACAAGAAAGTGAATAATCATGATAATGTTAATAACCACAAAACCATAAACCAAAGAGGATTGAAAAAAATTATCGATTCATCAAAAATAAAATTAATAGGATAATTTTTTATTTCAAGATCCTTTTTTTAGAGTTGAAGAATTATTTTACCATATATAATAATATAATAAGGAAATATACTTACTTGATATATATAATTTCATACTTTAATCTTTTTTCACCACAATATTATATTTTTCTTCAAACAATTAGTATTCAAGATTATTTTTTATGCCTAAAGTACCAACATAAAATTCCATTTTTTCATATAAATACACACGTGGATAACAATATATTTATATTATCTTAAGAAATTATACAAAAAAATGGTTATAAAAAGTTAAGATAATTACCAAAATGAATAAACCTTTATTATAATAGATAAATCAGTAATCTCCAAAATTCATTAGTAATATCCAAAGTTCAAACTAAATCATTATGTAAATAAATGTCCTTAAAATTATTAAATATATTACTCACTAAGATAGAAACCCAAAGATTATAAATATTTGATCTCATGTTATTCTCAGATAAATTTAACATTTATCTCCAAATAACATCAACAAATATTAATATCTCATACTAAAAATGACTATGACATTGTAATATAGTCTCTATGATATGTTAATCATTTCCATAAATAACTTAAATCACAAAAAAGACACATTAAAATCATAATTATTCAAAAATATAATTTAACCTTTATTCCTCAAATAAAATCCCATCTTATATGAAAATATTTTAATTTACCTTAATAATATAAGGTTTCCAAAATATTGAACTTCTTTTGAAATAACATAAATCAATTAATCACCAAATCACTTTTCAATACCCTGGTTATATGTTTGAAATAATATATGTTCCAAACATCAACATAATCTTTATTTATCAAGTTTTTTACCTAATTTCATACTAAATATGACATCACATAGGCCAGTGGTAGGTGTTTCACCATTATCTCCCCTCGATTGTGGGTTCAAGCCATGAAACCTTTTTTGATACATTGAGTTGGCACCTGGTCAGCAGGTTGTAGTTTTTCTAAAACTATGCTTATATAATTTTGATAAATTTTCCAAAAATATGATAAACATATAAAAATTAAATTTAATCATAAATCATCTTATAAACCATAATGGTTATAAATAACATTAAACTTATATCTAAAAAATGTATATTCGTTATTATATAAATAATATTTCACCTTAAACCAAATGGTTACATATACCTAAACCTAATAAAACTTCTTTCAAAATGTCATTAATCACTTTAAAATACAATTTCTTAAAACCTAAAAGGGGGTCTAAGAGTTTAAACTTATGATCATCATTAAACTTATAAATTCATAAGTGTATCCAAAACTCTTAAGATAACCACTCATGAAAACATCACAATCTTCAAAGATTCATAAACCCTTCTATAATACCAAGTATAATAGTCTAGATTATTAACATGTGGGATGTAATTGATACTTATCAGATCACTCCATGGGAAACTAAACCTCCTAGGTAGTACTCTTACCATTATACCCAGTGGAAACCCTTTCCTAAAAAAGGCCATGGGAAGAGAGTCATGCTTCACCCAATGATTATATGTGAGATTACCCAAGGATCTAATCCCATTATTTTCTATGATACCCACTATAAATAACTATAATAAAATATTATATCTTATATTGTATTTATAATATAATTCTTATTATTTTATTAAAAAAGATATTTATGGTTCATGTTTTTAGAGATTTAGTTCATCAATCTTACATAAAAAACCCATAAATTTAAAAGTGGATACTTATATTTAGTATCCATTTTTCCAAAAAAATATAAAACTTTTAAAAAGAAACACATTTTATTTTTATGATAAATATTCATGAATTTAAAATTGAACTCTTATTTTTTATTTCCAATCCATAAGTCCTATGAAACAAATTTTAAAAATGTTTTACGAGAACAAAAATTTCAGCAAGGGATATAAAAGAAGAAAGAAACTCATTAGAAAATTTTAAAACCCTGAGATTTCCAGCCCAAAGTTTTTCTTAAAAAAATTATAAGAAATAAAGAAAGAAAAATCATAATCATGAGGGTTTATTAGGAAACATAAGGACCCATGAAAAATATTTTTCTTAAAAACATACATTTTTACGCAAAAAGGGGTATAACCATTGGTTGCATTTTTAAATATAAATATTTCCATGAAAAATCATAAGAAATCATAGAAAATTAATATAGGTAGATTGGGACATAATATTTATATAAAACATACATAACCCTTATATAACCCTTATAAGTTTGAATAGCCATATGGTCTACTTATAATATAATTACCAAATTCATTGGAGCACTATCTAGAAACACCCATTATATATGAAATATCAGGATCACCTATCATTATGAGCTATATCATGATAAACCATCATAATAAACAATTTTCATGTACCCTGTCACAAATAAAACATTTTAATATTGTCATAGGTCTTTATAAAACCCTTGAAAAAATCTTTTAAACCTATATAAAAGGAACATTCTGATATTGAAATACCATTTCTAATTAAGAACCCAATTTCAATACCTAAATATATAAAATAAAAGGAAAGAAGGTTTTTATTTAAATAAAAAATATATTTTTATAAATATATATAAAATAAAATAATGGCTATAGAGGCAGGAAAATTCGTTGTCACCATTTACCTTAAAATAGAATATTCCTTTTGTCTTTTGTAATGAAAATTAAAACGTTCCATAAAAATATTCATTGAAAACCTTTGAAAAAAAAGTCAAAAGAGACATAAAATGTTCTTTATAATTATTTCATATCCATATAAATACAACCATAAAATTATTTTAGAATATATATAATGAAGAAAAATATTTATAAAATTAATCCTTAAAATATTTAAGATGAGGGTTTTAAATTAAAGTGATGGAAATAAATCTTTAAAAGAGGATTTTTAAAATAAATCCCCCTATGTAAAACATTAAAAGATTATTTTTTTAAATAATTTCAGAAAAAGTAAAATATTTTAAAAAATAAACATTAGAATCCATTTAATCATAAATAATAATTTAATTAAAACATTTATAAGAATATGGATAAGGAAGAAAATGAGTTGTAAGGTAAACTTTAGAAGATAATTTTTTAAAATAATGTCCTTTACCATGAGTCTGAATTATCATTTATTTTATTTATCATCCTGAATAATAAAATTATGTTAATTATTTAATTTATTAAAAATATTTATAAAATTTATTATTTCATTTATTTCATTTAACACCATGTTATATAAAATTAATCAATAAACTATTTTCACATTATATGTTTGGATGATTATTCGAATCATATGTCAAAGATGACTTCAGTAGGTTAACTATGGTCAAATAGACCCTTATTACATAATATATAGAATAAAAATTACTAAATAATTGTCATTTTTATTCAAAAATTATAGTTTTAAAACCAGTAAGGAAATATGGTTATGAAAAATGAACTATGTTAGAATCATGAAGATGGTAGGCCATACATATGTTTGAGTAAAATTTACATTTTTCAACGATCATTACGAAAAGTAGGTAATAATTATTTTATCTTTAAATAATGATCATAATATCATAAATAAAATAATATTTATTTAAATATACTTATATATATTATCCAAGTGGCGTGGTGATGAAAAATGAATCATATCATTTCATGGAGGCAATAGTCAACACACACGTTTGAATGATGATATCAATCTTCTGTGAATAGAACGGTTACAAAATACATGATATATTTTGTTTTAATAATTATAAATATTCCATTAATAAAATATATATACATCTATTCCATAATTATAACCATCCATAAGATGAGGTTATGGAAAATGAATTACATCGGTTCGCGAGGTGGTAGTCTGCTGTACACATGAATAGTGGTTTTATTACCCATTTGATAGAAGAGAAGATGGATATAGGATATTAAATTAATATAATAAAATATAATTATATTTAAGAAAGTTATTTTGTTATTTTTACATGTTTTATAGATTTCTTAATTAGGTATAATAAGAAATTAAACAAATACTCTTGGTTAAGAATTATACCTCTTCTTCAGAAAACCTCTTAAGGTTTATAATAAAAATGTTCACAATGATAGTTTTATGATCAAAAATAGATTCTAACATATGGATAAAGATTTCAAAAAAGTATTTGGGAAGTTATTTTTTTGTAAAATTTTTTTCATGAAATGTGAATAAAAGAGAATAAGAAGTCCCCTTGTATAAGATAAAGGATGGAAACTCTTGGAATTTATTAAAATAATAAATTAATATAAATTAAATTTCACATTTAAATGGATCCAAATTGTCACATACATGACTTATTTTAAAGTTAAATTTCATTTATTTTTCATTTATGATTTGTTTTTGGGGTTTGTCAAGCTTTTATGGTAGAATGGGTGAGTTTTCATGAATTGGGCCAAACCGTGAGCCCAATTCCAGATTTAAAAATAAATTTTGTTTCTTTTATAACTTTATCAATTTTTAATATTTTTCACCCATTCAAGTTCCTAAATGGTCTAACCTGATATAGAAACACCACCATTGTAGTTTGGAGCCTTTAGAAAATCATAAACAAGTTGTATATGAGTTTTTATTTAAGGGATTGGGCCTGCCCGAAAGCCCAATTCCAGTTTTAAAAATAAATTTTGTTTAATTAATAACTTATACAATATTAAGTCTTTTTCGGTGATTCCAAGCCCCAAACACTCCCCTTGAACCCAGACGCGCGTCCCATATCCTCCCACCCTCTTTGAGGCTCCGTTTCATCGCGGTTTAGGTCGAAACTTCTGAAGCACTCACATTTCGGGCAGATTAATAAAGGTAATTTGTTTCCTTCATAAATCCTTCAATTATCACTCTTTTTTCCCCATTCAAATTCCTACGTGGTCTAATAATCCTTTTTAGAACATCCCTTGAATGGTTGGATGTTTTCAGATTCATAATCTGGTGGATTTTGGGTCGTTTTATTCATGATTGTTTTGAGTAAGTGTTTCTCTCTTCAATTTTTCATTCTCCTTAGGGTTTCCTCCCTCTTTCATTATATTCTAAAATGTCGAGAAGTTAGGGTTCGATCCTAAGGTCTGATTTGGTATCTTTTGGGTCAATTTTTGGTGGTCTAGGTATGGATTTATATTCCTTGTGGTGCGGCGGTGGTGTGCTTAAGGTTTCGCACCAAGTTTTGAGGATTTCGACTCAAAAGGTAGGTGATTCCTTGTGTAGCCATTTTATGATGAGTTAGCTTGCATGGATTATTAATTTAGCATTTTTATAATCTGTTTTATGTGTTGTGAAAACAGTTTTGATGGATTTGGTTGAACATTTAATTTTTAGTTGCATTATAGCTTGAAATTGGTTACTTTTCATGTGTGACTCTTGGAGTAATGTTTGGGTATAGTTTATAACATATGAAAGTGATTTATTAGTCTTAAAAGGGGATTCCAATTCTGGTTTGTTAATTCCTTATTGTCATGTTGGCCTTGAATGTAGGTTTTTTTAATGAGTTTAAGGAGTAAAAACATGTTGTACTTCTTGAAGGTGATTTATGAAAACGTGTGTTTTTCATGTGTATCTTTGTGGTATTATTTGATGTATTTTTATAACATTTGGGGGTGGTTTAATAATTGTTTTAGGGCTGAACAATTCTGTTTTGGATTGGTATTGGTATGATTTTGCTTTTAAATGAGGGTTTTGAAATGGGTTTAGTGTGCAAACAATGGTTATACCTCTTGGGTTTGTTTTATAAAAATTGCCAATGTTTTATTTGGTTACACAAAGTTGGGAAAGGGTGTATATGTACTGTTTGGGTGAGTGTGTTCACCTAATGTGGGTTTTTGAATGGTAAAGTGGTGATTTGAGATGTTGAACATTTTTATAATTTTTTTTATAAATTGTCGAAATGTTTTACTAAATTGTGTTTTGTGTGCGAAACATGGGTGTGGGATATTTCATGTGAGTTTATTTATAAAATGAATAGTTAAGGTGAGAATGGTATTGTGTGACATGTGTGTGGGCTGTTATGTGAGTTGAATATCTTGTAATGGTTTTATAAAATTGTTTAATGGATTTGTGGAAGTGTTAATGAAATTTGAAAAGTGTTGTAGGCAATTTGGAGTGAGTTTGATTTCAAAATTCATTTGAATGAAAAGTGGAATTTTTGACTTGTGTGATGTACATGGGGCTGTTTGGTTAATTTGTGATGTGGAAGTGATATTTTCATGTGAAAACTATACTTCTTGGATTACTGAACTTGTTTGAGCACAAAGGGAAAACCCGGGTATCTAGGTGGGTGGACGTGTACTAGTATGCTAGTGAATCTTTGAGGTTTGGCCTCAGTTTCACTTAGCAAGATTGACGCTTACAACTCTAACTAAACTATGATGATGATTATTGGGGACCAATAGGTTATGGGTATGTTCCCTACTAGTGGCTCGTGCACGAGAATGGATATTTGGGATGGTTACCTTCACCGAGAGACGAGGTACCTGAGACCCACAGCTAGCTAGTGCCTAGGGGTTAATTCCCATTGCTTGTGCTCACTAGATACTTTGTTATTACCGTCGGTATATGGTATGAGAGGCTGTAAAATTCAGTAGCTATGGTATTTATTTTAAATATTTTTATTCTTTAAATTATCCCACCTAAAAACTGTTTTTATTTAATGTTGCATCTTTTAGAAATTTTAACTAGCATCTCATGTCTTTGAAAACATGCATGCTTTTCGCCATTAAATGTTTATCACATGGAATCTATTAGTGGTGGTATCCTATTGGGCTTTGTCTGACACCCTACTTACACCCTTGGGTGTAAGTAGACTTGGTTATTTTTGTTGTCGCAGGTTGGATACAGTTTTTTTTTGTTCCAGTGGTTCGGGTTTCTAACAGGTCCTTGGTAGTGAAGTCTTATGGAGATAGCATAAGGGTGGTGCCCCTTGACAAAAGGGTTCTTGGGCTGTCCTTATTTGTTTTTTACCTTTGTAATGGTCTTTAAATGTAGTTTTAACTTATGTAATTCAGTTCTGAAATTTTGTAAAAGATGGTTTTAGTTGAAAAATCCAGATTTGTTTTATTGAGTTTTTTTGTTGTTTAAAGTTTATAGAATCGGGTAAATCGTTCCCAATTATCATTTTATGATACCCGGGCACTTGTGCCAGCCCTTGGGGATCGGGAACGCCCTTCGGGCCTTGTCACGGGCTTGGTTTGGTGTCGATTTTGGCGGCGACCAGATTTGGTTCGTGACACAAATTGTTAATATTAAAATATAATAATATTATTATTATCAATAATCTCATACATTAAAAATTTAATATTTTTAGGTGATGTTTTTACCATTATATTTTTATTTTAACCTCTGTTAACCATTTTTTGACAATTACTACAGTATTAAAAATTTTACACTTTAAGGGTCATAAAATTTACTCTAATTGGATAAATGGACAAAAATGGACCATTTTTTATATTTTAAACCATATTACAATCACTTGGTCAAACAAAGTATTATTGTTCAATTTTAAATCATTTAATAAAATATTGTTCATTATAAAATAACATTAATGTTAATTTTGGAACTATTCATTTAATTTGACTTTTAAAACTACAAGACAATGATTAAATTTAAATATAATTAATTAAAATAACTATAATATGTCATATTTATCTATAAAAATTATGTAAAATAATAACTCAGTAAGATAATATTTTTTAGAGTTTTTACAATCATTTTATTTATTATTCTACTACTTGTACAAGCACTGTGTTTATGCTTCGTAAGTATTTAAGGTAATTATTCCATAAAAAACTAAATATAAATTTCCATGATAATAATATCATTTATATTTCAAACAAACATTTATAATTGACCATATCTTCTGTTTATCTCTATGTAAAAAAATTATATATAAAAAAACAAAGAGAATAACAAGATTTGGCTTCTCTTTATATAAAATAATGTAAATTTAAAAATCCTAGAAATTAGAATAAAAAGTCATATATTATAATTTTGGATGATTTATGATGATATATACTCTTAAAATAAAATTAATTCCAATGTTAGTGTTACTTTCTAGTCTTTTTCACATTATTTTTACCCTTAATTAACCAATTTTAGCTTTATCATGGTAAAACAATTTACTATGATTACTATTAATTATGGATAAAAATAAAGGGTAATATTTTAAAATTTTAAATATAATAATTAAAAATATTTCTTCCATTTTTCAGGATTAATTTCATAGAAGTTTTGGAATATAATTTAAAATTAAACCCATAAAACGATATTGGAAACAATTTTTTAGAAAAATGCATTTTTTAAGTACCCAAATTTTTCTATACCAAATTCATGTATAAAACTCATTAAAAATAACACAATTGGATTAAATTTTAATAAAAAATAACTAATAAAAATTTTAAAACTAATTCAAAATATAATTTAACTTTATAAATATCTTAAATGAAAATACAATTTTCAATAAACATATATATATTTCACTATTCATTGAAAAGTCCATATTTTTATAAAATTACCTAAAATTCACCCTAAGATAATATTGAGGTGATGATTTAAAAAATAAATTTATTTTTATCATATAAATCCTCTAATATTTCTAACAATTAATTATAAAATTTTATCACGAAAAAACCAACTTTGAAGAAAATATATATTTTAAAGAACAAAATGAACTTATTGAAATCCAAGTACTTATTTCTTAAGAATTTATTAGTGAATTTTAATTGATTGGGAAATTTATCTATATATATATATCATAATTTATTTAATCATATATATACACATAAATTCAATAACTAGGTTATAATGGTCATATTTTAATAATAATATTTATCGGTTTATTTAAGCTCGGTGTTGAATATTTTGTACACTATAAAAAATCTATAGAAATTACAATGGTATTGTGATAATATTTGTGATATATAATTTTTAAATTATGAAAATTTTGTAAAATTAATATATGTTTACCTTGGGTTATCTCAGTTCATATCAAATCTACTTGTAAAATATGTGTTTTTTGCATCGGACCTGAGAGTCCCAGTTTGGGGTTCCTCATTCCTCTTAAACCATAATTATTTCAAGAGAAGATAATGTTGATTATTTCCTAGAATTTATTTAGGCCAACCTAAATTATAAAGACATATACTTTTCATACATAGATATTATATCTTAATTGATTAATATTCAATACATAGCATTACGATCCACACTAGAACCTATAGGTTTATTGTCTTTGGTGACTTGATACATAAAAATATTATTTAGGTACATTATTTATCATCTCTAATAATTTTCTTCTCAATATTTATGCTTCTTGACATACCTTAATTAAATATTTTGTTCAAAACCTGGTGAAAGGAGACATAAGAAAGGGTGAGATCATATTCTCCATAGGAGTAGAAAAAGAGGACATCAATGATCACATAAACATATAATGAAGAGTATAAGAATATGATATTTTTAAAAATACATACCCAATATATCATAAATCATAATCTTGAATTTTGGTATAATTCTTGGTAGTTCATAAGATAAGAATCATAAAGTAATCAAAGAACATGAGCTATGAGAGAATTCCATTGGGAAAAGACATAAGTTTTGGGTACTCACATAAGACTATAAAATCATTTCATTAATCAAGGATCACTTAAAATTCTATCATAGTAAATTGGGTTCACTTTTCATTTCATCTTATACTTAGTTAAGGTTCACTCCCAAGACTATTATAGTGAAATAATCCCCTTACTAAACTTAGTTTTCTCCCTATTCCAGTCCTTATTAACTCATAATATATCTATATTTCCCAATGTATTGGAGGGATATATAATTTTTCCCACCCATAATATAAATAAAATAACACATATGTGGGAAAATATATTATAAAACATTGATTATAATATAATATTTGTTAAGGAAATATGTTTTATCAACATTTCATAATTTCATTATAGCATATCCTATGGAAAAGAAACGAGTTTCATATTCATTTCATCATTTTATCATCATAGTCATAAAACATCCCGAAAAATAATAAAAATGGTATCCTTGGAAAATAACTCTAGAAAAACATAGGTAACATCAAAGGATGTCATCTTAGATGAAAATACATTTAAAATATCACTTGGAATATTTCTTGAGAAAAATACCTTTTTATTTTTAAAATCACTACTTTAAAATCTAAAAATATTCAAAATAATATGGAAACAATTACCTAAAAAAACCAAAGAAATTTTTAAAGCAATCATCAAATCCTTTAGTAGTCATTATGGTGGGAAATTGTTTTGATTCTCTATACATTAAAAATAAATTTTCGTCTCATATTTTTATTAAAAAGTCAAAATTAGATTGTTTAGAAAATGATAAGATGCTTTATTTTAAATGATTTTATAAAAATTAAATAATGGATTAAAATAATTTTATATAATCCTAGAATAATATTAAAAACATTTTTGAAAATATGGAATTAGATGAAAAAATAATTTCGATCGAAGAGAGAAATAAATTCAAATTTCCTGAAAAATATTATTTCTCTCTCTTGAGTACTTAAAGAGAGTAAAATGAAAGGAAAACATATAATCATTTGAAATAACCATAGGATAAAACATTTTATTTTATTACTGGTAATTATATCATGAAAGTTAATAATAAAAAACTTAATCATAAACAATCTCAGTAAACAATGAGATTGTGACATAAAACACTTACCTCAGGTTTGACTTTCATCGAAAGTTATATAACCTACTGTATAATAAATTTAAATTTATTAAATTGTATAATAAAATAAAATAAATACATTTAATATCATATATTATCCTATAATATTTTTTAAACACCCATTTATAAATAATTCCTTAATAAAATAGTCGTTTCCAAGCATTAATAGTTTTGTTTTTCATGAGAGTTTCAGTTTGGTAGTTCCTGTCCTTGAACTTTGATCATGGTTACATAAAATTCAGAATGTTAGTTATGATATAAATATCACACACACTTATATATATATATATAATGTAGATATATTAAAATGATTTAATCCGTTCATGGAGATGATAGGTCGTACATACGCATAAACATTGCTTTCACTTTTTGACAGATGGAACAAATAAAAGGTAAATTATAAATAATCTTTGAATAATAATTATTATATCATATATATAACATATATTTGTAAAATTTTTCCTTATTAACATCCATTTAAATATTAAATGAAAAACAAATCACATCACTTCATGGAGGTGGTAGTCTACACGTACACATGAGCGACGTTATCATTTTCTAATAGATGGGAAGAAGGTGGATAATGGATGTTCCATAATTAAAATAAAAAATTAAGTATATTTAGGATAAATATTTTATTATTTTATAATAAATAACATAGATTTATAATAGGTATAAGGATAAATAAAATTGAGAATTCCTAATTAGGATTTATACCTCTTCATTGAGAAACCTCTATTGGCTTAAACCTTAAGGTTTGAATGTAGAGTCCTTCAACTTGAAAATAATATAAAATATGTGTTTAAGTAATATATTATTATATTAGGATAGGTATTTTATGATATATTGGAATCAGAAATTAAAAATAATGAAGGAGAAGTGGTGCCTTTTTATATGTAAGGGGAGGGGCACCCTTGGAATTACTTAATATATTAAATTAATATAAATTAAATTTCATTTAAAAATGGATCCAAATTAAAAAAAATAGAATTTAATATGAATATGAGTCTATATAATATTATTAAATAAAATTTATATATGTTTTGGTTATATTTTTACCATAATATCTTAGTTTTATCCCCCGTTACCCTTTTTATAATTACCATAATATCAATGTTTTTTTACTATTTAGGAGTCATGGAATTTACTATAAAAGAACAAGTGACCCATAAATGTAACATGGTAGATATTTCTAACAATATCCTATTATATTGGTCGAATATATGATTTTAATGAGTTTTAAATCATTTTACAAGTTATTTCTCATTATAAAATATCATTAATGTATTTTTTGGAAATAAATGATATATTATAATATAATATGTTCAAAAATAAAGAAAAATAGTTAGAGAATGACATTGATTAAAATATAATGATTATATGATATTAATATAATCATAAAATCAATTTTTACAGATTTATATATCATTTTAAACCATATATTTTGGTTAACCCCTTGGTTAACCAATTTTAACCTTTACCGTGGTAATGAATTTTTCAATATTAAAGGCTTATAATTTTACTTATAAGGTAAAAATTGGATCATAAATTGATAAGGGGTGATATATTATACTATTTATCATCCTATGTTCCCTATTTAAATATTTTTATTATTTTTAAATAATTTAATAAAATATATTTAACATAAAATACTTTTAATGTCATTTTAAGAACTACTCACATAATTTTACTTTGAAAACAACTTGACAATAATTTAATTCAAATATAAACATAAACAAAATCCATAATATGTTATATATAACTAAAAAATTAATGGGAAACTTTACCAAACTTAAACAATATTACTATTAGAGTTTTTAAAATCATTTAATTTATTTTTACACCTCTCAAAACAGTTGTGTCACCATTGCAAAAGAATTTAAGGGAATTATTTTATTAATAACAAATTTAAAATAAATTTAAATGAAAAAAATTGTTAACATTTAAAATAAATATTTATAACTGGAAACAAATTATTTTTATCCTAGTGAGAGAATATTATGGATATTAAAATAATGAAAGTAAAATTTTTGACTTTATCTATTACTTAAATATTATAAATGTAAAAAATAAAAGTTAAATAGAAAT
Source organism: Viscum album (assembly GCA_963277665.1). Taxonomy (NCBI): domain Eukaryota; kingdom Viridiplantae; phylum Streptophyta; class Magnoliopsida; order Santalales; family Viscaceae; genus Viscum; species Viscum album. The sequence continues at coordinate 2,010,940,822 of OY728125.1, forward strand.
GGTTATATTTTAAAATGATGGATGTGGAAAAAATATAATCATATAATGAAATAAATGAATGTTTTTAATGAATTTTAATCCTTATAATATTATTTTTCCATTAATTAACCCCTTTTACCATTACTATGGTAAAACAAATTTATTATGGTTACAATTCATAATAACTGAAAATAAAAGGGAACTATTTAAAAAATATGGAAATATAATTAAAAATATGAAATTAATTTTTCAATACTAAATTTTTAGAAGTTGAAGAAATTAATTTAAGGTAAAAATGAAAAGCTCAATGAAATATAGTTTTTCAGAGAAATGCATTTTATGTATAAAAATGTTTTTAAGAAATCCAACCAAAAAATTGATTCCAATTAAATTAAATGTATTTTTAGTAATATAATTGAAATAATTTTACTTTTAAACTATTTTAAATCAAAATTAAACTCTATAAGTTTTTGAAACAAAAATACAGTTTTTAATAAAAAATTTGTATTTTCACTATTCACTATAAAATCTTTTTTTTCAAAAAATAAAAAAAAAATCAAACAAAGATAAATTTTAAGAATTGATTAACAAAATTGAATTATTTTTATAAAATTAATGTTTCAAAAGTTCTATAAATTAATTATAACTCAGAAAAAGAAATAAAAACCATTTTTAAAGAGAACATATTTTGGGGAATAATATGAATTTACTAAAATTTAAGTGTTATTGTTAAAAAGAATTTATTTATTCGTTTTTACATATTATTAGATTTATATATTTAATAATTAGGTTACTTATATTCATATATTTCAATTCAATGTATTTTTTATAACAGTTATAAAATAATAATATTTCATAGTTCGTTAAAGCTCGATGTTATACATTGTATACACTATTGAACACAATTTTCTTTTTAAAATATCATGTTTTTTGCATTCTACCATAATTTTTAGAATTTAATACTAGAAATTTAAAATCAGTATCGGTTATCAATGGTTTTTTATTTGAAAATTACTTTATGAAAACCCACATTGTAAATTGGTTTAATAAATATTCTTGTTGAAAAGATGGAAAGAAAAATTTCAAGGTTATCTTAAATAAATCATAACTAGGTTTCCAAAGAGGAGAAAATTATTGGAATTAGAAATATGGAACGGAGGAAAAAAATTTCCAAATAATTCTGGTTCATGATAGAGAACATTGATAACAAGAAAGTGAATGATCATGAGAATGTTAATGATCTCAAAACCATAAATCAATGTGGTGTAAAAAAAATATTGATTCATTAGAAAAAAAATGTAATAGGATATTTTTTTCAATATCCTTTAAATATAGTTGAAGAATTACATTAAAATTTAAAATAAGAACATAAATAAATATGCTAAATTGAAAAGTATAATTTCATCATTTAATCAATTTTCACCATAACCTCATTATTTTCTCTAAACGATGATTATTCAAGATTTTTTTTTCATGCATAATGCACTAAAATTAACTTATAATGGATCAAATAATCCAAAAAAGTATAACAAACTATTCATATAATATTTAAATATTAAACAAAACCCAAATGGTTTGAAAAAAATATAATATCCAAAATTTATAAAACTTCATGTGAAGAAATAATACATTTTACTCTAAAATTTTAACAATAATACCAAATATTCAACTTAGATCATTTCATATATAAATAACTCTACAAACCAATTAATATCATTAACCTCAACATTAAATAATGTTTTAACATCAAAGGTGATATCATACCTTTCATCTTACATCCCCAAAAATGTAATTTTCTTCTTCCTAAATAATCTTTCTTGTTAAAACACATATTAAACCTAAGGTTTAAATATAACTCAACACAATGAAACATCTCCAAAAACATCATTAATCACCATGATAAATCACTATATACTTTTAAAATGTAGTGAAATTTACTAATATATCATGAATCAAATTTAGATACTAACCTAAAAGTTAATCCTTAGATTAACTATAAATATCTTTCAAAATATCACCTTGTGAATGAATAAATTTGAAAACATAAAGATTATCTATATAACACTATCCAATAGACTATATTTTACTTGACATTAAATCATATATTAACCCAATGGGTTATTTAAACCTTAATAGATTATTCTTCATAAAACCCAGTAAAAGTCTCAATTCACCTCAAAATACCACCACATAAAACCTCAATGAAACATAAATTCTTAAAAATTTCCAATATACTCTATAAATCCTTAAATATAGTAGAATTAACAAAAGATAACATAAATAAATTTTTCATCAAATCACCAATCAATTCCATGGTTACCAATAGTATCTAACTTACTTTATCATCTCTTTATCCCAACTAAACATTATTATCTCATCATCAAGAAAATATTAAGGGTCATATATCCATTAGTCACATGTCTCACAAAAATGTAACTTATCACTAAATATGTTTTAATATACTTAAAGAAAAACTGTTTTGGAACAATCTTGAGATGTTTTATGATTATTATTACCAAAATATCATTAATAAAAAACTTCTACAACATAATTATTTAATCTTAATACATAAACACTTCAATACATTCACTTAAACAATTTTCATAACACAAGTCCTTCCTTGGTTAAGAAGTTAACTCTTAGATTAGGGGATTGACACATATAATTCCATTTTTTTCACACATAATACATTGAACTAAAAATGGAACCTTAAAATGAACCTCATATCCCTCCGTCAAAATTTTCATTTTTTCTCTGGAAATTACTTTCTCCACGCTCTTCTTTACCACACATAAAAAATATTCTCATTCCTACAAGAAATTTATTTGAGTTATTCTTCCCATATACTTTATATGTAGAAAGATGAATCTTCTTCCCACTATGGTCTTTATGAAAATATATCTTTGTCATATTAAGTATATCATGAAACTCAAAAAAGTTGAGATTGTTAATCATATAGAGACATTTATAATTAGGAACAATTACAAGGTTTCACCTTCTAGATCTTGTTTCATTTGGTTTCTCATTAGGAAAATCATTAGATTTTCAATTAGATTCCTCATTAACATGAATCCACCTAGTTCCTTCCATTGAATAAAACCAAAAATTTATATTGTGAGAAAAAATATACATTGTGATGAATAATATAATTATGAATAAATCATTCATAGTATATCTAAATTAGGACATATTATTTTAAATCTATGACATCATATGTTTACCCTAGTCTATAATTAGTTATCATCTATTCAAATCCTTCATAATGGGTTATAAGAAAAAGTGGAGTTAACCCAAGCATATCCAATGGGATTGTCAAACTAGGTGCAGAGTAAGGGAACACTCACTATGCAACATAATTATGGTTGAGATATACTCATCCAACTCTTTTTAGAGTTATTACCCCTAGATTCATTTGTTAAAAAACAATATCCACATAGTGTTTTGAGACACAGATGTATTACTATGATAAGCACAAAATTTATACCATACTAAAGCTTTCAGATGTTATCCTATAATTAGTTATATATGCTTGGTTTCACTAAATTTCTCTAATACTAATCTCTAATGATTTTATGAAACTAACTCTGATACCAACTATTATGACCCATTCTTTTCATACATATATATTACATCTTAATAGATAAATATTAAATACACAACATTACGATCTATTCCAAAACTGCAAAGGTTTAGTGTATTTTGAGAATAAATGCATATAAATATTATTTAGGAAGATTATTTATTGTATCTCATATATTTATTATCACTTTGTACTGATATTTACATATTATACTTAACAACATTCTTCATAACCTGGGGAAAGAAAACATAAGAAAGGGTGAACTCAGATGCTCTGTAAGGGTAAATAAGTGAGATATCTATGATAACTTAAACATATCCTAAGAATAAGGGTTTGATAACATGAGAAATTTTAAAATATATACATAGCATATCATAAATCATAATCTTGAGTCATGGTATTAGGCTTCGTAGTTCATAAGATATGAATCATAAAGAAATCAAGGACCACAAGCCATGAGAGCCTAACATTGGCATACAATACAAGTTTATAGAATATACATAAGCACAGACTAAAATTTCATTAATCAAGGCACACTACCAAGACTATAATAGTGTATAGGGTTTACTACCTATTCTATATTATCCTTATTCAAGGTTCAGTCCCAAGACTATCATAGTATAAAATGTCCCTTTTAAAACTAGGTTCACTTTCTATTTTAGTCCTTAATATCTCCTGAAATATCTATATTTACCCAATTCATTGGAGGGGTATATTATTTTAGAACCAAAAACCAAATAATAAAAATCATACATATGTATTCAATAATATCATAAAATATTCATTATAGAATAACCCATAGAAAATAAATGGGGTTCATAAATATTTCATCATTTCATTATAGTATACCATGTGGAAAGAAAAAAAAATTATAAACATTTAACCATTTAATTATCACAGTCATAAACCATACAGATAAACAATAATGATTTTATCCTTAGTTCATAACCCATGAAAATTAAAGGTAACATAAAAGGATTTCATCATAGATGAAAATACCTTTAAAAGATAACTTGTAATATTTATTTAGGAAAATAACCTTTTCATTTTGAAATCAATTATTAATTTTTTTTAAAAATATTATGGAAAGAATTTTATTAAAAATAAATGTAAACTTATAATGGAAAACTCAAAGAATTTATTGGTCATGACTATGGAAAATTCTATTATTTCCTTGTCTTTTGAAATAAAGATTTTTTTTATTTTTTGGTAAAAAGTAAAAAACCTCATTCAAAAAAATATAAGAAGATTACTTTTATTTTTTTTTTCAAATTTTTAATCAAGGGTAAAAATTAATTGAAGAAAAAATAGGATAATACTAAAAAAATTCTTGAAAAAATTTAAAAAACATGGATATAGAAGAATTTTTTTTTTCAACTGATTGTAGAAATAAATTCACATTTCCTTAAAAATATTATTTCAGTATATTGAGTAATTAAAGAGAGAAAAATAAAAATAAAAATGTAATATCTTAAAAAAATAAGGGAAAATAAAATTCATGAGATTCTTTATAGGTAGATCTATAAATTTCATCATCAGAAACTTAATCATAATCAATACTTGTAAATAATGAGATTTTATCACAAAGCCCTTACCTTAGGTTCAACTTTCTTTAAAAGCACTCTAACCTCATGTATAATAAATTAAAATTTATTATAAATCAATTCTGTAATCATGTAAATATTTTTCATCTCATATTTTATCCACTTATAACATTTAATCACCCATTTATAAATAATTACTTATTAAAATTATTGTGTCTAGGTGTAAATTTTTTTGTTTTTCATGAGAGTTTTATTTCGGTAATTCCAGTCCTTAAACATTGATGATGGATATATAATATCCAGAATGTTAATCAGGATATTAATATTATATATATTCATAATATATATGTATATATTTAGAGTTATCTATAAAATTTATAGATAGAAAAATTATTTAGACTATTCATAGTGACTGTTGGCCGTACGCGTGTATGAACGCTATTTTCACTTTTTGATCGGTGGAATAAAAAAAGGTTAACTATAATTTATTTTTATAGAATCATTATTATACCATATATATCATATATATTTATTAAATATATCTTTATTACCATCCATGGAAGGAGAAAATGAAATTTTTTTGACATCACTTCGTGGAGGTGGTAGTCCATATGTACACAAAAGAAAAATTATCATTTTCTAATAGATGAGAAGAAGGTGTATAATGGTTTTCACATCATGTTACTAAAAATTAAGTATAATTAATATAATTAATTAAATAATAGAAAATATATACCATATATTTATATTATTCCTAAGAATAAATAAAATTCATAATGCTTAGTTAAGAGTCATACGTCTTCATTGAAAAACATAATTTAGATTATAAATTAAGCCAGAAAAATAGTATTTTAGAAAGAAAATTAGATCTAGGATTTGGTGAAGGAATATATGATGATGTTAAGTTAGGTATTGTATGATATATAAGGATAAAAAATTGTGAATAATGTAATAGAGGAGGTTCCCTTCTATAATAATTGGAAGGGAACTTAGGTAATTACTTAAAGTATTAAATTAATGTAAATTAATTTTCATGGTAAAATGACTCAAAAATAATATATTTAAAATATAATTGGATTATTTTTCGAAATAATATCATAAAATAATAATTATAAAAGTTTTTATATTTTTCCCTATATCTTAGTTTTAATCCCCTATTAACCTTTTTGATAATTACCAAAATATCAATGTTTTTTACTCTTTAGGGGCCAAGAAACTTATTATTTAAGGATAATTGAGAAATAAATGGACCATAGTTTATATTTAAAACCCAATACTATTTTATTTTATAAATATAGGGTTTCTAATTAATTTAAATCATTTAATTAAATATTTCTTAATATAAAATGGCATTAATGTTATTTTTGGAAATACATGAAATATTGTAATATAATATTTTTCTAACTCATGTAAAATGGTTAAAAAATGACATGTATTCAAAAATAAATAACATATTATCATGATATAATCATCCAATAATTTTTTATAGGTTAATATTTTATTTTAAAAATTATCTTTTGGTTTAATCCCTTTGTTAACAAATTCAAACATTTACCATGATAATTAATTTCTCAATATTAAAGGGTTATAATTATACTTATAAGGTGAAAATTGGATCATAAATGGAAAAGGGATGATATTGAATACATTTAACATCCTAATTTCCCTCTTTAAATATTTTTTTGATTTTAAAATAATTTAATGAAATATATTTGAAATAAATACTATTAATTTCATTTTAATAACTATTCACATAATTTGGTTTTGAAAAGAACATGAAGATAATGGAATTAAAATATAAATATCTTAGGAATATATAATATGTAATATATATCTTTAAAATTCATGGGACACATTAAATCACCCCCAAAATATTACTTTTAGAGTTTCTAAAATTGTTTACTTGAATTTTTACTACTTTCTCAATCATGATGTTGGAATTGTATAAACATTTAAGGTAATTACTTCATCATTAAAAAATTAAAAATTTATTTAATTGATAAAAAATTAATTCAACTTTTAGATAAAAATTTATAACTTAACATAAGTTGTTTTATATATGTCACAAAATATTATAGTTATTAAAATTAATAAAGTGACATTTTTTACTTTATATTTTACTTAAATATTACAATGGTCAAAATCAAAGTTAAATGAATGGAAAAAAGTTATATTTTAGAATTTTTTATGATTATGGATGAAATATTCTCACAAAGTGAAGTAAAATAAAGTGTTTTAATTAATTCTGATCCTTATCATATTAGTTTTAATCCTAATCAATCCATTTTACCTTTACCGTGGTAATAAAAGTTTACTATGGGTACTGTTTATAATGATAAAAAACAAAATGAAACTATTTAAAATATTTTGAACTCCTAATTCCAAATACTAAATATATTTTTCAATATTTAATTTCTAGAAGTGTCATAGATTAATTTAATATAAAAACGAAAAACATGATGAAAATTAGTTTTTGAAAAAATTCATTTTATGTATAAAAATGGTTTTATACCATATTCAACCATAAAATTAATTCCAATAAAATTAATTCGATTATTAATAATATAAAATAACTAATTTTACTTTTAAACAATTTTAAAACAAGATTGAATTTCTGAATTCTTCCAAAAAAATTACTTTTCAATAAAAATTATATTTTTTCATTATTCACTAAAAAATTAAACTTTTCATAAATATAAAAAAAAATTATCCTTGTACAATTTTGGTATTAAAATTTCAAAATTTTTAATATTACTATCAATTTTTTTTAAAATTTTCAAAAAATAATTATAATATTCACTCACAAAAATAAATAAATACTATTTTTGAAGAAAACATAATTTGAAGAATAAATGGACTTTACTTAAAATTGAGTACTTATTTACTAATAATTTATAAATTAATTTTATTGAGTATAAGATTTTTAAAATTCATAATTTGGTTACTTATATTCATACCCTCCAATTTAATGGAAATGTTATTACGGTCCTAAAGTAATAATATTTCACAGTTCGTTAAAGCTCAGTATTTCGTGTTATATATGCTATCAGACATAATGTTATTTAAAAATACATGGGTGTTACATCAATTCCCCAATAAAAAACTAAGAATATATTAAATTACCAATATTCCAATATAAATTCACATTTCAATTGTTTCATATTTATAATGTGTGATCATATTTTTGAAAACACTTCCTCAAGGCTAGTGTAGTGATTAAGATTATAGTGTGATGTAAATATCATTAGTAAAAATTTACACAATTTCTTATAGGATGTGATTAAAGTGATGAGTTTTATAGAAAAATATCATATCCCATTCTTCAAAATAAACCCCATAAAAACCATATTTATAATCATCCAATCGATATAAAAGTGAAGAACATAACATAAACGTGCGCACATCATGTATAGAAATAACCATGACTATATAGTCTATTTGATAGAGATCACTTAATGATAGTCAAAAGACTCTTGCCTCCAAATATAGTACATTAACCACTAAAATCCTCATATTCTATGATATTATCCCTTAAACTCAAAAGGTGTGCTAACACTTAAAGGTTTCAGAGCATATCATAAGAAGTTGGGACCGTGCCCATAATGATTTTCAATGGTTTCTTTTGATATATTATTAGAATTAGAAGATATAAATATTTTAATAAAGGTTATTTTAACTTATAATTTATAAAAAATAACTCATGAACATGATAAATATTTCTTTATTTATGAATCTAGATTAAATTATTTTTGTTACCATCATTGTGATGAAGAGTAAAAAGTTGTACTCTTTTAGTTGTATCCAAAAGTGATATATGAATATCTGAATGTTTCTAATGGAACTCCAGGTACTAGTGTGTTTTTATTGATTATATTTCATTGTTCATCGTTGATTTAAATAATAATCAATTTAGTTTTAACAGATTCTTCCCTATTTTCTTCATCTATAGAAGTTGGAGGGGGATTAGAGTCTCATTTATATGAGCATTTTCGAGAGAATAATCTTCAGTATTGAGATAATCCTTAAGAGAGGAATTTTTTGCACACCCATTCTATTCTAGAATGATCTAATTAGGTTAAAAAACATTTGTTTTATAGAATTAGTTATTTAATATAGGAAATTAACAAATATCTATATTCTAAAAAACCCCATACTTAATTATAATAATAAAAATATTATTTTCCTAAAATGTGCTATCTTTTAGATTATTTAAATATTATTTTTATTAAATAAATAAAATAATATTTATTCAAACTATATTGACTAAAATATATAATTTCTATTTAAACCCTTAACTTGGCTTATCAATCCTCATCAACATTTATGGAACCTTAAATAAAAAATATTTATTATATTATAAATTTTTTTAAAAAAATTATATTCATTAACCAATTAATAAATATTTATTTAATGTTCAACTATCATATATTTCAACTGTAATAACTAGTTATTGAATTTATACAACCAATATAACATTAAAATTTTTATTCCTTGGTCTTGAGAATAATATTTATTCAATATTAAATTCAAAATAGAATTTAACTGAGATGTTGGATACACATTGTGTGAAAACCTCCATGTTTCTTTCTTAGTGGCATTATACAATCTTTCCTAAAGTCCAATTTTAGTATCTAGTGACAAGTTAATTCACCCATAGATAAATACATTAATTTTATAATGAAAAAACATCATACAAACAATAAAAATATAATATAATCCCTTTGTCTTGATATCTAATAATGTAGGTTTTATACATAAATAATTAACATTTATTCTTAAATATATTTCTTTGCTTCTATGAAATGAACACACCAGTAAAATTCCTTGACCATGGAGTTAATTTGATAGTTTTATCTCAATAAAAGGAGCTTATATATCATCTTTTGGTATGAGAATAGAAAAATAATTTTTTTATTCAATCAATGCTATATCACTCATGACAAACCCAACATATCAGACTTCACTATGAGAAGATGCTATCATGATTTTCCACAATACATAAAGTATGCAATTCATGATATAAATTAACAATAATATTAATTACAAGTACCAATACACACACCCATAGATAAGAATCTTTAGCGATACATATTACACATGGAATTATTATTGGTGAGTTTTTCCTCATAACCTCCCATCTTGGATATTACAAAGTATAAAACTTCACGAGAAGAATCCCCATCAAATTAGTGGTTTCCAACACCTAATATTCAAAACATCATCTATGTCTCATAAAAATATTCTATATCGACCATATTACATATATTTTATAATATTTTTATGGAACTTAAATGTTTTAATTATAGTTGGTAACTTCTATGACATTTTCATGTAAAAAATATAATAAGAACATTTTTACATTAATTTCATGTCAATGAAAAATCATAATCTAATATGATATTTATTAATATTTAGGTCTCTGAATATATATGTAATCTAAAGTAAAAAAGTTATTTGGTTCTAGGGAACTAACTACAATACTCTCCCACTTGGACTAGAGGAAACTACTAATTAATTTATGTTATCTAGATCTCACATGATATTCATGATTATACATAGATAAAGATTTAGTCAATGGTTCTACTATATTCTCGTCTATGGAAACTCTAATTATTGTGACCTTTCCCCTTTTATTAAAAGTCCTCAATATTAGATACTTATAAACTATGTTCTTTATCCATTTATGTAACCTTGAATACTTGGATAGGACCACCATTACAGTATTATCAAAATTTACTTTTATGTCATTCTTATTACTAAGAACTAAATCAAGATCCTAGATGAAGTTTCATATCCAAATTACTTCTTTAACTAAATCTAAATCTTCAATATTCCTAAACTCTTCTATAGAATCAGCGACTATTGGTTGTTTTTAACTCTTATGGTTCAAAAATCCTCCATTAAGGTTCAATATATATCTTGACTAAGATTTCAAATCTTTTTGGTCTATCTAAAAATGAATATCTATATATTATTTTATGAATAGCTCCTCATCCCATCTATAGACTAGAAACATATTAATAGTATGCCTCAAATACATTAGGATATTTTATAAACTACCCAATTCTATTTTCTTATGAATTCAAGATATCTTCTTACTATCCTCAAATCATATCAAATATCAATACTAGTATATAACATGAAAAACATAATGGATCTTATCATTGAAATGTAAGAATATGGACCATCCTCTCTATTTCCTCTTATATTTGAGGTCACATCTTCTTAGAAGTATGTATACCATGTGAAATATTTAGTAATACCCTCTTATAATATTCCATACAAATTATATTTATCATCTTGTTATTGTATGTAACCTAACTTAGTCTAAGATACCACTTATATCTATCACAAGTGATCTTGATCCCTAAAATTTAAGCTACATTACCTAAGCATTTTTTGTAGAATCATTTGTTAAACTATGTATTAACATAATATAATACTAGTATAAAATTATTATTATATCATCAATATATATTATAAGGAAATTAACTTCACCACCATTAAACATCTTATGGACATTGGGTTCACATTTTTTCTTTATGAAACAAAATTGTCTAATGGATTAATTATGATGAAGGTTCCATTATCCAAATGTTTTCTTCAACCAATAAATGGTTCTATGAAACTTTCATACCTTATTAGAAACCTTTGGATTCAAAAACCCTTCTGGTTGTCTTATATAAACATAATATACTATTTCCCCATTAAGGAAGGATATTTTGACATCCATTTTCCATGTTTAATAATCATGGAAAACTTCTAGGGAAAGAATAATTCTGAACGATTTTAAAAATAAAAATGTGAAAAGGTTTTTTTATAGTCTATGAATGGAAATTTATTATACCATTCAACTACTAGTCATGCCTTATATGTTATGACTTTACTATCTATGTCCAGTTTATTCTTGAAATCACATTTACACCCAACATTATTTACATCCACTAAAGGATCTCCCCAAAACCCAAACATGGTTCATGTATATGGAATCCATATCATAATTTAGGGGTTTTCCACCTTTTAACATATGAGTTACTTATTGTTTCCTTATAGTAAATATGTTAATTATTATCAATTAACCATGAGGCACCATCCTCATTGACTAGAAAACCATATCTCTTTGGTTTTCTAACATCTATGGTGATTATAATCAATAATTATGTCTCTAAAACAACCTATTCCATTGAGACTTATGTAATTATTTCATGTTCTAACTCTTGTGTACCATTAGAACCAACTTCATAGAAGTTAATATTACTCCCACTGTAAATTTTGGATATTTAATCCCTCTTAAGAAAGGTGGGAAGTCTGTCTACCATAATAATTTTTTCTTAGGGGATGTGTAGATAATATCCTTTAGATTCCATAGAATTTCCTATAAAAATATACTTAGTTTGTAGGGGTGAAATTTTGTTTCCATAGATATACTTAAAATCCTCTTCACATCCCCACACTCATATATGTGAAAAATAGAGTTATTCCTATATAAATGATTATATAGAATCCCATTTTCTAATTTATTTGGTACTCAGTTTTAAATGTGTGTATTATTATGTAATCCATATCTCTCGAAAGTATAATTAATGACTCACATGACTCATCATCTATCTCAATATATATAACAAGGAATAATTCCTCCTTTAGCTAGAACCATTCCACTGTGGTGTATAAGGAGGAGTGAGTTGAGGCAAATTCAAAAACACACTTAGATAATTGATTAACACTTGGTTAAGATTTTATATGCATAAATCTAATATGAGTTTCTTTATATTCTTACCAATAAGATTATACACTTGATTCTTGTATTCCTTAAATTTTTAAAAGTAATCCAACTTATTCTTATTTAATTATAAAAATTCATATCTACTTAATTCAATGGTAAAAGTTATTATGTATGATTATTCACCTCTAGATATAACTATAAACGGTGTAAAACATGTGTGTAAACTAATTTAAGAAGATCTATGGGATTTTCAGCCATTACACTAAATGATGATTTTTCTTATTTTTCCTTTCAAACAATAATGACATGAATCAAGTGGTTTAATTCAAAAAAAATTAATACCCATATTGATATGGCATTATTAAAAACTTATCATTTACATATTCAATATAGTGATGCCATAATTGGGTGAGATATGAGTCATGTGAACTTGATTCATATCAATTTCCAACACTTGGTTTTAATATTCAAGTATATATATACTATTATTCAAATGTGTCATACCATAACATATGAAATCATTATAAAAGGAATAATTCTTATATATAAACTAGAAAGTAAATCTATCTATATTTAAACAATGTATGATTGTAATTTTTGGGAAACACTAGGCACAAAATAACAATTATTTGAAAATAAAATAATTCCCATTAAAAATTGAAGGTGGTAATATCTAATATCAAGTTAATTTAGTCTTTATCCATTGGTAGCTCAGTGATCTACCTAACATCTAGAAACCTTATAGAATCAACTTAGTTCCTGTATTTGGATCAAAATTTCAGCACCGTAAGATATATCTATTGCCCAACTTGTAAAAATGGCTATATTTATTCTAATAACAAATACACATGATTCATCCCCTAACTTCATTAATGAGGTTCAATTTTTCTTCCATTTCCCCTTATTTACACATAAAAAACGTTCTATTTATTATTCTTAATAATTCCACTTAACATTCCTTCTCTTAGTTGGGCATAGTAAAGATTACTTAGACTTGGTGTTAGTATTAAGGATTTTGAATCCACCTTCCTCCTATTCATTATAATTATTGAAGGGTTATCAAGTCTCATATCCTTATCCAGTTGGTGAATTATTGTAAGAAGATCTATGAAGAACTTTTTATAATAGTTTATATTAAAATTCACAATAAAAATGGAGAAGATATGAGGAGTGAGGTAAATAAATGGTCAGTACACAATTATTTGTGTAGCTTGAATCCTATAATATCTAAATTCTTAATATAACTTATTATCTTGACTATATTAGGTTTTATAGCACACATTCTCCAATATAAAATGTGAAAAGTGACTTGGGGATCTTATAACTCAATAATCTAGAATTTTCCTATAAAAGGTCATGGAAATGAGATGACATGGTGCAAGAATCCATATTTTAATGAATATTTTGGATTTAACTAGAAATGGAGTATATAATAGGTAATTGGATGTCTAATACATAATATATATATTTTTATAATATTTTACGATTATCCTCACTAGCCTCCTTAGAAGTCTCTTTATCTGGAATTGGGTATTCCAATACGTTGAACTTTCTCTCTTGTCGTAGTAGAATGACTAAGTTCCAGTAACACTCATGGTTGTTCCCACTATCTAGGAGACTATATTTATCTAATATCAATTTCCAGAATAATTTAATGTTTGTATTACTTTCCATTTTATAAAAAAAAGTAACTTTTTGTACTTTATCTTGATTACCAAAAATGTGACATAATAAATTTTATTTTTTTAGTCTCCCTCTATTTTATCAAACCCCAATATCTTGGTTAAGACTCTCTAATAATTGAAATTGTCTCTGACTATGACCAAAATAATACTTTAACTATATTTTTATCTTAATTTAGAAGATGAAAGGTGATATCTAACTTAATATTTTCTTTATGAAATTTATTATCTTATGCATAAATATTCTTTATTTTATAATTTTATATGATTTTTAAAATTCTGTATATTTTATACAATTAATTGACCATGTATTTATAAAATAATTTACACACAATCCATTAATTTTATTCCATATTGCATTCTTGTAAATTCATTTAAATTGTGTGATTAAATGTAAACATCCAATAACCATGAATAACATAAATAAATAACTAATGATGCTCTACAAAAAATAAAATTATTATGTTGAATGATCACGATATTTTACTACTGGTTGGTTTATCAAGAAGATTATAAACTAAATTTTGTACCCCATGATGCCCTAAGTGGGGAGGGGTGAATCAGGGTGTGAAAAATTTCTTTTTATTTAAAGGATCATATCCCCACATTTGTAGGAACTCTTTATACCTTCCAAAATAAATGTACTTTCAAGAAACACAAAAAATTATAAATAAATTAAAAACATCAATTTTACTCGATTCACCACTAATGTCTTTTAAAAGGATCATACACTTATGATATATCGGTCATACCAGAATCCACTAAGCTTCAATAAATTTTGTGGATTATAGTTATTAAAGTACAATATCTCCATTCCAATATCACTGCCTTTATAATGAATTTGGGGACAACACATTACCTCCCTTATATCTATATAATTAACTAATTCCCATGTACCATTATAGAAAATGTTTGCCTCAATTTATCAACTTGATGGTCACTTCAATGTAATCAAGCTCGTGTGATTTTATTTGTATCATGATCACCTAAATTTGATTCTGTAATGTACTCTATAGTCTCCAAAAGTACATGTATATGATATTCTTTTGATTATTTTCTCAAATATAACTTATGAGAAGTAATAAAATAAAACTAAGTTCACCACATAATCAAACTCACATAACATATACTACAATTTATGTACCATTATCTGCATTTCTCAAATCTCCCTCACATGTTTCTTTTGTCCACTACATACCAACCATGTGGATTTCATACTTCCGTTCAGGAATAGAATTCATCAAAACCTCATATAAAAATAAAAAACTCATTTAATCTTACTCTACATACCTGAATTCATAGAACCAAACTCTTAAAATCAACCATGCAGAACTAACTTTACAAAACTAGTCTCCGCATACTCACTATAGGGATCCTACTTTGCAGAACATTTCAACTTTATTGATATCTAGATCTTTTTTGACGTCTCATTATTCTTAATGAATTCATTATAGGGGTATTTATATATAAATACCTCTATCAAACTTTATAATAACCAAAATTACTATTTAAATCTTTTCAAAATACCCTTCATGACACATAAAAAATCTATGCCATATGAACATGCACTCCCTTTTAAGACCATGTACTTGACTCCATGGTCGATCAAAATAGACTATTCTAACACCGCATAATTTCCATGCATACTAGATAATTGGCTTCATGACAAAAAAACCCTACTACAACACCACAAACTCCCATTTCTAACTATGTGGTTGACTTAATGGTCAAACAAAATCGTCTACTTCAAGACTGCATGCTTCCATTTGGAACTATATGCTTGAATATATGTTCTATGTACTTGAATATATGAGATTATTTCTATACAACACATGTTATCTTACTTTTCCTCAATTTTTTCTGGCCATATCTTCAAAACCTATAGTTTATCATTCCAAAAAAAAATAGAATACATTCGAAAACAATTCCATTTTATCAACTACTTTAGTCTGTCCATCGATATTCCATTATCCATTAACCATCTTTCAAGGTATTTAAAATTATTTGTGAAATAAAGAATCAAATTTTCAATAAACATAATATCAACACTAAACACCATCTTAGAGAACCTAGGTAACAACATTCTCTCCCTTTAGTGTTATTGGAAATATAAAGGTAAATTCAATGATTAAAAAAACCAAAAATCACTAGAATAACTCATCCATCACTCTAAGACCATGTGATCTTAGATAGGTTTATAAAATATGAGTTCAATATAGAATCCCCATTTTTTCAACAAAAAACTTTCCTATCTTCATACCATGAACTCTCCCTTAATTAGAGAGTCTAATACCTAACACCACTTTTTAAAAAACAAAACAAAAATCTCCACCATTGACATTATTCCACAAAATTTCATCCTTGGTGACATTCTTACATTTAATTTCACTAGTATTTCTCTCTATTTGACAATAAACCAAAAGATAAAGGGTCGTATGACCAACTTTCATCACAACACACTCCATGGATCTTATCTTCCCCTTAATCCCGCATCACTTCACAAATAGCTTGAAATGGTTAGAAATATGGCTAGAGGGGTAATTCAAAACCTAATCATGCTGGGGGAGGTGGTTGATATCAAGGTTCAACCGATGCTCTATAAACAATTGAATGGAAAATGGTTTAGTTATGATATATTCCAATTGCATATTAGTTCCAACATACAATAGTTTGATCAGTCCTTATTCTTTATTTTCATTAATAAAGTGAAATTAGATTTCAATATTTTTGGTATAAGAGTTCTGAACATGATTCTTTCTCAGCTCAATCACACTCTTATTGTAACCATAGATCACTATATACAACTTCAAATCTTCACCAATTCCTTATAATTATTTCTTCATCCATATAAGTTGAGAATAATCTTTGGTCACTGATATATATTGTACTTATGTCATATATAGTGATGTGATTTCTTTCTTCCTAATAAGTCATCTAACTTATTTACTCTTGGTAAAGAATGCACCACTGCTAGTAGATTCAGGGTGCACTATATTTGTAGCCCAGTATGCATACAAAAAATTAGATAATAATGATATTTTCATGTATCAAAGAAAAAACCAAAATTTAGTATACCTTGGATATACCTCATGATTCATTTAACAGATGTGAGATACTTTTATTTTCGTTTACACTAAAAATTATACACTAATAATGTTATAAAGATGATATAAAAGTTGTGTTGTAGTTAAATAAAGTAAGCCTCTAATAATACTTTTATATAAAAAATGGTCTATATATTTCCCATTCTTTTACTTCCCAAGATTTTTTCAAAAAATAATTAGAGTCAATGATGGCTTGAAATCATTCATGTTGAACTTCTATAGTAGATATATGGAATAATTTTCATCATATATAAAATTATATTCATTATTATATAGAACATGTATCCCCAGAAAGTATGTGTGTTCACCAATCATATAAATTTTAAATTATAATTTCATGTGGTTAGAAAAATATTTCATGTATTTCTGATTTCTTTATCCAAAGATGATACCATTCACATATACAAACACCATAAACTGTTATTCCTTAGAAATCTTCTCATATATATTATGGATGAAACCACCCCTTTCTAATTTTAGCTTAATAAAATAAAAATCCATCCAAGCATACTATGCTCATGGTGCCAAATTTAGACAATATAATGCCTTCTTAATTTTTTTTCATCATTTCTAATTTGAAATACCACTGGCTATTCAATGTAATGTTATTCTTCAAGAACTATATTTAAAAAGGTTATTTTTACATACATCTAGAAAAATTTGTATTCACTTAAAATTTCCACAGCTAAATGAACCAGATTGACCCTATTTGGGATAATGGATCAAAAATTTATTCAATATCAATAAATTTAATCTATGTATATTCTTTACAAACTAATCATTCCTTTTTTCTAATTAAATTTCCCTGATCATGGAATTTTTTCTTGAAGATCCACTTTATTATGATCATATTGTGATTTTCTAATATTTTAACCAGATCCCAAGTATCATTTTTATCAATTTGATTTAATTATTCATTAATGGCATTTAAAGATGATTTATATTTCACCACTTCTTTAAATGAGGTTGGTTATACAATTGATAGCACAAATATATGACCAACATTTCTCATTCTCCTTAAATATAATGGAGTAGATCTATTACTAATTATATTGGATGGATCACCCTATGTTACCTTATTTATTATAGGTGGTATATATTAATTTTTTTAAATAATGCCATCCTCTTATAACTTAGTCTTAGATTCTTCATCATCCACATAACTCTATATAAGTTCTGGAGTTTCACTAAACTCATTTTCCTCATATTGTTATTCATAAATGTTTTGGCGTTTATGTATCTAAAGTTCTTCACATGTTTATCTTCAATGTTTTTTATGTTATTAATCTCCATAATTTTAATCATCCAATTATTTTAGTATTTATAGGACTTAAGCTTTATTGAGTTTCTTATAAATACTCATTTATTTGAAGCATCACTATAGTTCTCTTGGTTTCTTTGTTTTATATATAACTCTAACTTCCAATGACAAAAAAGTGTTTCAATGAAGGGTTCATTATTTACCAAATTTTATATGGGGTCCACTATTTACTAGGTCTTAAAAATTTGTGATTTTGTGTGTAAAATAAAACTTATACTACCTCTTTTAAATAGTGGTGAGAAATTTTACCTTTATTGAATAATGTTTTGGCCACATTTTTCACCATACAATTTCTTCATTTAAAAAATCCATTTTTCTCTAGAGTTCCCATAGATAAAAATTCATGATTTACTCTATGTTTCTTGATATATTAATCAAAGATAATAGAGGAAGTATATAATCCATTTTCAGATAAAAATATCTTAATTGTGCACCATGTCTCATTTTCAGCCTTCTCAAATACCTCTTCATGCATCCTGTGACCTCTCTCATGCTTTCTATAAACAAGTCACAAACCATTTTGTTATATTAGTCAATAAAAATAATTAAATATCTTTCTCTATATATTGTATATATATTCATTCGACTACATATATCTATACATAATAGATCAATTAGATTATATTCCCCCTTGATCTTTCTACAATAAGAAATCTGTACCATTCTTCCCTACATACAAGCATCACATGTCTTTTCACAATCTTTCTTTAGTCTTGGTATGTTTAATATAACTATTATCTTGGATAATTTTCTATGATTCTTAATGAATATAAACTAACCTTCAATTACACATGTTATTTTCTTTAGCCACTATAAGTAGACATGTATTTTCATGACTATCCACCTAGTATAGATTACTATTAGTTCTATGTCCTCTTATAAGAGAGTTTCCAACTCTTCCATTGAATAAAAATACTTTATGATTAAATTTATCCTCAATACTAGAGTCATAATGTTAAGACACACTTATAATATTTTTTAGTAAAACATCCACAAGGAGAACTTTGGTCATCTTTATTTCACTACCTCCCGAATAAGTATTTTGAATCCTCTTAATCATTAATGATCATTCATTTCCAAAGAGAATAGTTCCATCAACTATACCTTTTAGTTTTTTAGGATATTTTCATATACTATCATGTGTGATTTACAGCTATAATAATTTATCATAGTGAATCTATTATTCAGTGATTTAAGATTAATTTATTATAGATTCTTCTTTTTAATATTTTTCTTTTCATTCCCTGAGATAGTTGGTTGGGAATAAGAATAAAATAGTCTCTCTAAATTATCCCCATCATGCATAGGGAAATCATGTACATATTATTCCTAAAAAAGTACCTATTTTTAAGAATAATTTTTCTTGAGTAACATGTATTCATTTTTCTCCAAGCTATATAGTTACTATTTTTACTTTTGTTTTACATATAGTAAATTGATTTATAGACCAACTTAGAACAACTAAAACAATATCCACAGAAAATATTTCCTCTATTTTATAAAGGATATAGAATGAAACTCCATTACTAAATATCATGATCTTCTCGATGTAAATATATTCATGGATCTTCACATTATAGAATAGTTTGGATAAGGTATCTATAAAAATGTTGGTTTATAAGGGAAATAATCTTCTTCCTTCATCCATGATCATCCTCCAGCCTTTGTATATCACCTTGATTAATGAAAAGTGTCTAAGAATCATGGATTATTATAATACCTCTTATTTTAGCATCCTCGATCCAAAATACACTAACGGGTTCACCAAGTCAGGTCACTACATGACCTCCAGCGTGCCTCCCCATATGCTAGAGGTTTCTAACTATCAATGAGAGTTTAATAGATGACATGGGGTGATTATAACCAATTTAAAAGATCGAGAAAAAGTATAAAACATATGAAATAAAGGGAAAATAAATAATAATGTAGAAATATTCATTAAAAATCATTCACAAATCAGGTACAAAACATGACTAACAACAATTGTACCATGTCATTATAATAGTGACAAAATTGAAGAAAAACCCAAAACAAGACAACAGTTGAATCCCCAAAACAGTTCTTGAATCCAAGTCTGTATCCTCATCCATGAACAACCCAAGAACAACTAAACTCCCTAGCATATAACCTTTTACCTTATCCTAACCTATAAACAATAAATATACTTGGGTACCTAATAACGGCCTGAACAGGGTGTGATTACAACTAAGATGGCCACCACCAATGGTGTCTACAAAATGTTCACTCTGAAAAATAGTGCACTCAATTACTAAATAAATGACAAGTTTTAAAAAATACAACTCGAGTTCCATTAGTTAACAATATTCAATTTAACCATTTTAATCACTTAATACATATTCTTCAATTATTTAATGTGTTAGGCATTTACATAATTTACAAAACGACCTAATACAATCAATTACTATGAAAAAAAAACAAGTCTAGTTCCCTATCTCACTAGGGATTAATATTTAACAAACAATTACATCACACTATACTTGGATCCTCGGTCCATCTAGTCTCATAAAATGAAATCATTATGGGGCATAGAACCTCATTCCACTTCACTAACCCGTGCATTATAGGGGTGGGATTTAGAGACATAGTCTAACCCAACTTGTGGACGTAGATCCTCAAGTCCAATACCTCACAACTACCAAGCCATGTGAACATGATTATTTATCCATTTACCACATATAACATATCAAAATACATACACAACCAACATGCATAACATATGAAATTCATATTTTATACAACATATGAATCAACATCAATCCTTAACCCATTAGAACATTTACCATTTACATAGAATGGTCTATTCAACCCATTTACCTTTCTACACCTTAACTCATTAATAATAATAATAAATTCCCAAGCATTATACCATTTAACATATTTATCAATTGCAATGAATTATCCCATTTAACACATCTAAAACATTTACAAGTATTTAAGCATTTTACATGTTCATCATTTCACATGTATGAACAAACTTATTCAATTCAAGTACAATTCATAAGTCATTTAGCACAATGAATACATTTTATCCAACCCATTCTATACTAATCTAAACAATCCTTTATGCTATTATCAAAATATATAAAAACTATTAATATTCCCTTTCTCTCTCAACTAGCATATCTACATATTAATCATGGGATATAAATTATCAAAAATCAATTCTATACTTAAAATTACAATTTTTAGAAGTTTGTGAATATTGGGAAACCCCATGGGTGGCCCTAAAGTGGTATAGTCAACCTTAATGCATCACATGGGGATCATGAGGGGTTAAATTCATCATTGATAAAACCAGTTTACCAAATCCATTTAAAGTCATCAAATACACAAAAAGAGAGAACCATTAACCCAACCAAACATTCACAAATCAACATCAAGACTATATGATATAACTTTTAGAGAACCTACCTCGAATCCAGAGGTAAGCATTCACTTAAGCTTAGTCATAGATTTAGATTCTAGAACCCTTTGAATCTGCAACCTAAGATTCATGGAAAAAAGAGGGTTTTTAGGATTTGGAAGAAGAATAATGAAACCACAAGAACTAATAGTGTAAATAGAAGAAATGGAAGTGTTAGACATAAACTTAGCTTCTTTCCGCACTAAACGACACTCCACATGACTTATAATTAAAGGAGATAGACTCTTGTGAAGCCTTAGTCATTTTGGATCATCACTAGGGTTGGAGGAAGGATCATGGGGGTAAAATCAAGTAAAAAACATAAAATACTAAGGGCAGAAAAATGGAAAAAACCCATTTTAAATGGGGTTCATGGTTTGGCCACATGGTTTTCCAAACCGTGTGCCAACTCTGTGCCTGCCTCTATCTAAGATGGGTCCAAGTCAAATAGTTACATAGGGATTCCACATAGTTTGACAATCCATGCTCCAACCATGCAGAATTTCTCTATCTAAATTGATGTGGTTTGGATTCCCCCCTTTCATAGTTTACATAATCATGAACCCCTCCTCTTATATATCATAGTTTTCAAAAACAAGTACTTATAACTAGGAACCAACCATGCAACATGCACAAGATGGGCAAATTCCCCATGATTTAATGTCCCGAACCCCTAAGACACCCTTGAGCCTCCTCATACAATCAGTATACATTACATTAACAACATTTAGGTTATTTAAGTCAAGATTTAAACAAGGAAATACCTACATGATGTTTGAGATCTTATAACCTCCACAACTTATAAGGGATTGTCCTTGAGCTGTTCTTACAAGCATCATCGTGCTTCCAAAGTAAAGATATTGGGCCACTGGGCTCACATATTTGACTCTCTCTTTCAAGTTTATTCCTGAATGTTACCATGATATCAAAAAACTCGAACCACATATACAATATTTTCTCCCAATACTTTCTCACTATGATCCATAATACTAACTATATTCTCCACAAAAGATGCATCATCCTCAAGCTCAACATCCTAAAAATCAATCACATGAGATGGGTCAGGGTGATACTGAAAAAGATGTGAAACATAAAAAACATAATGTATAACACTGTACAACTGTGGAAGATCTAATCATTATTCCACTAGCACTATATTCCCCACAATCTCAAATATCCCGACATACCTGGGTGTCAAGTTGACCAATTTTTGAATTAAAGGGTGACCCAACATTGGTGATCCTGAAGAAACAAACGATCACCGACTAAAAATTCAAGAGGTCTATAATGATGATTCTCAAATGAATTCTATCTAATATTAGTTGTTTTTATACATTTACAAATAAAATTAACTTTTTCTGACATATCCAACATGAGACTCAGTCCAAATACTTATAATTCCCCATCTTCCATTCAACATAATGATGATCTACACGATAAATCATAGAGAGCCTAAAATGGATCTATATAAATCATCACCCGATATATATTGTTGTAAGAAAAATAACCTAATTATAGATTATTTTCCCACTATCCACCAAAGTTTAAGATACAATACCTAAAATATCCTCAAGTACCTGAATGGTATTCTATTATTTTCCATTCATCTTCTTGTGAATGGTTGTACTCAAAAACACATGGGTACCAAGTGCCTTCTATAATCCCTACCAGAAACATGGAGTGATGTTTGTATCACAATATGAAATTATAGTTCATGGTACCCCATGCAACCACACAACATCTTGAACATAAAAGTCACCCAAATGATCCATGGTTAAAGTATATCGACTTGGAAAGAAATGAGAAACTTATGATCCACAACCACCTAGATCACATCAGTCTTCTGACACATACTAGGATGAACTACTATAAAATCCATCATCACATCATCCCATTTCCATTCTGAAATAGGAAATGGCTGCAAAAAACCCATGACTATTGTTGATCAAGATCTACTAGCAGGTAAGAAATTTTTCCATGAAACATGAAATCTCTTTTTTAATCCCAGATCACCAATACTACCAACAAAGATCATGATACATTTTTTTAAACCAATATGAACTTCCCACTTTGATGCATGAAACTTGTGAATAAATTATTCTTGCATACACATTGTCACAACCACACAACCATGGACATAAATGATCCCGTCATCATCAATGGTCTAACTAGAAGGTGACTCCCCACCTCTGAAACATTCTTGTAAGGTTAAAATTCAAGATTCTCATTTTTAATTTCCTTAATCCATCTCAAAATCATGGAATCAACTACAATGGATGAAAGGGTCATCTCCCCTTGTACATCCTACACCTCATGACGAATCTCAAAACACAACTCCATCATATTCTACACCGAGCGTGATTCATGAACTCCCTGAGTTTGAGTCTTCCGACTCAAATGATCTACAACATTGTTTCCCTTTACCGATGTGTAAACTAGTTCAAAGTCGAAGGATTTCATGTATTGAAGCCATATTTTTTTGATGAAGGTTCAAATCAAAATGAGAGAATATTCACATCAGGATTTTATGATCAGAATACACTATAAACTTTTCCCCAAATAAGTAATGTCTCCAAAATTTTAAGGTATGAACCAAAAAAACCAATTGTATATCACGTGTAGGGTAATTTATTTCATGAGACCTGAACTATCGTGACCCATATTCCACAACCTGATCATCCTGCATCAACACTACCCCAATCCCAACACCATATGCATAAAAATAAATGTATATTTCTTACATGGATTAGGTAAGATCAGAATCTGTGTGGTTTTCAACAATATATTTCATTTCAAAAAGGCATTCTCATATGACCCAGACCACTCAAATTTGACGTCCTTCTTGGTCAGGCCTGACAGTGGTTCTTCCATATAAGAAAAGTATTTAATGAACCTTATGTAACATCCGAACAAACCCAGATAACTTCTAATATCAGAAACATTCTTGGGTTACTCCCAAGACACAACTTCCTTCACTTTCTATGGGTATAAAAACACACCATCCATTGAGATGATGTGCACTAAGAAATGCACCATTTTAATCTAGAAATGATATTTGGGTATCTTGGTGTGTAAAATATTCTAAGTCAGTGTGATCAGGTCAATGTCAAGATGTTTGGAATGATCTTCATGAGTTTTAGAGTGCACTATGATGTCATCCACAAATACAACTAAAAACTATTCCAAGTATGGGTGAAATATTCGGTTCATTAAGGCCATAAACACTGTCGGTGCATTTGTTAACATGAACAACATAAAAAAACTCATACAAACTATAGATAATTGTAAAGGTAGTCTATGGTATATCATAAGGTCTTATCCTTATCTGATAATACCCTAATCTAAAATCAATCTTAGATAACACTTTCGTACCTCTTAATTGGTAAAAAAATCATTGATTTGAGGTAGATGGTATCAGTTCTTAATCATCATCTGATTCAGCTTCTTATAATTGACACATAGTCATAAGGATATGTCATATTTATTGGTAAATGACATAGGATATCCCCAAGGTGACGTACTCAAATGAATAAACCCTTTGTTCTCTAGTTCCTCCAACTGAGTCTTATGTTCCTCTAGCTCTAACAGTGCCATTATATATGGAAAAATGGAAACTAGTTATGCTCTCAGCAGAAACACTATCATTAACTCAATATACCACCCAGGTGGAAGCCCATGTAATTTGATAGGAAAAACAACCTAGAATAGATCTAACAGTGGATACTCCACTCCCACATCGTTAAGTATGAGACAAGAGACATGGACCATGAGTTCACCCAACTACTGACAAAATGGCCTTGCAGGGCCAACCCAGACATCCCATTCACCACAATGGACATATGCGTCTCTCTGAAGAGATGTGAATGTTACCCTATAATTGTAACAATTAATATGGTATTGTTATAACACTAAAAAGTCCATACCCAAAATCCAATCCAAACCCAACATCTCAATAAGAAACAAGTCCCATAGGAAACACTACGCACCGACCTCAAGTGTACACCCCTTACATTGCCAGATATTTTCTACTCACACCATTGATGGTGTAATCATTGATATGAACTCAAACATATGTTCCAATAATAAACCCAACTCATCTAGAAAATGAGAAGATATAAACGAGTGTGTGGAAACTGCA
Organism: Viscum album; assembly: GCA_963277665.1. Lineage (NCBI taxonomy): Eukaryota > Viridiplantae > Streptophyta > Magnoliopsida > Santalales > Viscaceae > Viscum > Viscum album. The sequence continues at coordinate 2,010,967,317 of OY728125.1, forward strand.
TCAAATAAACCACTAACAAGAATAGAATCCACATGAATCATACCTCAAACTATTGATGGTCTAGCCTCACCACCTATTGGTGTAGACTAAACTACATGGATATGACCTTCCCTTCTACCCTGGGAACCATTATGAATCCCTAGGGTAGCACTATATTGCTGTTATGGACACTCTTATCCAAGAGTACTATGCCCACCACCTATACTGTAACGACCCGAATCTGGATCCCCTCAATGGGTACCCCGTACCCGGTTCGCCACATGACCTCAAGATCATTTCCTGAAACACCAAAGTTTGCCGATTAGAAGCGAGGGCCTTGGTGACTCAGCGGGGAAACTATGCCCTCATTCGATAAATTATACAACAGAAGAACAACCAGACACAATAGCGGAAACAATAAACAACGTACAACAACTGAACTGAACAGCAGAAGCAATGTGTAAAATAATAATGATGCAACATGGTACATATGTCTATGGAAAAAAGTAAACAAACCAACGTGCTGAAGTAAAACTAAAAAACAAAGTGAAAAATAAAAACAAAGTAAACTCTTCAGTATCACAAGCCATTGCTTGGTCCCCTTCTCTCCAGCTCCACAGCAAGTCAGGTACCTGAAGTAGAAGGGAACTTTCCCTTATCTATACCTGCAACAACATAGTCTGCTTGGGCCCAAAAATATGGCCTGAACAGGGTGTGAGACAAAGTCCCAGTAGGAAAACATCCAAATATCTCTGTCTAACAGTCAATGAATACATTGCAAGTAAATTACAGGAACAGTAAACAGGAAATACACAGTAGCTACAATTCACAGTTATAACATATAAAGTACACAAGTAACAACCAACAACAAGTATAAAGTAGGTAACTATCTGTGTAGCTCTCACATCCTAACCCATATGGTTGAACCTACCAATACTAGAAACCCTCTAGGAGGCACACATAGTCTCACCCTTCTGGTTCAGCTAAGAATAGACTCTCTAAGGAAGCACTCACCGTCAATTCCCCTATAATCTCGTATCGTGCTAAAGGCTCTATAGGGAAGCACTCTACATCTCATTCCCCCTGTGGCCCACGTCGAGGAACTACAGACTCTCTGCGGAAGAACTCATTATCAATTCCCCTTGTGGCCTTGCATCGTATTAAAAGACACTCTAGAGAAGACCTTACGTCCATTCTTTCTATTGTCTACTACACTAGGTTCTCACAGTCTTGTGTGGAAATAAACATGATCAGCGCACGTGCATCGTCCAAGTAAACCTCATGAACTACTTGGCTATCAATCTGAGGCTCAAAAGCATAAAAAAGCAATAGTTCCACTATCCTACAACTAGGCATGGCAACTGAAAAAATTATAAATAGGAAGAACAAGCATAGCAAACATCCAGAGTACAGTAAAAACTACCATAATCACAGGAAAAACATCTACTCTAGCAATCAAGCAAAGCAGAAAATACAACAAGGGAAAAATAGGAACACGCAATACCCTGTTCAAGGCTATTTGTGTAATTTGCACAAAATACTCATCAGCTATCTACAGAATGGAAGAAACCACCAACCTCAATTCTTGGAGATCGATATACTTGAAAAAAGATGACAAATTCTCCTTAGAATTTCTTAGATCTGAGAAAACACCCAAAACGTTCATCCCACGATATCTTGAGAAGGAGAAGAAATTGGAAAACAAGGCTCATGCAAAAGGAAGAAGAGACCTCTACAATTACAATGCAATCGATCATGCTTGAATCGAATAAAGGACGAAGAGGCGGGAAATCGTCATGGATTCATGGATTCCCGGTGCTCTCGGATGAACGGAACCTAGAATAAGATGTTTCTGTGCATCAGGTGTGACTCCTATCCTTTTAGTGAAAAAAAGAAAGTACACGACGTGTAATTTTAGAGTATACTGCATGTACTAGGTCTTTCCATACTCTGCCAAAATTGGCCTCCACATCACCCCTACACACTGTGTGTGTGGCCTGGACACGACTAGTACATGACTTCGAGTGGGAAAAGAGTACACGACATGTACTCAGAAAGTACACGGTGTGTACTCAGAAAGTACACAACATGTACTTCAAAAATTTCCAGAAACATTATTTTTTCTCAAAAACTCCAAAAAAATGAAGTTGTACCTAAAACAAAGATCCAGGTTCTTACAAACTTCCCCCCTTAAAGAAATTCGTCACCGAATTTCCCTAGCGAGGTGTAGAAGAAGAAACCCCGAACAGCTCCGGCCACTATGATCGTACATCGGCCTCCCTCTCCTAGGTCTCATCCTGTACTTACCCATGCTGCCATAGCACCTGTGCAAGAGGGACAGACCGCCCATAGGGAACCTTTGTACTACGATCGACAATCCGAATGGGATGCTCCTCAAATGATGCATTCACTTTGAGCTAAACTTCCTCAGGCTGAAAGACATGATACGGGTCTGAAAAGTAACGTCGGAGCTGAGAGACATGAAAGACGTCATGCATGGCCTAGTACCTATGGGGTAACTGACACCGATAGGTGACCAACCCAACTCTCTCCAAAACCTCAAACAACCCAATGTACTGCGGTGAAAGCTTACCCTGTCTCTGAATCCTTTTGTGTCCCAACCTCAGTGAAACACGCAGGAAAACCGGATCACCGACCTCGAACTCCATAGGTTGTCTCCACTGATCAACATAAGACTTCTGCCGAGACTGTGATGTAGCCATCCTTTTCTGAATCAACGCTATCTATTCTGAAGTCTCATGAACAAGACGAGGTCCCAACAAATCCACCTCTCCAATCTCCATCCAGCATAAGGGTGATCAGCATGGCCTACCATACAAATCCTTGTAAGGTGCCATCTGAATAGTCTCCTGAAAACTATTTTTGTAGGTGAACTCCACTAGATGGATAAGCTTCTCCCAAGAACTTCCATAGTATAGATTGCAAGATCGGAGCATATCCTAAAGCACCTGGATCGTACGCTAGGACTGGACATCTGTCTGGGGATGGTATGCTGTTCTCAAAAGTACCTATGTACCTACGCCCTTCTGAAGTCCCTTCCAGAAACGAGAGGTAAAGTGTGCATCCCTGTATGAAACAATGGAGTGTGGAACTCCATGTAGATGAACGATCTCTCTGATGTAAAGTCATCCCAGATCATCGACACTGAAGGTCTCCTTGATCGGCAGGAAGTGAGCAACCTTCGTGAGCCTGTCGACGACAACCCAAACAACATCATTCCCCCGAGGCAACCTTGGAAACCCAGTCACGAATTCCATCGCAACATCATTCCACTTCCACTCCAGAATGGGTAACTGCTGCAAAATCCAGGCTGGTCACTGATGCTCTGCTTTTACCTGCTAACAAGTAGAACATCTCATGACAAAACTAGCAACATCTTTCTTCATACCTAGCCACCAGTATAGGTGATGAAGATCTCAATATTTCTTGGTGATTCCAAGATGAATTGCCCAGACTGAGGAATGAAAATCCCGCATCAGCTCCTCACATATGTCTGCTGGCACCCATACGCATCCTTGGAAACACAATATATCATCCTCACCTACTGTCCATCTAGGAAGAGGGTCCTCCCCAGACACACTATCCTATAGGACTAAGCCTTCTGAGTCTGATAGCTGCCTCATCCGTACCCAATCAAGTAGCATAGGGTAACATCTACAAAAGAAAGGTAAGTCTGTCCTTGTCTGTCATGCACCTCCAAATGCATCTCAGAGAACAGATCCATTAGCTACCACTCACTACTGGCCTTCTGAACTGCCTGAATCTGAGTTCTACTGCTCAACGCATCTTCCACTGCATTTCCCTTTCCCAGCGTATATGCAAGCTCGAAATCAAAAGAATGAAGTTACTTGACCCACCTGCGCTGCCTCAAATTTAGATCACACTGAGTGAAGATGTAATTGAGATTATTGTGGTCGGTGAAAACCAAAAAGTTCTCTCCCAGAAAGTAATGTCTCCAACAGCGTAAGGCATGAACAATAGCTGCCAACTCCAGATCATGCATCGGGTAGTTCCTCTCATGTGGCCTCAACTGCTGAGACCCGTACGCAACGAATCCATCTCCCTGGATAAGCACAACTCCTAGACCGATACATGAAGCATCACAATAGAATGCATAGCTCTTTCCTAGCTCTGAAAAGACTAGTATTGGTGCTGACGTCAGTTTTCCCTTCAGCTCTTGAAAGGATGACTCACAAGAATCTGACCATAAGAAATTCACCCCCTTCTTGGTCAGACCTATCAGAGGTGCTGCTAGGCGTGAGAAGTCTTGAATGAAGCGTCTGTAATATCCATCCATCCCTAGAAAACTCTGTACCTCAAAAACATTCTTCGGCTGCTCCCAAGAGACTATAGCTCTCACTTTCTCTGGGTCCACAGATACTCCTGCCTCTAAGATGACGTGACCCAGGAAGTGAATCGGATCCATCCAAAATTGGAATTTCGAGATTTTGTCATAAATCCAATTATCTCTCAGTGTACTCAGAACGATCTCAAGATGTGTGGAATGGTCGTGTAGAGTGTGAGAGTACACCCAGATATCGTCCACGAAGACCACGATGAAGGATTCCAAGTAAGGATGGAACACTTGGTTCCTCAGAGCCATGAAAACTACAGGCACATTAGTGAGACCGAATGACATGACTCTATACTCTTATAGACCATACCTACTCCTGAAGGCTGTCAGAGGTATATATAATGGTATAACGTGCAACTGATGATAATCGGACCTCAAGTCGATCTTTAAGAACACCCGCGCTCCTCGAAGCTGATCAAAGAAGTCATCGATCCTTGGCAAGGGATACCGGTTCTTGACCATCAACTGGTTCAGCTTCTAATAATCCACACTAAGCCGAAGGGTACCGTCTGACTTCTTCACAAACAGGACAGGGGAACCCCAAGGGGAAGTACTGGGATGGATGAAACTGTTTTCCTGCAACTCCTCCAACTACTTCTTCAGTTCTTGCAACTCAGGTGTATCCATCCTATAAGGAAGAATGGACATCGGTGCTGCTCCTGGCTCGAGCTCAATAGAAAATTACACCTCACACTCTGGAGGCAAACCTGAAAATTCACCTGGAAAGACATCCCTGAAACGATCCACCACTGGAGGAATGTCCAACTGCGAAGTCCCCTTATCATCCAGATAAAGACTAGAAATTTGGGCTATCACCCTTCCTATACCATGGTGCTCGAGTCCTTCTCGACTCGCATGAACATCCCATTCGCCTCTATGAAGAAAAGATTCACCCTATGGTGAAATGAAACTCACTCTGCGGCGATTACAATCGACGAATTCCGGAAAGGGAACCAACCAGTCCATCCTGAGAATGACATCATAGCCTATCATTTCTAGGACGTAGAGATCCCATATGAAACAATACTCTGCACCCTCAAGAGGACACTCTCTACACTGACGTACACTATATGTCCTCGTTCCCAAGGGTGTGTCTAGTGTCAACGAGTTGACAGAAGAAAATATGCAGAGCCCAAGGCTCTCCATGACAGAAAAAGAGATAAAGATATGTGTAGAACCAGTATCGAAAAGTGCTGAAGATAAAACTGAGGCTACTAAAACTGTACCTCGAACTGTAGAAGGGAAAGGATCTTGCTCCGGATAGGTCTACTCCACGGCAAAAGACTAGCATGCACTGCGGCCATGCACCCCTAGCTGAACACTCTGAGCTGAGCCCCCCTGCTGGTGCTGGGGGACTGGTGGCTGACCGCCACGACCTCAACCTCCACCTTGGCCCGAATAGCCGGAAGAACTCCAGTTCACCAACTAGTGAGAAACTGGTGGTGCTGCTCCTGAACGAGGAGTCATGGAAGAACCATGGTCACCAGCTGCTAGTGAGAAAACCTGGAAGAAATGCTGAAGGTGATCCATCTTGCCGCAATATCGGTACTCCATGGGGTCCCTATGGCACTGCGGCCTCGTGTGGCCTGACCGACCACACTGGTATCATATCACCTGGCTGCCTGATGATGCATCTCAATTCCTCGGATCACCGCACGTAGACTACCTAAAACACTTCTTGCTGTCATCTGGAGGAAAACTATATCTGTAAGCATAACCTCCCTGGCTCGCAGCTCCGGAGTCTCTCAGATTGTGCTCCGCAATCAGTGCCTGGTTGACGATGGAAGTGATGGAAGTCAACTGGAAGATATTCACCTGCTAGCGGATCTCCTGCCTGAGACCATCCTCGAACATCCTTGCTAAGAACACCCCACTACTATCTCAAAGGGGTGTGAAGCTCTGCAGCTTGGTGAAACGAGAGGAATACTCCATGGCAGAAAGAGTACCATTCTCTAAGTTCATGAACTCCCGGGCTCAGTCAGCCCTCGGGGTCTCTGGGTAGAAGTAGTCATAAAATACATTCTGAAACTCCTCCCAAGCCATAACCTGTTGGTTACCCACCTATGAGATCACGTCCCACCACCTCTTGGAAGAGTCTCGGAGCATGTAGGTAGCGAGATTGACCCGTCTCTCTTGAGGTGTCTCCAAATGCTCGAAGATAGTCAGCAAGGCTTCCAGCCATGACTCTGCAGCTTGAGGTCCTCCTTTACCCTAGAAAGTATGAGGATGCTTCTCCTTGAAAACCTGCGTCATGTATACCATGGTCGTGGAAGGAGGTAGTGCTTCCTGAAAGGTCTGCATCATCCTCATAAATCCTTCCCTGAACTATGCATCAGCGCTTGAAACTGCTATGACAGCTGGTGCCAAGGCTGGCCCGACTGGGGGATCAGTAGGAAGTCCTTGATCATCCATATCTAACGTCTGATCACTAGCTGACGACAGACGTACAAATGGAGGATGTCTCAGAGGCATAGCTCTGAAAGATCAAAATCACACCGTAGATCAGAAAAAAAAATAACAGAGAACACAAGAGTACAAAATGGGAACAAGGGAAGGGAAACACACAAGTTTACAAAACACGACTACACGGTGTGTATAAAAACTAAATGACATGTCTTCTTAAGCCACTGACATTGGAATGTACCCCTACCCTATAGGTCGTGTTCCACCTCAAACTACACAGCGTGTTGACTCAACACAAAATGTGTACTTGAAAACTATTCCCCTGCCCGAGTCTCTTTACATGGCTAACCCACATGGTCCGACTTAACCCTAGACCACACAACGTGTTCTGATCAATCACGACGTGTACTAGACACGACTTCGGTGGCCCGTGTTTTAAATACATGGCCGTCTACACGGCTGGAACTTACACATCGTGTTCTGAACAAACACGGCGTGTATAGGTGAAGGTGACACCGTCCCGTGTTGTTCGTGACACGGCCGGGTACCTGAACAAGACTACACAGTGTGTTATGAAAACAACACGGCGTGTCTAAGAGAAGGTGATGTCGACCCGTGTTGTTGGTGACACGGCCGGGTACCTGGACAGGACTACACGACGCATTCTTTTACAACACATCATGTTCTACTCGAGCTTCTTCGACCCATGTTGTTGGTGACACGGCCGGGTACACAACTCTGAACTACACGGCGTGTACCTACCATACACGGCGTGTTCTTGAAGTTATTTCTACTACAGCGTGTCCCTACTGACATGGTCAGTGACACGATCTAAAAACTACACAACGTGTAGTCAAAAGTACACGCCGTGTATTATGGGTTTTTCTGGGCAGTAACTCAGAACTACACAGGAGCCCAGAAAACACAGAAAACAAGGCAGAGATGTGCCAAATTCCCATTCGTAAGGTCCCATACTCCCCGTGAATCAAAACATGGCATTAATTTAAGAAAGATAGATTACAAACAATCCTCTAACAAGACAACATATATTCTATCAAGCATCTATCACAACAACATGCGTAATCTGCACAAGGTCTATCACAACAGCATGCAATCGCTAATGCACCCTAGATGACATGGAAAGATTGCATGGCATGTGATTTCTAACGAGTGTCTATATGATGCATGAGATGGAATACCCTCGTCTCATCGGGTTGCAATAGAAATAGAACCGCGATAGAAAAACAACAACAACACAGGACATTTGAATCACTCTAGGTGAAATCATATCAACCGTAAATCTCAAAATCAGAAAACTATAATAAACAATGTAGTATAGCTTTTCCCTATACACGGGTTAGCTACTCCCAGGAATAGCTTAACACCAAGTACCAAATCCGTCCTACCTCTGGATAAAGGATCCAAATAGTAAATCAAGAGAAAAAAAACTTCCTCTGATACCACATTGTGACGACCCAAATCCGGAGCCCCTCCACAGGTGCCCCATACCTGGTTCGCCACATGACCTCAAGCGTGTTTCCCCAAATGCTAGAGGCTGCTGACTAGCAGCGAGGGCCTTGGTGAGTCAGTGGGGAAACTATGCCCTCATTTGGTAAAGTATATAGTGGAAGAACAACTAGTCTCAATAGTAGAAACAATAAACAGCATACAACAACTGAACTGAACAGCGGAAGCAATGTGTAAAATAATAATGATGCAACATGGTACATATGTCTATGGAAAATAGTAAACAAATCAACATGCTGAAGTACAACTAAAAAACAATGTGCAAAAGAAAAACAAAGAAAACTCCTCAGCATCGTAAGCCATTGCTTGGTCCCAAGCTCTCCAGCTCCATAGCAAGTCAGGTACCTGAAGAAGAAGGGTGCTTGCTCTTATCTATACCTGCAGCAACATAGTCTGCTTGGGCCCAAAAACATGGCCCAAACATGGTGTGAGACAAATTCCCAGTAGGCAACCACCCAAAGATATGTGCCTAACAGTCAATGAATACATGGAAACTAAAGTACAAGAACAGTAAATAGAAAATACACAGCAGCTACAATTCACAGTTCTAACATATAAAGTACACAAGTAACAACCAACAACAATTAGAAAACAAGTAACCCTCTGGGTAGCTCTCACAACCTAACCCCTATGGTTCAACCTACCAGTACTAGCAACCCTCTAGGAGGGACACACAGTCTCAACTTTATGGTTCATATAAGAATAGATTCTTTGAGGAAGCACTCACCGTCAGTTCCCCCTACAGTCTCATATCATGCTAAAGGATCTCTGGGGAAGCACTCAACATATCATTCCCCCTGTTTCCCACGTCAATAAACTACAACCTTTTTGAGGAAGCACTCATAGTCAATTCCCCCTGTGGTCTTGCATCGTATTAAAAGACACTCTGGAGAAGCCCTTACGTCCATTCTCCCTATGGTCTATTACACTAGGTTCTCACAGTCCTGTGTGGAAATAAACATGCACAGTGCACTTGCATTGTCCTAGTAAACCTCAAGAACTACTTGGATATGAATCTAAGGCTCAACATCATAACAAATCAATAGTTCCACTATACTACAACTAGGCATGACAACTAGCAAAACGCCAAACAGGAAGAACAAACATAGAAAACATCCAGAGTACAGCAAAAACTACCATAATCATAGGAAAAACATCTACTCTAGTAATCAAGTAAAACAGGCAATACAACAAGGTCAAAATAGGAACACACAATACCCCATTCAAGGGTATTGGTGTAATTTTCACAAAATACTCATTGAATTTCTACATAAAGGCACAAACCACCTACCTAGATCCTAGGAGATCGATATACTTGAACAAAGATGACAAATTCTCCTTAGAACGTCATAGATCTGAGAAAACACCCAAAACATTCAACCCACAATATCTTGAGAAGGGGAAGAAATTGTAAAACAAGGCTCAATTAGAAGGAAGAACTCACTGTTGCGATTCCAACGCAATTGACCATGCTCGAATCAGAGAACGGATGAAGAGGTGGGAACTCGTCAAAGATTCATAGATTCCCGACACTCTCGGATAAACAGAACCTAGAAGAAGATGTTTCTGTGCATCAGGCACGACCACAGTCCATTTAGTGAAAAAAAGAAAGTACACGGCGTGTATTTATAGATTACACGGTGTGTACTAGGTCTTTCCATACTCCTCCAAAATTGGCCTCCACGTTACCCCTACACACTGTCTGTGTGGCCCAGACATGGCCAATCCACGGCTTCGATCGGGAAAAGAGTACACGGCGTCTACTCAGAAAGTACACGATGTGTACTTAAAAAATTTCCAGAAACATTATTTTTTCTAAAAAACTCTTGAAAAGTAAGGCTTACCTGAAACAAAGATCCGGTTTCTTACATATACTGGTGTGAAAAATATAACTCAAACTACCTACCTCATATGAGGTTACCAACCCCCCTTCCTGCACTCAACATTGGACCGGATCCTCCATCAGTGACCCACTGTTGAGGGTTCCTACACAACCTTTGCACATACCCCACTCTTCCACATTCTCATAACTCTACTGGGTGTCAAGGTCACTAACCTCACATGTGTCCCAACCCAACAAACTGATATAATAACACTCGGTCACCAACCTGAGAGGTTAAAACCCTCTTCAGACTACTTTTCATTCTACAACCCTTATAATTATTTCAAAAATGATGCTTCTTTCCCTCATAAGTTTCACCACTGTTCCATCCCAATGGAACCATAAGTCTACCACCTAAAGCCTCCATCACGTTTCCTTATAAAATGAGAGATTAATCCACCACTTATGCAAACCTATTTAAATGAAAGACGTTCAACTGGGATTTAATCTCATGTCTGAGTCCATTTTAAAAATGTTATTTCATAGCCACCTCATCCCCTACCAATGTTGGGACAAATCGTTGAAAGTTAGTGAAGTATCATACATAATCATTCACTGACATAGTTCCCTACATTAACCTCATAACCCCTACAACCTACTCCTGTCTCAAACATTCTGTATAGAAGTGTTCAAATTTTTTTCCTAGAAGTCCCCCAACAGTATAGCATTATCCTACTAATTATGAACCAAGATATTCCACCATCACTTCACCATTACCTTCAACATATATTCTACCAACTTGACTCTCTTCTCTAAAGGAGCCTCAATGTTATCTAAAATTTTCTATATGAACTCTATATAGAGCTATACAACCTCATGTCCACCCTATTTGGAAAACATTGGAGGGTGTTGCAACTGAATATATCTGTTCAAATCAAATATACTAGGAACAACCCACCCTGAGTCTCATTTCATCATCTACAGAAAATGAGAAAATTTCTCATAGAAATGATCCTCTCTTATATTTACCTGGATTACTGGGTTCCCTTGCTCCATTTCTCGAGGATCATTCTTAGTGATGTCCTCATGTCTCCCTACCAGCATACATCATCATGGTGACATTCCTCTATAATGTCAAACACATGTATTAGAAAACATTACATAAAACTACCATCGTTTAAATAGGATAAAGATCATCACCAGCCATAGACAACCCATTTCGCACATAATATTCCCATAGACATATTCAAATCTAGAACACTAACCTCAACCATCCCTATCGAGGGTCATGGATAACATGGGATAAAACAACATACATAGTTAAATGAAATTCATTAGAAACGTTTTTAAAACCATTTCTACACTCACAACATATATATTTCTTCTTAGGAACATTTCCCATCTCAGAACCTATTACAAACAATATGTTAATTCATTCAAAACTTTAATTAAGTATAGGTTTTTCCATTATCCCATTTGTATCATCTTTATTATAGTCCATTTTCTTCAAATATTAGAGAAAGTAAAATGCATCCTACCCATCATGTCATACACACCCATCCTGTGTGTGCCTATCCTGATGCATGCCACCTATATTCCAAGGTTCATATAATGATGCATGAATACACAAACTCTGGCTATCGTAGCCATGAGAAATTTTTTAAAAAAAAGTCTCACTACACATAACGTGCATCACCCAATGGTGAAATATCATTCAACTGTAGCAACAGATATCAGGAACAACAATCCCCACCCTGGGTAGTTGGGTTTTTCCTTGTACATTGGTTAGCTAATCTAATTAACGATCTCATTTCCAATTCCCTACACCTTTTAATATCCTATCTACCACCCCCAAATAGTAAAAAACATAAAATAACCCCTTTGATACCAATTTTTAACATCCTTAACCCAGAATCCACTAAACAATTCCCCATTTCAAGTCTCCACAGGACCTCAAGAATGCCTCCCCATATTTTAGTGGTTTTAACTAGCAGCGAGAGTCTAATAGAGCACCTAGGGAGAGTATACCTTCATTACCATATTAATACATAGTATTAAACATATGAAATAAAGGAAAAAATAAACAATAATCCATAATCATGTATTACCAACCATTCCCAAATTGGGTACAAAATATGAACAAAAATAATTCTATCATGTCAAGCTAACAGTTACAAAAGTGAAGAAAAATCCAAAACAAGACAGACATTTGAATCCCCAAAACAGTTTTTGAATCCAAATCTGGATCCTCATCCATGCACAACCCAAGACCAACTTAACTCCATAGCATATGGCCTTTTCCCTTATCCTAACATGCATCCAAGAAATCTACTTGGGTACCCGATGGAGTCCCAATATGGGTGTGGGTATATATCATTAGGCCACCACTAATGGTGTCTACCAAATATCTAGTCTGAATAGATAGTGTATCTAAAAAATAAATCAATGAAAAATTAAACAAAAGAAAACTTGGGTGTCATTAATTAACAATATCCACATAACAATTTTAATCACTTAATACATATTATTCACTTATTCCATTTTTTAGTAATTTCAATCATTTACACAATGACCTAAGATGGTCAATTACTATGCATAAGGGAATAAGTCAATTTCCCTATATCACAAGGGTTAAACATTTCAAAAACTATTACATCACACTTAACATGGATCCTTGGTCTAGTTATTCTCATCAAATGAAACTATTTAGAGAATAGAGACTCAATCCCCTTCCAAAACCCATGCATTATTAGCGTGGGGTTTAGAGCCTTAGTCTAACTTAACCTATGGGAGTAGATCCTCAAGTCCAATACCCGACAACAACCAATAAATGTGCATATGCGTATTTATCCATTTACCACATATACCATATCAAAATACATACACAAATAATGAACATAACATATACAATTCACATTTTATTCAACATTTGAATCATCATCAGTCCTTAACCCATTATCTCATTTACCATTTACTTAGCATGCTCCATTTAATCCATTTACCTTTCTATACCTTAACACATCTAGCATAGTCAAAACATCCCATACATTATCTCATTTAACATATTCTTCAATTGTCATGAATTATCCCATTTGACACATCCAAAAATTTACAAGTATTTACAAATTTTACTTGATCATCATTTCACATTCATGAACCCAGTTATGCAATTTAAGTACAATTCATAAGTCATTTAGAACAATCACTACATTTCATACAAACCATTAAATATTAAGCCAAACAATACCTTAGTCCATTATCAAAATCTTGACAAAACTATCAATATTTGTTTTTTATCTGAACTACCATATTATATATTTATTATGGGATCTACTTTATGAAAAGTCAATTCTATGCATAACATTATAATTTTTTCATGTTCGGGAATGTTGGCACACCCCATGGGTGGCCCTAAAGAAGTTTATCCAACCTTAATTCATCCCTTAGGGATCATGAGGGGTTCATTTCATCATTTATCCAACTATTTTACCAAATCCATTTAAAGGAATGATATTCCAAAAAAGAGATAACCATTTACCCAACCATACATTCACCAATCATCTTCAAGACTATGGGATATAACTTATAGACCTCCTACCTAAAATTCCTAGAAGAATAATCACTTGACCTTGGAAATAGATCTATATTCAATAACCCTTTAAAGGACAAATATAATATATGCTATAAAAAGAGGGGTTTAGGGATTTGGAAGAAGAATAATGAAACCACAATCCCTAATCTAGAAATGAGAAGTAAGAGAAGAGTTAGAGTTACCCGGAGCTTAGATCCTTATTCAACGACACTCGAAATGGCATACAATTGAATGAGATCGACTCTTCGGAAGCCTTGGATATTTTGGATCATCCCTACAGTTGGAAGAAGAAGAATGGGGAGGAAAATTATGTAAAAAATTAAAATCCCAAGGGAGAAAAATATTAAAAACCAACTTTTATGGGGTGCACAGGCACCTTCCCTTATCCATGAGGGGTCTAAGTCATAGGGTTACTTGGGGACTTTGAACGATTTAAAAAAATGATCCAACTGTGTATAATTAATTTTTACAAATCCACATGGCTTGGATTTCCTCCTTACACGGTTTATATAACCATGCACACCTCCTCCTGGTTAGAATGGTTTCAGAACACGGTTACTTCTAACTATGCGCCAACCATGAAACATGTACATGATGGATAACTTTACCTTTATTTTTCTTCATGAACCCCAGGGACATTTTTGAGCCTACTCATACAATTAGTAAACATTACATTACCCAAATTTAAGGGAATAAGTAAAAATTTAAATAGGTACATGCCTCCATGAATTATGGGATCTTACACTTATTTCCTTGTTTATAGTGATCATTGTTTGAACTTTTGGTGACTTAGGTTTGATGCATGATTCACGACCCTTCATCTTTCACTTGTTTATATATATCACTATAATGGATTTTTATTTATCAACATAAAAACATATTGCACTTTTATCTTTCAATATGGGTCTATATTTCTTCATAATATCATTGAGACATTTAGAGCCTTTTCTAGCCATTTATATCAATTCCCCATATATGAATCTACTAAAGTGTATCATATTATTTGAATAACATTATTTAAATTCTAATTCATGTTATTTTCTTAATGAAAAAACACATTCCTCAAGGTAATCAACCTTCTTAGCTATCCTATTTAGGATTACATTAAATACATTGATTACCTTATTCTTTTCTTCAATATTAATATTGAATCTCAATACTTATTATAAATTCACTTTGAAAGAAAACCAATTATCTTACTCTTCATGCATCTAGTCAATTTTTTCTTTGAGATAATCCACATATTTGGATTAATAATTTATAATTCCATCAGTATATCAATTTTTCTTACATTGAATATCAATATCATCAATATTTCCCTCAATTTTCACATGGATATCAACCACTCCTTTAGGTTCAACCCATTTTTCCAATTTAGGTTCTTTTATCTCAATTGTAACCATAAATGAATATTTTTATCATATTTATATTCTATTTATCTTTCCTCTAGATAATATTTATTATTCATTTATTCTTTTATCCCAAATATATTTCTATGAAATTTCAATCCTAATGAACTCCCACTTTTGGTGTTTCTTTTTAGAGGGAAGATTATTATTGTATTTTTTGTAACTTCTGATAATATTTCAGCGTCATCAAATATTATTCATCATCTTTATATAATTTTATCGACTTTACTACACTAAAAAAATTCCAAGAAATGTTATCCTTTAATTCTACCCTTTCATCTCTTGTATTTTCTCACCCCAAGAGAGAGAAGTTAATCATCTTTATCCTCTTACTATTACATCCTTTATAAATTCTAATATTATCCATGGATTTTAATTCCATCTCATAACTCACACAAATTTATGTCCCTTCTATCATAAATCACATTTTTTATGCCACCAAATTTCTTAACATATTATCTTGAGGTAGCTTGGATAAATTCATCTCTTCTAGAGTTGGGACTTTTGGATTTTAAAAATATGAAAATTATTGTAATATATTATCAATAATATTGATATCTTTGATCTCTTCCCCGATTCCTTGATCAGATTCAACAAATTTAGTGATTATATTGAATAATCTATCAACATTTTTATATAGAATCATTTTCAAACCATAAATTTATTTATAGAGTATCTAAAGATTTTCCTCCATCATCTTGCTATCACATTTGTATATATTGGAAAATTTCTCTTACATGGACCTTCCACTAGAAAAACCCATCACTTTTATATTTATATAAATTGAAAAATATCCAAATAATGAATTTTGAGTTTTAGCATGAGCGTCATTCCATTTCCTCATAGCTTCAATCATAGGATTCTCTATCGCATCACTAAATTCCATCCCATGTAAAGTAGTAAAAATAACTTCCATCCCCAGAGATTTAAGATGTGATATTATTGTCTTCTTTAAAATCTAGGTTTTTCTTCTATCTAATATAGGAAAACATTTAGAATTTATTTAATTCTCCATGTCAAAGAATTTTTTATGATAGATTTAATGCCTAAGACCTATACTTTGATACCAATTTTTATATATTTTTCTAATATGATAGGGGAGGGGTGAATGAGAGTGGGAAATTTTTATTTTTTATTTAATGTATATTTTCCCCATATTGGTAAGAGCTCATTAAAATTTCACGAAATAAAATGCATTGAAAATACACATAAAATCATAAATAAAAGAATACATAGAAATTTTTATGGGTTCAATATTGAGTTCCTGTCCAAAGTTTATGCACTGATGATGTTTTGGTTTTATTAAAATCCACTAATCTTTACTAGATTTTATATATTAAAATTATTTGGATGTGGTAAATTCATACCAAGAACACTACCTTTATAATATATACAGGTAAAATTAACTTCCTCCCTTATATAACTTCTATAAACTCCTCCCTGCACACTACTATGGTTAAAGTTTTCCTTAGTTTATCGACTTAATGGTTTATTCTATATTTTAAAGAGTGTTTACTTGGATTTGTAGCATAATGGCCTAAATTTTATGCTCCAATATACTTTGTGATCTAAAAAAGTGACCATTTATGATCTTCATGTTAAAAAATTCCCAAATATACTTGACATAATGTAACCTCATAGAACCCAATTCACCGCTTAATCAACCACACAAACCACCTACTACACTTCACAAACCAATATATGAACTTCATGGAGCTCCCTCACACACTACCTATTTCACCATGTAATAACATTGGGGACCATATTCTTCCCTTCATAAAAATAACTAATATAACCCTCCTCCATAAATAAACCTTACAAACTTCTACTAAGTGTACCTGACAACATAAAACTGACCTTATAAAATCGACTTCACAGAAGTGAATTTGCAGAACTGGTTTCCACCTACACACTATGTGGATCCTAATTCATAGATAATTTTTACACCATTGATATTTTGATCTTCTTTAACTTCCCATTATACTGAATGGATATATTAGCATGGTATTTTTAGAAAACATCCTCCATCAAACCCCTTTTCAAAATACCCTTTGTGACACACAGAAAATAACCACCTTATAACTCAGTAATCCCTTTATGGGTTGCATAGTTTCCCCCAGGGTTGACTGAAAAGAGGGATTCCAATGTCACATGTTTCCCATGTATAATACATACTTATATTCATGTTTTCTTTAACATCTCTACTATAACACAATGAAATCCCATTTCAAACAATGTACTTAAATTCACAGTCAACAAAAACTCTCTACTCTAGGATTGTGTTCTCCAATTTGAAACATTATGATGGAACTATATGTGATAAACACATCACCATTTAGGATATGTGAAGTTTCATGTAGGATAAATTACTTCCCCTTAAATTATTTATGAAACATCACAAAAATTCTATTTTTTCACTATGAACATATTTTCAAAGACAAAAAAATTATTTCATTTCACAAACTACTTCAATTCCTCCCTTGAGATTCCATTATTCATATGCCATAGTTAAAGATATTAAAAAACCTTTGAAAAACCCATGAATTTATTTTTAGTAAACATAACATTAACATAGAGAACAATCCTAGAGCACCTTGGTTCCAAATCTAACCCTTGACCCAAGGGAAAAAACTCCATGGGTTAGGCTGTGCTCAAGTTTCAGTACCCCACCTTTAAATCCATATATCTCCTTGGACGGTTTCACCTTGGATAAATTTTAAACAATACATTCTCACTTGAGATATCTTATATTAATTATTCTTACTCACTCATAGGTGAGGGTAACTTGGAGTTTGGGGTTTCATAAAATAAACCATGGACATGAAAACTCATACATAATAAGGAGAAAGATATAATACACAAATCATCATATATAATTTAATAACAAATTATCATAAAACTGTTTAATAATAATTAAATTTAATAGAAACCAAACATATACATAGGTTGGTAAATATCATGATCATCCATGCATGAAATGACTACACATTTATAAAAATATAGAATACATTTCAATTTTTTATTTATTAAGATGAAATTATTGAATTAATAATTAGTCATATTTTTAATTAATTAATTAATTTATCTTAATAATCCATCTAAATAGTTCTTGATATTCCCATATACTATAATATTAAATAAATTAAATAAATAATTTTTTAATTAAAATCATTTAAGTACATGAAATGTACTAGAGTAAACATGACATGTAACTTGTTTTTATTACACCTTAAACACATTTATAGAGTTTAACTATTACATGTCATGTTTTATCACATAAAAAAGTGTGTGGATAATGCTATGTATAGTCCTTATCAAGTATAATGTAATTACATGGCATGTATTCTTATATGGAATGTTAGGACAAAAATGTCATGTTGTTCCATGAGTCAAGTCATGTAAAGGTGAAAAATTAAACACTACATGACACAATTTGAATATACGAAGTGTATCCAAATAAAAATGACTGTGAAGTACATGGTGAATATGAAAACTATATATGTCATGTTTTCCATTTGGGTTATTTTTCATTACATTTCATGTACATTACACTATAGGTCATGCGCTTCATGTATTTATATATTGCATGACTGACAATAATTATGAAATTTATATTAATTATATAGTGCATACTTTAACCACACTATTTATATGATTTATATGGAAAAAACCATTTAATTTTACATTTAATATACAACAACTAAAAACCATATAACCCCACCCAACTTGCTATGATTTTCATAAATCATCTTTCTGTGGTTGATCATGGGCACTTGATGTGTACATTTTCATTATAGGATGTCTGTCTATGTCATGTAGTCATTATCTCTGGAATATTTTAATGGGATCTTCGAATATTATTCATATATTTTTAGAATATTATTGGTTATATGAACTTAAACAATAATTACATCTTAAATTTTGTATTAAATGATTGAAAATTAGAAATGAATAACTACTAATCAAATTAATATTTTATCAATGATAAATAAATAAATGCGCCCCATTTTATTCTAATTAAAGGTTCTTCGGTGAAATGAAGGAGGTTAGTTCTTATAATATGGTTTTTTCATCAGTTTTTTCAAATACATCCTTATAACAAGATGATAACAACTCAAGAAGATTCTAAGAGAGGATCTTTTCACATATAATTTATAAATAATAATTAACTAACTTTATAATTAATTATTTTATTTATAAATATTATTATCTTTCTCTTATCATAATGTTGTTAAAATAAAGAGTCCAAATCATAACTCCACTATTACTATCCACACATTCTCCATGAATCTTTGAACATCATTGATGGAACTCAGAGTGGTATCACAGAAGTACCAATTTTTTGTATCATTTTCCATAATTCCCAACAATAGACCTATTTTTTTTGAAGTATTATTACTTATTATCCCAGTTTTGTGAGGAAGGAGGAGGATCATAGTTTTCCATGCCCAAGAGTGTTCTTGAGAAAAATATCATTGTTCTTGAGAGAATCCTTAAGAGAAGAATCTTGTGCAAAACCATTCTATTTTAGAAATGATACAACTCGGTTAATATAATTAGGTTTTAAAGAATTATTTATTTCACTTTGGACATTAACTAAGATCTCTATATTAAGTAAACCCTACACTAAAAAGTAGTAATAATATATTTTTGGTATGTGATAACTCACAGATTATTTAAATATTTTTTATTAAGTAAATAAATATTTATTTATTTGAATGATATTGAATAAAATATATCATATCCATTTGGGGACTTAACATGAATCATCCTTATTCCTCAACATTTATTGAACCTTGAATAATAAATATTTATTATATTATTGGTTCAATAAATAAATAAATATTATATTCACTAATTGGATAATAAATATTTATTTAATAATCTATTCACATATATTCCATATGGAATAACTGGTGATTGAATTTTTGTTATCAATATGACCTTAATATGAATTAATAATTGTTCTTGAGATTAATATTTATTTTATTTTAAATTCAAATAGAATTTAACTATGATTCTAGATACACTTAACGTGTGGACCTCTAGGACTCTTTTGCGGTGTTATCAAGAAGTCTTGCCCAAATTCCATGATTATCATCTTGCAACTTGAAAGTGAACCCCTAGAAAATTAAGTTAATGTATCAACAAAAACAACCTCATATGGTCACTCATCGTGTAATATAATCCATTTTTATTGATATATCATCAAAGAAGTTTCATACTTGTGTGATTAACCAATATGCTTGAATATCTTTCCTTGACTCTCTAAAATCAACTCATTAGAAAAATTATATGTCCATAGACTTAATAAAACAATTATATTTCAATTAAAGGGACTTAGATATCACATTTTTCGCATGGTAATAAAAAAACATTTCTTGAATTATTCAATTAATCTAATATCTCTTACAATTCGTCCAACACATTCTACTTTACTCTAAGATTGTGTCATTGATGTTTTTTAAAATACATTAAAGTATAAAATTCTTAATATAAATTAATAATAATATCAAGTATTCAAACTAATACACACATCCATAGACAAGAATATCTAATTACACATATAACATGTTGAATTCCTATTGGCTGACATGTCCTCATAACTTCCAGTATTAGAGATTACCAAGTGTGAAACTCTTTGAGAAAAAGATTCATCCACCTAAGAACATCCAACAAATGATAGTCAAAACATTAAATATATCTCATTATAAGATTTCATATGGACCATATGAAATGTGGTTTTGAATACTATCATGGATATTTATGGTTCTCATCATAACAAAGAACTTCTATGACCTTTCTATTTGAAAAATACTTTAATAACATTATTAAATTAATTTTATAATTAATAAAAATCATTATGTAATAATATATTTATTAATATGTTGGAATTTGAATTTATAAAAAACCAAAAGTAAAAAAGTTAATAGGTTCTAGGAAACTAAATAAGAAAACAACTTCTCCTCAAAGAAAAATGGAGAACATGGAATTAGAGTGCTTTGACTATACTTAACAGGGTTACTATACACCCAATATGAGGATCCTATCATTTATATATACTCCCTTCATTTAATGAAGGAATTTAAGAGTTAGCTACAAACATTTGGTTTCCAACATATGTTACACATAACAAATTCTCAATGGGGTAATTACGATTGTTGAATATTTAAATGATCATAATATGTTTTTCACACTATAAATGGATCATCTTGAGAATTATTAATTGAAGGTAAACCATATGGAATATGTGGCAATATTCAAGCACCCAATATTTCATATGTTATTCCATTTTATATATCATACTATATGACACAAACATTTCATTTTCCTTAATAATATAACTATATCATTTCCTATGATATGAATCACATGCATATTATGCATAATGATATGGATAAACCATAAAATATGATTCAACCCATTTTAGTATATATATTAATCAATATCTGATATTCACTAAAATGTTATAAGAACTTTATGAAAACCCTTCAAAACTCTTCATGATTTCATCTAAAGTCCTTCGAATATGATTGGTCAAACTTTCTTTATTTTATAATCAATAATTTTTCCAAAAATCTTATCCCTATTCTATGCAAAACTATATGACCCTATAGGGCCTTTATATCATTGGAAACAAATATGACTTCTCTGATTCATAAATGTAAGCATATAGTGGCATCTAGAAAAATGTTTTTACTATTTAGGACAAAAAGGGATCATTCATGATCTTAATTAAACACACACATATCTCTATATGAATATTTCCACTATAATATGTATCATATTCAACATATGAACTCCTATATATTCCCGTTGAAATCAGGTGACTAATATACATGGAACATGTCAATATAGTATAATAAAACTCATAAAATTTTGAACCTATGAGTATATTTATCATATTAAATGATTAAATCACATTCTTACCATTAAAGTAGATAAAACATCACATGATACTTATATATGCATGGCCATGCATTTAATAAACCAATCAATCAAAATCCCAAATATAAATTCTTTTAATAAAATTATACAAATAACATTTTGGTTGAGCTAAATTGATAACTTTATAAAAAACATACCCAACCACCATTAGATTATCTCCACCTCAAGGATGACATAATAAGGGTATAAAAATATGAAGGCTCAAATTATAAGTATCATTTAAACCATATGTATTAAATATTATTAATAAACATACAACACTATGTATATCATTGACCGTATGAAATTGCATGTGATATATTTTCATGGGTTAGTCTAGATAACAATTGTATAATTATTATCTCATAAGTATGTTTGTTGTATCTCATACAAGATTATACTCATGATAATATTAACATATCATCACAACCTATAATACTTAGTGATGATTATTGATTAGGGTTAACTCAAATTCATACTTTTGAGGTGATTTTATCATCCCACTATACATGTAATATATACAACACACATTAATGAATGATAAAAGTCGTTTCCTTTATTATAAAACAATAATAAAACCCCATTAACAAAAATAATTAAATCTATTCTCTCATGTACTTAATACATAGATAATTTACATATCCCTCATTGCTATACTCTGTTAACAACATTGTATGTGAATCTAACACATTCTTATCTATATTCACCCTTAATATCTTTATATTGCTGCTCTTAATGATCTCTTGAATGAGATGGTATTTTTGAAGGATGTGTTTGTTCCTTTAGTGTGAGCATAGATCCTTTTCATGAGTAATATCTATATTATTGTCACAGTAAATATTAAATTATTCCTCAATGATAGGAACCAACCCATGTTCAGTGATGAGCTTATTAATTCAAATAGCTTATTTAACAGCATATGATGTAACAATATACTCTACCTCAATTGTAGAGTTTTCTACAGTGGATGATTTGAAACTTTTCTAAATAATAGTGACATCATTGAGAAAAAGATGAATCCTTATTTATATATCATATTAGAAATTAGAATCAGTTTAATCCATTATGATGAGCTCATCCACTCCTCTTAATAATAATAAAATTTCCTTATATCCAATTAACTACTTCTGGATATTCTTGGAAGAAATATGGTGACTCTCACTAACATTGTATTGGTAGCTACTTATTTTGATCAAAGAATAAGCGACATCGAGTCAAGTACATAACATGGAATACATGATACATCTAATGGTAGATTTATAAGGAAAATTTTTCATAATTTTGAAATCTTTATAAGGATATTTAATCATCTTAATATTTATGCCATTAAATACTAGGAAACAACCTTTATTGGAGTTATCCATGCTAAACTACTTTATCAATTTAACTATATATTCAATTTGACTTAGTCTAATAAACTTATTTGATTTATCTATATAGATCTTTATACCATGTATGTAGGATACTTCACCTATTTCTTTTATTGAGACTTTTTTTCTAAACCACACCTTTATAGAATGTAAACATGAGATATTATTTTTGATAAGTAGTATTCCAGCAATATACAATACCAAAAATTTCATAACACTCCCACTAACCTACTTGTGTATATTGAAATAATCTAATTACTTAATGAAACCAAAATCTTTGATTGCTTTATCAAAAAAGATGTTCTAACTCTATGAATCTTTCTACAATTTATAAACTGAACTTTGCAACATTCATACCTTAACATGCTCATTTGGTACTTCAAACATTATAGGTTATATCACATATAAATCCTCAAATAAATTTATATTAAGGAAATTTTTTTGAAATACATTATATATATCTCACTATCATAATGATATTTTATAACTAGTAATAGATGAAAAAAATTAATCATCTAAACCAGTAAAAAGGTGTCTCAATAGTGTATACCATGAATTTTTTTACAACCCTTTGAAACTATAAAGTATTTATACATAGAAACTATACCATCTATGTTAGTTTTATTATAGAAAACCCACTTTAATCCCATGATATTACCCCTTTAGGTGTATCCACTAAGTCCAAAAATTGGTTAGTTTAAACAAATTCTATACAAGATTTCACAGCCTTTTTTCCATTTCATATAATTGGAATTCTTAATGGCCTCTCAGTAGGTTGTTAGTTCATCAGCTATGAATGTTAATTCATAGTAATTTACCAAAAAAAATAAATATCTAATGATATCATGATGAATAGCATAAGACCTTTAAGGTTTTTATGTAACCTGAGTCGGTTCTCATTCTACAACTCTTTATGGAACCGACTCAACTTCCATTTCATGAAATCTTCTTGTTTATTGTGTTTGAACTTATATAAATTCATATTTCCTCCATTTTAATCCATAATTAATGTTTTTAATTTGATGTAAAACAACATATTATCCACAAACACTTTCTTTTCAGCAGGATTATATAAATAATATCTCATTGTCTCCTTAGGATAATAAAAAAATAAGCACCTTTCTTACTTAAGATTGTGTTTTTCAGAATCTAAACACCATTAGAATGACTCACAACCCTAAATCAAAATAAAATAAATATTTTTACATTTATCAATCTATATATCATATAATTTACTTATGAGTGCTTTATATAAAATTTTATTAGGCATAAATGAAGCAATTTACAAAGCATGTCCTAGAATGAAATAGTGAGGTCACACTAACCCATCATTAATCAAACCATTTCTATATAGGTATGATTCATCCTCTTAAACACTCCATTACACTATTTAATTTTCAGAGGAGTGAGTTTTGAAACTATTCCACAATCTCTAAAATGATTATTGAATTATTAGATCATGTATTCAACCCCCAAATTCAATAAAAGAATCATAATAATTTTTACCTATTGGTTTTGTACTTATTTATGTAATTATTTGAACTTTTAAAAAATTTCAAACTTTTTTTCATTATAAAAACATTACTATACCGACTGAAGTCATCGGTTAAAGTTATTAAGTAACTATATCCACCACTTTCCTGAGTGCTCATTGGTCTTTGTACATTAGTATATATAAGATCTAAGAGTCCACTGTACCTTTTCGCATTTCCACTAGTTTTTTTATTTTTTCTAATAGACAATATTAACAGGTATCCAATGATTCATAATTAATTTATTTCAAAAATCCATCCCTATAGAGTCTTTGTATGTGTTTCTCATTTATATTTCTAAATAGAAAATGCCATATAAAAGTAGTGATTGAATAAACATTGACTTTTTATTGTGAATATTATAGATAATTATCCATATAGAGAATATATTAACCATTTCCCATATTCCCAATTCTATAAAACATATCATTTATATATATTGGACAAATTTTTTTCTTAATAATGAATGAAAATCCCATCTTGTAAAAAAAGATATCAAAATCAAATTACTATTTATGGAGGGAATGATTTGTTTTGAAATATAGAACTAATAAACTTGGTAGAATTAGATCTTATATTACAACTATTAATTAAAAAAATCTTATGTAACATACTTTCCAAACTTATTGGCTTTGGCTGGGTCAGAGGTGAAATTGACCTTAGGTGACCCCCAAGACACCAAAGGTTGGAAATAAATTCCAAGGGATTGGAAAAGTATTTGGGGATGATTTTAGCTATACAAAAAACATAACCAAATGTAATAAAATAAAATAAAAACCAAACTAACTATATGATTCCTGAGAATAAACATTAAAACTAAAATTAAAATAAATAAAACAATTACATTAGAGTAGTATAGAAAAAGTAAATAGAGAGACTCAAGAAAACTAAAGGATATCTTGATGAATCAATCCCAAAGTGGCATCAAACAAATTAATACAAAATGTACTCTCTTAGATCAAAAGAAAACTTGAGAAACTAGTATTATTATACTCCACTAGAGAATTATGAGACATTTCTTTTAACAATGTCATGAAAATAACATCTTCATACACACTAAAGTGAAAATTTTGGGGATTAATAAAAATACAAAATATGAAATCCCTAATATACTTCCCATACACACTAATAGGACCAAAAATAAGTTATATCATAGTTTATATAAAAAATAAGATTATAATATCAAAACAACTTACTACATGAGAAACATTTTAAGTAAATAAATTTAGCTAAATCAATTTGGTCATTATTTCTTTCCACTAGGCATAATCATCCCATGTTTCTCTCTCTCACACACATATTCATGTCGAATTATAATCCCATTAATTGTTAGAAATGATTTATTCTTCAATAAACCATCACAATGTGATAATCCCAAGTGTATTTACAGTATGGCACAGAGCCATAAGTTTATTTCAATAGGGCCTCATGCAAGAAACCAAATGTATTGAAGTAGTAATTGTGTATTATTTTTTTTCAATATGTTTTTATGATGAAAATTCAATGTGACAGTAATTCAAGTATTTATTTTCATCCATTTAATTATTCTTGGGAATTATTAATAAGTTGGAAAGGATGTCTTGACTTAAAGAGATGTTACTTTAAATAAAGAAACATTAAAATATAGTGATTGTTAAACTATTATTATTTCCTAGAATATGTGTTACTGATGATTTGTGTTGAAAAATCATTTACAATAATAAAGAATAAGTGATATTATTTGATGTCTAATATATTTTGAATTTATAATTTAATTCCAAAATTAAAAGAAGAGGAGGATTGTGAAGACCATGAAAAATAATATTTTTCATGATGATCAGCTGAGAATTTCAATTGGAAGGGATTATAATAGATTTTATATGTTGTAAATTACTTATTTTTTACTATGTACATTTGTTTGGAATTTATTAAAAAGTATTATAACCGACCATGCCGAGGATTCATCTTAATAACAAATATATGGGAGGTGGCCTTAACTATGTAGAAGAGCCAACTATTAAAACATAGTAGTGGTAGATGCATATGATGGTACTTGGGTGGGACTGCATGGGTAGGTGTGTGGGTGTGTTTATATCACCCATGGTATGTGGATGATGGTACTGAAGGGGGAAGGTGGGTGTGACCCTCCCCATGGTGGTGTGTGATAGTGTATCTGAGTGCCGACCATAGTGTCAGATTGAGCATCTAGTGAAGTTATGGGGATTATTAAGCACTGCCAGAATGGGTGTGTTTTTGATGTGGGATAAAATGATGCTAGTTATAGTATATCTATCTACAATTTTATGTAAATAACACATACTATTATATCTAGTTTATTTAATCCATTTGATAATTCCATATACATCATATTTTACCTCGGATGTTTAAAGGATTCGTATGGGATGGAATTTATATGCTGCATCCTCTAAAAAATTATTGATCCAAGTAATCTGATTTATATGAGATTGATACATGCCTAAAAAATCATTTTCATGCATTAGAACCCAATTTTATGATGCCACAGTGAAAATATATGTATTACAATAAAAAAAGTGCATAAAGATTTTTTTTCATTTGATGACGTGTCATGACACCTTACACTACAATTACACCAAACTCCATGTATAAATCATATGAGACCATTTGAAGCTTAAAAACAAGCTGATAAGGATAAAAAGTGGTTGTATCATCACAAGATCAACGAGCCATCACATAAAAAACATTAATCACATAATTAAATCATATATCTCTATAGATTCATGTGAAAATGAACATAAGAAAGAATGTTCCACCTTGGAGAACCTTAGTCGCATGAACAGTTTGTCCATCAGAATCTCGAATGGTAACCAAGCCATAACATACCAGGAGGAAGAGAATCTGAGGTTGCGTGTAAGTGAATTAGAGTTAGTGAAACAAATGGTTTTCTGTGATTTTTAAAGCACTAGGTTAGTGGAGGTTCATCTATAAATACCATGGTACTCACTATTTGTAACAAATGAGTTGAATAAGAATTCAAATCACTGAGGGAGAGAGAGAGAGAGAAACCTTTAAGGGGAAGACTTTGTTTTTTCATAAATAGAGAGTGAAATTCAGTACTATACTACCTTGTATTATGTAAAATAGAGAAGATTGAGATCCATGTGAAGAGAAGTTACAAATTTATATTGGTTTATTTATACAATGAAGTAACACCCCAATCTTTCATGGTATACATCTCTTTGAATAAAAAAAATAGCTTGCGTTGTATGCAACATTGAGTTCTAACACACCACGGCTAATCAAAATATCTGTTATGAATAGTAATACCCAATTTTTAAAATTTTTAAAATTTTATTTTTCAAAATGTACTTAATTTTTGGATTCTTAATATTAAAATTAACTTAGGGTGAATTTTTGGTATTTTTCTGATAACTTTCATATTTTGATGAATAATGAAAAATACTAAATTTTAATTAAAAACAACTTTTTAAATCAAAATAATTTATAGTGTTAAATTATATATTTGTGTTGTTTTAAATTATCATTATATTATATTTTTACAATTTAATATAATTTTGGTCATTGGATATAATTTTACATTTAAATATTACATAAACATATGTCAATCTTTTGATAATTTTTACTTCTTAAAATCCCACTTTTTGGTTTCGACAACAGGAAATAATTTTAAATTAATTTCTGAACCTTCTATGTTTTGAATTTGAAAAAATAAATTTCATATTTAGAATAAGGAGGTCTAAATTGTGTAAATAGTTTACTTTTATTTTTATATATTATGAATAATTTCTTTAGTAAATATTTTATTTACCATGGTTAAAGGGTAAATTCGTTAAATAAGGGTAAAAAATAAAATTATAATGTTAAATTACCCTAAAACGTGTCCTAACCCTATTGTATGATAAATTTCCTACCATGGGTATCGTTTGGCCGATTTTGGACCCTATGGAGCCACATGGGAGTGATAATGACATTTTATATTAAATAATATAAAGTAAAGGAAAAAATAACAATATCATGTATCTTTTAGTAAAAAAAATATATTAAGTTATATAATTTGTCTATTAAACTATAAATATTAATTATAAAGATAAAAATAATTTTTACATTATGATATTTTATTTATAATTTTTATACATAAAATAAATATATTTATATATGACACAATAATGATGCAATATTTTTCTTATTAATGATAGAATCAAATAAATGATATTATAAATATTAAAATATATATAATTTGAAATTTTTGATTCCATCCAAGAATTTTATAGGTGAATATTACTTGTTAGGATTGATAGAATGTATTTTTTTTCAAAGTAATCATGTTGTTATGACTTTCACAAAAACAAAATACTAAATAATATCAAAATTGACATAAATGAGTTTTTAAACAAATACAATACTATTAAATGATATATTAGACCTACAAATATACGGTTCAGCCAAAAGGCTTATATAATAATATATATTATATTAATTAACCACTTTGGGTTTTTTTTGGAATTTTATAGTATGTTTATTAACCATTTATTATAATGACACAAGAATACATGGTAAAAGTTAAACTATTTAACTAAGAGTTAAATCTAAAAGATAATGTTAATATGGGGACCTAAACCTGTCTAAAACCTATTGTTTGAGGGTTTTGTAACCCATCTCCAACTTAGACTCAAAATAAATCATTTCTGAGTCATTATAAACCAAATATTATTGTATAATAAAATAATATTTCAAGCTTTTCCTAAAGTGACCCTCGTCTCTCTTATAAAAGGGTACTTCCCATTATCTCAAAATCACACCTCCATATCCATTTGGCTCAGCCAAACCATGCTCAAATATCCTCCCAACTACCATCACATAGACCTAGAGGGATTATTTTTATCATAAATCCAACATAAGTATCCATTTTTATCAACATAAAAGTAAACACCTGAAGAAGAGGTATTAATTTCACCACCTCTTTCAAAGTTCTTTTATTATTCCACTCCCTCTTTCCTTGTTATTTCCATAAAAAAATAATAAATACAGTAACTTATACATATTTTTTTGTTATTTTAAATATGGTACAACCATATTCATTATTATATCCATCCTATGAATGACAAGTCACCATATATGCGTACGTACGGCTTGTCGTCTCTACGTCGTGGTGTAGTTTGTTATTCAAACACTTCATTATTTGGATGGGTATAATAATGAGTATAACTGATATAAATAATAAATACAATAGGTTAAGGATTATTTTTATATGATATACCATCCAATTAAATATTATTTCACCATCAATAGGATGATATTGTCGCTCGTGCATATGTACGGATTACCGTCTCCACAAAAGCGATGAAATCCATTCCCCCTCATAACCCTTTAAGAATAATTATAATTTTATGATTAAAAATAATGTTTAAAAACATAATATAATTATGGATATGAATAAAATACAACCTATCCATATCAAACATGTCTTACGTAACAAAACATATAAAGGAAAATGAATCAGTTAACAACTAAAACAAGGATACTACTGAAATATTATTAACAAAAAAATATTAGAAGATCATATATGATATCATATTTATGTATGTGGTCATTGTATAATTTAATAACAATTATTTAACTATTATAAATTTGGTTATTGTACCCTCTGTCAAGGAAAAATACATGGTAAGGGTTAATTCTACAATCTCTTCATTATCTGAGGTTGTTTATGTGTGAGTATCTTATGGGACCTCTTTATCATCCACATCCGTGTTTCATAAAAATTTATTTGAGAACATTTTTACTATTTCCTATAGTATGGGTTAATGTAAATTATACCCTTTTTTGACTTTTTATATAAATTTTATAAACGAAAATTTTTATCATTTTCTAAACAAGGTCATTTACGACCTTTTCGATAAAATTAAAGAAAGAATGTTTTTTAACTTATACGGAAAGTGTGGCTATTTTCTGCCATTATAACATCTTCAAAACATACATTACAATATTATAATAATATTTTCAAAATAATTTTTTTATTTTATAATTATCGTACTTTTAAATTATTTCAAAATACAAAGATATATTTCTCTCAAATAGTTTTGATTTCACCTATGTCAACATCATTTGATTGATTTTACACTTGTTTGAAGTTGATTTATTATGATACAATATTCCATATTGTATTAAAGGTTTTGTGATATGTTTGATTTTGGATGTGTTATTTTTATACCATTCCTGATTTATGGTTAAAGTATTAACATTTCGTATGCTAATTTTAATATGAATGTTTGTGTTATGTTTCAACCATTTCATATGAGGAATTAATTGGAATTTGTAAGTGATGGGTGGAGATCGATATAGATCCTCGATGCATCAGTAGGTCTCATGAGACAAACTAGTATCTTGGATTAAGGCTTTGAAAAAATATTAGTCTTGCCACGAGACCTTGAATATGTGGTTATGATGTCCAGCATTATGCATTCCATCATTATGAAATTGGCTATTGATATTACATGTGATTATTCAACTAGTAGAATGTCCTTGTGATTAATTAAACGGCACTATTTGATAAATCTTTTCCATATTATGCTGATGTTTATGTTTAAAAATATTTTTTAGTCTTATAAATTTCCTTAATTTTTAGGATTATTTACGAAAGTTCCCACTATATTGTTATCCTTACTGAGAACCTGAGCTTACCCCTTTATATTTTTTATTTTACTAGGATGAGAAGAAGTATATTCTAACTAACCTGAAGGGATAATCTAAGGGATATGAATGCGTTAAAAGTAGAAAAAATTGTTGTTGTTTTTTATTTTATAATGTAATGTAAAACCTATTTTTCTATCTAGTACATCCAAGGATACTAAATGGATTGATCTTTTGGGACATGATTCCTTGTATCATGCCAATGCCATGTAATAATGCACTGACTCTAGGTAATAGGGGTCGGGGAATTATTGTTGGTATCAGTGGAATTTTAGTACAAACCTTGGAAGCTAGATTTAGAAAAACTCTAATTAGAGAACATTACCCTAAGATATACTTTGAGGATTTGTATAGATTAACTTCATAGAATTTTTTTAATGTAGATATTTTGTGTATTTTCTAATAAATAAATCCCTTTATATATACGAGAAGGTAGAGGTGGCTCTGGAACAAATGTACCAAGGAGTAAAAACTCTGAAAAGGAGTTTTGGACTTGACCTAGGGTATCCTGGTACACGACAATGGGCCTTGATTCACTCTTCGTTACAAAACTCATAGGGGATATGCTAAGGATAATTCACATTTTCTTTAAAAACAATTATGATGGATTTATGAGTATATACCTCCTCAAAGAAAACAATTTTTATGATTATGGATTTTATCCATAAACTGTTCAATTCATGTTAAGTGTTTTATATGTATGGAATTATGTATTGTGATTCAAAAACTAATCTAGTACATGCCATTGTTTAGAAATGGAGAATAATGGAAGGAATAGAAACCATATAAACACACATAATCCATGTAGGCATTTACCTCTTACTCAAGATAATTATAGTGAAGATGGTGATGCAACTATTGCTGATTAGCTTATCACAATTCTGGGACAAATCACTCAGATAATGAATAATAACCTTATCCGTATGGAGCTCCCTGATCCACAACGCGAAGGATCAATGTTAGACCGCTTCACGAGGAAACAACCACTAAAATTCAATGGGACTAAAAATCGATTTGTATATGAGCAATGGATAAGTTCCATAGAGAAAATATTTGATGCTTTGAAGAGTAGTGAAAGTGAAAAAGTTGTCATGGCAGTTTATCGCCTCATGGGAGATGAAGATCAATGGTGGTCATTAATTCAAAATACAAAGGAGGATGAAGAAGTATAAATAATGGAATGGAGGGTGTTTAAAGATATTTTCTTAGAAAAATACTTTCTTTATGACCATCTAACAGATATGGAAAGAAAATTTCTGAGTTTGAGGAAAAAGGAGGATGAGAATGTTGCAAAGTATGAGACAAACTTTACAAGGTTAGCAAGGCATGCAACAGATTATATAAGTAACCCAAGGAATAATATTAATCGATTCTTTGATGGGTTAAAATCATTTCTCTGTCAAGAATTAATATCACAATCCTTCTCATCATACGAAGATATTGTCTCATGTGATATCACGATAGAAGATAAATTCTATAAGTCTTACGACTTTAAAGTAAAGGAAGAGAAGAAGAGATCTTCTGAACACTCTGTAAATGGAAATAATGGGAAGAAGGGAAAAGTGGAATTTCCATCCTGTGGTAAATGTTGGAAGAAACAACCTGGTACTTGCATGAAGGGAATTTGATTCTATCATAAGTGTGGTGAAAAAGGCCACTAACCTCATGATTGCAGGGGAAAGAAAGAGGATTTCAATGTTGAATGCTACAATTGTTGAGAAGTGGGGAATTATGCAAATGAATGTCCTATGTGCCGAGGAAACATACCTCAGAAAAGGAAAAGGGAGAAAGAACAAATTTATGCGATCACTACTGCTGAGGTTGAAGCTCCAAAAGATATGGTGGAAGGTAATTTAATTGTTTCATCAAGTTTAGCCAATGCTTTATTAGATTCTGGATCATCACATTGTTTCATATCTTCTTAGTTTTCTAAAAAGAATTAGATATTTCCAATTTGATTTAACAAGTAAGTTGTTAGTCAAAACACCTAAGGGAAGTATCATTGCAATAAAGTTTTGTGAATTAGTCCCCATTAAGTCATATAAATGTTCTTAATCTGTTGTTATAATCGTCATACCCATGATTTAATCTGATATAATCCTCTATATGTATTGTCTTTCAGACCATGATGTGAAAATTTATTATAAGAAGATGAAGGATACAATTTTCGATGATGATAAGAAGTACCTTTTCTTTAGAGCAGAAATGTCACCAACAAATTTTTATCTAGATCCACCCCCAGTACCTTTACTAAAT
The DNA here is from genome assembly GCA_963277665.1 of Viscum album. Lineage (NCBI taxonomy): Eukaryota > Viridiplantae > Streptophyta > Magnoliopsida > Santalales > Viscaceae > Viscum > Viscum album. The sequence goes on from OY728125.1 coordinate 2,011,001,178, forward strand.
TCAATTATAAGGGAGAAAGAGAATGGAATAACTATGGGTGAGGAAAGGAATGTTCAAATAGAGGATGTGCCTATTGTGCAAGAATATGTTGATGTGTTTCCAGAGGATTTACCTAGACATCCTCCAAAATGAGCAATTTATTTTTCTATTGATTTAATTCCTGGTTCAAGGCCCATATCGGAGACCCCTTATAGAATGGACACTATGGAATTAGTGGAACTAAAGAAAAAACTAGAGTAATTGAGTTATAAGGGATTTATTCACCCTAGTGTTTCTCCATGGGGATCCCCTATTATTTTTGTTAAGAAGAAAGTTGGATCTATGAGGTTGTGCACTGACTGTAGGGAGATAAATGCTATAAGAATAAATAAAAAGTATACCCTACCTCACATTGATGATTTATTTGACCAACTTCATGGAGCTCAATATTTTTCAAAGATTGACCTTCAATCTAGATATCATCAGTTGTGTGTGATGGATGAAGGAATTCTAAAAATATTATTTCGAACTAGGAACTGGCATTATGAATTTATAGTAATGCCTTTTGGATGGACTAATGGACCCTATGTTTTCATGGATTTAATGACTAGAGTTTTCAAGGAATATCTTGATGACTTTGTAGTAGTATTTATTAATGATATCTTGGTATACTCTAAAATCTACAGAGATCATGAAAATCACTTGCACACTATTCTGAAAACCCTTATAAGAAATGAATTATTTGAGATGTTTAGAAAGTGTAAATTCTAGCTTCAGGGAATTTTTTTATTGTCCATATTTTCTCTAAGGATCGAATCTCTACTGATCCTTCTAATAGAAGAGCAATACAATAATGGACAACACCGATGAGTATAACTAAGGTACGTAGTTTTATTGGTTTAGTAGGTTATTATCGGCATTTCGTCCAGAATTTTTTCCGATTGGCAAACCCATTAACCAAGCTCACATGTAAAGAGGATAATGTTTTTTGGAAAAAAGAGTGTGAAAAAAGTTTTGAAGAATTGAAGAGAATATTATTCAATTCTCCTATCTTGACTCTACCATTGGGGAATTATGGGTTTTTTATTTATAGTTATGCTTCAAAGAAAGGAATTGGTTGTGTCCTTATGCACAATTACAAAGTTATTGCCTACATATCATGACAGCTAAAAATTCATGAACAAATCTATCCCACTCATGATCCTGAGTTAGCAGCTCTAATATTTTATTTGCAGATATGGAGACACTATCTCTCTATAGAAAAATGTGAGATATATACCAATCAAAAGAGCTTGAAGTATATTTTCTCACAAAAAGAACTCAACATGAGGCAAAGGAGAAGGCTCGAACTACTCAACAATTATTATGTCACTATACACTACCACTAGGGGAAGGAAAATAAGGTGGAAAATTCTTTGAGCAGAAAGGATCATGGAGTTTTGAACAAGATGAGAGTTGAAAGAGATCCTATGTTCATGGATCTAGTAAAAATGGATATGAAAATAATCATAGAAGGTGAAACATAAATAATTTTTTAAATGGTTTCCAACCCATTCTTACTAGAAAGGATAAAAAGTTCTCAGACTGATGATAAAGTGTCTCAAAAGAAAATTAAATATATGAATGATGGTAAATTGATTAACTTCATATAAGAAGATGGAATTTTGAAATTTGGGAAGAGAATTTGTGTTCCTAAAAAACGTGATCTAAAAAGGGAATTGTTGAATGATGCTCATAGCTCCAATTTCCCTATACACCCTAGTAGAACTAAGATGTATATAGATTTCAAGGAACATTTTTAGTGGGACAACATAAAGAGGGAGATTGCTGATTATTTGTCAAAATGTATGATTTTTCAATAGGTTAAGGCTGGAAGACAACATCCTGGAGGAGTCATGAAACCTCTTCCCATACTCGAGTGGAAATGGGATGATATTACAATAGACTTTATCATTGGGCTACTAAAGACTCCAAGAAGGAATGATGCAATATTGGTTATTGTTGATCATCTTAACAAGTCAACACGTTTTCTTTCTATAAGAGAAGATTTACCACTTGAATGTTTAGTAAGACTATATATTAATGAAGTTGTAAGGAATCATAGAGTACCCCTATCGATTGTTTCTGATTTTGATCCCCGTTATACATCAATATTCTGGAAAATTCTTCATAAGTCCTTGGATACTGAACTTCATTTGAGAATTTCCTACCACTCTCAAACTGATGGAAAACCAGAACGGACTATTCAAACCTTAGAAGACATGCTGAGATACTACTCAATTGACTTTCAAGGTATGTGGGATCAATATTTACCTCTGGTAGAATTTTCCTATAACAATAGCTTCCATTCAAGTATTCAGATGGCACCATATGAAGCGTTATACGGAAAGAGATGTCGCACACCAACTTGTTGGGATGATGTTGGTGAAAGAAAACTTTTAGGCCCATAACTTTTTAAGGGAACAGTGGAATAGCTGAAGGTTTTCCAAACCCACATCAATGAAGATCAACGTAAGAAAAAGTGTAATTCTGATAACCAATGGAATTATTAAGAATTTCAAGTATGAGATTATGTTTTATTTAAGGTATCTCCATGGGAGGGTGTTATATGATTCAGTGAGAAAGGAAAATTAAGTCCTAGGTACATCAGACCTTTTGAAATTCTAGAACAAATTGGTGTTGTATCTTATCATTTGACAATGACGCCAAGTCCCTCTAAAGTGTATGATGTGTTCCACGTGTCACTATTAAGAAAATACATGCATAACCCAACACATGAACTCACCAATGAAAGAAATAGAATTGAAACCTGATCTGTCTTATTGTGAATATCCTGTCAATATTTTTGATACCAAAGAACAAGTGCGGAGAAACCAAATGACTCATCTGGTGAAATTTCTATAGAGCAACAATAATATGGAAGAGGCGACGTAGGAACCCAATGAACTTATAATGAATAACCACCTTAATATTATTATGTTGTAATATTCTAGAAATATTAAGGAAAAAATTATTTTATGGAGGGAAGAATGTAACTCCCCAAGATTCCACAGTATGCTTATCTTTGAAAAATACAATAGCTTGCATTTTACGTAACTTCGAGTGCTAACACACCATGACTAATCAAACAAGCTATTATGAATAGTAATACCCACCTTTTAAAATTTTATAAATTTTACTTTTCAAAATGGACTTCATTTTTGGATTTGGAATATCATAATTATCTTAGGGTGATTTTTTTATATTTTTATGATAACTTTCATATTTTGATGAATAGTGAAAAATACTAAATTTTAAATAAAAAAAATTTATTCAAAATAATTTATAGTGTTAAATTATAAATTTGAGTTGTTTTAAAGTATCATTATATTATATATTTATCATTTAATATAATTTACATCATTGGAAGTAATTTTACATTTAAATAGTATATAAACATATGTCAATCATTTTGATAGTTTTTACTTCTTAAAAACCCGCTTTTTGGTTTTGACAACAAGAATTAATTTTAAATTAATTTCTGCTACTTTTGTGTTTTGAATTTGAAAAAATTGATTTCATATTTGGAATTAGGAGGTCTAAATTGTTTGAGTAGACCACTTTTATTTTTAGGCATTATGAATAATTACTTCGGTAAATATTTTATTTACCATGGCTAAATGGGTAAGTATGGTAAATAAGGGTAAAAAAATATTATAATATTAAATTACCCTAACACATGTCTTAACCCTATTGGCTGATATATTTTTGACCATGGACATCCTTGAGTCGATTTTGGAACCCCATGGAGCCACTTCGGAGTGATAATGACATTTTATATTAAATAATCTAAAGTAAAGACAAAAATAACAAAAGCATGTATCTTTTAGTAAAATTTTTTTTACATGAGGATATATAATTGATCTATTTGACTATAAATAATCATTATAAAGATAAAATTATTTCCTACATCATGATATTTTATTTATAATTTTCACAGATAAAATAAATATATTTGTATATGACACAATAATGATGCAGTATTTTTATTATTAATGAATGAAAAAAATAAATGATAATATAAATATTAAAATAAATATACATTGAACGTTTTTGTAAGAACCTGGGTTTTTAGAATGGGTCAAAATTATGACCCAGTTTGATTTTTGACTTTTTTTCTAAGAAAACTGGGAAAATCTGGGAAGTTCTAGAAATTTCCAGACAACACGTCATGTACTCTAAAGTACATGATGTGTATGGGATAGGTGAGTATCGTTCGTGTGCTTGATGAGTACATGTCGTATGATGGCCATGTTGGGATTTTCTACTACACGGTGTGTAGTGTTTCTCAACATGTTGTGTATCCTCATTTCTGTGTACCGGTTGAGTTCAAGCCGTGTGTCAACCTGTGTGGAGCGCCCAAGACATGTGGCTACCTCCGCTTAAGTCAAAGTATGGAAAATGCCACTACATTGTGTGAAGTCCTTAAATACACACCATGTACTTTTTTTTGTTTTCTTAAATTAAAGGGCATTGCATCTTATTTAAGAAAATAGCTTCTTCTTCCCCAACATTGGAACAAGTCCATTCCAAAGTTTCGAAGAACGTTTCCTATACTAGAATCATCATCTGACATCTGTTATTTAATTAGTCGGTGGATATAGGATTGCAACAATGAGGATAAACCTGCACACCCTGTTCTATTCCTATTTCTTTGCCTCGCACTTCGTAGTTTCCATCCGAGTGGAATTGCCTGGATTTGACAGAAACGTAGATCTATAAAGACCAGATTCGAATTGGAGCTCGATATCAGACGGGCCTACATCTACGAGCCTCAGGTAGGTGGTGTATACCTTCTTTTTTGTTTTTGTAGACCATTGGGTGGCGTGACATAAATATCGAATTTGGGTATTTGAGCAAGAACTTAATTTATCTGCTTCTGCATATCAAATTTCTTATTAGGCCTGTGGGATACCATTGGGAATTCCCTTTTCACTGTTTTGCTTGAGCGGGGTTGGGTGAGGGGTTTTCGCTCATATGGGGAATTTGGATGGGGTTCCAAAAAGGTATAAATTAAATTTTTTTATTAAACTATCGAGTTTGATTCGTTAAGTTATGATATTAATTGTTAGAGGTTTCCAAGACCTTGGTGTTGGTATGGGACAACACCTAGCAAGTGAAATTCAACAGTTTAGTATGTTTTGACTTGTTAAAGTATTCTTTTGATCACATGTATATATGTAATTACTGAATTTCATATGTTTGAACCCTTGTGGTTGTGTTGGGTGTGGCCTAGACATTCTTGAGTGATGCTGATCACAGGTTGGGCTTGGCCCAGGTTACATTGGGTGGTTCTGACCATGGGAATGGGCGTCATGGATGTCAGCTTGAGGTAGTGTGACTGTCAGGTTGGGTATGGCCCAGTTTACTTGGATAGAAAGGCTGTCGAAATTGAGCGACATGGTTGCAGCGAAATGAGGTGTCATAGGTGTTGTGGCTCAGGAACTTACTTTGGTGATTACCACTCACCTGAAGCTTTGAGTAGTGTGCCCACAAAGACACTCCATGATGAGTTGGTTTTGACCACTCGTGTGGGTAGAGGCCCACATTAGTTGTGGTTTAGGTACAATTGGTTTGGGGGTGCTTGCCGTAGGAAGCCATGTGGAAGGTGAGGAGCCTTCATTGGATAGCATTGAGTCTATTCGGTTGGGGGAAGAGGCTTGTCGTTATTTGAGGGTAGACATCACTGTCCCTCCAGCTACATATTTGAGGAAGACATCAATGTCCCTCCAGTTACCTTATTTGATGGTAGACATCGTTGTCCCTCCGGCTACTTATTTGAGGACATACATCGATGTCCCTCTGAGTTATTATTTCTTGGGCGTGCCTTCGGGACATCAATACTTGAGACATACAGTGTCAGAGGAACATGGTTCCGGGTTACATGACATAGTATCCGATATTTCCCGAAGCAGGTAGCACTTTATGGTTATTGTAGAGCACTAGCGAAGTTTATGTTTACTTCTGCATCGTGATGTTGACTGTTTTCTTATAACCTCATGCATGCTTAAACACTTATATTATGTACGCACCGTTAGGTGGTATCCTATTGAGATTCATCTCAAACCCTGCACGGGCCCTTCAAGACGTGTGTAGACTTTATGGATTTATGTATAGGAATGAATCCAACTGCAAAAGATATACTACATTAGCTATTTCATGGAGATGGTATAGACCTTGAGGTCTTGCATAGATGGAGATTTTTTTGTTTTTCTTCTTTCCTTTATCAGCATGATTACATGTTATGTAGCTATAGTTGGTTAGACATTGGCGCCCTATATATATATATATGTGGTTATGTATGACCTTCTTTGGATGTATGTTTTGTTGTTCGATAGTAGTTACAAGTGATCAGTATGCTGTTCTATTTACTTTCCACTGCTATTGTTTTTATTTATTTCTTCCACTTTTTATCGATATAGAATGTGCTTCCGCTCTGCAGGTCTGGTTCGAGTCTTCTGAGTCATTTATTCCACTGTATCTTTATTATTATACTTAGACCAGTACAATTATTATTCTTCGAGAGGGTATAGCCTCCCCACTATACCTTTAAGACCCTCTCTGCTTGTCGGAAGCCTTTGGTGTTCAGGTAGGTGTGCCTAATGTAGTAACAACTGAACCTTTTAGCACTATTTGGGTGGCTACTCAGGTTCAGGTCGTTACAAAGTGGTATCGGAGGAGTTCTTGAAAAGGATTTAGTAATATTGTTTTCATGGATACTATAGAGATTGAGGCTTCTCTTTTTATTTCTGCTGGTTTTACTATTTTGTATATGGTAGACTCAAGATAGGCTGTTACTGGAACTGGGTTTCTAGCTTGTGCTTGGGTTCCTGCAGCCCCAGGTACGGGGGATGAACCATGTTTCCATGGGTGGGAATTAATTTTTGTTTTTTTGATCAGATTACAGTTTATATTATTTCCACCTTGGTGGATCACATGGTGTGTGATGTTATTGATTGTGATATGTAACCCTTGACCCGATGCAGTAAGGGAGGATTGGACCTTGGACCATAATTTCAAGGATTTTTTTCTTGGATTTTGATAGGCACATTTTAGGGTATTTCAATTTCATAACTGCATGTATGATTTTTGATGCGATAATACCATGTCAAAAATTCAACTTTCCTTGATTTTTATTCTTATGAAATGTGAATAGGTAAAATTCCTGATACAATTTCTTGTTTGTTGCAATGTGTTATTCCATGATTTGTATATTTGTATAATTCTAATATATTTGGGTCTCGCTCTTGTATGAGCATGCGTGTACTATGGTTGAGGTGATATTGATCACCAGGATTGGGTGACTCGGTCATCAGTTTGAGGCAATGTTGGTTTTCAATACCGGCATGACCCAAGGTACTTTTGATACTTTGATCTGTTAAGGGAGGGTTAGGAGGCCATGAGGTTGGGATTCCATGGGCATGGTTTGCGGTGGGGGAGAGTAAGGGTAGTTGTTTTATGCAACCTCTTTACTGCTTTCCTTTTCTGCATTGAATATATATTGTTATATATATATATATATATATGGGTTTTCTGACCATTTTTGGTATTCAGCGGGTTCCTCTTATATGTATCGATGGAGCGTCAGGTGGGTGATGGTATAGTGCAGCAGGTGTAGGATCAAGTTCAGGATTCAGTGCAGGTAGAGCACGAGCCGCAGGTACAAGCTCAGGGACAACATCAGGATCAGGATCCAGTGAAGGCAAGACAACAACCGTGTTTGGCAATGTTTGGACCATGGCTTGATGAGTAGCTCGGAACTGGCCTAGTACGTGTCTTGCAGGAGATCAGTAGAGGTGCACAGGGTACATATCCATCTATGGAATATCTAATTCTTGGGTTCCAGTCGCAACACCAGCCTCTTTTTCAGGGTGAGGGTGGTCCATAGGCGGCTGAAAACTGGATAGAGAGCATGCAGATGATCTTCGAACAACTCAATACGCCTCCAGGGCGAAGGGTCAACCTGGTGATGTACATGCTGTGAGGACCAGAAAAGCATTGGTGGGATGTGTGGGTGTAGGCTCGTAGGCACGAAGGGATATCTCGGAAGGACTTCTAGTACATGTTCTTCGAGAACTTTTACCCAGATACACTAAGGGCCGAGAGAGCTCAGGAGTTCTTGAGCCTTCAGTAGGGAGACATGTCTGTCATGGACTATGCAGCTACTTTCACTGAGCTATATTACTATTCACCTGGTATGGTAAGCGATGACACGACAAGGGTGAGATGCTTCAAGGATGGATTGTGACACACCATTCGGATCTAGGTGAATTTCTTTAGGTTGTTTTCAATCTCATAGGCGATGAATCAGGCACTCATAGCAAAGGGAAAGCAAAGGGATAGGCCCTAGGTTGGCTAGGGAATAGTTTCAGGTGATAGTTTGGACAACAGGAAGTGAGGATAGGATGAGTTATAGTTGGTTAGTCAGGCCAAAGTCTTAGCTAGACCAGATCATAGAAGTTTTCAGTGGTTCCTTTCAGTGTGGACAAACAGGAAATGTTGTAAATCCGTGTGATAGGCCTCTAAATGAGTGTCGGGCATGTGGACAAGTTTGGAATCTGGAGAGGTTCTACAGGAAGCCTTCTCAGACAGCCGGAAAGCATGGACCGGGACAGACGGTGGAATCTGAAGTTGGTTCAGATTCGGTACCAGGTGACGGTAGTCGAGGTTCAGCTGCACGAGGAGGACGTGACAGAGACTGTGAGATCCATCTGAGGGGTCAGTGGCCAGTGGCTGGAGCATCAACATAGGGAGGTCAGTCATCAGATAGTCATGCTTCATGCTAGGTGGTGACTATGGATCTTCCATAGGATAATAAGGCTAGTGATATAGCGACGATTAGAGGTACACCACGGGTGTGGATGTGATTTCCATGTTTTCTTTTTGGCATGACCTGTAGAGGCATGTCCGTTTTGAGTGCATGTGATTAACAAGACCTAAGTGAACTGACTAGATGATGGTCTGTGGGATTTCTACCATATCGAGTGCGAGATATATTTATATATATGTATGAGATGTTTAGCATCAGGGGTATCGAGGATGCGAGTTACTTGAGGTTTTGTGGGTATCAGGGCATCAAGGATGTAGGATACTTGAGGTTCTAGGTTCCAGGTTTGTTTTAAGCTCCATTGGGATGTAGAACCTCGTAGAGGCGGACACTGATGTAGTGTGGGAGACATTTGGGGTGTCAGAAATGACACGGGGTCACCAAAGAGGCGCAAGGGTTATGATGTGTCACATGAGGAACATGAGTCTAGAAACAGTTTAGTGAACCCTTGTTTTATTGAGTTTTGTCATGTTAAGATCGAGTTAGGAAATTCTTAAGGTGGGGAGCCCCTTGAGGAATTTAGCCAGAACATTTGAGATCGGGGAAGTCTGAGTTATTTCAATCGGGGTGGTATTTTCAGTGCCATCTTTGGGTTTCATTTGATAGCTCAAGGACGAGAAATGTTATGGTGGGGAGATTGTAAGAACCCAGGTTTCTAGAATGGGTCAAAATCCCAACCCTATTTGAATTTTTGACTTGTTTCTGAGAAAATTGGGAAAATCTGGGAAGCTCTAGAAAATTTTAGACTACACGCCCTGTATTCTAAAGTACAGGTCGTGTATGGGATAGACGAGTATCGGCCGTGTGCTTGCTGAGTACATGCCATGTGATGACCGTGTAGGGATTTCCTACTACACGATGTGTAGTGTTTCTTAACACGCCGTGTATCCTCCTTTTTGCTTACTGGCTAGGTTCAAGCTGTGTGTCAACTGATGTGGAGCGCCCAAGATGTGTGGCTACCTCCACTTAAGTTGTAGTATGGAAAAGGCCACTACACATCATGTAGTCCTTAAATACATGTCGTGTACTTATTTTTATTTTCTTAAATGAAAGGGTGTCGCGTCTTATTTTGGAAAATAGCTTCGTCTTCCCCAACATTGGAACTGGTCCATTTCGATGTTTCGAAGAATGTTTCCTACCCAAGAATCATCATCCGACGTCTGATCTTTAATCTGTTAGTGGCTGCAGGATCAGAACAGCGAGTCAAAACACACACACACGGTTCCTTCCCAGTTTCTTTTCCTCACACATCGCAGATTCCATCTGAGTGGAATTGCTGGGATTTGATGTAAATGTAGATCTACAAAGATCAGCTTCGAATTGGAGCTTGATATCGGACATGCCTACGTCTATGAGTCTTAGGTAGGTGTTGCATGCCTTCTTTTGTGTTTTTGAATATCTTTGGGTGGTGCGACTTAAAGCCTAAATTTTGGTATTTGATCGAGACCTTAATTTATCTACTTCTGCATATTAAATTGCTTATTAGACCTATGGGATACCATTGGGTATAAACTTTTCCCTGTTTTTCTTGAGTAGGATTGGGCGAGGGGTCATTAATCATAAAGGGAATTTGGATGGGGTTCCAAAATGGTATAAACTGATTTTTTATTAAACTGCTGAGTTTGATTCATTAAATTATGATATGAATTGTTGGAGGTTTTCAAGACCTTGGTGCTGGCATGGGACAATACCTAGCTAGTTAAATTCAACTATTTAGTTTGTTTTTACTTGTTAAAGTAATCTTTTAATCATTTGTATATATGTAATTACTGAATTACATATGCTGGAACCCTTTCGGTTGTGTTGGGTGTGGCCTACATATTCTTGAGTAATGATGATCATAAGTTGGGCTTGGCCTAGGTTACATTGGGTGGTTCTGACCAAGGGATTTGGTGTCATGGACGTATGCTTGAGTTAGGGTGACTGCCAGGTTGGGCATGTCCTGGTTTAGTTGGATGGAAAGGCTATCGGACTTGAGCATCATAGTTGCAGGGACACGAGGTGTCAGAGGTGTTGTGGCTTGGGAACTAATTTTGGTGATTACTTCTCACCCAGAACATTGAGTAGTGTGCAAACAGAGAGACTCTGCGATGAGGTGGTTTTGACCACTTGTGTGGGTAGAGGCCCCCATTAGTTTCGGTTTAGGTAAAATTAGTTTTGGTGTGCTTGTTTTAGGAAGCCACATTGAAGGTTAGGAGCCTTCAGGGGATAACATTGAGGCTATCAGTTTGGGGGTAGAGGCTCGCCATTATTTGAGGGCATACATCGTTGTCCCTCAATTTACTTATTTGAGGGTAGACATCATTATCCCTCTAGTTACCTTATTTGAGGGCAGACATCATTGTCCCTTTGGTTACTTATTTGAGGAAAGACATCGTTCTTCCTTCGAGTTACTATTTCTTGGGTGTGCCTTAAGGACATCAGTTTTAGAGACATGTGGTATCGGGGGGAACATGGTTTTGGGTAAAATGATAGAGATTACTACGTTGGCCGAAGCAGGTGACACTATATGCTGGCTATAGAGCAGTAGCGAAGTTTATGTTTACTTTTGCATCATACTGTCTAATGTTGTCTTATAGCAGCATGCCTGCTTAAACACTTATATTTAGTATGCACTATTGGGTGGTAACCTACTAAAATTCATCTCACACCCTACACGGGCCCTTCGGAACATGTGTTGAATAAATGGATTTATGTGAAAGAAAGAGGTCGACTTCAAGATCTGGAGTACATTATCTATTTCATGGAGATGGTATGGACCTTGAGGACTTTCCTAGCTAGAGATTATTTTGTTTTTATTTTTTTCCCGTATCAGCATGCTTACTTGTTATGTAGCTATAGTTGGTTTGAAATTGGTTCCATTTATATATATATGGATATTTATAACCTTATTTGGATGTATGTTTTGTTTTTTGGTAGTAGTTACAAGTGATCAGCATGTTGTTCTGCTTACTTTTCTCTACTATTGTTTATATTTATTGCTTCCACTGTTTATCAACATTGAATGTGCTTCCGCTATGCAGGCTTGGTTCAAGTATGATAAGTCATTTATTATGTTATATCTTTAATATTATACTCATACCACTATTTTTATTATCCTCTGAGAGGGTATATCCTCCCCACTATACATATAAGAACCTCGCTTCTAGTTGGCAGCCTTTGGCGTTTGGGGAGGTGCGCCTAAGCTAGTAACACCCGACCCGTTTAGCACTGTTTGGGTGGCTACTTGGGTCCGGTTTGTTACAATTTTGATGCCATCCATGGATTTTATAGGTGAATATGACATGTTATGATGGATTAAATGTATTTATTTTGAAGTAATCAAGTTGTTATGGCTTTCAAAAAAACTAAATACTAAATAATGTCATAATTGACATAAATGATTTTTTAAAACAAACACTATATTATTAAATGATATAATAGTCCTAAAAATATATAGTTTGGCCAAAAGTCTTATATAATAATAAATATGACATTAAAGAACCACTTGGGGTTTTCTTGGCATTTTATAGTCATTTTATTAACCATTTATTTTAATAATACAAGAAAACATGGTAAAATCTAAACTATTTAACTAAGAGTTAAATCTTAAATATAAGGTTAACATGGTGACCTAAACTTGTATAAAAACTATTGGTTGAGAGGTTTTCAAACCATACCCACAATATCCACGAAATAAATCATTTTGGTTCTATTATAAACCAAATATGATTTTATAATAAAATAATATTTCAAGCTTTTCCTAAAGTGACCTTCACCTCTATTATAAGAGGGTACTTCCCCTTCTCTCAAAATCACACCTCCAATACCATTTTTCTCAGCCAAAACCTGCTTTAATATACTCCCAAATACCCTATTCTTTACATAAAATCCCCAATTTGATCATAAATCCAACCTAAGGAGCCCTTTTGATCAACTCAAAAGGAAACACCAAAAGACGAGGTGATAATTTCACCACCTCTTTCAAAGTTCTTTTATTCTTCCACTTCCTCTTTACTTATTGTTAACATACCAAAAAAATAACTCTAGTACCTTATAAATATTGTGATGTTATTATAAATATGTCACAACCATATGCATTATTTCATCTATAAAATGAATGACAAGTCACCACACGTGCGTACGTACGCCTTACCGTCTCGACACTGTGGTGTAGTTTGTTATTCAAACACATCATTATTTAAATGGGTATAATAATGAGTATAAATGATGTAATTAATAAATATAAAATGTTTAGGATTATGTATATATTATATAGCATCTAATTACATATGATTTTACCATCAATAGGATGATATTGTTGCTCGTGTGTACATACATATTATCATCTCCACGAACGCGATGAAATTCATTCGCCATTGTAACCATTCAAAAATAATTTTCATTTTATGATTACAAATAATGTTTAAAAAATTAATATCATTTTGTATATAAATAAAATGCATTCTATCCATATCAAATATGACTTACGTAACAAAATATATAAAGGAAAACAAATTAGTTAACACTCAAAAAAATGTTACTATTGAAATATTATTAACAAAACAATATTAGAAGATCATATATGATATCATATTTATGTATGTGGTTATTTTATAATTTAATAAGAATGATTTAAATATTATTCAAAAGGTAAGCGTACCCTCGACCATGGAAAATAACAAGGTAAGGTTTAATTCTACAATCTCTTCATTATCTGAGGTTGTTTATACCTGGGTATCTACTGGGACCTATTTATCATCCACATCCGTGTTTCTTAAAAACGTATTTCAAAACATTTTTACTATTTCCTAGACTATGTTTTAATGTAATTAATACCCTTTTTTGAATTTTTATATAATTTTTCAAATTAATATTTCCGTTGTTTTCCAAACGAGGTCATTTACGACCTTTTCGACAAAATTATGAAAAGAATGTTTTTTAACTTATACAACAAGTGTGGCTATTTTCTGCCATTATAAAATCTCCAAATCTTATTTTACAATATTATAATAATATTTTCAAAATAAATACATTCTTTTATAGTTATGTGACTTTTAAATGATTTCAAAATAGAAAGAGATATTTCTCTCAAATAGTTTTGATTTCATCTTTGTCAACATCCTTTGATGGATTTTACACTTGTTTGAAGATGATTTATTAGGATACAACATTCCATTTTTTATTAAGTGTATTGAGATATGTTTGAATATAGATGTGTTATTTTTATACCATTCATGGTTTATGGTTAAAGTATTAACATTTCGTTTTTTAGTTTTAATATGAATGTTTATGTTATGTTTCAACATTTTCAAATGTGGAATGCATTGGACTTAGTAAGTGATGGGTGAAGCCTTCTATAGCTCCTCGATGCATCGGTAGGTCTCATTAGGCAAACTAGTTTCTTGGCAGAAGGCCTTGAAAAAATCTTATTTTTAGTATTTCCACGAAGCCTTGACTATGTGGTTATGATGTCTGGAATTATGCATTCCATCATTATGAAATTGGATATTGATATTACATGTAATTATTCAACTAGTAGAATATACATGTTAATAAGTAAATGAAATTATTTGATTTATCTTTGCAATATTATGCTGAAGTTTATGTTTAAAAGGATTTTTTTAGTCTTATACATTGCGTTAAATTTTTAGGATTATTTATCAAAGTATCTTCTATATTGTTATCCTTACTAAGCACCTGAGCTCTCCCCTTTCTATGTTTTATTTTTCCCAGGATGGGAAAAGTATATTATTACTGACTTGTAGGGATAATCTAAGGGATATAGATGTGTTCAAAGGAGAAAACCTTGTTGTTGTTTTTCATTTTATAATGTAATGTAAAACTTATGTTTGTATCTAGTACTTCCAAGGCTACTAAACCGATCGGTCTTTTGAGACATGATTCCTTGTATCATGCCAATGTTATGTAATAATGCACTGACTCTGGGTAACTGGGTTCAGGGCATTATAAATGAGTTAAGTGAAGAAGGAGGTGGTTTATGATCTTGTTTACTTATTTGAAGTAGAAATAGATTAATCATACTATACACTTATGAAAAGAAGTTATGTGTTTATGTGGTATTAAGAAATTTGTGATTGGGAGTTGTGTGAATAGAAAGATTTTCACAGGATAAATTGACATGAATGTGTGAGTTTAAGAAATAAAATGTGATAATGATTTTTGCACTCTGATTTACATGAAGAAAATAATAATCACACATACTGAATTACGTTATCTTCATATACAGTGTATTGGTATTGTGTTTTCTCAATGGATGTGATTTCATGAATTAAAATATTATTGCACTTATGTATTGTACAAAGGAAGAGAAAATTGTGTGATACATTAACATCAAGGACATAAAATATATGTTGTTTTCATAAATGGGTAGTATAATTTACTTGCAATAAAAAGAAAGAAAAATACCTCAAGATTTGTGAATTATTATTTCATGAAGAATAAAAATGTCTGAATAAAGTAATGTATTTTCATGTGATGATGAGAACACCATGTATAGTGTTTTCCTAGAAATATATTCTTATGATTTCATGTATAAATAGCCTTTAAATATAATTTCAGTAGTATTTGTTTAAGATGAAGTGAATTTTTTTAATGAAACATAGAATAATAAAACATGAAATATCTCGAAGACCTATTGGTTTTTCATTATAATATTAAAGTGAATTGAAGTGGAAGTGATATATTCTACTCATTTTGAAGAGTTTTGGGATGAATGTAATATAGTATTTTTTATTATATTCAGTGGTAGAAGAATACTTTTAGTTTATGTGAGCAATTACAGAATATTCTTATCATAATGGCTTAAAGAAGAAGATCAATTTTGTATTGTAGTAGCAGCTTGGAGCTTGTGTGATCCTACTCATTGTGTTGGTGTTGTGTTTTTACACTGGCGGGATATGAGTATAAATAACACTAGTGAGATTCCAATATAATGAACACTAGAGGAATTCCAATATAATTTGGGAAGTAGATAAAAAACCATTGCAACCGACTATAATTTATTAAAATATTATTAGTGGAGAATTTATGTCTTGGACTTGAGATAATCATAGTAAGGATATAATCACACAACTTGGGGGAAAACCTTATAAAATACTAAATGAAATGCTTTATTTACTTTCTACATTGGATGTAGTGTGATTTTCTTTGAACCTGCATGATCCATCCATCCTAATAGGTATAAAAGTACAAATTTAAAATATGGTAAGTGTGAGAGAAATTAAATTGGTAAAACCTATGTACACTAAATCTCCCCCACTCTGTGTACCTGTAAAATACATTTAGAACTTCATTTAGTATCAAAGGAAATGTTTTTCTTCTAATTTGATCTACCTTATTGTCCTATTTGAATGTATCAGGAATATATGAAGTTTAGATTTCAATTTGAAGATGTATTATGGTTTCCTTAAATGAAAAATTCAGTTCCTATCTCTATCAGTTACAACAAGGAGGTTTATTCAGAAAACCTTGTAGAACTGATAAAATAAGAAGGTAAGAAATATGAGAAAGAATTTGTAGAATAAAGTGGGTGCACCAAAAACTAAATGTTGTTAGAGTGGAAGTATATCATCAGTATCTGTTAACTCAGTTGATAATGAGCCCTATAATGATTATAGTTCAAGTAGTGATTAATAAGCTTTTATTGAATCATTCAGTGATTTTTATTCTGATGTAAAAGTTTATATAAATAAAGTTCATATAAATATTGTGTCCTATATATATATTTTTCATTTATCAAGGTTTTATATGATGAAAATTCATAGCTTGAAGAAGAAGAAGTAGATATATAGAAATACTTGGTTAAGAAATTTCAAATACTCAATCTTCCAACACAAGCTGTTGAAGCCAAAAAATAAACTGTATTACTTTTCAATGAAAATATATTCTATATCGAATAAATTTTTTAATGAAATTATTGTGAGAAAGTAGTTATTGAATAAGTCCTAACTAATATGATCCATACACTTAAATAATCTAATAAATATACCATGAGTAATAAGGATTCTCATTTGGAAATAAAAGAAAAGGGTGATACATTCACCTAGTATTAATATTCAAACAAAAAGTTTGTATCACATTGTAATGAACAATTAACTTTTTATAAAGATGATTTAGAAAGGACTTTTTGTGAGAAGGACGTGATTGGGAAAGTTTTTCTAAAATGATCCATCCATTAGAGACACTGTAATGTACCTCTATGAAGCTTAAAGAATCATATATATAGGTTATGTAAAATATAATTAAAGATTAGGATATCATTTACTATTGGAAAATAAAATGCATGATGGTCAGAATTAAAAATGGAATAGTCAATGAGATGATAGGATGAAGATTTTTGAGGATAATACAACTTTCCTCAATATGAAATATACAGAAATAAAAGACAAATTAAAAAATATAATGTTAAATATTTATATACTTCGAAAAAATAATTTGAAAACATGTTGAAATAACTTAATTACTAGAAGAACTCTATAAATATGAAATATCTTATGTTGGATATAAAGTTAAAAAATATAGAGAATGCTCAATTGAATATTCATAAGCATCTGAGATCAGAAGGGCTTCCAAAAGTAATTCTGAATAGAGTTTCACTTATGGGAAGACACAGCCTAGTAAAATAATTTGATTAAAATTATCTAAATATAAATCCAATTCAAGATCATTTAAACATGTGAGAAGTGTTCTAGAAGTTTCTATTTGTACTAATGTTGTTTCATTTAAAAGTATAGGTTTTGAAAATAATTTTTGTCAAACATGGGTGAAGAAAAATGATTATGAACCCACCATATCATTAAATATAGAAATAAATAAGAATATAAAATTTTGTTCCTTATTTAAAGCTCAAATTAATAACCATATTATCTATAAATAAAAAGATGTAAAATCCAAATAGATTATAACATAAAAGAAGAAATCAATATTTATTGGCTATTATTGGTGAAATTGGATATTTTGGAATCATCTCATTGACCATTGACATTATTTATTAATGTAAGATAATTTCATAAGTCTAGTATTATGTGGGATAAGATCTATTGTAAATATAATTCCTATAAAATAGAAGAATAATTCACAAATGAATAAAAATCTATCTAAAAAGAATGTATTTGAGTGTGTTCAATATTTTCTTTGATATTTTTAAATAAAATTTTTAGCATTACAATGAGTAATGGAATGTACCAACCATGATATAAGCATATTTTTATAATAATAAAAGGCCAGAAAAATGTAGAGGGAAAGAATAAAAGTCGAAAAGTATTCATTGAGGCATAAGAGGAAGAAGGAAGTGATGAAAAATATAAAGTAGGCTACAGCCAAGAAGAATTATAAAATTTATATCACTCTAAATAAAAGGTTCTTTTACTATGGAATAAGAGTTCATTTCATAGACATTTGAAAAAAGGAAATAAACACCTATATTAGTGGAAGTAAGATGAACCGGAAAAAGGAATCAATCTCTACAGGTAATTATTTAGTGCATGAAATCCAAGATGAAAATCCTAAATATCATGAGAGGTTGTCTTAAAGGGATATACCTTGGACTGATAGAAAACTATATGTAAGGTGTATAATGTTTAGGCATATTACAAAAAAATTCATAACATGGATGCATAGAAAAACTAACCAATGAAGAATAAAGGTAAATAAGCAATGGATTTTTATAAAAAATTTATTTTATAAAGGAGTCTACACACAAGAATTATTATAAGAATGTACTGAAATAATTATTATTCATATGGCTAGAAAGTTAAAATTTGCTAAGAAGTTGGATCAAGAATAGAAGATTGAAAGTGGACAGCTTACTAATGTAAATAATCCTATCCATTTATTATTAAACTCAAAAATATCAATATGTTTATACTACCCCTCAATGATAAAAGTTGGGATGTTATAAAAAGAGAAAGAATGAATAATTTTAATAAATTTGGTGTTGAATTGGAAGGATATTTTGGGTTGAGAAATAAATCATATCCATAAAACTCTAACTAAAAAACAATGAATAACCACTTTCTTGCAATATAAATGTTCTATTTCTTTTTGTGTAGGTAATTGGAGGTGATTTATGTATTTAGGGGGATACCTGGAGAAATAAATTTTGTAAAAACATCATACAACATCTAGGAATATAATCATCATGAAGCACATTATTTTAATTGGTCTCATGTTTTCTCTTGAAAATACTATATTTTATTTCAAAAATTTTCTTGATGTTAATTATTGAAGAAAGGAAACCATGATGAAAACATTAGAATATTTTTAGCCCTCTAGGGAGAGTGAATCTAAACAATAACCAGATTTAAATATCTCAATTTTTATCACATGTATACTAGAAGTTTTAAAAAAAGATATATCTGATGATTTCAAATATTTAAATTACTGAAATTGAAGCTTTTCATTGTAGAGGTATGTTATCATATCTTTATTTTGAACTATAATTCTAAAATTGAAAGGTAGAAATAAATTATATGGTGAAAAAAGAAAAATGGATTGAAAAATGGGTGTTACATTATTATAATTGAATGTTTTTAATCTACTTGTTGAGATTAATACAAGATAGTAGTTGAAAATATTTTGAGAAACCCTTTAAAGAGAGTTTTAGTATTGGGATCACATACTGAAGAGTAATTGAAGACAATGTTTTCTAGATTAATCACTCTTATTATCTTTACCGGGTTGGACCACGTAGACTTAGATATTATTTAATTATGACTAATTTCTTTTGTAAACATTATTATATCCTTATCTGAAGAAGATAAACTATAATTTATCTTAACTGACATTACTTATGAAATGAGGATATTAATTAGGAGAAGATATTGTTCCTAAAATTTAGATTATGGAGATGATAATTACTTTCTATGCTTATATCTTTGGTTTTATTTTCAATTAGGAGATAAGACACGTTGAATTTGGAAATGAAATGGGTATTGATAATAAATACAGTGGGGGGATTTAAAAAACCAAATGGATTAAATTAGTAATTATAATGTATTTTTTTTCAAGGTTTTTGAATAATTAAATTCAATGCAATATTGATTGGTGTATGGAATTACTACCATTGAATTATTCATGAAAATTATTTATATATTGTCAAGGATTTTTTAACATGAATATTTGTCTCTTTAAATAAAGAAACATTAAAATTTGGTAATTATTGAACCATTTTTAATGTCTAGAACATGATTCACCGGTGATTTGTATTTATACATAGTTTACAATAATGAAAAAAAGTGAAGATGATTTGATGTTGATGACTTCTAGAATTTATAATTTAATTCCAAAATGACAAGAAGGGAAGGACTATAAAGACCATAAAAAATAATATTTTTCATGATGATAAATTGAGAATTTGAGGTGGAAGGGATCAAGATGGATTTTAAATTTCATCAATTACTTAGTTTTTAAAAATTAAATTTTTTTGCAATATTCCTTTATGAAAAATAATCCAACCAACCAAGATGGGGTACTAACTCAATCCCGTTTGTGTGGGAGGTGACTTCAGCCACATAGGAGATCCATCTCATAGAACATGGTGATGGAAATTGTTGATGATCCCAATGGTGGGGGCCAGTATGGTATGGTTTTTGAGTGTGAATATAGCGTTTACAGTGTACAAAAAGTGGAATGAAAAGGGGAAGGTGGGTGTAGTCCACCCCACAGTTGAGTGTGATAGTTTATCTAGGTTTTGGGCCTAGTTCCAACTCATACATTTGGTGAAGCAGTGAGGATTATTAATCACTGTTAGAATGAGTGCATCTATACTTTGGTATAAAATGATGCAAGATACTATAGACCCATTTAAAATGTCACATAAATATGTCTAACCATACAATCCAGTTTATCTGATCCATTTGATTAATCTAGCTATGTTGTCTTCTACATTTAGATGTTTTAGGGATTTGATTACACTTGAATTTAAATTCTGTACCCTCTAAAAAATAATTAAGATGAGTTATTAAATTTCCATGAGATCTATATATGCATTCAACTTCATTTTTATGAATGATAAACCAATATTATGATAATATAGTGAAGAAAATATAGGTCGCATGAACACCGAAGTGTATGAATGTTTTTTTTTATTTTATAAATTATCATGCCAAATCATAATGTGGTCATGAAAACATCATGGGATCAATCCTATGATATTTTTTGAATCATAAGAACATATTTATAAGGATGAAACACATAGGTAGCTACGTCACAAGATCACTGATCCATCACATAAAAAATATCAACTGCACGATGCAATCACATATCACCATGGATTCATGAAAACCATGAATATACATAATGAGATCCCACCTCATTCATCCTCATTATCATGAATGGTTTTCCCACTGGGTTATTTTATGATAACTAAGCCATCACATACTATGAAGAAGAGAAAGTTTAGTGGTGCACAAAATAATTTGAGTTAGTCTAGGGGATAGTTTTCCATGAATTTTGGAGAACTTAGTTAATGGATGTTCAACTAAAAATACCCCATTACTTTCCATTTCTAATACATATTTTTAATAAGAATTTATAGCATTGAGATAGAGAGATGTAGAGAGAGGAACTATCAAAATGAAGCATTTTTTCATAAATAGAGAGTGATATTCACTATTGTACTACTTTACATTATGAAAAATAGGGAAAATCGAGATCCATGTTATGTGAAGTTACACTTGGATGAGGGTTTCCATTCACAACGAGTTAAGATAAGAAGGAGGAGGTAGCTAATGTTGTTCACTTACATGAAAAAGAAACATAATCTTTATGAGATAAACTTATGTGAAGAAGTTGTATATATTCCATGATCTTATGAACATTATGACATTGAGTTACGCAAAGAGGAAGAGTGTCACCTAATCTATTTAAAAGAATTAGTGAGTTTAAGAAACTTATCAAGGGATAGATTATCATACTACTATTTTCATGAATAATAGAAATATTTCACATACTACATTAAAAGATCTTCATAATCAGTGCATCGATATTGTATTTTCTCAATGGTAGTGATTTCACCAAGTAAGGCCGTATTACACTTGTGTATTGTACGAATGAGGAGGTATCTGCATGATAAATAATCATGAAGTCCATTCGATGTATACAATTTTCAGGAAGGTGAAATATAATTTAATTTGACTAGAGAGAAAAAAATACATAGAGAGTTATGCATTTATTATTTCATGATGAATAAAAAAGTGTGTAAAATTACATGATTTGGTATTATTATGTGATGATGAGAACACCATGCATGAAATATTATTTTCAGGAAAATATATTCATATACTTTTATGCATGATGACCCTTTAAAAATAATGTTAGACATATTTTCTTGAGTTGAAGTGATATATTTCAATAAAATGAGGAAGAAGAAAACTTGTAATATTTTAAAGAACTATAAGTCGTTCATTATCATATTATAGTGAACTAAAGTTGAAGTGATATATTACAATCATTTAGAAGAGAACTGAGCTAACTTGGATATAGTTTTGTGGATTAAATTTAGTGCCAGTTGAAGACTCTCAGTGGAAGTGAGAAAGTACAATATCTTCTAATCATAGTGGCTCGAAGTGGAAGATCATTTTTGTGATGTAGTGGTATCTTGGAGCTTGTGTGATTTTACTCATTATGTAAGTGTAGTGTCTTTATACACTTGTGGGATAATAGATTAATAAAAATTCATGGGATTCAATTATAAATATCCAAGGTGGGATGATAGTATAATTTGGGAAGTGGATATCAAACCTTCCCAACCCAATGTAATTGATTAAAATATTATTATTGGAGAATTTGTGTCTTGGGTTTTACTCAAACACAACAAGGATGTAGTCACCCAAATTGGGTGTAAGACTTGTAAAAATACCAAATTTTGTTCTTTATTTACATTATATATTTCATGTGGTGTGGTTGTGTTTGAACATGAAAGAACCATTCATACTAACATGTGTAGAGGTTTTAATTTTAAATGGCTGAAAGTGAAAGGCAAGAAATCAACAAAACTTGTGTACATAGAATCACCCCCTCTCAGTGTACCTATATGATCCTTTAGGAATTTTATTTATAATAGGTATTCCAAGACAATATTCCCTAATTAATTTTTTTCAAAACCAAAAATTTTCTTTTTTTAAAGGTATTGAAATATAAGTTACATTCCTAAACTATTGAAGACCAGGCTTCCACAGGGTTACATAAAAATCCATTGATAGAAAAACCATTTAACGAAAAAAAGAAACATTTTTATTAAAGCCATGGAAACCAAAATTTTAAAAATAAATGGAAGTTGGTTTCTATTTTATATCATAGAAATAGAGTTTATAAATATAATCCTTCTGATTCTAGATATAGTGTAGTGGTATAGAAACCACCTACCTCTCAATAGGTGATGAAAATTGATAAAGATACTAAGAAACCTCTACATCTAGGATTGAAACCTATTTCATTCAATAAATTTTATCAATATATCATTAAAAAAATCATAGATCATAGATATTTCAATAAATATCTTATCTAGAACTATGGTTGAGAGGAGATGAGAAGATCTAAAGAGAAAGAGAGAAAATGGAGACTTACCATTGGTTTTGGTGATGTAACACACTTATATCCACCAAAACTGGCTTCTAGATCATAATGATACTCCATGGATTATTATATAAAGAGAGTAGTTATAGATACTCACAGTGGAGAAGAACAATTATAGTTTTGAGGCTAAAAAAAGAGAAAATTATAATTTTTGAAGAATTAAAATAACATTGAACGATTAGGACAGATGGTTTAGGAAACCATGTGATATTCATGAACATAATATTTTATCTAAATCATTAAACCCATTAGAAAAAACTTGTTATAACATAGTTTATATAAAACATAATGGGATAATATCAAAATATTTTAACTTAAGAAAAACAATTTAAGCAAATAATTTGAACTAAATCAATTTGTTCATTTTTTCTTTTCAATTAGTACACCCATACAAGTTTTACACACACACGCACACATAAATAATAAATTAAAATACCAATACTGATGAGTGGTAATATATCCTTCACCAAGTACTCAAAAGGTTATAATCCCATGTATATTTTCACATTCACATCGAGTACCATGTCTGTTTCAACAAGGCCTCGTACAATGCAATATTAACACATGACACCATTGATGCCCAGAATGTATTCCATGATAACGTTTATCAAAACCAAAACGTTTCTTTTTCATAAAATTATATAAATTAAATTTACATTCTCAAACCATTAAAAACAAGTCTTCCATAAGGTTTAACCAAATTCCATTAAGAAACTACCCATTTAACAAAAATTTAGTATGTTTTTCATAAATCTAAGAAAAACCAATATTTTAAAACCTATAAAAGAAAGGGTTTATATTGAAAATCATAGAAGTATAGTTTATAAATCTATGAAATACAATTATAAAACAATTAACAGATAAATAAGTCACAAAAATATCAACATGTGATGAAAATAGAGAACTACAAAATGAAAACTCTAAATCCAATCTAGAAACCTCTTTCATTCAACAGATTCAATCAATATAACAATCAAAAAAATAATAGAACATATATCTATCCATATAATATTACATATATTGTTCTAATTAATAGGATATGATAATTTCTAAAGAGAAATATATAAACTTAAGACTTACCATTGATTCTGGATATCCAAAAAACCTAGATTCCTCAAAACTAGATTCTAGATCAAAATAAAATCCAAGATTTATTATAGAAGGAGAGGAGTTTGATATACTAAAATAAGAGAAGAAAAAATAGAGGTTTTATGGATAAAAAAGGAGTTAAAATATAATATTTTAAGCATTAAATGAACACAGCATGATTAGATGGTATAGTTTAGGAAAATGTGTGATAATCTTGTTCATACTAGTGTCTCTAAACAACTCCCTCACATGGTTGGATAACATAGTTTTGAAAATTATAACACACATGATTTCAGCTATTTTAATAATTTATTATTTATTATAAATTCATATAATTGTTTTTAGTTTTATGAGTTTATGGGTGGTTTTGGAGAGTTTTGGAAGTGTTTTTAAGGGTTTACAATTTGAGCACGGTTAGGGGAAACCGTGCAACTTCAATAAGAAAAATTGTAAGGGGTTTTTGGAGATTCTAGGCAGGTGAATGGTGGGAACATTGTTTGAAAAAAACATGTGGGTTCATTTTGAAATTATTAAAGTGGAAACATAGGGAAAAAGTATATTATATGAATATTTTGTCCAACTATGAGAGCTTACCATGTGAAGGAGTATTTTTGAGATAATAACTGTTCATAGTTAGCGTACGATTTCAAAAATGTGCGTCCTAACCATGTGATGTGAATTTAATTCTCCAAAAATTAGATTTTAACTCAATTTAAATCCCTAAAACCCTAATTTTTCTTTTCCTATCTTTTATTCTTGAACTCCTCTCATTCCATAATAATTTATAGAGGTTCCTTTTA
The DNA here is from genome assembly GCA_963277665.1 of Viscum album. NCBI lineage: Eukaryota > Viridiplantae > Streptophyta > Magnoliopsida > Santalales > Viscaceae > Viscum > Viscum album. Next base: position 2,011,026,489 of record OY728125.1, read on the forward strand.
ATCCAAAAATTAGTTATGAAAAATCTAGGTGCATTAGATCTTCAAAATCAATGATAAGTATCAATTTTATTTCTTTTTATTTTGATAATCTCATATCCTCTCACCTATAACATTAGATATAATATGATATGGATAAATATATTTTCTATAATTTGTTTTTATGAGATCATAATTTAATATATTTATGTAAAGTGTTTTTGAGTCCATATTTGGAGGTTTCTTAGTGTCGTTCTCTATTTTCATCACTCGTTGAGAGGGGGTAGGATTCTCTATCAGTAAATTGTTTCTGGAATTATAAGTTATAGATTTTAAAATTTTATTTATATGTTTTTAAATAGAATACCCTTTCTATTTATTATTTTTAAAATCATGGTTTCCACAGATTAAAAAAAAGATATAACTTGTTTGTTAAACGGTTTGTGTCTCAAAGTAAATTTGAGTAACCTTATAATAGTATTATTTCTAATGGTTTGATAATTTAACTTGAATTTCAATGATTTTATAAAATATTAATGTTTTGGTTTTTATAAAAGGGATTATGGAATATGGTCTTGGTATTCATTTTTCATGTGTTTATATTGCATTATATGAAGCCCTGTTGAAACAACCATGGTAATCGATACCATACCAGAAAAGTAAATGGGACTATTGACCTTTGAAAACCTGGTGAAGGATGAATCACCTCTCAATATTATTGGGTTTATCATTATAAATGTATATAGGTGTGAAAAATGGGCAGGTATTCCAAGAAGAAATATATAATTAAATAATCAATTTAGTTCAATTTGTTTTCTTAAACTATTTTTCTTATGGTAAACTATTTTGATATAATAACCCCAAATTTTATATAAAACATGAGCTAACTTGTTTTTGGTATTAGGGGTGTATGTGGTAATTTTATTGGGAAAATCCTACTAGGTATGATTACTTACACCTACACATGCACCTTGGTGTGTATTAAAACATTTTTCTTCATAACACATGTAAACAAAAGGTATATCTCTTCCATATAGCATCATCATGATGCCGCTTTCTTGGGATGGAGTTGGAGATTTAGATTCTCATTTGGTTTCATTGATGTGATTCCACTTTGGTGATGTTGTTTAAATATTTACTTTAGTTTTCTTGATTCATTTGGTATAATTTATCATTGATACTATGATATTATTGATTTATTGGTTTTAATTTGAGTTTTATTGTTTATTACCCTGTATTATATAGATAGCTTGATTTCTAATGTTTTAACTTGTTAGGTTATGTTTGTTCATCAGGTTAAATCTTACCCTTGGTGTTTTACTACGCCCTTGTTAGTTATTTTTATCCTTTGGTGTCTTGAGAATGTCACCTATAGTAAGTGGCACCTCTAACCCCACCCAAGCTAATGGGTTAGGAATGAACATACTCTAACACCTCCTAGTAGAATCCTGAGACATAATTTTCCACATTCTCATAAAATGTAATATGAACACACACCACCATGTATTCTAAGAAAACATTCTTCAGTTTATTTTATCAAAACATAAAAATTTATTTTTCACAAAAGATTTTAAATATATGTTATATTCTAATACCATTAAAAACAAGGCTTCTAAAAAGTTCAAAAAAAATTATTTGAGAAACAAACTATTTAACAAACAAGTATTATGTTTTTCATAAATCCATTTGAATAAATACTATTAAACCATTAAACATAAGTGTTTTTATATTTGAAGTTATAGGAAAAAAGTTTAAAAAAATATAATCCTTATAATTCCCAAAATAATAGAGTTATAGAAAATTCACTTACCTATCAATGAGTGATAAAATGAATAATATCCATAAAAAAAATCTACATATGTGTTCAAAAAATATTTCATGAAATAGATTCAATAAATATCTCAATAAAAAACATAATATTATATATATATATATATATATATATCCATAAATGATTAGATCTAACATTTTGGGTGAGAGGAGATGAGAATATCTAAAGAGAAAAAGAGAGAACAAAGAGTTACCATTGATTCCAAAGGCCCAACATAGATATATTTTTAAAAATTGGATTATATATCAAAAATAGCATTCAATAACACTTTAGGAAAGAGAAGAGTTTTAGATCCCAAGAGAGAAGATGAAAAAATGAGTGTTTTGAGGCTAAAAAATGAGTTATAGTCTAATTTTGAGAGCATTAAAATCACATCACATGTTTAGACCACATGCTTTGGGAAAGAATAAAATAACTCTATGCATTCTACTCTCTATATAGCACAAACTCACATAGTTGGATCACTTGGTTTGACCAACCATGCTCCAACTATTCCATTCCCCACTTTCTCCACAAGTATGGTTTCTCTTGGTACCTGCACAGTTTGGAAAAACCATGCACCAATCGTACACCTTCCCAGTGACTACGAAAATCTATTATATAGTTTCCAGGTGATGTTGCTTGGTTTCCCCTAATTTTTCCCAAACTGGGAACCCTATGAAAAACTTCCAAAAATTATAAACCATATAGAAAATCCAAAATAACAACCCATGTATTATATAACTTCAAAATACATAATAAAATCATAAAGTACCTAAAACTGGTGGGCTTACATTCTCTCCACCATTAGGCTTTCTATCTCTAGAAAGGTGGATATTTTTAGTGTTTTGGAAATGTTCATGCCATTGATCTAGCATAAAGGATGCATATTCCTATGTATCTTCATAAATCAGACCATACTTATTTAAAACTCACACCAAATAGATACTCTATACATACAATAATTTCTTTTATATATGCATAATATGTATTAACACATGTAACAAAGTAGAATCTGGTGAAAGATCTACGTGGTCCAATCAAATCATGTGGTCAGGATCATTCTATTACTTCTTCAATTAAGATAATTTAAACACTATGTGTATAGAGATAGATCAAGGTTTTAATGCTAACTGATAAATCACATCACCAATCCGTTTCAGAAATTAAAAAGGGCCATTGTACCGATGATACAATTTAACTTACTTACCCAAATGTAAATTCCTTAGACTTGAGGAGACATTAAATAACACATGATCTCCTATATAAAATGATAATTTCATAAGATTATTATTCACATAATATTTATTATGGATCTAAGCCACAATCATCCTTTTCCTAATCATTTGAATTTTATAAGTCATCTCCTGAATAAGGCTAGGTCCCAAAAATGGATCTTCTCTGGTCTCTACCGAACAAAGTGGATACTAAAATGGATGACCATAAAAATATATAGATGGAGATATATGTATCAAGTCATAATAGTTATTATTTTATGAGAACTACACTAATAGTATATGATCTTTCCATGATCCTCTAAAATACATAACACAATCTAGAAGAATATATTTTAACGTATGGATCATTCATTTCGATTTTACATCAATTTCAGAATGGTAGTGTCATGTCTCGTTTCACAAGGGCCCACATGGATAGTGATAATATGAGAGTGAAACCCCTATCCCAACTCTAATAGGTTAGGGGCTAAATACCAACACTGATTAGGCATAACGCAGACATGGGAGGACATATCCTAGGGTACATGTACAAACACACACATCTTTAAATACCTATATAATCCTAAAAGGTAAATATAACTGATAAAATAACACATATTTAGAATATATCCCACATTAGAGTATGAAAATGTATTGAAATGCAATAAAAGTTAAAAAAAAATACAAGCCCAAACAAAAGTTTAAAAGAGACCAACCGACTCAAAAGGACGATGACTGCTGTCGAATGAAACACCAGGAACAACCAAAGTCTATCTAGATCACTATACTCCACCTTTCCATGTTCATCATAGTAAAATTTAAAAGGCCTTATGTTTACACAATATATGAAATATGTATGTAGAGACCATACAGGGGTTAGTATAAGAATAATCAGCATGACTCATAGAAATCACAATGAATAAATCCTCAGGAGTATTCATATCAACAACTCAATGTCATGTCAATTAGGATATGTGATAAAGAAATTAGGACAACCATAAAACCCCAGATATACTCATAAAAGACTCATAGTATCAAAGGTCTCTCAACTACTACCAACCACAATATTTTTCTTGAGGATTCAAGGTGAAACTCATCTAGGAGAACTCAATCCTTGAGCTTTGATATCATTGATGAAACTCATTCGAGAGGTGGTGCTCACAGTGTATCACCCAATAATATCTTATTTTAACTCTAAAGATTTCAACATTCAGATATGATATCACACCTAGGATCACTAGAAGATAACACAATCCTTAATGGATTAATCTACTAGATAGGGGATTGATGCCATATTCATGGTGGACATGCTAATACCATGAAACATACTAGGTGACAGAGAAAATATTTTCAATTAATTTATATTTCATATCATTGTTTTAAACCCACAAAATTGTTCCTCTAATATTAATTGTTTCATTTTTATCATAATGGTTTTATTTTGAGATTAATAGTAAAAATTGGACATTTTGGATTTTTATCAGTTTTAAATTATTTCTGTAGTTTGGCCATAAAATTATCTAAACTAATCAAAATTGAAAAATTCTTTGTTTTCTAGATTCTAATCTTCCAGGGATTCATTTAATATTTTTGGACCAAAAGCTGAATCGGCCATATGGAATCTCAAAATAAGCTCTCAAGTGGGAGAAAGAAAACTATTTGCAGTTCTGCCTAGTTTTGGTGTGGGATCCATAACTCGTCCATGGTGGGCCCAAATTTTGTGAAATTCGGTGGGTGGGCGAGAAAGGAGTTTGGGAGCATCTTTTATGAAGGAAGCACTGAGTGAATTGGCCGTTTATGGGGTCATTAAATCACCCTAATCCGGAGGATTTCGTTTTGGAGATTCTGACTGGACAGAATAAATTCTCATAGTAAAACGGTCATAACTCTCGAAATATAAGTCCAAATCCGATGAGAGTTTGAGGGGACATGGAAACGGGAATTATGAACAACATTAAAGAAGGGTTCAACATGTGAAGATGTCATTTAATGGGGCTAAACTCATGAAAATTTGGGGGAAACATTCTGGCTATAAAAGGAGGAGAGCTCCACCCTCTCAAATCATCCATTCTCCATCCCATTCCTTCCGGGACACCAAGAAGAAGATCTTTTCGGTTTTATTTTTTATTTCTTTTCTTTTTCATAGTTTTATAATGTCTTCGTATTTCCCATTCATATCGATTACCCTTACCATGGTGGGGTAAACATTTGGAGTTATTGGGGAAGGGTTGGTTTCCTACATTGTAATGATTGAGTTCTTGGACGCAATTGAATAAATTTCTTTCTTCTTCAAATTTGTTTTAAATTTATTATAGCGCATTTTATTATCAAGTTCGATCGTTCTTGAATATTAATTCTGTTATTTATTTTTTCCTTGGTTAAATAATCAATATCTCACTCCACTAATTTCTGGTTTATATACGATGGAATAAACCAGGAATTCGTGGTGAAGTACTCGACGATCGTCAGTACGTGTAAAAAGTGAAGTGAATGTTCTTGATTGTTTGGGATAAACAAAACCCGACCGGGTATTGACCATTTTAATTAAGGATATTCAATACAACTATTTTACACATGGAAGGAGAGTTGACCAAACCAAGATCTTGGTAAGGTTTTCTCTCACAATAATAATTTCACCAAGGAAGTGAGAGGAAACGATTGTGGAAACTCACTTTAATCAACAAAGAAGAAGTGGTTTGAATTAAATTGAACAAGGATAGCATTAAAATTAGGAAACCGACCCCGACCTAATCACCATTTTAAATATCAAAGTTTTTCAATCATTTTAATTTCAAATTTCATTTCAAAAACAAAACATTTTTTTACCCTCGTTTTAAAGTGATAACTCGTTTTGTGTGCACTCATCTTCAGGAGACATCCTAGGTCAACCACTTAACTACATTTTAACTTAGGAAATAATTGTTTTGCCACACCCTACGACAGGTGTGCATCAAACTTGGCATCGTTGCCGGGGAGGTAGTGCTACAAACTAATTGTTAATATTTTACTTTTTCAATTAAAAAAAATATAAAAAAAATCTTTTTCCAAGTTGTTTTCAAATGACTATTTCTTTAATTCATGAAACAATTAACCACCAGTGCGAGAACCAATTACTGAATCACCTTGGTCTATAGAGTATAAAGTTTCTTTCTTGGCTAAACAAATTAGGGGATCTCGAATCCAAATCATCACAGAGGATGAATTCAAGGATCTCATTAAAAACCTTAAAGAGAACCTCGAATACCCAGTGTTGGAGGGTTTGGCAAGAGAATTAATTGAACTTCAAGAGTATTTTCCATAATTTTATCAATAAATGATCAATTTACAACACCAAGAAGAAGAAGTTCACAAGGATATTGAAGCCCAATTTGAAAGAATTAGTCAAACAGTTCAAAACCTAGAGACCTCAATACAGTGGATAACAGAACAAGTACTTGCATATCAGGATCAACAAATGGAGCCCGAACAAGAACCAGAATCAGAAAAATTGGTGGAATAAGTAGCCCCACAAATCCTTCAGGTTGAAGAACCCATGGAGGCCTTGATGAAATTAAAATAAGATCCATTGAGCCCATCTCAATCAATGTTAGAGGAGATTGATGAAGAAGATTTAGCAATTGAAATACATATGGGAGATCAAAAAGATCTAGATAACTTCTGGAATGAGTGTGAGGAACTTCTTGATCCAACTATTCCTCATAATGTAGAAGATTTAGCAACATTGAAGGAAGAAACCAACCAAGCAGTGGAATTTGAAGTGAAGATAGAGGAGTCTGACTACCTACCTCTATATAGGGAAATTCAACCCCACGAGGCACCTCCTATTGAAGAAGCAATTGAAGATTCAGCCAACACATGTATTTCCTTGGAGGAATATGATGAAAAAGAAGATTCATCCATGGAAGAACATATAGAGCTCCCAAAACTTGTTGAACATTTAATGGAGGGAGTACATGAGGAGATCAAAGTGAATTTTTTAGAGGAAAATGTGATATAAGCTACTTACTTTGAAAGGGAAGAATTTGATATTGATTCTTCATGCTTTAATTTTTTTCAAATAGAATTAAACTCTGACATTCTCTTTGATTTTTTCAAAAATGTATCATACCTTCAGCAACCACCAGATAATAAAGAAGATGTTGTTTATGCAGAACCCAAGAAAGAGGAGGACTCATTCATTATCCTAACCCCACCATGCATGTTGTATCTCATTACAAAGAGGGTGGACATGGTGCATTTTATCGATGGAGTCCTCAAGAAAAAGGAAGAAGTTCATCCTGGAAAGAAAAGTTTTTGTTGGTTCATGAGCAAGAATCTTCACCCACCATCAGATTGGGGATAACCAATTACAACTACCCCTCTTGAGGCAGTCAAAACCCAGGGCCCACTTGGGGGATTAAACCAAGTTTTATCCTTCTATTCTTATCTTATTTCTTTTTTTATTTAATTTAATAAATATCTTATGTTTTCTTTTGTTAATTTATTTGTAGGTTTTCAGAGTGCAACACTTAGGAGCTTAACTCAATGTTGCACTATGAATAAATCAGGTTGTACCTCTCTTTTAAACTTACTTGATTGTTGTGATTAATTATTAAATTGTCTTACATGTGAAATCCACTTTAATGCATTAAGGACACTACATCATTTATGTGTGGTGGAGGGAACCTTTGTAGTATAGGATTTTCATTTGATGTTTGTTTTCACAAGAAAATAAAAAAATTGTTCATTTGATGTTTATTTTTCAGAAAATAAAAAAAAGTGTGTGTTTTCATATTTTTGTGTGTTTATTTTTCAGTTTTTGGTTTGTTTCTGAAACTTTTGAGATAAAAAGATTATCAATACCATTTTATTAAACCCATTTCAATGAGTGAACCAATCTATTTCATGAAACTGAGCTTAAATGAATGCTGAAATGAATTTGTTTCAAGTTCATTTTTTTTGGAATTTCATGAAAATTACACTGATTTTTGAATCTGATTCCATATTTCACTATCTATATCTTTGAAATAAATTTACTTTGAGGATTTTGAACCATTTTTTTCATATTCTTTTCATTCACCTCATTTCTTGAGAAAACCATAGCATGCTTTCTTTAACCAAAATTTGATTTATTCCTTTCAAAACTTAAGGGTTTGGGGTACATGTGTTTTAAATGATTTAGGCATTTATTTGGTTTGAATCTCCCTTTTCAAAATAATCCTTTTCATTATGGACCACCTTTAAATTTATCCTTCATTGTAGCCCCTAGTAGCCATGAATTTCTTGTTAGGTTAGCCACATTACAAACCAATTTTCCCCATCCTACATGCTCTTGAAGTGAAATTTCATGATCTAGTTGAACTTAAGTGTGGGGGAAGATTTATTGTGGTGTACTACCTCATTTGGTTATACTTTGGGTGGAAAATAGATTTTGGAAGAGATGTGTGTGATGCTGAAAGATTATTCTGTTGAAAGCTGTGCCTTTTCTGGAGCTTTTATGATAGGAGAAGTTGTGCCTTTCTGGAGCTTCCAATGTAAAAAAGAAAGTTGTCCCTATCTGGAGCTTTAAAAAAAATCATGTTTGAAAAGATTGAAATTTTTTCTTCTGAGCTGATTGAATAATGATGGAGCCTATCTTCAACAAAGGGGAAGTGAAGGAGACCAAATTTGAGTGAAAATTAGAATCTTGCAATTTTGCTTCAATAAGAGCCAAGCCTTCCTTTTTTCGGCCTCAAAACTTTTAACATCTAAATCCTAACAACCGGAAGCCACAAAACAACCCTGAAAAGTCCTCATGAGAAACACATTTCCTTGACTCAAATCAGGTGGAGAAGTAGGAATTTATCAAGCTTATGGTGATTCTTGTGTGAGTTTGGATGAGAAAAGCCTTGTTCAACATTTACATTTGTGAGATAAGAGAAAATTCATGTGAGGTAGGTGTTTTACGTGCATGGGATAAGAAATTAAGTGGAAATATATTAAAATCTAAAATGGAGAACTTTAAATAATTTTGTTTTGATGAGGCATGATATCTTTTTGTTTCTTGGAAATTGATTTGATATATCTCATTGATACGTGTTTTGGATTTGATTTGATTTGATTTTTACTTGTCCAGGAGTCCAAGTGCTAAGTGTGGGGGAATTGATAGAGAAAATATTTTCAATTAATTTATATTGAATATCATTTTTTTTAAACCCAAAAAATTGTTCCTCTAAGATTAATTGTTTCATTTTTATGATAATGGTATTATTTTGAGCTGAATAGTAAAAATTGGTCATTTTGTATTTTTAACAGTTTTCAATTATTTCTGTAGTTTGGCCATAACATTATCTACACTGATCAAAATTAAAAAATTATTTCTTTTCCAGATTATAATCTCTTATGTATTCATTTATTATTTTTGGACCAAAAGCTGAATCGGCCATATGGAAGCTCAAAAGAAGCTCTCAAGTGGGCGAAAGAAAAATGTTTACAGTTCTGCCTAGTTTTGGTGTGGGATCCATAACTCATCCATGGTGGATCCAAATGTTGAAAAATTAGGTGGGTTGACGTGTAAGCAGTTTGGGAGAATCTTTTATGAAGGAATAACTGAGTGAATTAGCCGTTTGTGGGGTCATTAAATCACCCTAATCCGGAGGATTTCGTTTTGGAGAGTCTGACTGGATAGAATAAATTCTCATATTAAAACGGTCATAACTCTCAGAATACAAGTCCAAATACGCTGAGCATTTGATGGGACATGGAAAAGGGAATTATTAACAACCTTCAATAAGGGTTAAAGGCATGAATATGTCATTTAATGGGGATAAAATGCATCAACATTTGGGGGAAACATTCTGGCTATAAAAGGAGGATAGCTCCACCCTCTCAAATCATCCATTCTCCATCCCATTCCTTCCGGGACACCAAGAAGAAGATCTTTTCGGTTTTATTTTTTATTTCTTTTCTTTTTCATAGTTTTATAATGTTTTCTTCTTCCCCATTCATCTTGATTACCGTTACCATTGTGGGGTAAACATTTGGAGTGATTGGGGAAGGGTTGGTTTCCTACATTGTAATGCTTGAGTTCTTGGATGCAATTGAATAAATTTCTTTCTTCTTCAAAGCTGTTTTCAATTTCTTATAGCGGATTTTATTATCAAGTTTGATCATTCTTGAATATTAATTTTGTTATTTATTTTTGCCTTTGTAAAATAATCAATATCTCTTTCCACTAATTTCTGGTTTATATATGATGGAATAAAACAGGAATTAGTGGTGAATTACTTGACGATCGTCAGTACATATAAAAGGTGTAGTTAATGTTCTTGATTGTTTGGGATAAACAAAACCCGATCAGGTATTGTCCATTTTAATTAAGGATATTCAATAAAACTATTTTACACATGGAAGGAGAGTTGACCAAACCAAGATCTTGGTAAGGTGTTCTCTCACAATAATAATTTCACCAAGGAAGTGAGAGGAAACGAATGTGGAAACTCACTTTAATCAAAAAAGAAGAAGAGGTTTGAATTAAATTGAACAAGGATAGCATTACAATTAGGAAACCGACCCCGACCTAATAAACCTTTTAAGTATCATAGTTTTTCAATCATTTTAATTTCAAATTTCATTTCAACAAAAAAACATTTTTTTACCCTCGTTTTAAAGTGACAACTCATTTTGTGTGCACTCCTATTCAGGAGACATCCTTGGTCAACCACTTAACTACATTTTAACTTAGGAAATATTTTTTTTTCCACACCCTACGACATGCGTGCGTCACTAGGGGAAGAAGATAAGATAAAGGATCTCAGCGTAGTCCTCACAGAGAGATATGAAGAACTCTATTTTAGAGAAAATCCATAAAGGGGATCACAATCCTATGTTTAGGACATAATGTCACAATATACTCCCATATGGGTGGATCAATAGATCACACTCAAAAAAACATGGAATATATTGAAGAGATTAAATACCTAAACTTATCCTATAATAAGTACACAACATCTACTAGGAAGTACACGACATATACCTCTTTCCCTAGTTCTACCCGTGTATCATTGTCTCACATGGAAAGTAATCTTCTATATACAGAAAATTTTCTCGAGGAATACATGATGTAAATACATCAACTAGCACTCTGTGTTCCATTATCCTATGCTTGTATACATATTGACATGCCTATGTACTTTGGATCATTCATGTGTGCTTGGACATGTCTATGGCCATGTACCCCTAAAGAACATACTGAGATGCAATCCATAGGTCCATTGTTGCGTGACATGTGTTAATTATAATGTGATATTTTATTTCATGTGTAAAACCTAGATGCTATATTTGGGTCCACACGACATATGTTCTTTAGACTACATGTTTCTTAACATGAGATTTTTTATAAATCTAGAACATACACATGGATTCACCCTACACCTCCTTTTCCACCAATTCTACGGTCCATCATTCTCATAGATCTATGATCTATGGCTGACCATACCTAAGACTTCACCAATGGATATAATCTCAATTTCAATATACTCATGATGGCTCTACTATCACACCATCATGATGAGACTTCCAAACCCATGACTTGGGATATCGAAATATGGACCTGATCTATTATCATCACTACACATCACAACCACATAATTAATCACCATCCCAAACCTATCATAATGATTTGTTTTTTCCAAAGATCGAATACACAATGATCGTTAATGAGGTATTTGTCAAACTGCTGGAAAAATCAAATACTAATGATGATCAAATTAAGAACAAGGAGAGAAATGCATAAAAAAACATAAGAAATTAACCTTGTACAATGTTAATGATGGCCTCAATCCTTTATTATAGGAATGATGAACAAAGAGAAACAAATAAAGAAAGATAAAATTCTTATTTCTAGGAAGATAAACCTATATTTTCACAAAATTGCATGACCCATCCCCCGGGGCCCATGCTGTGGCTACTCTAAGCCCACCTTTCATGGGACAGGGGCTATCGACTAGCACTAGGGAGGCATAATCCTAAAACTGGGAAGGCATTGCCTTTTATCCTGTAATCTCACACAATCCAAGAACACAACAAGATACAAGCACAAAGTAAACTCTATAGTAAAAAGGGTGAGTAGAGTAAGTAAAGGGTCTAGAATACAAGCCCAACTTGAAATTACAAGTAAAACTGAAAAACAGATCCTGTGAAAACCCGCCAAGGATCCTACCTGAAGGGTAGGTAAAAAGCTCAAATGGTGGTCTCTGTAGTAAATCTTGTCTTATGGTACACCTCTAAATAGTCTCTAGTCATGGAACCCTCACCCTCGATCAATGTGGTCTATTATCTTCACATGATAGAACAAGGTGCGGGCGTAGCCCGTGTAGGGGTGAGTATAACAATACTCAGTAGGGACCCTGAGACCCCCAAAGGTCTCTTAGAATCCACAAAGGATAAACCACAAAGTAAGATCTTAATCTCAAAGAATGAAAAAATAGTCATAAAAAATACATAGGTATATTCCCATACATATACCTAAGTTATCAATATATACTCATCTCACACATGAGGGATGTATACCACAATGGTAACACCACGAAGGTATAAGTACCACATAGGTAACACCACAAAGATAGAAGTACCACACAGGTAACACCATGGAGGTAAGAACCACAAAGGTAATACCACACAGAATAATAACATGTAGAATCACCTCACAGAAGTGTACCACAAAGGTCAAGACTCAACTCACACCAGGTATAACTTATTTATGAAAGTATAGTTGATTAGTTGTATCGTTGGATCATCTTAATTCATCAAGAAGCTCTGCTGTTGACCCAAACATGATCGTAGATGACCCACAAAGGATCTGAAGATGACCCACAAAGGATCTGAAGATGCTGACCCACACAAGATCCGAAGATGACCCACAAAGGATCTGAAGACAACCCACACAGGATTTGAATATGACTCACACAGGATCTATAGATTCTTCAAGTACAGCCAGCCACAGGGTTCCCGCACTAAGCACGCTTGATTACGGGAGGTCCCGATCCTCATGCCATCAATATATACTTCAAATTCCATGAAGTTCCATGAAGAAGTATCTCAAAGGTCCACCACGTTATAAGGGTCCCAACGTAATAGATGACACGTCAATTAGACTCCTGGTCTGTAAGTTGTTAGCATTTCCGTTCTCAGTGCCCGGTTGGATTGGGGTTAATTCCAACCTGGCCATACTCTAAATTTATCCAAAGCTCAAGTGGAGTATAACCAGAGGACCATCTTGATCAAAGGAATCTAGTTCCAAAAACGGTTCATTAAACAAACTCATGGTTCTCAAGATATGGCCCAAAAGGAGTATATGGGTCTAGATGGACCAGGGTCTGGTCTGACCCAGCCCAACTCGGCATGAATGGGCTAGGCCATGGCGGGCCTGGCCCAATGAGCCATAGATTAGTCTAAACTGCAAAGGGGTGGCCCGACCTACTCGGATGTGTGCGGTATGCCATGGTGGGGCCCGCCCAAGCCGCTGCCCGGGGAGGGTGGCACCCCCCAGAATTCTGAATGGTCCATTGGACCATTCAGCTTTGGCCAACCCGACGGTGCCAGGCGGCACTACCTGGTGGCATATGGGACCCTCCGAATAGGTCTCGCTCGACGTGACGTAGCTACTCAGAAACTCGGTCGGCTCCCCGTCCAGCAGCGTGAGGGCGTTGCTATCCTCCCGCGGTCGGCCGCCCTGGTGTGCCACTGCTACTTGATATCTTTGAACTCTTCCTCTACTGGCGGTGAAAACACACACTTACCTACCTCTATGCGACTGACCGGCGTGTCAGATGCTCCCCTTATCCACCGCGGCCGACGGGCCGCAACCTTCTCCGCCACTAGTGGCACAGATGCGCGCAGCCCTGGTTCAAAATCGCCGGCCGGTGTGTCGACCACCTTCCTCATCTGCCACGGCCAACAGGCTGCAACCTCCTTTTGCGTCATGGTTGCGCCATCGCCACCATCACGGCCGGAAGGTGTGCCGACTGCTGCCTATACCCCTCCAGCATTGGTTGTCGACATTGTGGTCGAGTTCCGCTCAACTCGTCGATCCGCCCACATAGAACACATCAAAAATGATGTATCAGAGGGATCATGACGTTTTTGATTGGCCCACACCCTCTGTGTTAGATTTGATAGTAGGCATTTTAAATATTGAGACAACGATTCTTCATGAAGAATGATACAATCAATTTTCAAACCTAGATTGTTTGTTGGAGATGGCATGAGAAAGAGTATGAAGTCGTTGGAGGTGACGTTGGCGCTCATAGCTCCGGCAACACGCTTCTGATCCGATCTCGAGTGTCGGTTCCTTGTTCTTGATCTAGGTGTCCGTTCTTCGTTGTAGAAGGTTCTTCCACCAAGAGTTCTCCCCAAAAATCCATTGTCCAAAAATTTCCCACTATCAGGGATGAGGAACCAATCCACACTTATTGAAGTTTAGGTTAATCAATTATATAATAAATTGGTGTCATTAATGGGGGGGGGGGGGGTCCAAGTGTTTCACCACTTATAACTGGGCATTTAATGTAGGGCATTAAATTTTCATCCTCCTCGGGTGGTTCCCACCCCCAAAATTCAAATTAGAGGTTTCAAGAAATAAAATAAAAGTTATTTATTTTATTTTTTTCAATTATCCCATGAAAACCCGAAAAAAAAATTCCACTCTCGACCTACTTCAGTCGAGGTGAAGGTCTCCTTAAGTGAATATCGGCGCTGTGAATTCATTGTTTTCCTTATATTTTACTTTCGATCACGAGTTAAAAAGTTACAAAATGTTGTTCACACATTTACTAAAGTTACCCAAATAAAAGATTAGAAATTCATTATGGGAACACCGGGACTCGGAATTATGAATCTTCAATTTTTATAGACTTGTAATATATCCATATATTTTAATAGAAATTACAAGGAAAAATATGGGTCTTTACAAAACATGATTGACCCATAAATCCAACTACCATAAAAAATGATTCAATTTAGTCGTGGGATAAATAAAAAAGAATAAATCCACATGAAAAAAACCCTACCTCAAGATGGATCAATTGTTAGAGAATGAGGATTCTGTTCCATCATCATTGGAAAGATCCACAACTCCATTAGCATCGACGATGCTAGAAGTACTGAACCAATCCTTGATCCCATTTTCATTATCCAAACTCTATACCCTGAACTCCTCTCAAATCCTTGGGTTATTTGACTAATCCCTATGACTTGACTTAAATATTCATTTATAGAGGATATTAGAGTTATTTGTAAAAAAAATTAAAAAAATAATTTAATTTAATTTATTAGTTACGCCCACAACAACATTCATCAAAACACCAAACTATAACAAATATTATGTTTAACCTAGCACAAAACCCATTTTTTAGACTCAAAAATGGTATAGGAATTTTGATCCAAGACTCTGTTTTGGATATATTAAATTATTTCACAAGAACAACATGCACATGACATAATATATTTAATATTTTTTATATATCAACACTAAGGATCACCGGGCCGCAGAATCTCACGGCGTCTCAGTTCCTGGCTCAAAAAATATTCCTTAATATATTTAAAGATATTATAAGGAAATAATAGGGTTATTAAATTCTTTCCGCCTCATGTATTTTTCCAAAATATAAATAATCCTACTAAAATAGATGAGGTTACTAAGCTCACATCAGGGTCTGTCACTCCCAGGTGCTCTCTTACAGATTATTGTGCTACAACCAGACACAAACTAAGAGAATCACTCACCCATGAAGGATCATATCCTAATTATTCTGTATCTATAAATGGTACACAAAAAGGTATATTTATCTTCAATGTCCATATCACCCTAGTTAATAACATGTGACAGGTCCTGTACATACCAATTCAGCTATTACATGTGGAAGATTTCATACCACCAGTCTAGCTATGATAGTAGGTCCAATCGAAACTCCACCACACTGGACCTATAAAGTATGTAAAAGGGTTGATGAATCTCATAGATTACTTAAAACCTTATCTAGATCTTTATAATCTAGGTCAATGTGATACCTTTAAGAACACATGGTTTCCTTTCTCAAACCCCAAAACATCTATCATTGGTATTCATTAGACTTCGATTATATTAAGGCTATCTTCATCCACTATTAAATGATATGAACGTTCTATTTTGTAGCTATCAAAAACTCTAGGTCCATGAGTGCTGACTCACCTGGATCAGTCTAATATTGTGGTGACCATTAGGGTCTCCCATACAAGGCCTCAAATGATTCCATATTGATGGTGGAATAATAGTTGTTGTTGTATGAAAAAATCCACCAAGGGTAGATGGACCTCCAAAATATAGAAAAAGTCCAACACTCATGCTCGAAACATGTCCTTTTGAACCAAATAATCCACTCAGTATGACCATCAGTCTGTGGGTGAAATGTCACGATCATACACAACTAAGTCTTCAAGGCCTCCTACAATACAATACATAATCATGACATGATATAGGAATCATAGTTTGAAAAAAAACATCAAGGTTTCTCCATGAAGCCAGACTATCTCTTGCATGTAAATAAATTCTGAGCTCTCAACTGAACTATGCTCTCAGATAACTAGAAATTAGGCAGACTAAATGAGTCTCTCTATAATCACCCAAATAGAATCATGCCCTCTAGATGTCTATGAACTCCCTATCATGAAATCCATAGGTATACCATCCCAGTTACACATCGAGAACTAAAGTTATTGTGATAAATCCCATGAAACCTGGTTCTTATCATTTACTTACTAACAAGTGAGGAATCAAGGAATATAATTTTCTACACACTTTTTCATTCATGGGAAATAAAACTAACATCAAAGGTCCTGATACATTTTTTCCACACCTAGAAGTACCACTATGGGGGTTGTATGAAAATTTATATAAACCTCCTCATGTAATTTTTCTAGTACCATATTACATCTTAAAAAAGAATGATTTTATTGCCAACTTCATAGAATCCATCAGGAGAAAATCCAATAGATATCTGACTAAAAAAGGTTTCATAGTCCATATGTCTATGATGGGCCTCCCTAATACACTATATAATTATTGTGGTAATAAAAATTGAATGTAGATATGTCACAATATTATTATCCATTAAATATAACTACAAAGAGTTTAATTAATCCAATGACTCACTCAAAAACTATGAACAAGATATCTTGCTGGGATTATCTTCAACTACATTCCCATTCTTGGGAGTATAGACTATAATGAAGTCATAATCTTGGAGGAACTCTAGCAACCACCTCTGTCTAAAGTTATGATCTTTATATTAGAATATATATATGATAATATTGTGGAAAGAATAGATGATAAAACACTCACCCATAAGGTAGTATTACCATATCTTTAGGGTGAATACTACCTCTACCAGCTCTAGATCACAAGACTCATAGTTCTGGTCACAAGGTCTCAACTATCAGGACCCATAAAAAATCACTGCATTCATCTATATAAAAAATAAAAATAAATGCTTCATCCCTTTATCATTAAAAAATATCACATACTCAACACCCTCCTCTGGAGATCTCAAAATTGGGGCACTTTTCAACATCTAAAAAACTTCTGAAAATATTGCTAGAAAACCCCCATCCAAATGAAAGGATACCCCTTTTTTGTCAAAGAAATCCAGGGTATTGACATACAGAATAAATAATGAATAAACCTATAATAGTATCCATCCAGCCTATAGAATATACAAACCCCCATCAAACCCTTGGGTATCTCCGAATTCTAACACTACATTGGCCTTCACTAGATCCACTGCTATGTCATTATCCAATATGACATGTCCCAGAACATGGAACTCCAGAATCTAAAACTGAAACTTTGAGAGATTCCAATAAAACTGGTGATCTTAGAGTATACCCATGAATATCCACAAATTTATTTCATTATCCTCCTTGTATACTGATACACTAATATGTTATCTATGAAGACCCCCAAAACATTCTAAGAAATGCTAAGAGATCTTGTTTATGAGTCCCATGAAAACTATTGAGAAATTATATATTCATGCTGAGAGGAATCAAAAAGTACCCATAATGACTATAATGACACCAAAATTACATCTTTGGTATATCCTCATCTCGTACTCGGAGCGGTGATAACCTAATCTAAGGTCAATTTTCAAGAACTGTATCACCCCTATCAACTGGTCGAAAAGGTTATCAATCCTTGACAGTGGATACTTATTATTCATGGTAACATGATTTAGGTGACAATAATACAAAAATAACCTCAAAATCCCAACCTAATTTTTGGCTAACAACTTTCCCACTGCCAAGGGTGATACATTGGGTTTGACAAGGACCTTCCTCTATAAATCCTCCAACAATACCCTCAACTCAAGAAGATATGTGGGAGACATATAATATGTTGGCGAAAATATTTTGGAAAGCCCTTGGTTTATGTAAATTCATAAGTCTATCTCTTAGTGGGGAGGTAAGCCTGACACATCCCTGGGAAATACATCCTCATACTCTGCCACTACTATAAGAAAATTAAAGCTCATAACATCACTTCTATAAGGTTGATACAAACTGAATGATTAGAAATAGACTGTATCATCCTATGTATAAGCCCATCCTACTCTTCCTAGGTTTCATTCTCACCCATGATGGAAAATATCCCAAAACCACCACAGAATAATCATATCATCAACCAAAAATTGTACATTTGTGCATGAACTATGGATAGAAAGTCCATACCTAAGATGAAATCATAAGGCCTCATCACTGCTAAAAACAAATCACATAAGTAGCTATCTCCTGTAAGAGTTAGGTCACACTATCAGTATAAGTGTGTGATCACTAAGTGAACCCTATAAGAGTCTTTAAGCATAATGTTCGAGCCCAGGGATCAACTAGAATCTCTAAATATTGAACCAAAAAATGGTAAGAAAAGAGTGTCTAACATATGTTTCTATAAATAAAATAGCGAAAGTGGAAAATATAGAGATCTTACCTCTAATAATCCTTAGATACTTTGGGTTGTAAGACTCTACTACCTAATGTTGTACTTACCCCTATCCACTAGCTCCCTGAGTTTGACACGGACCACCTGGTGGTGATGGTAAAAATAGGTCAAACCATCTACCACCTCCAACTAATCTCCCTACTCCTCTTTCATATATACTACCATGCATAGCTCCATTCCATTTCTACTATCTCTGGCTAAACAATCCATCAACTATCTCTCTATTAGATATAATATATGTTGGACAATCCCTATAATGTTGTCCTTAACCATCACAAGAGAAACATACCACTCTCTAGGCTATTTAGAATCATACTAAGAGCCTTGAACATCCAATCATATGTCTAGGGATTATATCTTTAATCATCCCACATGGCTTGGTACCTATTCATATCAATTTTTACCAGAATATGAGGCCTCAAGTCCCATGTTCCCACTACTATAACCAACTATCATCATGTTCTCATATAGGAATATATCCCCTACTAAAGTCTTCTTGATAACTCCATCATAGGTAGTAATGAAATGAGATATCACTACAGACCAGATATCTAAGCGTTATCCCCACTCTATGGTATATTCTTGGAAAACTGGATCTAGAAAAATATACATAGAGTATCATGAGAGGTTGTTGATCCTTTTCAAATTTTATTCCATGGTCATTGTACCCTACAAAAACTGCATAAACCCCTGAATATGGACTGATCACAACATGGATGGATAGAAAACCCTTGAGTAGATGCTAAAAATATGATTAGGAAAGAGCTATATCATCATGTGTCTGAGTAACTATACTCCACCATTGCCTAATATATTGTGGAATAACACTCACTACTATGGAAAACATATGATTTTGAGTTTTCCTTACAAGGTATAAAACTTGGGTCGCTACCTATAGATAATCTTCAATTACCAGGGGTTTGGCTTGCCTTTAAACCTAGGAGTTCACTAACCCTAAAACTCATATAGAATTCTCAACCTACAAACATCATCATCCAATAATTCCAGAACAACATGATGGTCAACGAGTGGTGGAAAAATTAGAAAAAAACCTAGAGGTTCCACCTTATATACATGACCATATACTGAAGCCTCTTCACTAGGAGAATCATTCTCTTAATCACAATATGGAATTATGGATGGCAATCATCGTGAAGGCATATGGAAATAATAAATATTCACCACATTCAAAGAGTACATATAGGGATTTTAATAAAAAAGAAAAGGAAACCATAACCCATTCATTTATAATGCATATAAAAATATTTTTTCCCTACAACTAATGTCTATATGTATTGAGTCAAAAAGAAGGATGTCAAAGTACTGGTGAATGGATGCGTCAAACTCCATGCCAACACTGGATTCCTTATCATGAAATATGAACTAAAACAATTTAAAAATATTTCCATAAATCCTAAACTAAACCTAAAATCTAGAAAATTTCCAAACTCTAGTTCTAAGATGAACAATTCTATAATACCACTTTGTTACAACCCATTTTAACAGGACCCACCTAGCCAGTGATAACTGGAGCATGACACCCCAATCCCACTCTAATAGGCCAGGGGATAGAGATCAGCACTGAGTAGGCACATCACACACATGGTAGGCCTTAACCGAGGGTACCTATACACATGAATGACTCTCTAAATGCGCATAAAATATTAAATGGTAAATAAAACTGACACAACAATGCATTCACATCTATCCCATATTAGAGTATGAAAAAATACTAGAAAGTAATAAAAGAGCCAAATAAATTATTATCCTAATATGTAAAAGTGTATGACCTACCCATATGTATGGGGAATTATTTAAAATGAAACACTTGGTCCAACCAAGGTCAGTATAACTCACTATGATATGCCTACTCTTGATTATCCTAAGACACCATCAAATGGCATGTCGTCTACATATAACATGACATTTTTCAGAAGATTCCATATAGGGGTAATAATAAAAGTACTCACTAGGTCACCCTGAAATAACTAATCATAAATCATAAAGGGCAGTAGGATCATTAGCTAAAAGTCATATTAATCAAGATACGTGACAAAAGAATAAGGATGACCATAATAACCCCATATATAATCATAAAAGACTCCAAGTATTAATGGGGTCTCAACCACTGTCAGACATATGATTTTTCTCAAGGATTCAAGGTAATTCCCATGTAATAGAACTCACTATATGATATATGTTGTCACTTATGGTTCTCATCTAACATGTCATGCTCATTGGGTCACACCCAGGAAGTACTCATTAGAACTCAGAAGATATCGACATCTAGATAGGGGATCACACCATGGACCACTGGTGGACACCAAAAACCCTACTCGATCAATCCAATAAATAGGATATCAATGTCATTTTCTTGGTGGTCATACTGATACTGTGAAACCTACCTAGAGAAGAAGATATAATAGAGGATCCCACACCAAGCATCATAGAGGGATACCACAAAATCTATATGAGACAAAACCTGTAGAGAGTATCAAAATCATATTCTTTGGACATAATTAAAAATTTTACCCAAATTTAGATAGAATAAGGGATCACACTCAAAGGAACTTGGTTTACACTAAAGAGATAGAGGACCTCAAATTTTCCAGAAAGAATTACATGATGTGTACTGTGGTGAAAATAACATGTATTTCCTACCTCAAGTCTTCCTGTGTCTTATCGTATCACATGGTATATAATCCTTCATATATATGACATGTTCTATAAGTATAGATAGTGTGTATAGGTCAAATAGAAGTTAGTGTACCTCTGGCCCATGCACAAATATATATTTGGCAGTTCCTGTTAACTTCAGCCTATGGTCATTTGCCTATCCATGTCTGTGCCCCTGCATCCCTAGGGTACATACTGAGCCACCATACATAGGTCTCATGTCATGTTACATATGTGTGATATTTTATTTCATATATAAACCCTATATGTTACATCTAAGTCAACACAACCTATGTTCTTTAGAATAAATGTCGTGTCACATGGGATTTTCCAAAAATATATAACTTTGATGTGATTTCATCTTACACATCTATTGCTACTGATTCTACCATCTGTTATTCCTGTGGATCATGGATCTATTGAAGGCCCACCTAAGGATTCACCAGTGGACAAACATTGGACTTCAATAAACTCAAGATGCATCTCCCATCATACTTCAACTCTAGGATGCTAAAACTCATGATCAAGGATCTCTAAATCTGGACCTGATGTGATTTCGTCACTATGAATTGTAATCACATTATCAATATCCATGGAAAACCCACATTAATGAGCTATTAAACCAAATATAAATTACACAAAATTATTCATCAGCTATTTATTGAACCATTGAGCAAAGAGAATACCAATAATGATCTTATGCATAATGAGGAGATAAACACATAAAAACAAATATAAGAAACAAACCTTGGACAGTGTTCATGTTTTTCTCGATCCATTTTCTTAGGAATTAAAAAAAAGGAAAAATTAAATAAATATCAAATTATTATTTCTAGAAATATAATCCCATATCTTCCATACATGATCAACCCATGAATCGAATTGTTAGAAGAATTGATACACATTCATTGGAGGATAAATAAAAAAGTATAAATACACATTAAAAAACACCTTACCTCGAGTATGATCATTATTGGTGAGTAAAGTTTCTATACCATCATCATGGGAAAGATATAAAACTCTATTGGCATAGATGATCCTAGTGGTACCAATTCAATCATTGATCCTGTAGTCATTTTCAAAGCTATTCTCTATGCACTCCTCTCAAATCCTTGGGTTATGAGGCTAAACATAGGGATTTGGATTAAATATGTACTTATTGAGGATATTTGTAACGACCCAAACTTTTATTAATGAAAATTCATCTTAATATAATTAATTACCTTATTATGTAAAATGGATATATAAAAAATATGCACTTTCTTGGTTTTATGTTTCTGGATTTTAAAATACCGTTATGAATTGTTACCATTTCTAATGTAGCCATTGAACAATGACCACATGATTAGTATAAATATAGGGATTTAACAAATCAAATTTACTAAAAAAACAAAGAAATGACATCATATATTATAATTAATCCATACAAATCCCATTTGTTAGATCTTGGAAAGGAGGTGGCATCACTGGGCTTCACTCTTGACAAAGCCCAAGTCGAGATTCAACATGTTAAGCATGAACGAAATAGATTATGGGAGAAGTGGAAGTTAATAGATATTACCTCTCAATCGATGTTAATTGATCCTTCCAAAGAGTTTGTCACAATCACACACCTTACCCTTAGGACTTATGCAGGTGTTATATGGAGTAATGTAACAAGACCCTAGCACTATGTTTATGTTCGTTATTTTTGTATAAAAATTATACATTAATTTTATTGTTGTTACATTGTAAATGGGTTTTATAGCACAAATAGTATTTTTAGTTAATATTCAATGAAGAAATAATTTTTGATGAATTAATGTATATTTGAATTAAATATTATTTTAATAAAATATTATTACTAAATTAATATTTAAATGATCATATTATTTATCTAAATACAAATAAATTTTTTATTAAGGTTTGAAATCTGTTTTTCGTCAAACCCCATAAATTTTCGATAAATGTAATTTATTATTTTAAAAGTAAAAAATTCACATATTTTGAAAATTATTTAGATAAAATGAATATTATTTTTTGAATTAGGACATCAAAATTATCCAATACTGAATTTTTCATAATTTTCTGAGATAGTCATATTTTTGGGTAAAAATTAAATACCGTTTAAATATACAATATGTTTTATGACATCATAATGACCCAATAGTGATGTAATAAAATAGTATAAAATTTAATTCGGAAAAAATATGTTTTACCTTTAAAATAATGTGATATTTTATTTTATTTTATTTATTTTACAAAGCCATTGTGGACCCTCCAAGACTTATAGACTATTTTAACATTTTAAAATGATTTATTTGAGAGTGTGACCCACTTCTACATAAGAAAGACTAATATTTCAATAATTTTAGCCACTAGACTTATAAATTTTTGTTTCACACTCCCCTTTTGAATAAACCATGGTAAAAACTAAGGGTTGGTTTGTGGTTTTGATTAGTTTAATGTGTGGTGTCCAAAACCTAAATAATAAAAAATTCTCTCTCCTTTCCTATATAAACCCACTAAATCTACCATTACAATTCACTAAAACCATTTTAATCTTATCAAAACTCTTAACTCCTCTATCTATAATCCTCCAAAATTTCCCGAAGTGCCCAATTAGCCTCTCTATCAAGCCTCTCTCAAGCCTGTGGGATCACACTTCCATGTAAGGTATTTCTTCCTTTCTCATTTTTTCAAAATTTATTTATATTGTTATACCATTTTTGATAAATTAAAAATGTTGGGTGTATAATTTATCACCAAAAACATAATTAACTCCTAATGTTTTAATTATGAGAGTCCTCTTTCTCTCTCATTAATCCCTCCCACGTACACCTATTACCATGCAGAAATTTCATAAGAGTTATTCCATTTATCATTTTTCTTCAAGTGTATTTATTTTGTTACAACTTATATTTCCAAATTACATATGTTGGGACATGTATATATATGACCCACTTACTTTCCATTTCATGTACATATGATTATATTTCCCTTTCTCTCTCATAAACCATTTTTATGAATTTTTATGTCACGTCGTTATGCTTCCGATATTCCACCACGATTTTCCAAGACAAAATCATTGTATAGTGAATACCAAACCCATGTCACTCTAAAGGATATTCAACTTTATGAACAAATAAATATTGAATTTTACTTACATTTATGTCTTCCATATTCTTTAATCATGGAATAACCTGTGATGTTAATGACTCCAAGTTATATGATCCATGTGGGACACTTATGCATGAAATAAATGTTAATAAAGGGTGCACCCAGATAGCACTCAAATGCATTGGGTAATCATTAGTATCATGATAGGTCAAGTGAAATGTGTGTTTACTCATGCTAATTCAATTTCAATGAGGGTTTACTCATGTTCCATGTGAAATGTGTTTTGCCTCATTCTAATATCATGTAAACTGTTTTCTTCCACATTTCCATGTTATGATAATCATGCTATATCATGGATTTATGTTCATGTTTCTCTTATGCTCTATTGATAAGCCTAATGCCTAAAATGTATTGTATTCTTCATGTCATGCCTTTTTTACTCCCTTATTGGGATTTATTTCTCACCCTTTTCATATATATGTCTTCAGGTAATCCCATGCGATGCTAAGTACGGGGGAAGGTTGTGGTGATGTAAAAGAAGATTCCAATAAAGATTTTGTTTTTTTATGTATTAAGTTGTCATGTAATGTCCCTAATTTCCCAAGACACTATACCTATCGATCCTATGAGTTGTCTTAAGTACAATTCTATGTAATGAATCATGTTAAAGTGTGAAATAAATATCAGGGTTGTTATAGTTGGTATTAAAGGATAGGTTTAATTATTTATGGGATTAGGATTAGAAAACCCTAGTGAAAGTCATAGGGATAAGACTAAGTATAATAAAAACACCCCTAAAGGAACTATTTGGTCATGTAATGGATGTTTTCAATAAATATTTTTTTTTATCATGTTGTCATGTAATATCCTTAATTTTCCATGACACTAGACCTCTCGATCCTCATAGTTGTCTTAAGTGCAAGTCTATATAACAAATCATGTTAAAGTGTGTAATAAAGAGTAGGGTTGTTATAGTTGGTATTAGAGAACAGGTTTAGTTATTTTTGGGGTTAAGATTATAAAACCCTATTGAAATATTTAGGGATAAGAATAAGTATAATAAAAACATCCATAAATTTTGGTGAGTATTTAGTAAGTGGTTTATAAAGAAAATACATCCCTGTATGGATGCGAATAAGTAGAGTTTCCTCTAGCACAAATGTATCTAAGGGTAAAACCCAAAAACACCGCTTTAAGATAGAATCAAATGGGAACTGGTTCATGACAATGGTCCTTTTTTCACTCATTTTTATGGAACTCCTATGGGATATGATTTGCTGAATTCATAATCTTAGTATGAACCATTATTAAGGGAATAAAAAAATCCCCATATGAATATATGTTGCGAAGTAGATCATGGATAACATATATTGAAGCCTATAAATT
Organism: Viscum album; assembly: GCA_963277665.1. Classification (NCBI taxonomy): domain Eukaryota; kingdom Viridiplantae; phylum Streptophyta; class Magnoliopsida; order Santalales; family Viscaceae; genus Viscum; species Viscum album. The sequence goes on from OY728125.1 coordinate 2,011,052,641, forward strand.
CATAAGTTAAGGTAATAAATTTAATTTATAATTTATCCCTTTTTTTATTTGGATTACCCTTTATGTGTTACCCCTAAATTTTATTTTATTCCAGCTAATGGCCGGTAATAGGAGGACTCAGGCTAACAACCAATGCGAAGATCAATGTGATGACTGTTCTAATGAGATGCCCAATCTGATGGGAGTAAGAATTGTGAACTTTTTTATGATAATCTCTTAGTTAATTAATGTTTTGAATAGAAACATGGTTGAAGAGGAACTTTCAACCCCCCTAAGAAATAATAATCCACAATCGAGAGCTTCATGAGACAAAGGCCTCCTAGTTTTGAAGGATCATCTGATCTATCAATCTCCGAACAATGGATCAACTAAATTAAAAATATCTTCTCCATCGTTAAATATTCCAAACAAGAGAAGATTATTCTGTCTACTTATCTTATGTATGGTGAATCTGATCAATGGTGGACATTTATAAAAAATAATAAGCCTGAGGAAGATATTGAGGCGTTGGAATGGAAGGATTTCAGGAAAATGTTTTTTGATAAATATTTTCCTCGCACCCTATGACTTAAGATGGAAATAGAATTCCTTTATCTCAAGAAAAAAATAAAACTAATCCATTGGAATGTATAAAGAATACTTACCAAGGCATTAATGATATGCCCCTATCTTTGTAGTTACCCATGAATTCAAGGTTGACCGCTTCTTTGGTGGGCTAAATCCTAGCCTACAGAAATACTTAGAAATCTGTGGCTTCGATTTCTATGAGGAAGTTGTCTGATGTACCCTCAAAGTCAAAATATATATCAGATAATCTCAAGGGTATCATGGGATTAAGAATCATAAGGTGTAATTTAATTATGGAAGTCTGATAGATAAGTCCAACAGTGCTATGAAATTCCAGCACCCCACTTTCCAATGGTACAGAAAAAAGCACCCCATAAATTTCTTAAATGTGAAGAGGAAATGATTTAGTTGTGGAAGACAGGGGAACCTAACCTATAAGTCCCCGACCTTAAACCTTACTTAATATTGAATTAAATGAATAATTCACATTGAGGATCTTTTCAGGTTTAGAATTTTAGAGAATTAGAACATAACTATTACATCTCAAAAGATTACAAAGTAGACACTTCTACTAAGTTTCCATAATAAAGAAAAACTCTTAAAAAGAAACATGTCTAGTTCCATGTTTTATATAGCATGAAATTCCCTTGATCCCATCCTTGACCTTATTCCACATTATGTCCTATGAAAAACATTTCAAAAAAAACTTGGGGTGAGTATAAAAAGCTCAGTAAGGGATACACAAAGAATGAAAACTATTAGTTTTTCAAACATCAAGTAAACCATGTATACTCTATCAACGTAATACCTTCACCTTCATGAAGTAGTAAAAACTCTTCACTGAATAAAGTATCATTACTTACCTTTTTGTAACCAAAGGATTACCATAAAACCCATATAAAGAACACATAACATATATAAAGGTAACTTGAGAGATAAACATACTTAAGTGGAATAACCATACGGTCGACTTCCACACATATCACTTAATGGAAAAACCATACGGCCAATTTCCATACATACTTAATGGAATATCCATACGACCGACTTCCATACCCAATGCATTGGAGGTTATAACGTAACCACCCGTCCTGGTATTCACGGCACCATCCGTCATATGGTTTATCACGTAACCACCCGTCAAATGTCCAAGTACCAATATAAAATCATAAAACATAAAACCAATATAAAGGAATGATAACATTTCCACATTTCAATCACAATATATCATAATAGAATCCTTTATCAAAACCATTTTCAATACCAAAATACATAAAAGTGTATATGGTATTTATTTTATTTTAAAAACATTACGGCTTGTTGAGGAAGCCAAAGACCAAATAATACTCGCGGCAGCAGAAAAGGTCGTTGTCACCGCGTACGTTAAAAAAAACATTCCTTTTTTTCGTTTAGTAAAACGCTTCGTATAAAAAGATTCCTTTTGTATAAAAGTAAAATTCAAAGGAGTTTTATACACCTTATAAAATAAAGTTGTGTATAAAATGAAATATGCCTCAATGAAAGGAGATTAAGACGAAGTCCATTACCTTGGGTCCAACTTGACTCGATCGTTCTTTAACGTCCTGAATAATAAACTTGAGTTAATTTCTACTTGATTAAGAACCTTTTTAAAGTTCATTATTTCTTTTATATAACTTATTTCCATGTTATAAACATTATTTAACCATTTAAGTTAATAATGTTTGTTTTGTCGATATTTGGTTCTTAAGTCGAAAGTGGACTTCTTACAATTACATGTTGTTCGTGTGGTCAAAGGTTCTTTATATCCAGAATGACATTCCTGATTTGGATATCATATATATCATATATATCCAACATATAAATGTATTTATAATATTACATAATCATTTATAGGTAAGAAATGAAATGCACCGTTCATGGAGACAGTAAGCCGTACGTACGCATGAACGCTACTTTCATTTCTTTGTCATATTAATGGAATTAAAACTAAATGAGAGGTATGTATATTTTAATTCCAGAATTATATTCATCATTTAGATATATCATTCATTATATATATCCATTATATACATGTACTTTTAATAGTACATTACATTTGGGGATAAGAAATGAAATGCACCGTTCATGGAGACGGTAAGCCGTACGTACGCATGAATGCTAATTTCATTTCTATCTCATACTTTAATGGAAAGAAATAATAATGATATAGAGGTATATTATAATTCCAGTATAACATCATATATAATAACTTTAAATCCATCCTTTACACGTCCTACATATGGCATTAACGAATCACATCACTTTGAGGGGGTGGTAGTCTGCACTTCCTTAAATGAAGATATCGTGTTTACCCTTAATGGAAACCATAAAGGTATGCCCAAAATGAAAAATACATAAGCTTAAGGAAAACATAAACATATTATATATCATATATAAATATAGTGTCATCTTAATGGCCACCTTTGAAGGTGTTAATAGAATGTTGAACAATCATCGTTTCGGGAGGCAGAAATTCGCCATCCACAGAAACAGTATGTTCTTTAACCATTAGATGTAGGTGTGTGTAAGTGTAGCTCGAATAATTCTTATAACAGCATCCTAGTATATTGATGATAATGTATTTGTTACAAAAGTAAATAATAAAAACAGTTTTGGGGGTTGGAGAATCAAAATAAAACAAAAGGACTCAAAAGAAGACATTACCTTAAAATCAGGTAACTCCCCTTAGTTTGAGCTCAAAGGATTCCTTGGGAATACTTCTGCCCAAATTGAGGCTTCAAGGAGTAAGAGAGGGATTTGGAGAGCCAAAATGGGCATGTTTTGGCCGAGCCAAAGGCTTTGGGAGTGTGGGTAAGGAGGTAGAGGTGGGGGCCTTTTATAAGAGGAGAGGAGGGGCACTCTTGGAAAGTAAAGAAAAGTCACTTTATTTTAAAATGGTATTCGGATTTAAGAGGTCCCACATTGATGTATTTCGAGGATAAGGTGATAAGGGTTCGAAATCCACTAATCCAATAGGTTTTTGACATGTGTAGGTCTTAGATATTACATTATCTTTCCATTTTATTTAAATCATTAAATAATGAGGTCATCGCTGCATCATCATGATGTCATAAATAATTTAATTTATTTAATGTCTAAAAATTATATAAAAAAAATAATATGATGTAGGAAATCTTTTTATATTTCTAATGAATATTTATAGTCAAAAATCTGACTTGTATAACCCCATGTAAAAAATGTTTTAGTAAAACATCTCATGTGTGTGTCATTTTTACTTTAACATTAAATAAAACGTTATTTATGTCATTTCCCAACCAAAGTGGCTCCATGGGGTCCCCAAGTTGACCCATGGCTTTTCTTGGTCGGCCATGACATATCCAATAAGGTTAGAACATGTTTAAAGCTCATATCATATTATTAAAACAATATTTTTACCTAAAACTACACTAATTACCTCTAATCGCGATTAAGAACTTCAGAGTTACTATTCACCAAAAAATTATTTTAATCTCATTGAACCACATTTTACTTTTTAATGACAACCATGTATGTCGGATTTTTGAAATTCAAAACACATAAGTGGTAAAATTTCATTTAAACGAAAAATTAGTTTTTATTAGTACCACTTAGTGGTTTCACTATTCATCAAAAATTGATGTTTTTTAGAAAAATACCAAAAATTCACCATAAGCTATATTTTATATTCAGAATTCAAAAATGAAGTCCATTTTACAAAATTCACAACATATAAGTTGCATTAATTAATTTAATAATTAATTCCCGTTGTCAGAGAAAATAGAGTGTTTTTATGAAACAATAAGTATCAAAAGATTGACACTAGTTTAAGTCTGATTTCAAAGTGAAATTAATTTCAATGACCACTATTGGATTTAATGGTAAAAATATTTTCTAATTTCACTTTAAAACCAATTGAAATGATAATCTAATCATATAAATAAATTAGATTAAAAAGAGGTTTTGAATTAAAATACAACATTTTACACTATTCATTAAAAAATGAACTTTATCGGAAAGATACCAAAAATTTACACAAAGTAAATTTTGATGTCCCGATTCTAAAGAAGAGTTATATTTGGTCCAATAGAATTTATAACATTGATCAAAACTATATTTAATTATGGTTCACCATCAAAAGGTGATAAGTGAACCCTTAGTGAAAATTAGGGCATATACGCCTAAAATTGAATTCTTTCCATATTTTAAGCCTTTATCTTTTATTGGATAAATGTAAAAACATTTAAAAAACATATATAATCATATTTTAGTTATTTCTATCCATTCCCGCCAATACAATGGCTACATGTTAACTACCATTTAAAATAATATTATTATATTACTAGTTTGCAACGTAAGTTTTCAAAGGAACTCATCATTGCGTATCGGGTACGCTATCGAACATAGCAACCCATTTAAAGTAAAATTAATATTTAATTAATAAATATTAATAAATACGAAAATGTTTTATTCATTATTTACCTGGGATGTTACATAACCATTAACTATCAGAAATAAAAACCTTCTAATAATACAGAGGAGAGGAACACTCTGTTTGACCCTCAATTCACTAATCATTGATTCAACTGCAAATAACCATGACACTTTGTAATCCAGTTCCCCAATCCAAGGGTTTTCAGAGGAAACAAAAAACCTCCAAGGCAGTAAGGGAGACCCTTTACCACCACTACTATTGAAATTAACCCTGAAAACAAAGTGGTGTCATGTACACAAGTTATTCAGTGAAGAATGAAGAAATTTATTTTTGATTCAGGTTTTACACATTCTTTTATAGCCCAAAAGTTTAGTAGAACAATCCCAACACCACCACAAATCATGGAAGTAATGATGTCAGTGAAAAAAAAATATGGGAAACCATTTAATCCGATGAATATAACTCCCCATTATTATAATTTGTGGATTGAACTTCTCAAAAAACCTTGTCACACTCCATCTAGGGTAATTTGATGAAATTCTTGGCATAAATTGTATTTCCTTATATAGAGCCAATATAAATTTCTGTGAGAGATAAATCACTCTCCATATGAATAATAGACCCCTGATTATGTACACGTTCAAGCAGGAGGATGAATATTATTTAGCACCATCATCTCAAGCATGGATATTACTACCCTACGAGCACACGTATCTTGCTCAAATGATTGAGTCTAAGGAAGAAACTACCCTTGAAGACATGCCTATTTTGAGGGAATTCGGTGAAGTGTTTCCTGTGGAATTTCTTGGTCTTCCTCATAGAAGATATATGTTGAATTCTACATTTATCATATACCCAGGGATTTTCCAATATCCAATACTCTATATAGAAAGGATATTATGGAGCTTGAGAAGATAAAGAAGCAACTACAAGAGAATTTCTATAAAGGGTTATACGCCCAAGTTCTTCACCATGGGGTGCACCGGTCCTCTTCATCAAGAAGATGGACGGGTCAATGCACCTTTGCATTGATTATCATGAGATCAATAAAATCACAATAAAGAAAAAGTGTCATATTCTATGAATTGATGACTTGTTCGATCAGCTACGTGGAGCACAATACTTCTTCAAGGTGGATCTGTGGTCGGGATCTTACCAAGTGAGGGTGAAGAATGAGGATATCCCAAAGACTACTTTTCATACAAGGTATGGGAACTATGAATTCATAGTAATTCCTTTCAGACTCACTAATTCTCTAACAAAATTTATGGACATGATGAATAGAGTCTTTAGATATTACCTCGAAATTTCTTTGGTAGTATTTATAGATGATATTCTAATATACTTCAAAACCAAAGATGAACATGAGGAGAATCAAAGCACTGTACTGGAGAACTTGTGAAAAGAGAATCTCTATAAAAAGTTTAGAAAATGTAATTTCTGGTTGAAGGAAGTCTCAATTGGATCATATCATCACAAGAAATGGGACATCTGTGGATCCCTCCAAGATAGCTACAATTGAGGGATGAGCGAGGCCAATATCGGTGATAGATATCCAAAGATTTATGGGGTTAACTAGATATTATTGATGATTTTTGGGAAATTTATCATGATTTTAAAGCCCTCTTACCAAGCTAACTCGGATGGGAGTCCAGTTTTCTTGGAGTGATGAAAGCAAAGATAGATTAAAGGAGTTGAAAAGGAGTATTATCACTACACCTGTGCTCATAGTACCCACAAGTGGAGAACATTTTGTTGTATTTAGTGATGCTTCAAAGAAGGGATTGGGCTGTGTGTTGATGAAAAATGACAAAGTAATTACTTATGCTTCCATCCAATTGAAAGTTCATAAGAAAAACTACATATCACATGATCTGGAGTTGGATTCCCTAATCTTTTCTTTGAAAATTTGGTGACATTACCTCTTTTGGGAGTAGTGTGAAATATATACGGATCAAAAAAGCCTCAATAATATATTCACATATAAGGAGTTGAATATGCAACAACAATGATGGTTATAGATGATCAAATAATATGACTACTCAATCCATTACCACCCCAGGAAAGCGAACAAGGTGGAAGATGCTCTAAGTAGAAAGGACCCCACGATTTTATCACTGATGAGAATTGAAAAGTATCCAATCATCTTAGATTTGATGAATATGGAAGTGTGAATCATAAAGAATGGAACATCATCAATCCTTTCACAAAATGATTCCTCAAACGTCTCTTTTTGAAAGGTTAAAATATTCTCAAAAGGATGATGTGGGAATCAGAAGAAAATGGAAACTATCAAAAAATGGAAATCCTTGAGTTTAATGTTAATGAATTAGGAATTGTGAGATATTGGTCATGAATATGCATTACATCAAGTTCAGAGTTAAAAGAAATAACTTTTGGATGATGCACATACTTTAAATTTCTCCATTCACCCTGAAAACACAAAGATGTATCGAGGTCTTCAAGAGCATTATTGGTGGGATAACATGAAGAAAGAGATCACTGAGTATACATCAAAGTGCCTGGTATATTAGAAAGTGAAGGATGAGAGGAATAATTCTAAGGGTATGATGTACGTGTTACCCATACCAACATGAAAATGGAAAAACATCACCATGTAATTTTCCACCAGGCTTCCAAATACATCTAAAGGAAATAATTATATCTGGGTTTTTGTGTATCATTTTACAAAGACTAAACAATTCATTTCAATTTGAGAGGATTTATCATTGGATAAACTGGTGCAGATATACATTAGAGAAGTGGTAAGGATGCATGGAGTACCACTATCGATTGTATCCAACTGAGATTCAAGATTAAACTCTATGATCTGGAAGAGTCTCCAGCATTCTACAAATACTGAGTTGAACTTCAGCACAACTTATCATCCTCAAACTAATTGCCAATATGAGTGGACAATCCAAAAACTTGAGGACATGTTGAGAGCATAATCAATGGACTTCAAAGGAGGTTGGGATCAACATCTTCCTCTTGTTGAATTCTCTTACAATAATAGTTTCCACTCAAGTATCCAAATGGATATTTATGAAGCCCTTTGTGGGAAGAGGTGAAGTACCTCGGTATGTTGGGATGATGTTGGGGAGAAAAAACTCATAGGTCCATAAATGGTTGAAAAAATGTTGGAGAAGGTTAAGACTATCCAGTTTCACATTAAAGCTTCTCAGAGTCGAAAAAAGAGCTATGCTAACAATCTTTGATGAGACCTAGAGTTTGATGTTGGAGACATGGTATTCCTCCACATATCACCATCGAAGAGGGTTATGATATTTGGGAATAATGGAAAGCTTAATCCATGTAACATCGACCCTTTTGAGATCCTTGATCACATTGGAGAAGTGTCCTATCAACTAGCACTCCCAATGAACCTATCTCTAGTAAATAATGTATTTTATTTATCACTCATGAAAAAGTACATAACTGAACCATCACATGTACTAAATCTATATGTGGTACCATTATAGAATGACCTATCCTTTGAAGAGAATCCATTAAATATCTTAGATTATAGGTAAAAAGTTCTACAAAATAAGACAACGCCCATCATCCAGGTGTTGTGGTGAAAAAACAGGTTTGAAGAAGCCACATGGGAATTAGATAAAGAGATAAAGAAGAGTTACCCATATCTGTTTTATTATGGGAAAAATAAATTTCAAGGGAAAATTTTCTTAATGGGGGAAGATTATAATGACCCAAACTTTTATTATTGAAAATTAATATTGATCTAATTAAATTTCTTATTATGTAAAATGGATATATATAACATATACACTTCATTGGTTTTATGTTTTTGGTTTTTAAAATAACATTATGAATTGTTACCATTGATAATATTGCCTTTTAATAGTGACCACATGATTAGTATAAATATAGTGATTTAACAAATCCATTTTACCCATAAAAATGAAGTGATGGCCTCATCCAGTAGAATTTATCCATATAAAGCCCATTTTTCAGAGCGTAGAAAGGAGGTGGTGTCACTTGTATTCTCTCTTGACCAAGTCCAATCTGAGCTTCAACATGTTAATCTTGAACTAAATCTCTTACGAGATAAGTGTAAGTTAATAGAGATTACCACTCGAGCGATGTTATCCGAGCCGGCCCAAGAGTCTGTTACCATCACACACCTTACCCTTAAGTCTTATGTGGGTGTAATAAGGGGTTATGTAACAAGACCCTATCACTATGTTTATGTGCATAATTTTTCTATAATGAATATACATTCATTTTATTATTGTTACATTTTAAATGGGTTTTAAAGAAAAAATTGTATTTTTAGTTAATATTCAATTAAGAAATATATTTTGATGAATTAATGGATTTTTTAATTAAATAATATTTTTTAAAAAATATTATTACTAAATTAATTTTTAAATTATTGTATAATTTTTATGAATACAATTGTAATTTTTATTATGGATTGAAAGCCGTTTTTGTCAAAACCCATGAATTTTTTATAAAAACTTATTTTTATTTTAAAAGTAAAAATTCACATATTTAGAAATTTATTTATATAAAATGAATTTTATTTTTGGAATCATGAAATCTAAATTATCCAATAGTTAATTTTTCATAATTTTCATAGACGGTCGAATATTTGGGTAAAAATTAAATATTATTTAAATATATAATGTGTTTTATGACATCGTAATGACCCAATAGTGATGTAATAAAATACCATAAAATGTATATTAGTAAAATATATGTTTTAACTTTAAAATAATGTGATTTTATATTTGTTTAATTTATTTTACCAAGCCTTATTGGACCCTCAAAGACTTATAAAACATTTTAACTTTTTAGAATGATTTCTTTGAGAGTGTGACTCACCTCCACATAATCAAGCCTAATAATTTTATAAGTTTTAACATTGGAATTATAAAGTAATTATTACACACCTAGTTTAAAAAACCATGAGAAAAAACCATGGGTGGGTTTGTGGTTTTGATTAGTTTAATGTGTGGTGTTAAAAACCTAAATAATAAAGAATTCCCTATCCTTTCCTATATAAACCCACTAAATCCCCCATTCCTCTTCACTCAAACCATTTGGAGCTCAACCAAACTCTATAATAATCTCTCTATAATCCTTCAAAAGCACCCCAAACTCGCAATAAGCCTCTCTCAAGCCTCTCCCAAGCATTTGGGATCACACATCCATGTAAAGGATTTCTTCCTTTCACATTTTTGTCAAAATTTATTTATGTTGTTATACCCTTTTGTTTTCAATTAAAAATATTTAGGTATGATTTTAAATCTCCCCCATACTTCCCTCCTTATGTTTTAATGATGATATACCTATTTATATCTCATTAATCCATCCCACGTACACTCATTACCATGCTGAAATTTAATAAGAGTAATACAATTTATCTTATTTCTTAAAGATTCTTTATTATATTACACGTTCTATTTACAAATTTTTTATATTGGGAAATGTATCTATATGACCCCCTTACATTAAATTTCATGTAAATATGATAAGATACCCTTTTCTCTCTCATCAACCATTTTTATGAATTTTTATGTCACGCCGTTATGCTGCTGAAATTGCACCACAATTTTCCAAGCCGAAATCATTGTGTAGTGAATACCACACCCATGTCTCTCTCAAGGGTATTCACCTTTATGAAAATATACATATTTAATTTTACTTATATGTATGCATTCCACATTCCATAATCATGTAATAACCTATGATTCTGAATGACTACATGTCATATGATCTATGTGGCACACTTATGCATGAAATTAGATGTTTATAAAGGTGGCTCCCTGATAACATCCTAATGCATTGGGTAAATATTAGTATCATGATACGTCAATTGAATTGAGGGTTTAATCATGATAATTCAAGTTTAATGAGGGTTTAATAATGCTCCATGTTCAATGAGCCTTGGCTCATGCTAATATCATGTTAAGTGTTGTTTCTACATTTCCATGTTATGATAATCATGTTATGTCATGAATTTATGTTCATATTTCTCTTATACTCCATTGATATTCATAATTTCTTAAATGTATTTTATTCTTCATTTTATGACTTGTTTACTCCCTTACGGGGATTTATATCTCACCCTTTTTACAAGTATGTCCTTAGGTTATCCCATACAATGTTAAGTACGAGGGAATTTTGTGGTCATGTAAAGAGAGTTTTTGATAAAGATATTGTTTTTTTATGTCTTAAGTTGTCCTTAAATGTCCCTAATTTCCCATGAAACTATACCTCTTGATCCTTATAGTTTTATTATGAGAACTTATATGTAATAAATCATGTTAAAGTGTGTAATAAAGAGCATGGTTTTTATAATATTAGGTTGATGTGTCAAAACAAAATAAATTAATTGAAAAAATGAATTTATTTTATTATTTGAACCCATGAAAATATTTATCAAAACACACAAAATTGATAAATATTATGTCACTAATAAGGTGAAAACCATGTTTCAAACTCAATGGAAGACTCAAAGTTTCAGTCCAATATTCCATTCAAGAGATATTCTATTATTTCACAATAAAAGTGCACATGTTACATAATATATTTAATATTTTTTATGATATAAATTCTATGGATATACATTCATTATAATCTCACTCGTAGCTTCAAAAATGTCCCTTGATATATTTAAAAGTCCTAAAAGGAAAAAATAGGGTTTTTACAGATAGGTTGTACTCATGGTTAATTGGATATTGTAATATTAATGTAAACATAACCAAATATGAGAGGTAAAATGAGGATCTTGGTCAAATATGATCTAATTGGAATTCCATGAAACTTTATGACATCTAAATTAAACATTTTTCCAATTCTCCCATCATATTGGTTTTATGAAAAGAGATGATGTGAAATAACTTTGTGATCTGATCAACAATTATACATATAGAATCTTGTTTCTGAACCATTCTTGGTAGACTTGTAAAACAATACCTAGCTATGTTCTCTCATTTCCAAATATGGATAGGTAAATATTACAACATATATTATATCCATTTTTTATCATCCTTAACCTACTGATAAGTGAGGTATTTTGATACATACTATACCACATTCATTTTCATTGTATCCAACCATAAATGAGTTCATACTTCCTTAAACATCTTCTGAATTCTAGGATGAACGTCCCATTTCAAGTGGAGGTATGGAGAAAGGATTTTCTCTTGACAAGATAGTGAAACATACATTCAATCACAAAAAATAAACTTATATTTACCTTATTTTCTCTACCCATCAAAGGTCTCTACACAATTATGTTTTGATATAATGGTAAGGAAATCAGGATTTGATCTTACAGAATCCTTAAATTTTTCAGTCATGTAAGGAATATGAGTCATTGAATAGAAAATTGTAAATTTATTTTTCTTAGTACAATCAAATATTTATCCAAATTCATACTCATAAATTACCATTGATCATGATAACTTTGGATAATTGATTAAGTAATTTTTAGCTTAAGGATTTTTCATGGAATTTCCATTCTTAGTTGTACAATGAAGTCATGTAAATAATCAAATGATATTAAATCAATATTATTTGTTTTAGGTTCAAATATATTTGTGAAAATAAGGGGTTAAAACTTTTATGTTATATGAACATATTTTATTTATCAAAAAATATATAATGATTCCAGGTTTTCAAATCATCAACTATCATAGCTAATTCAAAATCATAGTTTAGATAATTATTTTAAAGAATTTAAAATTTTCATGATCCATAGGACACCACATGATCTCGTTACATTAGAATACAGCTGAGTAAAGATCTAGATGTTTCACAAAAAACAACATATCCTTTCCCAGCTTATAGAACAATAATAATTGGTTCATAAGTTATACTTTCTTTAAGCTCCAAAAAATGATTGTTAAAAATAAACATCCTAATGGAATGGAGTTCCCTATATCATGACTTCTTTCAAAGGATATGTGAGTCACAAGATGTACCAAACAAATAAATGATAGTAAACTGATATTCCCATAATTTTATTAATCTCAAAGACATCCTTTTCAGTTTCCAAGAGACAATAAATTCTTTTTTAGGGTTTACGAATACACCTTTCTCATAGATAACATGGTCATGAACACAAAATTCTTCTATCCAAAAAAAAATTATAAAATTTATTATATAATTGATTCTTTTGAAAAATCATCAACTCAATATCTAAATGATATTTATATTCTTTTTGAGATTGAGAATACTGCAATATTTAATACTAAAATACAAAAATGAAATATTTTAGAAACCCCTAAAATCCATGATTCACAAATTCCATGAAAACTATTGGGGAATTTGCAAGATCAAAGGGCATGACCACATATTCATAATGACTATAACAAGAAATATATCATTGGTATTCCCAATTTATTAACCCAAATTTGGTGATACTCAAAGTTTAGATGAAATTTGTAGAACTATTAGGATCACTTCAATTGATAAAAAATATTATCAATCCAAATTATGGGATATCAATAATTTATTTCAAAAAAAAATTATCTTACAATAATCAATAAAAAGTTGTAATAAACCATCTAACTTCTTGAAAAAATGAATTGAGGAATCCCATGGAGAAGTACTCAGTCTAACGAACCCTTTACTTTCTAATTAATCAAATTTAATTTTCAACTCCTACCAGTCCATTGGTTTCATTGTATATGATAGAATTGATATTGGATTTGTTTGTGAAGGGAGAGTAAAAAAATTAAATTTTTTGTGTGGATAACTAGTGAAATTTTCCAAAACCATTCATGGATACTGATCCAAAATGGTAAGAAAATTTATAGCCTCAATTATTTCATTACTCCCTAATGTGAATACTATTAGTTGACCCATTAAAGATATTCATTGACCCATTAGGAAATTTTAACATTACCCATTATGTATAAAAATTGATATGATCCTTGAAATAAACTAACCAATACATTCCCATGACTAAGTTAAAGTAATACTTTTCCAAAATAGAAAAGTACCAATCAAAATGGATTCTATCAAATATTATATAACAAGACACACATTTAAATCCACTGAACTCTCGCTGCCCAAGAGGTGTATTCTCACTCATCATATAAGACATTATTTCAATATAAAACTCCATTTGATCAATGAAACATGAATTAATAAAAGATAGGGATTCACCAATATCAAACATAACTTGCATTAGATTCAGGTTAAGAATAATGGTACCTTTTACAATCAAAGGACTTGATTAGTCTTTCATGTTCATCTATTCATCACTATACAACTTCTTACTCACTCGTCCTTAATATTTTCTTACAAGATGAAGTTTTATTGTCAGAGGAGTTACTGTGTTCTTGGAATCATAATAGTTCACTTTGTTCTTTTGGAAATAACTAATCTAACATGATCTTCTCATCGAATAATAAGATGCATTATAGACATGTGATGTATTCCTAGTAGATGACTTAGTAGCACAATGAAAATAATGATGAAGGTGTACCATCTTTTTACAATTGTGATGTGATCTTGGTAGTTCTATATAATATAACTTCATATAGTCAAATTACCTACATTAGAAACAACAATTATTAGTACGAGGTCAAGGATGAAAGTTAGTCCATTTAGTGGTTTGACGCTGATATTAGACACCACCTTTTAAGTTGGGGTCCATCTTTCACTTGTTCCCTATATTAGAGTTAATACCTATTCCTATGGCGACAAAAATACTTCATCTAATAATATTTATAGATATATCTATTTCCACCACAATATATCTATTAAAAATCTTCGTTTAATCATTAATATAGATCAAAACTAGCTCAGAATTAATCCTTGGTCACAGTCTAAATAAAAATATTCATGCCTACATGGATACACTAGAAGCTACTTATATAGAAATATGAACTATGTTTTTAAAATTAACTACACATTCAACCATTTATGGGTTTTATTGATTTTTGATGATGAAGTATATCATTAATTCTATCTTGAATGTTTGAGGATACGATTTTTTATCAAATAACTTTTTATATTCCTCTAACATAAGGCCTTAGTTAACATTATCTTGGAAAAATATGTCCCAAAATTAGAATGAAAGATCCTCTAGTTTACAGATTGATAACTTTACCTTTATATTAGATAATATTCCTTGTAAATTGAATATTTAGTTCAATTTGATAAGCCACACCACTTCCTTTCATGTTTTATACCCCCTAAATATTGATGGATTCTATTTCTAAATAAATTATAATGATCCATGTGTATTGGTTCATTATATTTATTTACCACATTGAGAAATTAAAAAACACAATTAGTTCTATAAAGAATTTGTTGGTTTCCTATGGTCCAGTTTCAAGAAAATTTTATATAGCTTCTTTTTGTGATTTTATATACCATATAAATAGTATACTTTCTCTATAACCAGAAAAACACTATTTAGTCATCACTCCTTAGAAAATAAATGCTTTGAATATTCTAAATCATCAAAATCAATAATCATTACAGATAATTTACAAGAATGATCAAACACATTATGAATAATGTATTCCTTGGGGGAAGTATCCTTACTAAGGCATGGTATGCTTCCAACATTGATAAAACCCATAACGATGATTTGATAACACACCTAAAAGTGTCTTAGAACATTTTTTCTACCTGAAATACCTTGGTAAATTAATGTCTAACATAAAGATGTTAGATACATATTTTTATTCTATATATTTAATTCTTTAATTGATATTATCTCTTTAATACCATCCCAATATGATGGACCAAATAAGACTGATACCATTTTTAGCATCTCTATAAAACCCATTGGATTGGGATGGATCAGAGGTGATACTGTCCTTATGTGACTACCCCAAAACACTAAAGGCTGGAAAAAATTCCAAGGTCTTTTAAAAACATTGTGGGGGAGGGGGTTACCTAAAGAATAAAAATTACATAACAAGATAAAATAAAAACAACCAAAAAACAATATGATGCATGAGTATAAACATTCAAAATTAAATGAAAAAAATAAAAAAAAATAACATTAGAGAAGCAATGATAAAATAATCCAAATGACTCAATAAAACTAGGGGATTCCCTGAAATAGCCACACCAAATTGGCATCATGCCAAGGAATCTAATAGAGAAACACTCAGCTCTAACTAAATACTATGAAACTGGAATCAAGATGCTCTATTAGAGAAGTATGAGACCTCTCCTTTACTAGTTTCTTGAGGAATATCATCTTTATATGCACCGAAATACATATTTATGGAAGGAGTAATCATACATAGTGGTATCTCTCCAACAAAATTCTAACACATTACACTTGGACCATAATAATTTAGCTCAAAGTTTATATAAATAGAGGGTGAGAATATTAGAAAATTTACCAAAAGAAAAATAGTTTAATAAAACAAATTGAACTAAATCAATCTATTAATTATTTATTTTCACTTGTAATACCCATTGCATGTTTCTCTCTCTCACATGAATACATTCTGAATGAAAATCCCAACACTCGTGAGTGGCGATCCTTCCTTCACTAAGTCATCACACTGTGATAATCCCATGAGACTTTGTAGTCTGACACTAAGCACTATGTTTGTTGCAACAAAGAATTTGACAATGAAATATGAACGAACACCACAATGTATTCAAAAGACATATTTAATAATTAATTTTACTAGAAGTTTTTTTTTCTTTTTCAAAAAGGAATTTAAATAAAAGTTATATTCTCAAGCCATTAAGCATAAGGTTTACACAAGGTTCAACAAAATTATTTTGAGACACAAACCATTTAATAGAAAATTAGAATGTATTTATTAAATCCATTTAATCCAAGATATTTCATCCAATAAAAATTAGGGTTTATATATTGAAAATTAAAACAAGATAGTTCAGAAATCTACATGTTCTAATTCCAGAAACAATGGAGTGATAACGAAGCCACCCACCACTTAACGGGTGATGAAAATAGAGAATGAAAATAGGAATCCTCTAGATCTATTCTTGAAACATTTTTTCTTTAATAAAATAAATAAATATTGGATAAAACACATTATAGATCAATGATCCATCCATAATAGATTAGATAAAATGTTCTGGGTGAGAGGGTATGGGAAGATCTAAAGAGAAAGGCAGAAAATGGAGACTTATGAATGATTATAGAGATCCAATGAACTTATATCCATCAAAACTATCTTATGGATGAAAATACACCTATAAGAACACTAATGGAAGGAGAGATGTTTTATATCCAGATATAGGAGAAGAAAATTAAGTGTTTTGAGGCTAATAACCGAGTTAAAATCTAATTTTGAGTATTAAAAGTGTGTCACATGATTAGGCTACATGATTTGGGAAACTATTTGTTAAACATGTAATTTACACTATCATTAATCCATACCCTCTCATGTTTGTCTCACATAGTTTTAAAAACTACACACTAATCAGGTTTTTAAGGTCTAAAAAGAGCCTAGATACCTCAAGGTGGGGGTGGGTGGGTGGGTGAATCAGGGTATGGATATTATTTTCTAAATTATTTAATCCATTCTAGATCATGAAATATTTATTATAAGGGTCAATTTGTTTTAACGTAAGTGTTAATGTTGATATTATTCTTCCATTATTTATCTGATGATGATGCATTGAATGTAATGCATGAAAGAAAGCACAAGGATTCATCAATTTTTACTTGGTTTACCCTCACTCGGATACATAGAAGGATCATACAAAAATAATGTGACAATTTTTTCAATTTCACTAAGGCTCACTTCAAATAATGATGGTTCAAACTAGATCTCATATATACCTAGACTCACTTCCTTTAAAATGTTCAGGGTCAGCTCACTTCTTTCCGAAGGGTGACTCCCTATGTCTCTTTCTCTAGATCAATACCGGTGGAAAGGATCACCATCTTCCTCTTAAATTTCTCAATTATCATAAAAGGGATTCACCCATAGTTTATGGACTTATAAGTAAATTCAATTTCATGAAATAACACATTATCAACTATAGATAAGTGCTCTGTTAAATTTCCACTTTTATCCAATTGATGAATATGAATTTTCCATAGACTTACTACACAATTCTTTCTGGACACTGTTCATGATGTACAATACCTTCATGAAACTCCCTCTATCACAAAGCTCAAATAGCCTACCCGAAGCATCTTTATGTCATGAATCTCACTTATAATTTACAAAACACACCTCTTTTGAGAATCTCGACTAGCCTTTATGAAGCTCCTTCTTTTGTTGAAGTTTAATTAACCTTCGTGAATTCCCTTACTTTTCCGATGCTCAAAAAATTCCGATGAATTTTATAGTATTCATGAATTTATTTGCATAAAATACCTCCAAAAAACACCTTCTTAAACCACCATCAGGATTCCATATCCATAAGATCTTCTTCAAGTCGCGCTACATTTTTGAAGGGGGTAGAGTCCTATTTATAGGCGCTTCCACCGATTCCAAAACCTTCCAACCACATCATCAACATTTCATGATGCTCCCAATTTCCCACCATGATGCCCCATTTTTTATTTTTCTCCAAGAAAATTATCTATTAATGATGCTTGTAGTTGTCATTAGGATCACCATTAAACTCTTCATCCCACCACGGTGCTCCACTCGTGATGCTCCCCACCTTCATTATTCACAATGGTCGTCGCTGGTGCATAGATCACTGTCATATTTATTTGATCCTTTGTGAAACACCCTTCATGAGTACAATTTTCATGAAATTAATCCATTTTATTTATTTTATTAATGCATTTAAGTAAATCCACTTTTTTTATGGTACCAATACTCCAAATTTTAGACACTAATTATTTTAAAACACTCGAAAACGACATCATTTTATGTACAATATTTTCTGTACTACTTTTAGGGCATTCATTTTTCATCCTAGATCTTTTTCAATATATTGTGTCAATAATATCTTTTTAGTTATACAACATAACTTGGAAACCCACATTGTCAACAAACAAAATTAACCCAACTATGATAAAATGTTACCTTAATGGATTTTTTGACAACATGCTTTTGAACATTATCTCCACCTATATAGTTTCTCCTAGAACATGTATATTTTTTTCAATCTATGATCTAACCGTTCCCCTTCCTAGTGAATATAATAATATGTTCCACATTTTCTTTAAAAAATTGCACAATTTCACCTCACCATGGTCAAGCTGTGCACCCCTAAAAAACCTTTTAAAACAAAAAAACCATATAGAAACCCCGAAAAGATGGCCTAAGTATTATATAACTTCAAAATAAATAATACAATGCTAAATTACCTATAACTAGGAGTATTAGATATTTCATAATTGCTAATATGTACATATAATTCATCTTTATATAATTATATAATATTTTTAAATGTGTGTTTATCAACACAAATGTGCGAGGCACACCTAGTATGTAATAAACAGAAGTTAAAACTGGAAAGATTTATTTTTATGACATTCACACCATATTATTTAATCATTTAACTTTGAGAACACTCTTCAACCATGTAAACCAATCTAGAATTATTTCATTATCCGTACCTATAAGTGATATCAAAATGATAATCGGGTTTCATGAAATAATCAATAAAATATATATATATGGGAAACTATCATGTTTTATATATATTCATCAAGGAATTTTAATGAAAGTACTAACACTAAAAACAAAAACCCTACATATCATTACATTTAGTTGTTTGAGATCCCTATTTCACTATGTAATGACATAAGTTTAGAAATAAACTCATCACATTAGCTATTTAGTTTTTTTTTCTGATAAAATAATATAATAGTTTTAGACAATTGAGTGGAAAAATCTTTTAAAATATCCATCATATAGATAATATGAAACTTTAATCCCACATTATCCTAACTCTTAGGTTTTATCAGTTAAGTGTTACTCAAAACTCACAGTAGGTTGTGGTCACCAAACTATTAGGGTTATCCACAAATAACATGCCTTGTATAAGATAATCCATGGGTAACCTTCTTTAGAATGAACATGCCTGGTTGGATGATTGAGATATTGAAATGTGTTTACTTTGGAAGGAATCTCACACATAGTATTTTATGGTTTTTCATAGTATCATCATTTTAACATACATCACATTCATATTAAATGAAGAACCATTGCATCACATGAAATCATTATATTCTCACTTTTTATTCCACTATGTATGCATGATTCTAACAATTCATTTTTTGAAATCTCTATTACATCTACAAAATTAATATGTTCAAGCCTAATTAATGTGTAAATCTTTTCACAAAACATAGTTTATGTTACCCAAAAAATAGAATCCAATGATATTTACACATATTAAAATGAATCCCATGTTTGTGGTACATTAAACACTTTCAAGTGAATTATTATAATCATATGGAATTAATAATCCCCAAAAAATTATTCTATGAGTGATAAATGGTCAACATCACTTTTCTATATAAGGAATACACCTCCAAGATAGTGAGAAGTCTCACCCAAAGTCCCTCTACCCAAGGTTACATTATTCAATAGGGACATCAATTCCATTTTAACTCTAATAACTAATATATATAAACTATATTGAATCTCTAAATTAAATGTAATTATTCCATAATAAATTGATGTCAAGGTTGATGAATACTAAATCTTATATTTTTATACCTAGAATATAATGCATGGCATGATAATTTAACTAGAATAAATTTATCAAAAAAATTAATCATACACTTACATTATATAAAAACATTGATATATAAATATTTAAGAGGAATAAACAAATAAATAAACGTATAATTTATTTTTAGAACATGAGATATAAATGTTAATGTTTCATATTTTATTTGGGTATAAAAATATTCGATTTATAATACCTAACAATTGTGGTTTATAAAAAAAATTATAAATTATAATCATTTTTCACAAAATATTAAAATATTAATATTTTTAGTCCATATCATTTTTTATGAAAAATAACGGTATTATATGTCACTTTCCAAGATCATATCATTGAAAATGATAAGATATTTTTACAATTTCCAATTAAATTTTATGATATATGCTACCATATAGTGTAGTGAACTAAATTATATTTAGTGATATATCACGTATAGTTTCATTATGATTTGATACTATATTTTTTCAAGAATAGAAAAATGGTTGTAACCAATGATAACCCTAATATTTGCATATGAAACAATTTATAACTAGAATATTTGATGAATCATAAACTATGATTCACTAAATCATACCCTACAACCAAGAAAAACACCAAATCATATATTAAAGTGTCCTTTATCATAGATACTAGTAGGTTGATAAAAAAAATAAAAACTAGCCATATCCATTCATACCTTGTGATATAACCTTTAGAACATTATGATAAACATGTTATTCATAAAAAACCCTCAAAAAATTTATTCAATGAAGAAGGTGGATTTGATATCACTGATGGGATTTCTCGGAACATCTCATTTTCCAGAAAATAGTAGAAACCCAACAAACAACCAGATCTAAAATTATAAAATAAAAATTAAAATGAAGATCATAACATAAAATTGTTAACTTAATGTCTAGAAATCTCTTTCTCAATGGAGTTTATTTAATTAATATCACCTAGAAATAGCTAAAACATTCTCTCCTCCATAGGTAGTCCACCATCCACTAAAATCATCATATGATACAAGAGGGTCCCTCAAACTTCAAAGGTGTACTACAACATTCTCCTCAATGAGAAATGGAGAAGAGGGAAGTAATGATTTTTGACTATCTTTATTGCATCTCAAGACACCCAATAGACTCCCTTAATTTAATGAAGGAACTCGAGGACCAACTACCAATGTTTGATAACAAATATACATTAATCATAACTCATACCTATTGGGAAACTATGATCATTAAATGTTTCAATGATAATAATATTTTTTTCATTCCATAAATGAATCATCTCAAGGATTTATAAGTCTTCGAACTGAATATATCAATATTTATTCTTGTTGGATTAAATGGATAATTATGGAACCAAGGGTATAAGTATAATTTTTATCATCTTTCATGAAAAAAATTAGGTGTTTTAATTTATATAAACATAATGTAATATTTTTAGATGCTTAAAGAAGAATTTGAATAGCTTGAAGGTTGTATAGATTTGGTTATTCCTATAAGAGGAAAATCATAGTGCAATATTTGTACTCCCACATTGAAGGAAATATACGTGAGATTAATTAGATGGTACGTATGAGTGACTTAGGATTTTTTTTAAGGTTACATAAGATTAAACCATATATAAAGAATATTTAATCATGATATAAGAGTATATTTCACACTAAAAATATGGATATAGATGAATAAACAAGTCTATATATGGAATACTATTTCACAGTGGAAAAGTAGACCATGAAGGAACCCATATAATAACAAATCCAGTGCACATAAGAATGATTTCTTGAGTATTCTGTAGTTGGATCTATAAAAAATATGTTCAATCACTCTAAAATTAAATAGAATGCATTGTGAAGATAGATGTCACATCATTGGAAATTCCTCATGAGTAATTGATACAACAATGAAAAAATAATGTATAATAAGATCATTCTATGATTAATTTGATATGGCATGGAGGGGTGCTTTTTACATAATAACTTGAAGACCTAGAGAATTGAGAAGTATGAAACATTTCCACAACTGTTCCATTTTAAGGGAATTTTGGAAGTTCACAACATTATATTTAATATATTCCTCATAGATTCCATGGATATTACTTTTAACCAAGATCATATTTCAATATAGACAATCACACCACAATATTAATGTTTTTAAGGAGTATAAAATAATAACAAATGATGCCACACCATGAAGTAGGTAGTTCTGGAATTTTTTTAGATTTAAAATCCATATCAGATTTCATGGGTTATGAATTGAGTTTAGAAAACTTAATGGAAGATAATGAGTGAATAAAAGACCCAATTAATGTGTGACATGTGGAAAATTATGAGATAATATTTATTAATGTTTGAACCCATGATGTAGGATAGATCAATAAATAAATACAGATCATTTTTTAGAGTGTGAGTTGACACATGTTGATATTAGAGAGGGATAATTTTATGATAAATTTCATTGAATATATAGAGTTGATGAGAATAATATAATAAAAAAATAAAACACCTATGTTGGTTTAATATTTATTCTTGTGAATTTTTTATAGTAATTATCAAGCTTTGAAATCTTCCTAATTGCCCATTTAAGATGTGAGTGGATAGGGAGAAAGTGGGGGTGACCATAGGATAAACTAAAACTATTTCATAAAACTTTTTGTCATCTATATTGAGTAGTGATATTCTTTTAGTATGTCAAAACAACATCAATTTATTCTCCTCTTAATAGCCCTTGTTGGTGAACTAAATAAATTGTTTGTTCCATTATATTTATTTTCTATATTTGGATATCATGTGTTCATGCTATTGAAAAGTTATAAGGGTTATTACCAACACAAGGATAATATCCAATCAAATATGATAAAAACAGAACTCTTTAATTCACCCCTCATCAGGTTCGTTCATCCCTATAGTTTAAATAAGTGGTATCAGAGTCCTGTTAAATATGGTGAATCTATTATTTTTGTGTTTCTATCATTCAGAATACAGTCAACACAAAAGGGGTTCATTTGATCAATGAGTTTAATTATTATATTTTGAAGAAATATATGAGATCACACTTATGGTCTCTTAGAATTGATGTTTATTTAGATAGAATTGATAGAATAAAAGTTAGTGATGTTATAAAGTTATCAATGACTGAATCCAATAGTAAATTATTCAAAACTGATGAAATGGCCTATAATTACCTATCAGGAGAATTTTTAAATTATATTTACATGAAATTTATGATTTATACAAAGAAAAATATAATTTTTGATAAAATTAAAAACATATATAAAGGGGATAAAAATTAAATTAAGAAAATTAGCAAGTGCTACACAACAGTTTGGATGATTTAAAGGATAGATCAATTCAAAACATTGATTGTTTATACAAAAATATTTTTGATGTTTTAAGTGCTATATGTGATATGGTTGATTAAATAAAATATTTTGAAATTTAAAAATGATTTTAAGGAGGTTTTTAAAATTGTACAATCTAGAAGTATCAAAACATTATGAAAAATATATTATATAACTATCATTAGATGATATATATATCAAGATAATTTCATATGAAATAAGTGTACAGAAGAAGGCACACCAAGTTAATCAATAAAGGATATAAAATTTAAATCCAAGGTGATCCTTTTTATATGTGATGTTGTAAATAAAAAAGAATATATTAGTGATATATTCTAGTTATACATATAAAAAAATTCAAGTGAATCAAATAAAGGTAAGCTATCACTGGAATGTTTTAATTTTGAAAAATTTGGACATATAGTAGCAAGATGTTCAAGGAAGGCAGATATGAAAGAAAGTGATGATGTTGTACCAAAACTATATATAATTTTTTGAGACCAAGAGATGTTTTGAGCATTTGTTTATCCCATTAATAAATAATCTCCTAATAACTAAAGTTGAATAATAGTCTTATAACAAGTGGTATTTTTTAAAAGAAGAAGAGTTTTTGATGAAGAAGTTGATATGTTTATTGTATTAAATTTTATTTTCAATACATAAATAACATTCATAATTACATTAAATAACATTTATTATGTGAGGTGAAGGTTTTTGGGGAGTGTTTCAAATATATTTAGATTTTTTCTGGAAGTATTCTAGAGGATTTTTAGTGTTAATCAGAATGAGGACTAGTGTATGTAAAGGTATAAAATGCATAACGTTTTTATGTATAAGTTCAGAAAATTAATAAATTCAACAGCCTACAATGATGCATATGTTTTTGGATGGATATAGATATTTTTATTCCAAATTTTTATGATCTTTTTTATAGATACATATTATATTTGGGGGAGTTCATATTAGAATTAATCAAAGGAAATAATGTTACATGATACATAATATAATTTAGAATGTGTAGGTTTTTGTTGAGGATGTGTAATATTTTTTGTTTGGGAGAAAAAGATTATAAAATTAGTTGAACATAGGTTTGATAGACAATATTTTATAAATATTATATGATACATAATATATTAAAAAATAAATAATTTTTTGAAGAGGATACCTAATTTTGTTATCTTATATAAAATATAGTTGACTTTGAAAAAATTCATGAACACAAGAAGTTAATAGGGAGTTCCAAAAAGTAAAAAAATAATTTCAGAAGAATAATCTCCCCAAGATAAAAGAGAATCTATCATTTGTTTTATAATCTGATGATGCTGAAGAAATTCATGATTCTATTAATTATTAGAAAGGAAAATCTAAATTCAAGTAGAGGGACAGAAACATATTTCATGTCATGGTAAGTTATATCTTTTTTATTCTTGTATACAAAGACAAGAATAGATTAGTTAGCTATGTTTTACTTTTCCATGACACATTGAAGAACATTATATAGTAAAAAAACACTAGATTCCACACTATGGGGTAAGAGAAAGTTTCATATCTGAAACAATGAGGGATATAACATGTCATATTGAAGAATACAAATCCATTTTTTAGAATGATCATTCTTGAATTGTTATTTTATATAATTGATATCACAAAGTGAATTTGTAATAAAAGTAGTGGATAATAGTGGTAATGTTGTGAAGAACATTTTCATGCCATATTTAGAGGAGCCTTGTGCTATGATGAGAATCCATAATGAATAAGTTTCACACTATTTTGGGGAAGAAATAAGGTTTGTTCTATGAAGTGAGATTCACACCATGAAGGAATTGGATGTTAAATAAAAGCTATATGAACTGTATTTTCACACTGTGGTGAAGACAATCGCACCATGTGGTATTCTAGTATAAACCTGGACAATTACTATGAAAAAATAAATAATTGGGAGATGAAAATGAATAATATTAAAATAGTTAATGGAATTTAGTTGTTTGAAATTTAATTTGTAATTAAAATCCAAATGTGAAAAGTGCTACTAGTATGAAATAAAAAACTAAATAGGGTATTACATGCATATAACAGCATGAAATGCTATGTGTTCTATCAAATAAATAGATAGAGATACAAAGAAGTTGAGTCTATGTAGTGTAGTGTGAACAAGATGAAGAGATAAGATTGAAAGAATACTTGTAGTAGTGGAAGTAGAATAAGAATATGAGAAATAGTACAAATGTTTGTGTGTAATCATCACAACTTTAGTATGTGATGAAGAAGAAATTAGTCAAATTTGTTATATATAGTGAATAATTATAGGATCTGTAACAACCCAGTATCTAGAAACATATATCTAGTAGTTATATTACATTATTTTTAAATAATATAAGAGTTCCTAAAGGATCAGAAAGAACAACAATCATGGATGACTAGATACATACTTATTTTTCACATTATACTTCAGAATATAAAATATAGTATAAAAACTCCCTAATAACATTATTATCTATTCTAGTAGGTCATTGTACATTATACATAGTTTTCTTTTAGGTTTCCTATGGATTTAAAAAAATTTGGTTGACCTCAGATTCTTATTAAGGAGTAGTGTACAATGAAAAATATTATAGCATTATCATGGAATAATTAGTATGGTAGAAATAAATGATAAAAATAATCTGATAATCAAATGAAACCAAGGTCCAAATATATCCATGAAAATAAATAAAAACATACAAAATAATAACTGGTCCCATAAAGATGGAATTCATAATCCCAGACAATATAAACATACCATAATGACCTTGTTCCAAGACATCATTTATATAAATTGGTAAGGCATATTCCAATACCCTGGATAGTTAATCTCATGAGACATACCAATGCATTGAGAGGATATCTGTACCGGGCCCCACCGATCACTAATTAATTCAAAATCATTCATCATATAAAATAATTAATAAACCAAACACTAAAAAACTAATATGGATTAGTAATCAATAAAAGTTTATCTTGAAATCATAAGTATATGAATTTTCAATATTTTTCCCAATCAATAAATGGAATATTTTGGCTGTCTAAGAGATTATTTTATAATCAACATAGAAACTATGAGGTATTCTCAATTTAAAAAGAATTACCCTTATCAATGAAATAAAAATAAGGATATGTATGGGGAACTTTAAAAGTGTAGGGTTATCAATAGAAGATAGTAATTGAGTTTAGTTATTTGTAATGGTAGGATGACAAATCGTTGGTTGGAAAATCCTTTATTAAATTTTTTAAGGAGCATGTGAATTATCCAAATAATATCCATCAAGAGAGTCTATCATGGTGTGAAATCTTAGCCCCACTTATCGAGCACCGAGTGAAGATTGAGTTCATACTAAACATTTATTTTTGTAGGTTATTACCCCTAAGTGAATTTTTTCTACAACTCCATCCACTTGAAAGTATTAAAATAGTGTTATAATTTCTAGGAAAACCACAAACACACTTTACTTTTTGAAATTTAAAAATTTTATTCATTAATGGATTTAGGTAACATTTAAATCAAAATAACATAAAGGATATATTTTGAAATATAACATTAAATACCATGAGTAATTAGATAATCATAATATAAAACATTTAAGTTGTAGTAAGTACACTATATATAAAAACATGTTGTAAAATAAAATAATGTATTAAGGAATTGAAATTTGAGACAAATAACCCTTACCTTTAATCCCATTTATCCAATTGTGGTCTAACAGCCTATATAATAAAAATAACTATCTTAATGATCTATTTTAGAATAGTATTCAATTTTATAAAATTTTAAACTTCATTTATAATTATTTTCTATTTTTATATTAGTTAGTGAATATCTATTTTTAATATCATGTGTGAGTAATCTTGATTATTTTGAACAAGTTTCATAATATCAGTGTTCTTATTCATTCTTCTCCCAATGTTCATCATTCTAAGATCATAAAAGTTACTAGAATTGATGATTTATAATTATTTATAATTTTATAATTTATTTCTATGGGATATTTGGTCATGATTCATAATGTTGAAATCAACGATCAATATGTTTTAGTTAATTTCAACAAATATACATTAATATATTGAAAAATAAGTTAAATATTTATTTTAAAATTTTAAAACTAAAATAATAATTTTTCAGTTATTAATATGATATATTACTATATATTAAATTTACATATTTATCCATGATATAAATTTATATCATTGTCTACATAGGTGGTTAAACAAACCAAAACAAGAACATACCATATTTAATGGAAGAAAATTATGTGATTTAGTTTTAGTATAATTACACTAAAATACTAATGACCTGATTTACTATTTTTCAATGTGATATATTCTAATTTTTATGATGTTGTAACATCATGAACTCGGATTCCATTTAATGGTACCCCTAGCCTAGTTAGCCACATTGTCTCAATCACATTTCTTCAAACACCAGATGCTGCTGACTAGTAATAAGGGCCTAGGGTGAATCTGTGGGAAGAATATTCCCTATTACCAGAGTGTAACACAATGATATAAATCAACTAGATCAATAGAAGAAGTAGTAAATCAATCATATAATAGATAAATAGTAGGAATAGATAAACAATGCCAATGTTATTATCATATACCAAATAATGATGTTGTCATGTATCTATAAAGATTCAAAAATAGGTATACATACAAAGGTACAATAAATGTATAAAAATACCAAAAAGGCCAAAAAATATCCCATATAGCATCACGAGCCTTGTATCAGTGTCATACTCCCCTGCTCCTAAGTATGGCGTAGAGTCAACCATCGAACTATGGGTGATTTCCTTGGTCCATACATGTATCTATAATTTATTTTTAGGTAACCAATGGGGTCTCAAACTAGATGTGACATAAAATCTCAGTAGGTATCCACCTAAAGTGTCTATAAAAAATTTTGGGTATTCAATATAAGCTAAAATAGAGTACAAGTTATATAAAATATATGATAGTTATACAAGTCCAATTTCCATGGAAAAAATTAAAGATGCAAAGTGATACTATCAAGACAAACAAGGATCCCTATAAAACAAGTGTCAGGATCCTATCAAAAGGTAGTATTAAATTAAATATATATAAAGACCATGACAATTCCATATAAAAAACATCTCATACCACCCACAACCACGCTGTATAAACAGATGTTTCAAAACCACCACGAATGAGCTGTATAATAATGCAAGTTACATTTACCATGTCCATTCTGTAAAATCAGAAATTTCAGACCCCAAAAGGATGAATTCAAGGTTTAGTGGACAAAACATCGAGACACAACAGTATCTCGATGGAAAATTTGTTAGTATTGAATTGTATTCCAATGAAATTTTCAATAGGGCGTGTCCACTATGATCCCAAAAAATCTGGATCCAAGGGGTAGCAATGCCCATGGAATCCTACAGAATTAGAATCCAAGGAGTATATAGGTCCAAGGCATTCTCTATGACTATCATGAACCATGGGGTAGTACACCCATGGTGTTCTATAAAATCATTCATTATCCAATCCAATTACCATTTCATTCTGTGATTTTACCCAATCATACAAACAATTATCAACCATTCACATTTAATGAGTTTACCCACTCTTTTTCATAATTTATAAATAATTCATTCAAGAAATTCAATCAATGAGAATCATTTTAACACATGAAAAGGGATGAAAACCCTCACATATTTTACCAATTTAAACTAATTCGTTTATTAATAGGCTTCCTATAACTAGAGAAGTACTATCTCACCCAATGGGTGGTTTAACAAAGGAATAAAAAAAAGTAAATTCACAAGGAATACCCCATGGGTGGCCTTGGTTGGGGAAAAACCTCCAACACATATCAATGTAACTAAAGGTCATCCCAATCATGTTCTATTACATTCAATTCAATTATTATGTTCATTTTAGGGATGATTCCAGAAATTATAGCATGCCACAGTATAGAAAATTTCTCTATAAAGAACCAAACCATTCCGGAAAGGTATAGACCACCTTCTGTAGGTCTGTAGTAGAGTGATCATATAATATCAACTTTTGATTCAACTTATATTAGTATAAAAATGAATAAAAATGAAAAACTTGAAAATAGGTCTTATTATCTTTCACCTAAATAGTATAATCAAAGCCAATAAAAATTAAGAACATCAAAAAATGAGTTGAGTACTCACTAACACAGATCCAATGAGATCGACAGTGCTTGATTCTGAGTTTGAATGGAAGAATGGAATGAAATGCTACAATTTTATTTTAAATGAGAGCTCCCACATTCCATGATAAATAATAAAGAATAAAAAATAGATTTTAGGTTTAAATGAATTTTAATGTAAAATTGGTCATTTTAACAAAAAAATATGGCTCATGGGGTTTGGCCACACTGTTGGACAAACCTTGCGCACTTAACTACTTAAAGGGGAACCTCACACGGTTAGTATGCTAGGTTTTTAAAATTTTGTGAAAACCATGTCTCAGCCACTGCCAAAAATTACAGAGGCCCTTACACAGTTCTGGACCTCTATCTGCATGGTTTGAAAAATTGTGTGGGTTCCTTTTTCACACCTTCCAGGATTTTCATAGTTAGTTAGACCATGTGGGCTTCCCCACATAGTTTCTAATAATTGTTCCACATGTTTGAAATTTCATAAAAGTTTGGTTCTGTTTTTTAAACAAGACACAAACACCCCTGATACCCCCATGAACTCAATAGGTATTCCTATTAGTCCATAAAAAATATTTAAACTTAAATTAGAGGGATCTGTACCATGTAGAAAAAAAGGATCTTATAATATTCTCCCATAAAGATTTTCATACCCAAATTTCCATACAAAGGGTGGTCATGATTAATATGAGAATAACTCTATCCAATGAGAACATACATCATCCTCCCATACCGAATTATCATATTATAAACGATTGTGCTTCTATAAAACCAATACTAGTGGAATTTACCGACCTCAGTGAACCTTCATACTCCTATCAAAGATATGAATAGGATGATCCTCAAAGGATGAATCACAATGTAACTCCACCTCCTCATCCTACAGAATATGAAATGGGTCTAATTGATAATGTAAAAACTGATATACATTAAAGATTATGTTCATGGCCCAATACCTCTTAGGTATGTACACCCAATTTCATACATTCCCAACTCTCTCTAGATTCTGTAATGTCTAGACATATCACAATTAATGATTTACCTATTTCATGATCCATCTATATACCAGCTTTTTGTTATTTGTAAAAATACATAATCTATAAACTATAACTCTAATGTTCACCTATAGAGATCGACATGGCCTACCATATATATCATTATAAATTTCCATCTATATAATCACTCGATACATATTACTATAGGTGAGCTAAAAAAGGAATATGAATATCCCAAAATCCCAAAAAATCTAGGATTCATGATCAAAAAATTTCCTTAAGAACCTTTACTGTGTGCTCTAACTGAACTTCAGTATGGGGGTGGTATGTTGTGCACAGAATCAACTGTGTACCCAGTTCCCTCTACAAACTCTTCCCTAAATTAGACGTAAAATGAGAATCTCTTACTAAAATGATAGTTCTAACAAAACCATTAATTCATATGATCTCACAAATATATAACCTTCCAAGATCATCTACATCGAAGCTCTATTTAATCGGTAGAAAATGAGAAACCTTTGTGAGATTTTCAACAAAAACATAAACAACATCATTGCCTCGAGAAAAACGTGGAAAACCTGTCAGGAAATACATTGTGATACCATCCCATTTCCACTCAGGAATAGGTAACTGCTGCAAAATTTTATCTGGTCATTGATAATTATTATTCACCTATTGATAGGTAGAATACCTTATAACAAAACTACCTTCCTTGAGTTTCATCCTCGACCACTAGTACTTATGGCATAGGTCACGATACATTGTTGAAACATAGGGATGCACTACCCAAGATGAGCCATGAAACTCCCACATTAGCTACTCAAATATGTTTTTTGGAACTTATACATATCCATGGATATACAAGATCTTATCCTCACCCATGGTCAAAACAGAAGGGGGTCCCCACCTACCACAATCTCTCATAGGACAAGGCCCTCTGAATTAGGTTGCTACCGCATCCTCACTCTATCTAGTAGGGTAGTGGTCACATCTAAGAATGAAAGATAAGTCTGTCCCTAACTATCCTGTACCTCCAAGTGCATCTCAGAGAACAAATATATGAGCTTACACTATCTATTCACCACTTACACTTCCTATATCTAAGTCCTCCTACCCTATGTATTGGCCACTACAATTCCTTTACCAGGCATATAGGAAAGCTCAAAGTCAAAAGACTGTAGGTAATAAACCCACCTTCACTATCACTATTTCGGATTTTGCTATGTAAATATGTAATTGAGGGTTTCATAGGATATGTAAAAGACAAAAATCTATCTCAAAAATTAATGTATAAAATAGTGAAAAGAATGAACAAATGAAACTAACTCGAGATTGTGTGTCGGGTATTTCCTGTCATGTGACCTCAGCTTCCAAGTCCTATAAGCCACGACTCTATCTCTATATATCAACACTGATCATAGCCCGATACTTTATGTATCATAATACATAGTGTACCTCTTTCTTTACTCTTGAAGAATCATGATCGGGACTGAAGCCTGTCTCCCTTTCATCTCTTGAATGGTTATCTCCCAGGTATCTATCCACAAGAACTTCACTCCTTTATTAGTAAAACCCTTCAATGGAACTAATAAGCATGATAAGTCCTATATGAAATTCCATTAATATCTATCTAGTATAAATAAAATCTAAATTTCAATTACATTTTTAGGCTTCTCTTAAGACACTATATCTCTCACCTTCTCTAGGTTGACTGATACTCCTATCTTTGAGATAATATGATTGAAGAATTGAATTTTATTCATCTAGTAGTGGAACTTTGTGAGTTTATCATATAAATTATGCTCTATTAATGTATAGAAAATTATATCAATATTTTTTTCATGGTAGTATCGATTGTGATAATACACCAAGATATCTTTAATGAAAATCACCATAAATGAATCCAGATAAGGATAGAAGACTTGGTTAATCAATGACATGAAAACTTGTGGCATGTTAGTGAGACCGAACTGCATAATCAGATACTTATATAGATCAAATCTATTACAAAAACATGTGTGAGGTATTTATATAGGTGAAACATGAAACTAATTTTATTTAGATATCAAATCAATTTTCAAGAATGCCCAAGCTCTTCAGAGCTGATCAAACAAGTCATGTATCAATGGAAAGGGATGCCATTTATTAATTGTAAATTGGTTTAATTTTTAGTAATCATTGCATAGCCTAAGGGTACCATCAACCTTTTTCAGAAAAAGGATTGGTGAACTCCACAGATAAGTATTGGGGTTATATAAGACTATTTTCATCCAAATACTCTGGATACCTCTTGAGATCATGTAACTCCATCATAGACATCATGTAAGGAGGAATTGATACTAATGAAGCTCCTGGAAATAGATCTATGGGGAACTAAACCTATCTCTTAGAAGGTATACCATAAATTTTATCTGGGATGACATACCTAAAACAATCAACAACTAGAGGAAAGTCTACTAGATACACTCCCATATCATACATATATAAGCTTGTAATATGGGATATCATTATTCCCAGATCATGAGGATGTGATCCAACTCAGTACACCTAGAAATCCCTTTCACCATTGTGAGTATAAAATGCTCCTTTTCAAGATGTGAAATTCACCCTTCAATGATTACACTCTATGTAGGTTTGATAATCCACTAGCTTGTCCATCCCAAGTATGACATAAGAACTGTTCATTTTGAGGAAAAAATATTCCCCAAGAAGTGAAACCCAAAAATTTCAAGGGGAAACTCTCTACACTAATGTACATACTCCATTACGATCTCCAATAGTGTTTCAAGTGTCATAATTCCCTTAGAAAACTAAATTACGAGCCCAAGACTCCCCAAAATAGGTATTTATATATATAAAATTATGTGATAAACCTATGTTAAAAAAAAAGTAGATACAAGAGTAGAGACTAAAAAGATAATAAATCTCACCATATATGGTCTGACACACTTCCCCTGAGGGGTAGGCTGTACAAAATATATTTGGCTTCTTCCATGACCCTATGAAACATCCTCACTACACGGAGTAGGCCCAATCTACAGTCTCGGTGCAATTGGTTCCTCGATGACTCAAACAGGACCACCACCACATCAACCTGAATGAACGTTACTTCTCTAGCTTCTAGCCAGATGTAGATTTTTGAAACATTATACTAAACCTAGTGTTGAATATGACCCCATACCACACACTATTAGAGGGAAGTTCTTGTAGAAAAGTCTCACATGGATCATCCAGTCACAAGATCAGCAATTGATGAGGCCACAATCGCATTGATTACACACATGTCCCCATTTACCACACTGAATAATAAAATAGAGCTACTATTACTCACCTCATAGATAGTAATAATCTTGTGGGAATGAAAAATGGTTCTTTCTATAATTGGAAGACGAACTATTGGGTTAAGATACTACACTGTTCTACTATGCTCCCACATATTCCCTCTAGTTCCACCTTGTAATTAGTTCCTTTTAAAAAATTTAAGTAATAGTGGTCAATATGAACACATTTACCCAAGATCGAATGAAGTTTCAAAGACCTTACTCAAAGAATATCACCCTAGATAACTCATAATTAAGGTATCCTAGAGAAAAACAGTATAGATCTAAAAAGTGTTATAAGTACTCAATAACCATCCTAGAACCCTAATCCAGATGAATGAACTCACTATCCCACTCTACATTTTACGGATTGGGATAAAATTATTCATATAACATAGTTTTAAAATCAACAAAAACCATATATTTCATCCTATCAACCTGGTTCAGAACATCCCACCAGTGCTTTGATACTCCTCAAAGCATAAAAGTTTCAAGCTTCACACTCCTCTCAGGATGTTCCTCCAGATGTTTGAAGATCAATGTATTAGTCTCAAACCATATATTAGTATCATGTGGACCTCCATCCCCCCAAAAAATGTGGGAGGATGTTGTTTCTATATCACATGCATCAACTCAACTATATTCAAAGCTAGTTGCGGTACTCCCTAGAAAGTCTGCATGAAGTGGAAAAAACCCTCACATAACTACTCCTCAACACCTATGTATGAAAAAACTATGGGTGCCACATATGAAACTATAGAAGGATCTACTAGAATCTCATGTCCCACCACCTCCAGAGCATGGTCATCACTACCCTCATGGTGTACTACTAGAAATTTTTGTGGTGGAATGCCTTTACAATTCCAAACACACACCTCAGAAAAGAAAAATATCAAATTTCACCACTAAAATCATATAAAATGTCAAAACATTCCTATAAATAGGTCTTAGCACACAACCTACACCTAAATCTAGGATTTTATAAAAATAATGGTCCCCAAAATCACTAGATACACTGGCTACTACCCACTCAAATTCCTGGTCTATGTCAAGTCTCTGTTCAACTGTTTTCAATTTCCATTTAATTTTCATATTAATTTTGTATTACCTTTAAAATGGTTTAACCAAATGGTTCACCACTTCAAATATATAAGGGCCCATACTACTCATGAACCAAAATATGGAATCCACATATTCCACACCATAATATGTTCCAAGCCATGTGACTCATGGTCCATGACTCATTATTCCATAATTGGTTACTTAGGGTATCTTCTTTCACCTAATCTAGAAAATAATGGTTAGGTTACAACATGAAATATAAGTAAAAACCATGTTTTTCAATTTCATACTCAAAATTTCCATCATGAAAATATGTATATCTATAACAACACTTATCACAACAACATGAAAACAAGAAATTCATACTACATATCATGGCATAATGCAAGGAATGTGATTCCCATAAAGTGCCTAAAATGATGCATAAGATGGAATACCCTCATCTCATCGGGTTTCAAAACAATAGAACCCTCAATTATATTAATGATAAAATCCTAATTCAAGTGCATCACCAAAAATTGGTATCAATTAACTATAATAGTAGAAATCCTAAAAACATCAATTTTCATTTGAGGTAATTTTGCTTTTTCTTATATTTAGGTTAGATAATCCCACGTACAACTCATTACCAAATTCAAATTATTACTAATATTATTTCTATTATCTCAAACTAAAAAATTAATAGAATAAAACCCATATGACACCACTTTGTAACGCCCCGAACCTAGATTACACTAAATAATTCCCTGAGTTCTGTTGTCCACATGGACTCAATTGCATATCCAAAAACACTAGAGGATACCAACAAGCAGCCAGTCCCTAGGATGTGTCTGTTGGGAGACTATTCCCTCTTATCATAGTGCAACACAATATTATCAATCATATATATCAATAACAAAAGAAATAAATCAATCAGACAATAGATAAATAGGAGGAAAGGATAAACAATTCTAGAGGTATTCTCATATACAAAATGATGATAATTTCATGTATCTACAAAGAATCCAAAGCATGTATATAGAAAAAGGTACAATACATGTATAAAAAAAATACTAAAAAATATCATATCTAGCATCACAAACCTCAGCTCGGTCCCATGATCCCTTGGTCCTAAGAATGTCACAATGTTAAGCTTCAAACTATGGGTGCTTTCCCCAGTCCCTTCTTGCAACCATATAGTCTGTCCGGGAACCCAACAAAAACCCCGACATGTTTTGAGATATAATACCAGTATTTCACCACCCAAAAGTGCCTATAAGAAATCCTATCTATGGAATTTAAGCTATAGTATAGTAAAAGGCATATAACAGATATGATAGTTATACAAGTGCAATGCCCATTTAAAAAGTAAATCTATAAAGTTATTATGTCAATCCAAACAAAGATCAATGTAAAAAAAGTGTCACGCTCATATCATAAGGAATTATTAAACTAAAAATATATAAATACCATGGTTATTCTCTATACACAATATCTTATATCACCCACATCCACATCATATAACCAAATGTTTCATAATAACCATAACTGAGACATATAATCATGAAAGTCAAATTTACCATAACCATGCAATAAAATCATAAAATTAAGACCCCAAAAGGATTGATACATGTTATATTAGTCCAAGAAATACTCATCAAGCCCCAAGAGTATCTTGATGGAGACTTGGTTATGCTTGAATTTGTGTCCATGGAGTATGTCAAAATACCATGCCCACTATGAGCCCAAACAAACAAGATCTAAGGTGTAGTAAGACCCATGACATCCCATGGAATCAGAATCCAAAAAGTATATAATTCCATTGAATTTTATACCCATATCATGAACCATGGTGTATCACACCCATGGTGTCTTATATAATCATTCATCATTCAATTCAATTACCATTTCAAACCATGATTTTACCCACTCATATAAAAATTCAAAACCATTCATATATAATATGGTTATCTACTCATTTACACAATTTCTAAATATTCCATTAATGTAATTTATTAAAAAATCATGTTAACCCATGTAAAGTGGGAAAACCCATATATTTTTTAGCCAATTCAATACAATTCATTTTTTAACAAGATTCCTCTAACTAAGAAAGTACTAATTCACCCCATTGGTGGTTAAAAAAAGGAATAATAAAAGGATATTCACATGGAACACCCCATGGGTGGCCTTGGTTTGGGAGAAAACCTATAACACATATCAAAATAACTAAAGGGAATTCCTGAAATATCATATTACACTCAATTAAATTAATCAATTCATTTTAGGGAAGACACCATAAATTACAACCTGCCACACTATGGAAACATTCTCTATAAAGCACCAAACCATTAAAGATAAGTATAGAACACATACCATTGGTCTTTAGTAGAGTGATCATCTAGTATCAACTTCTGATTTGAGTCATATTGGGAGAAAACAAATAATAGAAGAAAAACCTAAAAATAAGGAATATTAGTTTGCACTTAAATAGCACAGAAGAAACCAAGACAATTGAAGAATGATAAAAAAAGGAATTGATTACTCACTAGTATGGATAAAATGAGACCGATGACACTCGATTCTCAGTTTGGATAGAAGAATGGGTTCACATGAAACAATTTTCCTTCAAAAGAGAGCACTGAAATTCTCTGATATTCAATGAAGAAGAAGGAAATATATTTTATGATTAAATAAAATTTTAAGGTATAATTTTATCATTTTAGCCCAAAAATATGGGTCACACCTTTTTTCCAAATGGTTGGTGAAACCATGTGTCATTGAATAATTTATGGGGAACCTCTCACGGTTAGTGCACATGATTTTTTAAATAGTACATAAACTATGTGTCAACTCATTGTAAAAAACTCATGAGGCCCTCACACATGATTGAACCACTTCCGTATGTTTTAAAAATATTTGTGAGCTCATTTTACACACTTTATTAGACTCACAGGGTTATTCATACCATATGGACTACCCTGAAAATTTTCTAATAACCTTGTGTCAGGTCTGAAATTTCCAAAAAAATTTGGTTCCAGGCTCCGAATAAGCTCCAAAAACCCCTAGTACCCCCATAACCTCAAAAACTATTCACATTTGGCATTAAATAAGCATTTAAACTAAAATTAAAAGGATTAATACCTCATATAAAAACCTAGGATCTTTTTTGATGCCATGAAATGTGTTACATGCATTTATCTACAATTGATGATTTGTTACCATGTGTTGTAACTGAAAATGTCTTCAATCGGGATAAAAAAGTTCGCGGTGTGACTTTTCATTTATCATGGGGGTCAATAATGGTAGCCAAGGCACCGGCCCAAGGGGCCAGGACCACAGCTCAGCACTGAGCCTCAGTAGGGGGTCAGGGCGTAACCACCGCGGTATGGATAAATTATTTGGCATAGTCACTAAAGAGACGCCCAAGGTACCTGCGCGTAAACACTTGCGCGCCACCATGCTGGAGGAGAATGAAAGTATGATTTTTGATATTTCCTCAAATATTATCCCAAGTCTATCCAAATCACTGGAGGAATGCAAGTATACTTGGGAACCACCCATCCAGTGTGTATCCACTTGCATGCCACAAAATGTCGCACAACCAACTTGCGAGACCAAAATTCTTTCACATAAGGTTCTATTTTTTCCTAAAAATAGACCCTTGGTGCCCTCATTTTTATGAAAGTATTTCCTTGATGCCCAATTGCAGCTTTGGTCACCCTAGTACTTCACCCTGGTCCTCTGAAACATTCAAGGTAGTTAGTTAACACCTTGAGCAGAGGATTTAAGGGAGGATCATTGGACTTAATTCCTTTAAGTGTTTGAAAACAATAACACTTGAGCGCCTAAATTTCCAAACCTCGCGAAATCAAATATACTTGTGCGCCGACTATTCCTTTTATAGGTACTTGAGTTCCCTACTTTTGGGATCACCTGTGAATACTCTTGAAGGCTTGAGAAAGGTCTCTCCCAAGTATTATCATACAGTTTATTCATTGCTTAAGTGAACACCAGGTTGCCCAAGCCTACATGTGTTCCCATACTTGAGTGCCCTTATCTACTTGGGATACCCTCTTTGATTCACTTACTTTATACACTATATTCAGTCTACAAGCCATCAATCCTTATTCAAAGCCATTAATGGCAAGGATTCTTCTTCATTGAATCCCTTGTCTGAAAGGGATTCTATTGAGACCTCCACCAAAACCACTTGACTTACCAAACCATTGGGAAAGACACATCATCATGTCTTCTATTTGGGTTTGTATATCCACAATCAGAGGTTTACCACATTTTTTTCACAATAGGGTTAGGATTAATGGATTGTATGTGGGTTTTTATATCCATAGTCACATGGACCATTCTCCCAAAAAAGTGTTGGGAAGTTCCCAATTTGGAGGAGGGTTGGGTCCTGGCCTCTCCCTTCATGAAGAGATGACCCGAAACCTTAGGTCTTTGACAGAGGAAGATATGGTTTATACCTAATTTTCTTTTTAAAAATAAAGAATAAGTCTCACTCTCATACCAGGATCAATTTTAGGGAAACCATACTGGCGTAAGCCCCA
The DNA here is from genome assembly GCA_963277665.1 of Viscum album. Classification (NCBI taxonomy): domain Eukaryota; kingdom Viridiplantae; phylum Streptophyta; class Magnoliopsida; order Santalales; family Viscaceae; genus Viscum; species Viscum album. The sequence continues at coordinate 2,011,092,702 of OY728125.1, forward strand.
TGATTTTCTTACATAATTTGGCATCATTTCTACTCCCCTCTTATTTGGTTCCAAAGACCAGAGGAGATATGGGAATATGGAATTTTTTACCCTTTCTCTCTCTCATTGGGCTTTGTCACCATGGGTATCCATCTTGGAGTAATACCAAAACCTTCATCCCTTACTCCTTTCATTGGAACCTTGTCCAATGTAAAGTGAATAGATGGAAGTCTTATTTCCACACCCTCTTCTCGGGTTTCCTCTACCTCATTCACCTTGGACACCATAGGTGAGCCCTCTTCCACTTGCGGAGGAGAAAAAATTTGAAAGTGTGAATGCCTTTATTGAATCTTTGACATACTCTTGTTTCTAAAACTGAGGATGTAACGCCCCAAACCCAGTTACCCAGAGTTGGTGCATTATTAAGTATCATTGGCATGGTCACAAAAGATCAAATATCGAAATACTTATTAGTTTAGTAGCCTTAGAATCACTAGATACATTCATAATGTTTACATTACATCATAAAGTGAAACAAACTTCAACAACATCTTGTCTCCATAGACCACACCCATATCCTCATACTATCCCTGCAAGTCATTTGTGAAATACTTCTTTACATCCTAGTAAAAATAAAACATAGAAAGGGGTGAGCTCAGATGCTCAGTAAGGATAACAATATAGCGGAAAATTTCAAAAATAAGCACAAAAATTTAAGGTAGTGTATAACTAAAACAAAAGCCTTTTAAATTTGAACTTAAACATAACATGGAAAAAATAAAATAATGAAATTCCATTTACTTATTCACATGGATATTCTACTAGTCGAATAATCACATGAAATATCAATAACCACTTTCATAATGATGGAATGCACAATGCCAGCCAATCATAACCACATAGTCAAGGCCTTGTGCCAAGACTATAAATAAGATTTTTTCAAGGCCTTCTGCCAAGACAATAGTTTTCCTTATGAGACCTACCAATGCATTGAGGAGCTATATCGGGCTCCACCCGCCACTTACTAAGTCCAATGCATTCCTTATATGAACATATTTAAACATAACATAAACATTCGTATTAAAACTAGCATAAAAAATGACAATAATTTCTCCATAAACCATGAATGGTATAAAAAAACACATCCATAGTCAAACATATCACAAAACCTTCAATACAATATGGAAGTTTTGTATCATAATAAATCAACTTCAAATAACCTTAAAATCCATCAAAGGATGTTGACATAGATGAAATCAAAACTATTTGAGAGAAATATCAGATTTTTTTGAAATCATTTAAAAGTCACATAATTATAAAAGAAAACATTTACTTTGAAAATATTCTTATAATATTGTAAGGTAAGCTTCAATGATTTTATAATGGCGGAAAATTTCCACACTTGCCGTATAAGTATAAAAAAAATTCTTACCTTAATTTTGTCAAAAAGGTTAAAAAGGACGTTGTTTGGAAAACGATGGAATGATTCATTTAAAACCATTTTATAAAAAGTCAAAAAGGGTATAAATGACTTTAAACCATAGTCTAGTAAATAGTAAAAATGTTTTGTAATACATTTTTAAGAAACATGGATGTGGATGATAAAGAGGTCAAAGTAGATAATTACGTATAAACAACGCCAGATAATGAAGAGATTGTGAAATAAACCCTTACCATGAAATTTTCCTTGATAGAGGGTAGGTTAACCTCCTCTATAATAGTTAAATTATTGTTATTATGTTATACAAGAATCATATACATTAATATGATATCATATATGATCTTTTAACATTGCTTTGTTAATAATATCTTAGTATTATCGTCGTTTCGGGTGTTAACTTTCTCATTTTCTTTTATATGTTTTTTACATATGTTGTTTTTGTTATGGATAGGTTGTATATTATTCATATCCAGAATTATATCAAGTCCTTAAACATTATTTTTAACCATAAAATGAAAATTATTCTTGAATGGATATGATGGGGGAATGAATCTCATTGCGTTCATAGAGACAGTAGTCCGTACGTACGCACGAGCAACAATATCATTCTTTTGATATTAAAATAATATATAATTCGATGGTATATAATATATAAAAAATAATTATAATTTTATATTTATTATTTACATCATTATCATACCCATCCAAATAATATTGTATTGAATAACAATTACATCACGACGTGGAGACGGTAGGTCGTACGTATGCACGTATGGTGACATGTCATTCAAAGGATGGATAGAATACTGAATATGGTTGTACCAAATTTATAATAACATCATAGTATATAAAAGATACTAGATTTATTGTTTTATAATGGAAATAACAAAGAAATAAGAAGTGTAAGAAGAAAGGAACTTGAAAGAGGGTGGTGAAATCATTACCTATTCTTCGGGTTCTTCCATTTGATATGATCAAAAGGGCTCTTTAGGTTGGTTTTCTGATCAAAATAAGGCCTTTATTTTGAAGTGAGGTAATTTGAGAGAATATTTGGAAAGGGGTTGGCTGAGATAGTAGGATTTGAAGGTGTGAATTAGAGAGAAGGGGGAGTTCCCTTTTATAAGAGGGGTGAGGGGAACCTTAGGAAAAACATAAAAAATTATTTTATAATAAAATCATTTTCGGTTTCTAATGCCTCAAAAGTAGATTATATAAATTATAAGGTGGGGATTGGTCTAACAACACTCAAAAAATATTTTTTAGATGGGTTTGGGTCACTATATTAACTTTATCTTTTTGATTTAACTCTTAGTTAAATAGTTTGACTTTTACCATGTCTCTTTGCATATTTTTATTATATAGTTAATAAACTTACTATATACTTTCAAGAGACCCCCAAGTAGTCCATTAATGATAAAATATCATTATATAAGTAATTTGGTGTAACCTTAGATTTTTAGGAATAGAATATAAATTAATAATATAATATTTGTTTTAAAAACTCTTTTAGGTCAATTTATACACTATTGGGTATTTTGGTTTTGATAAATTTATAACAGCATTATTACATAGAAGAAAATTCATATAACCAATCATAATATGTAATATTATCCTAGAAAATTATTGTAATTCATAAAAATTCTCAAATTAAATTTATTTGAATATTTATAATATCAATTATTTAAATATTTCATTAATTTAGTAATTACTGCATCACCATTGTGTCAAATAAATTAAATTATTTAGGGTCTAAAAATTATATATAAAATACCATTATGTAGGAAATATTTTTAGCTTTATAATTAATATTTAAAATCTAATTTATCTTATGTATAACCCTATATTAAAAATGGTTTAGTTTTTAAAATTGGATTTTAGCTCTTTTAACTCTTCTTTAAATAAAATAATAATAAATGTCATATTCTATTCCAAGTGGACCTAAATGATAATATTTTATTCCTAAGGTTGTTTTTGGTCGAATTATACTTAGAAAATAGAATTAGTAAATGTTTTAGGGTAAAAATAATATCATTTTTACCTTTAATTACCCTATTTACTTTTAACCGTGGTAAATAAAAGTAAAAAGTTACTATTCACCAAAAATTATTTTCATCTCATTGAACCACATTTTACTTACTAATATCAACCGTGCCTCTCGGATTTTTAAAATTCAATTCACAGAATCGGTTAAATTATGTTTTATTAAAATTTGAAAAATCTCCTAAGAGGTGGGTAAAATACGGTAAAAGTTCAATAAAATTTTTATATATCTAAAATTATTATAAAATAACTCCAATGAATTAAATTGAACATATATAGGTATTATATATCTATTTTTACATAAAATAAATTTAAATAAAATAAATAATTATTCAAATAAAAAGTTGTTTTTAACCAATAACTCAGTGTTTTTCACTATTAACCAAAAATTGAATGTTTTCAGAAAAATACCAAATATTCACCCTAAGCTAATTTCGATATTCTGAATCCGAAAAATGAAGTCCATTTTGAACTATAAAATTTATAAAATTTCAAAAATTAGGTATTACTATTCATAATGGATAGTTTGATTTATTGTGGTGTGTGTTAGAACTCGAAGTTGCATACAACACACGCTACTGTATTATTCAAAGGGAAACGTACTGTGGAATCTTGGGGTGATACAGAGCATGAATCACGTTGTATTAGAGATTTTTCATGGTCACAACATTTTCAAAATTGAAGGAACTATGAGAACTTTAATTCCTGTTCAAACCAAGAAACGTAGTAAGCTTTTTCAAGGACTGAGCTCACTGGACATCCTCTTCAGGAATCCAACCAGGATTCCAATCCTAATTCCTTTAATCTGGGCATCCTCTTTTGGGATAAGACCCAAATTAAACCATTAAGTCACCAAGGCATCCTTTTCACAAAGTAATCCCAAACACATTTCTCTCGAAGGACTATACTCTCATATTAGACTAATCGAAGAATGTGGGCTTTGATTCACATCTATATGGGATACGTAAGAAGTATCCTTGAGGTTAAAATCCAATACCCTAAATCAATTGTGTTGTCCTTGGGCCATATTCTCAACAGGGTCTAATCCTTCTTGGAAACCCATATTCCTTCCAATGTTCATTGGTCTGCTTTAGTATAAGTCCCACACTATGTTTTGACTAAACCCCTTCATCTTAGATGTCCATACGACATGAAATTAAACTATACGACTAGGTCCTTATCACATGACCTTAAAGGGTATGATGTGTCCCATTCAATGTCACTGAAATACATGGGTTCTAATTCCTTTTACAAGGATACGTAGGTATCCCATTTTATTGGAACGATCCCAAAATCAAATGAAACCTTTGTCTCCCTGGATGACAATAAATTCTAGAGTGCCCCACTGAGTGTCTTAAAAACCAGTATCATCACAACGATGATTAAAAGAATATCTAAGCAGTATATTAGATGATACCACTGATGGAAAACCTCGAATACATATAGATATTTACGTTAATTAATAAGCTAGAATTCATACTGATGATTTTAAATTTTACACATGTTAATAAGTGATTTTAAATTACAAGGGAAAATTATGTTATGCTTGGTGAATTAATAAGGATTCATGAAAATATCTTAAATTTACAAAGAGAGTCCTAGAGTAGACAATAATTCCCTCCTAAAGGGTGTGATGAGTCTGACCTCCCATCCTCTTGACCAATTCACGTTCTTAAGTATCATAAAGTTCAGACTTAAAAAATTCCTACCTTCGGAAAGCAGGTCCCCTTTTGATAAAGAACTATTAGATGTTTCTAGTTCCATAAATAAATCCAATAGAAACTGCCTAGAAATAGTGATTCTTAAAACTAGAGCACACGTTTCAAGGAACTACGAAACAAAAATGGTGAACCCAACGTGAATCCTTAACCAAGTTAATAATGTTACCCACCTGTTAGGACCCTATCAATTTATAATGAAAGGCTAGACAAAGGAATCAATCATGCATGTATCCATCTAAAAAGATGTTGCTTTAATGGAGTTTGTTGTTGTTTCAAGTGTTTCTAAAAATTCCATTCACTCCAAAATGGATTTCTTCAAGAAAACATCCGTGAACTTTCTGACTGCTGCGAAAGATGGATCCCCATCCATGGGAAAGAAGTCATCATCAACCGAGTGTCGTAAACAATTGGTCTCTAATATGATAGTAAAGGAATATCGCCAGCATGGTTCAATCCCGACATTGGAGGCTGCTCGACAGGCCCCCCAGGTCAATAACAATCCTCAATCATCTGGCCAACGATGACCAATGATCAAGAAGAAGATGGTTCCAACCACCGTATTCCACTGTTTTGGGTTCATATACCTAGAACACAACAATAAATCCCTCCCATACTATAGGTAGGTGGATTAAGAGGCCACTCAAGGACTCAATTCAAGAAAACAGAAGTCTTTGATGAGAAATACCACTTGTAATCACCACTAGAATTGTGTGATAGTGTACCCCCAACATGATGGGGGTGTTGCCTATGGACGTTCAAACCAGGTCTCTTAGAATAGGTCATGAAAGACGAACCACCAGGGAAAATGTCTGGTCAAAAGGGAGAAGGTTCTCACCTCTGCCTCATGTGGAGAATTCCATCAATCTAACTTGATGGAAAACAATGAGCGGGAAATACACCCATCCGTCTTAATTTTGATGATCAGTAGGCTCATTTGGAAGCAACCAACCAATCCCACTAGATAAATATTAGGGTGTCCTGTGAACAGGCACATACACCTACTTATAATTTATCAACTATTCAGAAGGCTTATCTGACTGCATTTAAAGAATCCTTCCAATCTAATGTGGTGGACAATGGTAAAAAAGAACATACACCTGTTTACAACCACCAATTTTGTTAGCAGTCTCATCTGCCATTATTGACGGAAGTCCTTCAACCATACTTTATGGGAAACATCCAGAAGAATAATACACCTACCAATGTTCATCAAGTCTGCCAACAGTCTCATTTGGTAGCACCTGAAGAAGTTAGTCGAAAAGATCTGACGACAAATTTGGGGCAGACCCAAATCTCTACCCCCATGCATGAGTACTGTCAATACCCATTTATAGGAAGAAGAGGATAGGAACAGACACATACACCTACTCCAGATATGGAATGGACGTATATTCCCATTCTAGTCATTGAAGTCACCAAACATATCTTATCAATGGTGAAAGGGCAGACGCAAATCCTTACCCATATTTTGGAAGCATTCTAGAATATTATAACAACCACTTCAGCAGTACCGGGGTAACATATACATAAATCCATCCCCACACATGGGAAGACATATCGGCCTACCATCCCAGAGCAGATACCTAACTCTATTCAAGTCAAGGAGGGTCATGGGGAATACTCCCCAATATCATATGGACAATAGGATTGGGAACATACACCCTTTCTAATTGGAGGTAATCAGTCCATTAAGATAACCACTACAAGGCTATCACATACACATTCCCATGATAACCTCTTTTCCCATAATGTGGCCCTAACGAAGTATATGAGAACATAAAAAAAAGTCTCACCAAACACTGTTGGAAAATCAAGAGACAAGCATTAATTTGGCTCCTATTAATACTGGAGTTCTTGAAGCCCTCAGACATTTACTTATTGTAGCTCAAGATCATATCATCTCATTACCAAATAATGGGAGTGGTAGTTGTAATTCTGAAGTTCCTCATCAGAAACTTCATCATAAAGGCTTGCTTCATGAATTTGTTTTTAATCCAGAGTGTCTATTGGATGAGAGAAACGGAAACCCTCTGTGTTTCTAAAAGAACAAAGAGAAAGAAGATTTATCCCTTACTCTAATCCATCATGGTGATCCTCCCCATCATGTCATTCTCTATGAATGTACTCACTACAGTTGTATTTCACATCGTCAAAACAATTCTATAATTGACAATGTAGCGACAAGAAAGTCCTCCTATCTTTAGGCACTTGAAAATACAAGGCCAGTTATGTCTGATGCCTTGTTATTGATAGGTGAAATGCTCTCTCAACCAGAAGGAATCTTAAGGGAATGATCATTCTCAGAACCTCCCTTGGGTCACTTGTCTTCAAATACAGATCATCCACTTTGGTCAGGCCAAGTGGATAATCCTCTAGTGAAAGATGATGAAGATGTGTAAAACATGAGGAAGAAATTACATAAGGGAGAAGTACCAGTCATGACATGGCCGTTTGAAAATTATTATTATAACAATCCAGAATTGATTATATAATATTTCATTCCTGATATCTGTCTCAATTTATGGAATACTCTTTGTCATTTGAAAACCAAAGTATTACCATATTATGAATATCTAAATCATGTAAAGGTAATAGAAGGGTTGCAATAGCAAATTGACTTGGTGTATCTCTTAGTTTCCCAACATCCAGAAGTTGAAAAACAACAATGAATCCTTCAGCGTACATGCCTTAATGCTCTAAAGAGGCTACACCAATTAATTTTTGATTCCCCATCTATTGTTCGTATCAGAGGATGGGGTGTATAAGGAGCATTGCATTTCACTGCACTCCAAAATCAGTAAAGTCCGCAAAAAGTGGTATCATGAAATTTTATTTCCCACGGTCATCCGCACTCTATAAATTTTGTATGTAATTGAATTTACACTCAAGAATAGGCCTCAAAAATCTCTCATCAGAGTCAGGACCAAAGAAAAGATGTTTTTGAGTTACTTTTACATCAAGCATCTGAGAACCTTGACCAGGAATCCCTCTTAGAGGATTTCAGGCGTCTAAGAATATAAATGTCTGAAATTGAAAAGTGATCTTCCAAACCATGTAATTTGATTGCTTGTCAAATAATGCACCCAACTAATGTCTGAACCAAAATTCACAAAATCAGAAGAGCAGTTGCGCAAATATTAGCCATAGCAGTTCATGAATCACCACAGCTTTCAAGGCTGGGGGATCTTTTAATTCAACCTTCAAATTCATTTAATAATGTCCAGAGATTTGAAGAAGAAGGACAGAAATAGCTCTAGCTAGTAAGTCTAGGGGATTTTTCACATCTGTAATATTCTCTTCAACGGAAGTCATGTTTCTCCCGGTTAGGGAAGAAGCCACAAGGAAAGGGTACAAATGAACTATCTAAGGATTCCCTTCAGGTCACTATCTGCCAAAAAATTCCCAATAATTCATCATATATAAGAACAAAGTCTCATAGTAGATAAAGAGGGAGACAGACTTACAATAATACTGACAGAATGTCATTGATGCATTATGCGTCAGTGAATGTCGTTAATTCCACTATAAAAGTTAATCCCGAAAATGAGTCAAGTTCAAGGGTATAATAAGATGAAGTTATTTTCCATAATATGGAACACACTTAGGGAAATGAAGAAGGTGTGCATAAAAAAATTAGAGGCTTACCCAGAATATATGTATGCCTTTAAATAACCAACTCCCACCCCTATGAAAGTCATATAACATAGGGGAAAGGCAGAAGTCTGATTGCATCTCACTTTTCCACTGGAGAAGGTCAATCTCTTTCTCTTGAAGAGATATTTTCACAATAAGAATAGGAAATTAAGGAGTTGAAAAAACTCAATACAGAGCTACTTCGAAGCAGTATTTCTGCTAGTCGTACTCCCCATGCAAGTCCTCAACTTGCGCATCCTATAGGAGCTCCTCAACAAAGAGGATTTTTAGTAACTACAGATGAAAATAATGGATTCCCTCCACTGGGTAAAAAATCTATGTAGGACCATATACATCCAAATAGGTCTGTTCCCATGGGTTATCCAAGGAAAATATTAGCACTATCATCAGGGTTTTTTCTAGTCATTGCACCAACTCAGGCTATAGTTGCCATACCTTCACAAGTTCCAGTTCATCCTGATATTCCCCAAATTCTTATGAACACAATTGAGGCATTAAGGACTTGATTGGAAGTTATGGAGGAACAATGTGCACTAGTTCAGTTGGAAAAGAGTGATTACCCTGAATGGGTGGAGGCTATTCCTCTGTAACAGCCCGAGATTTTATGAAAAATATTTTTTTTTTATTTCACTAATGTCTTGTGTTGTACGCTACACCAAAAGGAGCTTGCACAACACGCATCCTTGACTTGCCTTGCATTACACGCAATCGCGACCTTCCTCGATAGCGTGTGTAGTACGCAATACCGAGTTTCACTAAACAACGATATGCTATTAAAATATTATTATAACTAGCCGTTATGAATAGTAATAACCACCTTTTAAAATTTTATAAATTTTAGCTCTCAAAATGGACTTCATTTTTAGATTCAGAGTATTGAATTTAGCCTAAGGTGAAATTTTGGTACTTTTCGGATAACTTTCATATTCTGATGAATAGTGAAAATTACTAAATTATAATTAAAAACAACTTTTTTAATCGAAATAATTAATAGTGATAAATTATTAATTTGAGTGGTTTTAAAGTATATTTAGAATATATTTTTACAATTTAATACAATGTTGGTCATTGGTTGTAATTTTACATTTAAACCAGACATAAACAAGTGTCAATCTTTTGATAGATATTGTTTCTTAAAAAAACGCTATTTGTTTTAACAACGGGATTTAATTGTAAAATTAATTAATGCAACTTCTATGTTATGAATTTGGTAAAATAGAATTCATTTTTGAATTCGGAATATGAAATATAGCTTAGGATGAAATTTTGGCATTGTTCTGAAAAACATCAATTTTTGATGAATAGTGAAACTACTAAGTGGTAGGTTAAAAACTGAATTTTGCATAAAACTTAATTTTACCGCTTCTATGAATGGAATTTCGAAAATCCGACAGACACAGTTAATATCAAGGACTAAAATGTGGTTCAATGAGATGAAAATAATTTTAGGTGAATAGTAACTTTTTACTTTTTTTTACCACGGTTAATAGTAAATAGGGTAACTAAGGGGTAAATATGATATTACTATTACCCTAACACATGTCCTAATTCTATTGGATAAGTGTAATTCGACCAAAAACAACCTTATGAATATAATATGACCATTTAGGTCCACTTGGATTAGATTATGACATTTAATATTATTTTATTTAATGAATAGGTAAAATAGTTAAAATCTAAGTTTAATAACTAAAACATTTCTAATATGGGGATATACATAAGATAAATTCGAATATAAATATTCATTAGAAAGATAAAAAGCTTTACTACATAATGATATTTTATTTATAATTTTTACACTTTAAATAAATTAATTTATATATGACACAACGATGATGCATTAATTACCCTTTTAAGGAAATATTAACATAATTGATGTTATAAATATTCAAATGAATGTAATTTGAGACTTTTTATTAATTCCAATAATTTTCTAGGTTACTATGATATATTATTGTTGATTTAATTCTGTTATGACTTTCACAAAAATCATATATCAAATAGTGTCAAAATTGACACAAAATAGTTTTTAAATCAAATATTATATTATTAATTGTTATTTTATTCCTAAAAATCTATGGTTCGGCAACATGACTTAGATAAGGATATATATATTAATAATAAACAATTTGGGGTTCTTTTGGCATGTTATAGTATGTTTATTAACCATATAGTGAAAGAAAACAAAAAGACACGGTAAAAGTTAAATTATTTAACTTAGAGTTAAATCTAATTGATAAGGTTAAAATAATACCCTAAACTTGTCTAAATCCTATTGGATGATAGGATTTCGACCCATACCCACTTTAGCTTCGAAATAAGACCCTTTGGAACCATTATAAACCGATTTTGACATTAATATAAAATAATATTTTGAGGTATTCCTAAGGTGCCCCTCTCCTCCCCTATAAAAGGACACCTCCTCCCCCTCCTCCTCACACAACTTTGAGCCTTCAAGCTCGGCCAAACCCTACCAAAATCTATTCTCCACTTCCCTATAATAATCCTAGAGGTTCTTGTCTTCTTCAAAGACCAATCTTAGTTCCCTAAGTGAAGGATTCAAAGAGGCGTTTCAAAGAAGAGGTAATGTCCATTACCGATCTTTTCAATTTATTTCTTCTTCAACTTCTTCTTCTTTAGTTTTTTCATGATAAAGTAATAACATCAGTATTACTTACATACTGACATGTTATTATAAATATGAAACAACTATAATTAACCTTCTATCCATCCTATGGAAAAAGGAAATCACCGCGCGTGCGTACGTACGGAATACCGTCTCCACGCCGTGGTGTAATCTATTTTCCGCCACCACCTTAATTGGATGGGTATAATGGTTTAATGAGTAACTATATATGATTATTATAAAGTGATATTGATACTTAAATAGTATCCATACACTTCAACACAATTCCACAACCATGGGAACGATATCATCGCTCGTGCGTACGTACGGACTACCGTCTCCACGACGCGATGAGATTCATTCTCCATGTTAACCATTTAAGAATGATTAAAAAGTATATATAAGAAATAATAATGAAATATATGACATTATAAAGCTACTGGATTTATGTATATATGTATATGTATGTCATCTACTTACATCCATTCAAGACAATAAGGAAAGGAAAACAGCGTTCATGTGTACGTACGGACTACCGTCTCCATGAACGGTGTTTTTCATTTCATTTATCTATCTATTATATATATATATATACTGAATATATATGATATATATAAATCATATTTTATATTCTGGAAGTAAGTAAATCATTATATAAGTAATAATAATGTCAAGAACAACAAGTCAAAACACCTACGATAAATGAAACGATTTTACCCAAAACGCTTCTTTAACATGGAATTTACAAAAGAACGGGTAATATAATGTCATAAGTGAACCATATATGATATCATAACAATGAATATGATTCTGTAATAAGTCAATGACATTATTTAAATCATTATGCAGGAGGTTCGGACACATACGAAGCAAATCGGACCTAAGGTAAGGGAAATATCACAATCTCATTTTTATCCGAGATTGTTTATTCGTAAGTATTTACTGGGGTGTATTTTATCATCCACATCCATGTTCCCTCAATATGTAATATTGTTTCCATCCACTTACAATATTTTAAATCCAATTTTACCCTTCGGTGAGTTTTTAGTAAAGAATATGAAAGGAATCTTTTGTCGTTTTTTTTGTACGAGGTACTTTTTGACTTTTCCGACAAAAGTACGAAGAATGTTTTATTTAACTTATACGGCATGAATGGATTTTTAAAACATTATTTCCAAGAATCTTCATTTAAAAGTTTTCAAGTTTATTTTTAATCAACTTCTTTTAGTTTATAATTGTATGACATATTAAGAAAGGAAAAGTGTTTTTGAAGAAGAAAAGATATTTTCCTCAAGAATTCATTTCAAGTGTTTTATCAAAATTATTTTCCATCTAAGATAATATAGGGTTCTGTTTTTATCCCTATTATTACATTGATTGGATTATGTTGTGGTGGAATTATTTTTATGAATTCCTTTATCTTATATGAATTGTTTTATGATGTCATGTTGTTTAAGAATCCCATTTTTATTACATGGGTTATGAAATGATGTATGATTTATGATTTTGTGGAACACATAAGAATGGTATCATTATGAGATGGGTGGGACCTATATCTCCCTCCAATGCATTGGGTAAAGATTTTATATCTCATGAGATAGACATGGCTGGAATGGTATGTTATATCGGTTCAGTGAAACATGACTGAAACGAGGGTTACTCGATTCAGAAAGGGACTTTGTCCACTAAGATAGTCTTGGCAATGAGTCTTGACTAACAAGAAATGATTCTCTATGATTATGTGTGAATGCCACAAAGTTTCATGTTTTAAGTTATGATTATTGTGATTACATTTCACTACCATGATTTATCCCATGTTATGAAATTATGCTCTCTTTTTCAGGCTATGATTTCCAAAATGTTATGTTCTTATAAATACGATGTGATTGATATTTCTTTTGTTTACCCTTACTAAGCATTTGAGCTCACCCTTTTATTTTTTCTTTTCCCCAGGATATAAATAAAGGTTTTAGGTAAAAAAAGGGAAGATCTTTATAGGAGATGTTGAAGATCTTTCACCACGATTAGAAGATTACGTTTCGAGTTTCCAAAGACACTAAACTATTACGATCCTTGTGTGTGTGTTTTTGTTATGTACTAAGTATTCCGCAAAAGTAATGTAATCTTCATGTACGTCAAGATACGGGTCTCTACAGTTGGTATCAGAGGAAAGGTTTAGTCAATCTTTGGAAACTAGGATGCGAGAAATTTAGTGAGATACCTAGAGATATTTCTAAGGTATGTCTAGGGATGTCTCTAAGGTTAAGTATACGTATAGGTTATAGTCCTAGAATTGCGCTAACGATCTTAGAATTTAACCTAAGATGTTAGATATTGAGGGTGCTTTCCCTTTACTATGTTGTCTTCCATAGCATGATTTCACCTCTCACAAAATTCTTTTTGTGTTTTAGTTAATGGAGGGAACCAGAAGGAATTCGGTTAACATTGAATCCAATGGACAAATTGGTGACTATGAGCAACAAAATTTTGTAATACCTAGAGATAAAGATATTGTGATTATGCCGAATCAGTCATCGCGATATATGATTAACAAGGTGAAATTTAGTGGTATGACTAATTCATCAAAGAAGAGGAAGATAAACTATTATGCATGTTCGCATGTTGAGGAGAATAAAGAAAGGAAGATTGAGATTTCTAAAGAAGGGAAGAAGAACCTTGAGGAATACCTCAAATGGAGGGACCGATGTTATCTGTGTGGAGAAAAGGGTCATAGAGTGACAGATTGTTATGGAGTTCAATGTCTTATTTGTGGAGAACATGGGCATTACCCAACTCAATGCCCTGACCTAAAAAGTTACTTCTAAATCAAGGAAGGACTTATTCCAGGACAATCATTGAAGTGGATGGACTGAAGTGTTTATGTATTGGTATTCAAGAATAATGTTGTTGAGGTACTTTTATGGTGTACTGAAATATTTATATTTTGGTCTATTGTGGTTTTCAATAATTTTATGGAACCGGTAACCATGAAAAGTGATTGAGACATTTTTGGTAAATAGATGATATGAGCATAATGAAGGGATAAGAAGATAATGAGATGCTTGATTGTATTCATGATCTCATGATTGATATAAAGACCAAGTGATATCATGGTTTGAGTATATATAATTTTTGGATTTTGGTATGTGGAAAGAGTCAACTTTTGACAGCATTCATGTTTTCACTAAGGTTCAATGGGTATTCAAGAGAATACGTGATTAAGGCCTTTGAATGTTTGGAATGTGACCAAAAAGACATATCTTATGATATATGGGGATCAACAACAGTATTAAATCTCTGTTAATCGTTTTCACTATATTATGAGAGTGGACTGCAGTATTATGGATAAGCCTAAAGATTAAAATGGATTATGTTGGACATAAGTTAGTATTGTTTAAGGATAGAAGATTTTCGATATTATTGATGGGATGTTATAGTAATATAGTTTTAGAAAAAGGACAACCTGTAGGACGGGCGATAGCCCATCGCGTCAGACAAGGATGTGGGAATCGAACCCACAACCGAAGTGCGACTGGCCTTTATCGCCTACCACTGGCCTACAGGAAGTCCCCGATTAGTAGAAACTAGTTTTATTATATTAAGCAGTATGATATATGAAGTATAAGTTCATTTTAGGAACCATATGTGATTAATCTCACTATAGATTGACTTATGTATATAATTTTTGCTAACCTTTTGTTTGAGACAGATGGAATGACTCTTCATTCTATCACATGATCTGCTAACACTTCACGAATAAAAAATTCAACTTCATTTATTTAAGAGATGAAGTGGAAATTGTTCAAGGAATGAACAACAGTGAGATTGTACCAAAATAATGAAAGTATTTATTCTAATTCAAATTTTCAACTTTAGGGAAATGATCTTGAAAACCAAAAATGTTATCCTAGTGATCTTATACCTGATGAATCGAATGGTACCTTAGATCGTCACAAATTTATGGATTTGTGATTGTTGGCTTTTCCATAGCCATGTTCTCTACCACTCTCCATCAGAACATGATGGTTTGATTTTTCTTCCATATCCATATTTTCACCTATGTAGAAACCCAGTGATTAGTTTATTTGGGTAATCGTTACATTTCATACTTTAGTTTTTAAAGCCAAGTTTTGGTATTCCTTTTTACGATGTGGGTTTCTATTAAAGGAACTTTCGAATAGTAAACCATTTATAACCCCGACGAATTTCGAGGGCAAAATTCATTTTAAGGGGGGTAGAATGTAACAGCCCGAGATTTTATGAAAAATATTTTTTTTTATTTCACTAATGTCTTGTGTTGTATTCTACACCAAAAGGATCTTGCACAACACACATCCTTGACTTGCCTTGCATTACACGCAATCACGACCTTCCTCAATAGCGTGTGTAGTACGCAATACCAAGTTTCACTAAACAACGATATGCTATTAAAATATTATTATAACTAGCCGTTATGAATAGTAATAACCACCTTTTAAAATTTTAGAAATTTTAGCTCTCAAAATGGACTTCATTTTTAGATTCAGAGTATTGAATTTAGCCTAAGGTGAAATTTTGGTACTTTTCGGATAACTTTCATATTCTGATGAATAGTGAAAATTACTAAATTATAATTAAAAACAACTTTTTTAATCGAAATAATTAATAGTGATAAATTATTAATTTGAGTGGTTTTAAAGTATATTTAGAATATATTTTTACAATTTAATACAATGTTGGTCATTGGTTTTAATTTTACATTTAAACCAGACATAAACAAGTGTCAATCTTTTGATAGATATTGTTTCTTAAAAACACGCTATTTGTTTTAACAACGGGATTTAATTATAAAATTAATTAATGCAACTTCTATGTTATGAATTTGGTAAAATAGACTTCATTTTTGAATTCGGAATATGAAATATAGCTTAGGATGAAATTTTGGCATTGTTCTGAAAAACATCAATTTTTGATGAATAGTGAAACTACTAAGTGGTAGGTTAAAAACTGAATTTTGCATAAAACTTAATTTTACCGCTTCTGTGAATGGAATTTCGAAAATCCGACAGACACGGTTAATATAATGGACTAAAATGTGGTTCAATGAGATGAAAATAATTTTTGGTGAATAGTAACTTTTTACTTTTTTTAACCACGGTTAATAGTAAATAGGGTAACTAAGGGGTAAATATGATATTACTATTACCCTAACACATGTCCTAATTCTATTGGATAAGTGTAATTCGACCAAAAATAACCTTATGAATATAATATGACCATTTAGGTCCACTTGGATTAGATTATGACATTTAATATTATTTTATTTAATGAATAGTTAAAATAGTTAAAATCAAAGTTTAATAACTAAAACATTTCTAATATGGGAATATACATAAGATAAATTAGAATATAAATATTCATTAGAAATCTAAAAAGATTTCCTACATAATGATATTTTATTTATAATTTTTAGACATTAAATAAATTAATTTATATGTGACACAACGATGATGCAGTAATTACCCTTTTAAGGAAATATTAACATAATTGATGTTATAAATGCTCAAATGAATGTAATTTGAGACTTTTTATTAATTACACTAATTTTCTAGGTTACTATGATATATTATTGTTGATTTAATCAACTTGGTTCGAACATATAATTCTGTTATGACTTTCACAAAAATCATATATCAAATAGTGTCAAAATTGACACAAAATAGTTTTTAAATCAAATATTATATTATTAATTGTTATTTTATTCCTAAAAATCTATGGTTCGGCCAAATGACTTAGATAAGGATATATAAATTAATAATAAACAATTTGGGGTTCGTTTGGCATGTTATAGTAAGTGTATTAACCATATAGTGAAAGAAAACAAAAAGACACGGTAAAAGTTAAATTATTTAACTTAGAGTTAAATCTAATTTATAAGGTTAAAATAATACCCTAAACTTGTCTAAATCCTATTGGATGATAGGATTTCGACCCATCCCCACTTTAGCTTTGAAATAAGACCCTTTGGAACCATTATAAACCGATTTTGACATTAATATAAAATAATATTTTGAGGTATTCCTAAGGTGCCCCTCTCCTCCCCTATAAAAGGACACCTCCTCCCCCTCCTCCTCACACAACTTTGAGCCTTCAAGATCGGCCAACCCCTGCCAAAATCTCTTCTCCACTTACCTAGAATAATCCTAGAGGTTCTGGTCTTCTTCAAAGACCAATCTTAGTTCCCTAAGTGAAGGATTCAAAGAGGCGTTTCAAAGAAGAGGTAATATCCATTACCGATCTTTTCAATTTCTTTCTTCTTCAACTTCTTCTTATTTAGTTGTTTCATGATAAAGTAATACCATAAGTATTACTTACATACTGACATGTTATTATAAATATGAAACAACTCTAATTAACCTTCTATCCATCCTACGGAAAAAGGAAATCACCGCGCGTGCGTACGTACGGAATACCGTCTCCACGCCGTGGTGTAATCTATTTTCCACCACCACCTTAATTGGATGGGTATAATGGTTTAATGAGTAACTATATATGATTATTATAAAGTGATATTTATACTGAAATATTATCCATACACTTCAACACAATTCCACGACCATGGGAACGATATCATCGCTCGTGCGTACGTACGGACTACCGTCTCCACGACGCGATGAGATTCATTCTCCATGTTAACCATTTAAGAATGATTAAAAAGTATATATAAGAAATAATAATGAAATATATGAAATTATAAAGCTACTGGATTTATTTATATATGTATATGTATGTCATCTACTTACTTCCATTCAAGACAATAAGGAAAGGAAAACAGCGTTCATGCGTACGTACGGACTACCGTCTCCATGAACGGTGTTTTTCATTTCATTTATCTATCTATTATATATATATATACTGAATATATATGATATATAAATCATATTTTATATTCTATAAGTAAGTAAATCATGATATAAGTAATAATAATGTCAAGAACAACAAGTCAAAACACCTACGATAAATGAAACGATTTTACCCAAAACGCTTCTTTAACTTGGAATTTACAAAAGAACGGGTAATATAATGTCATAAGTGAACCATATATGATATCATAACAATGAATATGATTCTGTAATAAGTCAATGACATTATTTAAATCATTATATAGGAGTTTCGGACACATACGAAGCAAATCGGACCTAAGGTAAGGGAAATATCACAATCTCATTTTTATCCGAGATTGTTTATTCGTAAGTATTTACTGGGGTGTATTTTATCATCCACATCCATGTTCCCTCAATATGTAATATTGTTTCCATCCACTTACAATATTTTAAATCCAATTTTACCCTTCGGTGAGTTTTTAGTAAAGAATATGAAAGGAATCTTTTGTCGTTTTTTTTGTACGAGGTACTTTTTGACTTTTTCGACAAAAGTACGAAGAATGTTTTATTTAACTTATACGGCATGAATGGATTTTTAAAACATTATTTCCAAGAATCTTCATTGAAAAGTTTTGAAGTTTATTTTTAATCAACTTCTTTTAGTTTATAATTGTATGACATATTAAGAAAGGAAAAGTGTTTTTGAAGAAGAAAAGATATTTTCCTCAAGAATTCATTTCAAGTGTTCTATCAAAATTATTTTCCATCTAAGATAATATAGGGTTCTGTTTTTATCCCTATTATTACATTGATTTGATTATGTTGTGATGGAATTATTTTTATGAATTCCTTTATCTTATATGAATTGTTTTATGATGTCATGTTGTTTAAGAATCCCGTTTTTATTACATGGGTTATGAAATGATGTATGATTTATGATTTTGTGGCACACATAAGAATGGTATCATTATGAGATGGGTGGGACCTATATCTCCCTCCAATTCATTGGGTAAAGATTTTATATCTCATGAGATAGACATGGCTGGAATGGTAGGTTATACCGGTTCAGTGAAACAGGACTGAAATGAAGGTTACTCGATTCAGAAAGGGACTTTGTCCACTAAGATAGTCTTGGCAATGAGTCTTGACTAACAAGAAATGATTCTCTATGATTATGTGTGAATGCCACAAAGTTTCATGTTTTAAGTTATGATTATTGTGATTACATTTCACTACCATGATTTATCCCATGTTATGAAATTATGCTCTTTTTTGCAGGCTATGATTTCCAAAATGTTATGTTCTTATAAATACGATGTGATTGATATTTCTTTTGTTTACCCTTACTGAGCATTTGAGATCACCCTTTTATGTTTTCTTTTCCCCAGGATATAAAGAAAGGTTTTAGGTAAACAAAGGGAAGATCTTTATAGGATATGTTGAATATCTTTCACCACGATTAGAAGATTACGTTCCGAGTTTCCAAAGACACTAAACTATTACGATCCTTGTGTGTGTGTTTTTGTTATGTACTAAGTATTCCGAAAAAGTAATGTAATGTTCATGTACGTCAAGATACGGGTCTCTACATCCCCCCCCATCAAATTTTATGAATACCACATTCTCAATTTTTTTGGGTTTGGGTGATCCATAACAACAGATAACATATTTTTTTATCATTGTGATCCCATGATGGGAACTTATCAACAACAAGAAGTAGTTATGCATATGTGTTTTTTGTATTCATTATAGGGACCAGCTTTTGTTTGGTATACAAGTTTACAATATCAATCAATTACTGGATGGGAAGTTCTTCATCATAAATTCCTTCATCAATTTAGCTCAACGCTACCAAAGATGACAGTTTTTGATCTTACTAATTATAAAAAAGGGAGAATTAAAGAGTTTCATATTTCATTGTGTGATGGAAAAGATTAACATATTCTTTTAAGTCTATCACTCCCTCAAAAAGAGTTGCTGCCAATTTTTTTGGAAAATATATGTGATGAGCTACACACACCACTGATCCGTGTGAAATACATAGGAGGGTTTCAAGACCTTACTTCAATCGCTCAACAGATATAAGACTCTATTATAGAAACTAAGGCTAAAACTCATGTAATTCCATCTTCTTCGGGGAGGAGGATAGGAAAGGTAGAAGCTGCTACAGTTACACTCAAGCAAGCACCTATACCTGCTTCTACTCCAAGACCTTCATCATATCGAAGGGTTATACCTCCTGAACAAGAGAATAAACAACTGCCTCATCAAGATGATCAAAGGGATCAAAGAAGGAAATAGTTTGAGGAATTAAAGATTAAAGATTATTATTTCAGGAATGAAAATGTTCCTGGATAATTCATCTCAGCCTTAGAAAACAAGTTGGTTCAGTTTCTAAGCCCAGAGAAACGAAATAAATAAGGAGATCCAGATCTTCCAAATTATTGTCCCTTTACCCTGATGTTAGGACATCCCATACATATTTTTTCTATTTTCAAAGACCTATTTCAAATGATGGTTGATTTAGGACAAGTGAAACTGAAAAGTTTGTCAGCTCAAGTAGCATGTGTTATTACTACTGATATAGAGGAAGAAAGTGAATCGAAGAAAGTAAAAATGTAAAAATGTGCAGAAATATGATGATTGGATGATCAAGAAAACAATCAACCAAACTCATTCCATTTTATGAACAAAGTTTAAACAATGGACTGTGTTTTTGCTACTACTACCACAACAAAACCATCTTCATCAAAAGGTAATTCCTTAAAGAAGTGAAGTGATTATAAGGACAAACATAAATTATAAAAATATGAGCTCACATTAAGACCAAAGTTTTCCATGAACCTAGCAGATTTCATGTCATCTATTTCAAAAGCACGAGCACTGCCCTGCCAAATGGCACAAACAGAATTAACCTATCAAGAAGAATCTTCATCAAATGAAGAGTTGATATTTGGGTTCGTCAATGTTATGCAATTAACGGATCTTTATAATGATAGTGATTCTGATTATAATGATTCAAAATTTCTTGTACCTAATTGGGGAACTAGAGGAAGATGCCAGTGTTAAGGATACTACGGAAGTCGAGGGAATTATAGAGACCACCTTTTTATCTCTACCCCTGCTCGAACCATATATGTGGTAGAAACTAATGGAATATCCCTTCAGCGGGCTCAATAGGAACAAGGAGTTTATTCCATGAAAGACAGGTTTGGTTCTGACAAAATTATTTTTCTGGTTCGATTAGAAGTCACACAGTTTTCTTCTCAGCAAATGAATAGATCTAGTCTGCATAATTTACCGAAGCCATGAATATTTCCAGCTTCTAATCCGACATAGGATATGTCTATATCAGAAGCATCAACTTCCAAAGCACCACCAAAACTGCATCTTCATGCTCGTAAATACATCCATTCGAACTAGAAGTATGATTTATTGAAACAACTAGCCCAAGTACCGACCAAGTTATCAATTTTGGATGCTTTGAATCAGCCAAAAGATCTTGGAGATACACTTATTGAGGATTTTTTCAAGTCCTCAAGAGTTTGAAACTGATGTTTCTACTTCCTAGGTTTACCATATAGAGAATGATTCTACAGAATTTCATCAGTCATATCTTTTACAGATGAAGATAAAGATGATGTTGTACATTGGCATATTAGAACCTTGTATTTTTCTGGAAAAGTCAATGATATATACATCCAATGAGCCATTATTGATAATGGATTTGGAGTCAACCTCATTCCTATTCATACACTTCATCGATTGTTTCTGATTGAATTTGACTTATCTCCTTAGACATTAATGTTGGAAGCTTATGATAAGAATGATCAAGAACCTCTGGGAGATATTAAGCTCAAAACATAGTTTGGAGATCTTGTGTCTAGTTCAGATTTCATTGTTGTTCATCAGGACACAACCTTCAATATTTTCCTTGGAAGGCCTTTGCTGCATCAACATGCAGCCATACCTTTGTCATACCACCAATGTTAAAAGTACCATTTCAATGGTTAAATCAATGCATTGTATGGTGACAAGGCTCAATTGAAAAAATGTGAATCTCAATACATTGAGGCAATGTTTGATCACACAAAATGAACGTAGTCTATGACAAAAGAAATAACCAGAGTTAATGCTCCAAATGGATTGGAAAATATTCTAGCAAATCCATTCATATATTTGAGTACAGATTATGCATTGACTATTAATGAAATTGAAAAGGTAAACCCAATTCCAAGAACGTGTCCAGTAACATCTATAATTTCAATTATGGCAATTGAACCTGACAACATGGGAGAAACTATTAATCCACTGACCAGTGATGAAAGCCTAAATTGAGATGTTTACATTTCATCCACTGAACTAAAACAATCCTCTACTTTTTCAACTAGAGTAGAAGTGATTGTAACAATGCTAGAGGAAGACAAAAATGTTTTTCTCAATCCATTATCATCTATTTATTACCACATAAATACCCTTCATCCTCATTAGGGTCAGATATGGTGACCTCTTCTTTAGGATTTTCAAATACTAACTCCTCCAACAACCCTAAGAGTTTTGCCTCATCATTTACTATGAAAGTGGAAATAGAAGAGGTAACACATAATGAATAAGAAGATGAATATCTCAGGGACACTCCTCTAGTATTTAAGGAATGCGTATCTACCATTTTGGATGAGCTCAGGGAAATAAATATGGGTACAAAAGAATATGTATGACCCCACTCTAATTTTTGTGGCCATGACCTATGAAGACAAAGATGTGTGTACTTAATTTCTAAATAATCATCGAGATATATTTTCTAGGAATTATACAGATATTATAGGTCTTAATATTGATGTATCCACCCATCATTTGGGTTTTCCAGAAGAACATCATGGATTCAAGCAAGCAGTAAGAAGAACACACCCAACTCATTCCTATAAAATTGTTGTTAAAGTTGATAAGATTATAAAGTCTAACTTTTTCAGAGAAGTTCAATATCCCAAATGGTTAGAAAATATTTTACTACTGAAAAATAAGAATGTAAAAATTATATTCTATATTGATTTTAGAGATCATAACCAACATTGTCCAAAAGATGATTTTCTAGTTCTGATTACAGAACTTCTAATTGATGCAATAGCTGGCTGTGAAGCTCTTTCATTCATGGGTGGATACTCTGGGTATAATCAAATTTTTATGGCCCCAAAGGATGAATAATCCACAACCTAAAAATTCCATCAAGGTGTGTTTTTCTATCGGGTAATTCCCTTTGGTTTAAAGAATGTAGGTGCAACATATCCACATTCCATGCACTATATCTTCAAACCCTTCATAAGGTAGTTTGCTGAATGTTATGTGGATGATTTGGTGGTAAAATATAGACAATGTTCTAATCACTTGGTTGATTTGGGGACCATATTCAACAATATTCGACAATACAGTTTGAAGATGAACCCCTTGAAATGTGCTTTTGGGGTAACCTCAAGAAATTTCCTTAGATTTGTTGTATTCCATCGTGGTATTGAAGTTTATCCTGAGAAAATAAAATCAATAATTAGTATGTTAACTCCTCAAAATTTTAAAGAATTAAGATATCTCCAAGGAAATGTATCCTATATTCGGCACTTTATCACCAATTTGGCAGGAAAGTGTCTTCCCTTCACCATATTAATGAAGAAGGGAGTTGCATACCAATGAACCGAAGATTGTCAGGAAGCATTTGATACCCTAAAGAAATATCTCTTGATTCCACCAGTATTAATGTTGTATGTTGAAGGAAGACCACTTATCCTCTATATGACAGCTTTAGAGTGATCACTGGATGCTTTTCTTCCTCAAAAGAATGATGCTGGAAATGAAAAAAGCCTATAATATCTTAGTCGAACAATGCTTGATGCGGAAAATCAGTATTCAAGTATTGAAAATTGTTTCTTGGCATTAATCTTTGTAGTTTAGAAATTTAGGCAATACCTGTAACATCATGAGGTCCAATTGGTATCTCGCAACAACCCGCTCAAATTTATCCGCAGTCATCCTATGCTTACAGGGCATTTGGCACTGTGGGATGTTATTTTTCCAAAGTTTGATATCCATTTTGTGCTTCAACAGGAAAAAAAAGGCCAAGATTTGGCTGACTTCTTTGCTAAGCATCCATCTACAGAAGATACATCATTAAATACTGAACATCCTTATGAAGAAGTCTTATTTATTCAAGATAACACCCAAACATGGAAAATATAATTTGATGATGCCTCCAAAAGTCCAACAGTGAAGTGAATGGAAAACCGTAAACTAAAAAAATTTGGGTTAGGAAATGTCATTATTTCCCTAGAAAAGGTGGTGTTGCCTTATTCCTTTATATTGTTGGAAGGTGGTACCAATAATGAGGTAGAATATCAATATCTTATCGCAGGTTTGGAATTGTCCATTCAAGTGAAAGTGAATCATTTAAAAATAAAAGGTGATTTAGAACTAGTAATCAAGAAAATAAATGGAGAATATTCTATAAGAAAAGAAGAGTTAATTACTCTATGTAATTACATAAGAGTGTTAATGTCTGAATTTCCATCCTCTTCGACATTGTCTTATGTCTTGGGATCACAAAATGTCCAAACAGATGCACTATAAAATGTAGCTACAACCTTGGCAGATCCAAATCGGGATGAGACAGTCATTAGCATAGCCCATCATCATGTGGTATCACCTTTTGTTCAAACCTGAATGGATGAAATTAATGAAATTGGCACTATTTCTGAGCTATATGGTCATACCACGAGATGGAGAATATCCATTATGGAATATCTTCAAAATGGAGTACTTACACTAAATAAGGATGAAAAATAACAGATCCAGTGATGAGCGGCAAATTTTAATCTTTATGATAGTCTAGACGATCAAACGATCCTTTATAAACAACACTTAAATAGAATTATCTTCAGATGTATTGATGGAGAGGAGAATGCAACTGTCATGAAAGAAGTTCATTCAAGAGCTTGTGGTTCCCACCAATCTGGGCATAGACTCTCTGATCAGATCTGAAGTCTTGGATACTTTTGGACTTCAATGATGTTGGATTGTACATATTTCACTAAGAAATGTCATCCATTCCAAGTGCATGCCAACTTCATTCATCGACCCCCAGAGTTTCTAAATACAGGTAAATACTTCTGGACATTTTCTACATGGGGAATGGATATAGTAGGGACTTATCCTCCAGCTACAGATAAGCAGTTCAGGTATATCCTTACTGATACTGACTTCTTTTCTATATGGGATGAACAATAACTCTTAAAGAAGTTGGAGACAAAATCATTATTAGTTTTTTCAAAACTTATATCATCACCATATTTAGTGTCACTCATACTATTTTGATGGATAATGGCACAATTTTTTTTCGATTGAGGTAATAAAGTTATATCAAGAGCATAATATCAAATCCAACCATTCATCTTGATATCATGTGGCATCCAATGGACAGATAGAGGCCTTAAATAAGACCCTATCAAATATACTCCATAATATGGTGGATAAAGACAAGAAAACATGACCTGATAAACTTTTTAATGATTTATGGGATTATCAAACAACTACTCGTACTATCACCCTAGAAACTCCTTATTCATTGGTATATGAAACAGAAGAAATTTTTCCAATTGAAATGAAATTTCCCTCACTCAGAGTTGCAATCTGTGATTAGTTGTCTACAAATGAGATGCCTCAGAAATAGTTCAATGAGCTGGAACAATTAGATGAGAAAAGATTTCAAACTTTGAATCACTTATAAGTCTATCAGAACAGAATAGCGCGAGCTTTTACCAAGAAAGTTCACCTCCATTCATTTCTTCAAGGAGAATTGGTATTGGTCCTTAGGACTCAAAGGATACCAGGGAAGAAACCTCCAAAGCTTGAGCCGAAGTGAGAAGGAACTTATTCCATACATAAAGTCCATTCAAATTATGGTTATGCCTTAATTTTAGTGGATGGAGAGCTTATTACAACTCCAACCAATGCAAGATTCCTAAAGAAATACGTTGTGTAGTATTATTCGTTCTCACTACAAGACTTAAAACTGCATAGTACAAATGTCCTTACTACAAGAAATAAAACAACATAGTATAAAGTCCTAGTTGAAAGAAATTAAACTTCATAACATCCATAAGCGTCCATGTTGCATGACATTAAAATGTGTTGTATCTTCGTTCTTCTCGCATGACGTTAAACTGCATGACATCATATTTCCTCATTTTCATGACATTAAACTGTACAGATAATGTTTTCTCTTTTTGACGTTAGAAGATTCCATAAGAAAACATCATTGATATCATAACTACTCCTTAGTAGCATATGAGTCCCTCTATTTCCTATTTCTAAGTCAGATCTACATAAAGAACTTGTTTCATGTACTACGTATGGATGGATTCAAATTTTCCATGAGATATGGAGAAATGCCTAAATCTCTAATTTTGGGCCCATCCATAGTCACAAAATATTCTTATTTTTATTTTCTCCTCATGTAAATGAATCTAATCTATATAGAGTTTTTCTTTAAGATATATGATTTGGTCCTTATACCATTTTATGTTATAAGATTTACCATTCTCCCAAAATGTGCAAAATCCCCCATTCTTTATGCCAAACTCGATTGGTATGTGAAACAGTTGTTTCATGAACTATGTATGGATTGTTTATCATTTTCAATGAGATATGTAGAGATGCATAGATCTCCAATATTCGGACCAGCCACGATAAAAAATCCCCTTAATTCCTTGTATAATAATAAAACCTACATATGGAATGTTTTAAGAACTATGTATGAATTGATTCTTGCCCCAGTAAGACACATAGTTACATTTGGTATTTATCCCTTAATCTAGTTACAATATGTGTTTATTTTCACATTGATTCAACTTCTTCCTTACTACATGACATTAAACTACATGGAAATCTAACACCCCATTCTTCACCTGTGTTACCATTATATTATAGAATAAACCATTAATACTCATTATTTCTCACACCAAGAATAGCTCATGTGGGCTTAGGAATGGGTTAAAAGGATTATTTTTATAAATAAAGTGTTTTAATTTCTTTTAGGTTTATTAATTTCCTCACTTCATGACATAAAAAAACATAGTATAATTTCTACATTGGATGACTTAAAACTGCACATCACAACATTTATTCAGAGGAAACAAAGAAAGTCTCCATTTTACATATGAGTCAGATTTTTGTAAAGGGTGTCAAAATCACAGCCAATATTGATTCAAATATTTCTCATATGTATTGAGCATAAACCCTTTCCATATTTCAAATTCTTAATCTTTAATGTTTTAAGATCTTCATAATCATCCTTAAGGTTTCTGGTGAGAGAGTTTCTGATACCTAAGAACTCTTTTTCATGACTATACAGAACATTCCCTTAGGTGGCTTTGCATAAGTTTCCTACATAACTGGTCTATTAGTCAAAAGATTCCATTATTTGGATATGAAACATATTCCCTAGTTGGACCTATATAATACAGACCCTATAATTGGTTTATCAAAAAATTGTAACTTCGATCTTGGTTATAGTATCTTTATCCCCTTCAAACTTTGATAACAATATACAAGAATATATATTTTAAAACATTCATTCAAGTACACTTGTCCCATTATCATTATCCCAGTTTGAAAGCCTTTAAGCCAATAGTTTACACATTTCTTTTACCATGTGATCAATACAATATGAAATAACCTGGGAATCACTTGGAAATATATCACATACGGTTTCCTATTCTTGTCTTAGTCTTATGACCTAAAACTATAGACACCATACCACTTATGATTGGGTCAGACCATTGTAAAAGTCAAATTCACCCAATTATTTGGACATCCTGGGTAGAAATACCCTTTCTATATTCAAGTACCTTTCTCCATAAACTAAAGTCTATGCTTTCCAAATCTGAATCTCTATAAATTTTCTTCGAATTTTAGCATTAGAATGTCAGATTTTTGAGATTTCTTTTGCCTGACTATGCAACAAGTTCCCTTCTAAGGCATTGCATAAGTTACCTACATAACAGGTCTTCCAGTAAAAATATTATACTATTTGTCTATGCAGCATATGCCCTAGTTGAACCTACATAACACAACCGCCATAACAGTTTTGTCAAATAATGGTAACTTTATTCTTGAAAAAAACTACCTCTAATGCCTTTAGCTCTTTTTCCATATCATTCTTCAGATTTAGAAATTCTCAAATCATAGTTTACCATTTTCACTTCTATACCAAAATATGACAATACGTTTCCAAAATAGTTATCAAGAAATTGGGAGAGTCTCCTACCTTGGTCCAAATCTAAAGACTTTAAATTAAAGACACACAATGTCCTCACTGCATGACTTAAAACTGCACAACACAATGTCCTCACTGCATGACTTAAAACTGCACAGTATAATGTCCTCACTACATGACATAAAACTACACAGTAAAATTTCCTCACCGCGTGACTTAAAACAGCATAGTATGATCTCAGAAACTCCAATTTCTGATTAATTTCCACCAATACACATACACAAAATTTTTATAGAAATGGTTTTCCTATTCATGAATTATGTTGGTATAAAATAGATATTTTCATTCTTAAAATTTATTTCCTTGGAAAAAACATCCACTGTGGTCTTGAGTCACCCAAATCTTATTTTCCCTTATCAATATACAAAAAAAATTAAAATTCCTAAAGAATTATTTTTCCTGACTATGCAGCACATGACCTTAGGCATCCTTGCATAAGTTACCAACATAACAGGTCTGTCAGTAAAAGGATACTACTATTTGGCTGTGAAGCATATGCCCCAGTTGGCCCTGCATAATACAGCCCCCATAACGGGTTTGTCAAAAATAATGGTAACTTCATTCTTGGAAAAGACTCCCCTTATGTTGATATAGGTTTTAGATTTGGTGACCATAAAAATCATGACTCAAGATTCCCCTTGGAAATATTTAAAAAATATTAAATCAATTTTTCTCCACAGAGTTTTGTTTGAGATCTAATTTGAAAATTTATGGTCAAAGCTATCCGACCTTAAATACTACCCCTTTTTAGTCCAACATGAATGACTCTAAACTGCCAATAGTAAAAGACTTGGTATTCACTGGATTGAGAACCCGCAAATGGAACTCTAGACAAAATTTGAGTCTCAGCTCACTAAACATACATTTTTTGTATGATTTAGGTAATACTAAAAAATCAAGAGAAATAAATTTTTTGGGTTGTCCATATAACCCTATAAAAAATAAAACTATGCTCTCTAGGCCCAATGAATTAGGCAAAAAATTAGATCATCCTTCCAAACATGACGTAGCTTCAAATTAGACCAAATGATGTTGGAATGTGTAAAATTGCCCAACTTTTACCCTAGAGTATGATTTTTTTTATTCTGAATGAATCAAATTCTATGGGGGGGGGGATTTGTAGAAACCATGAAATGTGTTTCATTCACTTCTCCACAATTGAAGAGGTATTTCCATGTTCCACAACTGAAAATGTTCTCAACCGGTATCGAAAAGTTCGTAGTGCGACAATGCATTTTTCATGGGGGTCAATGATGGTAGAAAAGACATCAGCCTGAAGGGACATGACCACAACCCAGTATTGATCCCAAGCAGGGGTGTGGGGGCACAACTCCCATGTTATGGAGACATTATTTGTCTAAGTCCCTAAATAGGTTCCCAAGGTACCTGTGCGCCACCATGATGGAGGAGAATGAAACTATGATTTTGGCTATGTCCTCAAAGCTTTTCCCTAGTCTATCCAAATTACTAGCGGTGCACAAGTATTCTAGGGTGCCACCTATCTGGCATGTAG
Source organism: Viscum album (assembly GCA_963277665.1). NCBI lineage: Eukaryota > Viridiplantae > Streptophyta > Magnoliopsida > Santalales > Viscaceae > Viscum > Viscum album. The sequence continues at coordinate 2,011,122,857 of OY728125.1, forward strand.
CCACTTGCGTGCCACAAAATGTCTCACAACCTACTTGCGCAAACAAAAACCTTTCACCTAATGTCCTATTTTTTCCTATAAATAGTCCCTTGGAGCCCTCATTTGTACAGATGAATTTCCTTGAAGCCGAATTGCTGCTATGTCCACCCTATTACTTCGCCCCTGTATTCTGAAACATTCAATGTAGTTATTTAACACCTTAAGCAGAGGATTTAAGGGAGGATTATTATATATAAGTCATTTTTGTGTTTGAAAACCATAACACATACACCTAAAGTGGCCAACCTCCCGAAATCATGAATACTTGCGTGCTGACTATTCCTTTTATAGGAACATGAGCACCCTACTTTTGTGATCACCTGTGAATACTCTTGAAGGCTTCAGCAAGGTCTCACCCAAGTTTTACCATAGAGGTTGTTCATCTCTTAAGTGAACATCGGGTCACCCATGTGTACTTGCATGCCCATACTTACGCACCCTTCTCTACATGGGAGGCCCTCCTTGACTCACTTACATTCATCACTATCTTTAGTCTACAAGACATCAAGACTTCTTCAAAGCCATTCATGGAAATTATTCTTCTTCATTGGATCCCTTGTCTGAAAAGGATTCTGTTGAGAACTCCACAAAAACTTCCTGACTTATCAAACCTTTGGGAAAGACACATTAGTGTGTCTCCTATTTGGGTTTGTATATCCACAGTTAGAGGTTTCCCACATATTTTTCACAATGGGGTTAGGATTCATGGAGTGTCTTTGTGTTTGTATATCCACAGTCAAATGAACATTTCTCCCAGAATTAGTGTTGGGAAGTTCTCGGTTTGGAGGAGGGTTGGGTCCTCGCCTCTCCCTTCTTAAAGAGATGACCCAAAAGCTCAGGTCTCTGGTAGGCAAAGACACAGTTCATACCTACTTTTCCCTTTATAAATAAAGGAAAAGCCTCCCTCCACTACCAGAAAGTTTATTAGGGCAACCATCCTGGCTTAAGACCCTATCATTTCTATCAGGAGGTGGCATCATTGCTCCTCCTCTATTCTTCGGTGACAAAGACTAGAGGAGAGATGGGAATAGGGACTTCTTTTATCCTTTCCCTCTCCTGTTGGGATTTGTCACCAAGGTAGCCATCCTGGTGAAATCTCCTAACCTTCATCCCTTCCTCCTTTCATTGTACCCTTTTCAAATTTAAAGTGAATAGAGGGAATTCTTATCGCCTTGCCCTCTTCCCGGGTTTCCTCGACCTCGATCACCATGGACACCATAGGTGCACCCTCTTTCACTCGTAGAGAAGGACAAACTTGAAAGTGTGAATGCCTTTGTTGAATCTTTGACATCCACATGTTTCTCACACTGAGAATGAATCATGTGGGCTTAGATATTTACAATGGTCACAACATTTTCACAATCTAAGGAACTTTGAGAAATCTGATTCCAGTTCAAACTAGGATATGTAGGAATTCCTTTTAGGGATCAACCTCACTGGACTTCCTCTTCAGGAATCCAACCTGGAATCCAACCTTAATTCCTTTAATCTGGGAATCATCCTTAGGGATAATCCCCAAATTAAACCCTTAAGTCACCAAGGAATCCTTTTTAGGAAGTAAGCCCAAACTCATTTCTCTAAAAGAACCATACTCTCCTATAATACAAATAGAACAATGTGGGCTTTGATTACCATCTATATGGGATACGTAGTAATACTCCACGAGGATCAAACCCAGTACCCTAAATCAAACCCGTTCTCCTTGGTCCATATTTTCAATAGGGTGTATTCTTACTTGGAAACCCATATTCATTCCAAAGTTCATTGGGCTCCTTCAGTATAATTCCCACACTATGTTTTTACTAAGCACCTTCCGCTTAGATTCTCATAGCACATGACATTAAAATGTATAGATAGGTCCTTATCACATGACCTTAAAAGGTATGATCTTTCCCATTTAGTTGCACAATACTAATGGGGGTTCTGATTCCTTTTACAAGGATATGTAGGTAGCCCATTTTATGGGAACGATCCCAAAATCAAACCAAACTGTCATCTCCCTAGATGAAAATAAATTCCAGAGTTCCCCACTGAGTGGCATAAAAACTAGTATCATCATAATGATGATTAAAATAATCTTTAAGAAGTATATTAGAGGATACCATTAATGGAAAACCTCAAATACATATAGTTATTTCCATTAATGAAGATCCATGAATGCATACTAATGATTTTAAATTTTACACATGTTAATAATTGATTGTAAATTATACGGGAAACTTATGTTATGACTGGTGAATTAATAAGGATTCATGAAAATATCTTCAATTTACAAATAGAGTCATGGAGTAGACAATAATTAACCCTAGAAGGATGTGATGAGTCCGAAATCCAATTCTCTTGACCAATGAACTTTTTTAAGTATCATAAAGTTCAAACATAATGAACGCCTGTCTTTGGAAAGTAGGTCCCCTTTGGATAAAGAACTGTTGGAAGTTTTCGGTTCCACAAATAAATCCAATGAAAACCGCTTGGAAACAGTGATTATTAAAATGAGAACACATGTTTCAAGGAAATAATAAATAATCTTATAGAATTACAATATGAAGATAACATATATTAATCTATTACATAATATGAAGAAATCGTTTTTTACGCTATGAATGCGCCTTTTGATGGTTGAATTTACTATGGTTCTTTATTGATCATATTTTTAATAGGTTTTCCATTTTATCATTAAAAAAAATTAATATTTACATAAAAATAATATTTATCCATTAAAATAATTCTCATGACCATCTGTAAATTACATTGATGAAATAAATAAAATAGAAATCATTCGTTCCATGGAGGCACACATGGTTAATGATTTCATTTTCCATTGAACGAGAGAAATGTATAATATGTTTGTATCATTTAAGAATATAAAATATGTTATAAATATCATATTTATTTATTATATTCAACATTAAGAAAAATTTTGTAATAAGTTTAAGGAAAATGAAACATAATGCTTCATGGAGGTTATAGTTCACAAACACACACAATAAACATTTTTGTTTTCCTCAAGGGAAAAGGGGAAAAGTGGTTAATAGTTATTCCCTTAGCATAATAAAATTTGGTATAAAAATAAAAATTATTTCTATATATAGTAATAATAAAAAATAGTTTTGGAACTAAAATAAATAAATAAAAATAAATTAGGGAGAATTAGTACTTAGGTTGAGGACTTGGGATTTCTCTTGGAGGACTCCTTATAAAGGGAGGGGTTATGATATTTTGTTGTTACCAAAATATTAATAAAGTTAAATAGAATCATATTGGATGTAATAATGGTATTTTTTCAAGATTAAACCAAATTTCTAAGTGGTATTGAAGGGGTGGTGAGATCCCCCTTTTTATAATTGGTGGTAATGGATGTTTTATAAATATTTCAACTTAATTTAAAGAGAAAACATGTTTCAAATGTTAATTAGATCCTAAAATGAAAAATAATTGAGTGGGGATGATATAAGTTCTACAATCTCTCAAAAATACATTTTACACATGTTTTATACATGTTTTTAGGTCCTTCACTCTTAGAATTTTCACTTTAACTGTTTTTGGTTTCATCGTGGTGACCATCTTTTTACCAATCAATTTACTTTTAATGCATTAAAATAAAATTTATATTATTAAATAATTTGTAAATAATGATTCCAGATTTTAAATCCATTATATAATGTAAATCTTTTATATGAAATAAAACTCAATTTTATCATTAGTGCATGTAACAAGTAAAAACCAATATTTTTTAGAAAAGTGTATTTTTAAGCATAAAATTCTATATATCGGATAAAATTACCAATGTAATTTATTTTACTGTTATAAATTGGTTTATTGTGAATCAAATAATATTTCTTTTGATTCAAATGAATGAAAAAACAGAATCTCACTAAAATAATATTTAATTTTAAAAGACCAAAAATATTTTCTTTTATTGGGAAATTTTAATTATGTTCCTAAAAGGTTAAAAATAGGTTTTATAAATTTAAAATAGTATTTAAAAACATATTTATTTAATCCTTAAAAAATATTTCATCAATTTAAAGGTTTTATAAATTTAAAGGTCTTTCTCATATAATAATTATTTTATAAAATTTACTGTTTTGATAAAAACTATATTTTTCACTACTCAACTAAAATTTAATATTTCAAAAAAATCCTAAAAATTATTTATAAGATAATATTGATATTATAATAAAAAATGTTTTTAATTTTATTAAATTAAAATTAAAATTTATATTTTATATAAATTTATAAATAAAGTCTCTTTTGAGTGCACATTATGTAATAGTTTGGGGATGTAGTGTTTACATTGTTGATTATATTTTAATAAAAGCTAAAAGATAAACCATGATTGTTCTATGAAGTGTGGAGATTATAGTGGATAATATAGTGTTGAGTGAGTATGAATGATGCTAATGATTAGACTCTCATTTTGAGTAGAAGAGCTTGTGCATCAAGTGTTTCTGTTAATTTCATTCCTTGGTGTGTGAGAGATAATTAGCGAGACTGACCACTCTAATAAGTGATAAAGGTTAATTTCATAATAAATCCTAAAAAGAAAGAAAATATATTACTATTCACTGATTCTACCTCTTCTCAGCGAACCTACCATTCCTTGGTCCATTAGAATTGGTATCAGAGTAATCTAGGTTTATTTCAATGATCAATAAGTTTGGGATTTCTTACATTGAAGGTTTTTGTACTAGGTTGGTGTATAATTTCTTTCTAGAAAATATATATCCATAGTTAAATATTTTATCTTTGAGTTTTTTTCTAAAAAAATAGATAACATGAATTCAGTGGCCAGTAAGGGAATTTCCACTTACAATGGGATGAATTATTATATATGTAAAGATAATATTGGGCCTTATTTCTTGTTAATTAATCTCTATGTTATTATGGTTTCCATTGATAGATTTATTCCCCATTCAAAAGGTTCCACATTGAAAATAGTATATTATACGAATTTTGAGAATGATATTCATTCTTGGAATTCTATTTTCTAATTGTTTTCTGATATATAATTATTTAAGTTCATGGGTATAAAAATAGAAAAAGGAATTTGGAAAAAATTAGCAAACATTTATGAAGGAAATGTGGAAGTGAAGAAACCCAATATAAAATTTTGGAGATTATGATATGAATATCTCATGATGATTGTTGATGAAACAATGTATATATTCTTCACTATAGTTACTGAATTTGGGAGAAACGATAGAGGTTTTAGTGAAACGTTATAGGATTCAATGATTATTGAAAATACATAATGATTCTTACCATATATATTTACTACAAAGGTTTCAGATCTCAATGACCATGATGTAGGTAAAATTCCATTATATTATCTATAAGGTATTCTTATTTCTCATGAGATTTGGAATGAAAATTTCTTTTAGAAGAATACAAAGGATGATAGGGAAATCATCTAAAAATATTTTAGGAAAGGGAAGGGTAGGAAATGAGTTTTTATTTATAAATAAGAATGAGATTTTGATGATGATTATTTTGTGAAATTTGAAAATATATTTCTAATCATCTCAATATGTGTATCAAAAGTAAAAAAGTTATATTTCATGTAATTTTAACTTTCAACTATTTTAGATATGGGGGTATTGGATATTTCATAATAAATTACAAAATGATATTAAGAGATGAGGTTAGTAACGATGAGGATGACAATAAAAGAAGTTCTATAATGGGAATGGTAATATTTTATATAAACTTAATAATAGAAACTTATTATTTAAATTTGATGACAATTATTTTAGTAATAATGATGAATAGATAGATTCCTTTAGTGAACATGGTGAAAGGATGCTAATTAAAAAAGAGAATGAATAAGTATTCACAAATTATGTGAGAATAATTGAATAAAGTGTGGAAGAGATAGAAATTGAGTTCATGAGAAAATAACAACTAAAAGAGACACCAATGAATATTTATCAAAATGAAAAGGGGAACAAGAGTTTGATGAAGGGTGTTTAATTATATGTAAATAATTAAATATTATAAAATGAAGAACAATCAAGGTTAAAAATTGAAATTTACAAGTTTAAGATGTTTATTAACAAATAGAAGAAGCTAAATATTTACTTGGAAGTTAATTTAAATTAAAAGGATAAGTATATTGAGATTAACCAAAATAAAATTAATTAATGTAGAAAATAAATTAGACATGAAATAAATAGAACTTTTAGAACTCTACTCATAATGTTTTAGAAAACTGAAAGGATATGATTATAAAAGAACATTGTGTCACATATAATGATAATATTTAATCAATCTAAAATGTACCATTTTCCAATGTTGAAAAAGATATTATTACTATTGGTAAAAATACATATTCATGTTCACAATTGAATAAAACTATATTAATGAAAAAATGATGATTATTAGAAATATAGAAATACTAGGAACACTGATTTTAATGTAAAAATTACAAAAACTTGTTATTTAAAAAATTATATAGGTAATTGTAGTGTGGATATAAAAACTTTTATAGTATACCATAATTTTTGTTTAGAAAAATGGGGCCAATGTTTATAGTCAAAATTTTAAAAATATATAGGTATCAATATCTAGATTGTAATCTATTTTTAGAGGAATATATGAGTTTTATAAAAAAATGTTGACACCATGTAGGATATGTTCACATAGAATTGATTTGTTGGTTTAATTACTAATATTACCTTGACTCTAGAGGTCATGGAATACAATGATTGAAAAGGATTCATCCGAATCAAAATAAGAAAAGTGTAGAAGAAATTTGGAAAATATTGATTAAAGGTTGAGAATAAGTTTCAAATATTGGAATAGGATTAAGGAAGATGTGACCAATATGGTGACCTTTCTGTAGAATGTCTCACTATTTTACCACGATAGATGAGTATGAAGTACAATTTTAAAAGTATCATTTTAAAAAAGTTAAAGGAATTTGGAATTCTTTATCTATTGAAGTTTCATATAAAACCTCATAAAAAACATCCATGGATTTGGGACAATGGTTTTTCTTCTCATATGATCAGATATTTGAAGCTCTTAAAGTTTTTAAAGAAGCGCAAGAAACCATTTATAACAATTTATAACAATTCTTCACTTAAAATTGGAGGAATTGGTTCAAAAATTATTATAAAAGAAATGTTATAATTGAAGAAAACAATTTTTATTGGTGGGATGAAAGACAATTTAATAAGTGTGTCTTAAATTTATAATGAAGTCCATGAAGTGGTATTTTTGATGAATTAATGAGTTGTAAAAAATATGAAAGATGAGTTTGTTTTAATGATATGAAAACACACATAAGGAAACTTATTTTAGATAATTGGAACAATAAAAAATAATATACCTTGTAAGAAGTATAAAGAAACTAGTGAAAAGCACATGGAAATTATCGAACCCAAAATGGGTGAACAAACAAGTCGACTCTCAAGATGAGGATATTATTAAAAGGTAGAAGATTAGTGAGATTTTATTTCAGGATATATTTGTAAATTTTCTAAAAAAGAAGTTATAGTGAAGAGCAGTATGAAGAAATGATTTTTGGTATATCATTTTGCTAAAGTGAAGAAGAAGATGAGTCCTCCTAATTTGAAGTAAGAGTTAGAGATGATTCTAGCTGATCAAAGTGGTTATCAATAAGAGGGGATTTGAATAAAAATTTAAGGAGGTTAAATAATAAACCACATCCTATATTAATCTAAGGCTCAGGTATGATGTATTTTCCCCTCTCTCACTTATTATTTGGATATTATTGTCAAAGGTGGAGAAAGAAAAGATAAATCTATCATTATCTTTATTCCTCAGTGTGTTTACAGAGGGGGAGAAAATTTGTATTTGGAATAATAAAAGGATGTGTATTTTAATTTAATATTATTGATATATATTATTTTGTAGAATAATGTATTTAGAATAATTTTTTAATATGGATAAGCAATGAGTTAAGAATGTGGGTGTGGGAGTTTTTGTGACTTATGAATGTTTCTAACTTGTTTGGTGAGCATGAAATTAGGAACTTATTATACATGGGTTTAAGGGATAGTTTTGAGATATGGAAATAAAAGGATAGTTCATTCTTTAGAAACATGATTCTTTTATATATTTTATTTAATGATTTTAATATAAAATTCTATAAAATACAACCCAACAATGTACAGGTGTAGTGTTTTTGAGAGATTAGAAACATAATAAAATTAAACATAAGATATATTATATTTATATTTATATATATAAATTTATCTAAAATATATTTGGACAAATATTACTATATAAGATATCCTAGGGAATGCATAAAGAAACACAAGTGTTCTATAAATCCCAGTAAGGGAGAAAACATGATTGAGAAATATAACAGTTGATCCAAGGGGAATAATATGGTATCATAAAGAAAAGAATCATATATCATTAAATGGATAAATAAAATATGGAGTATAAAATAACAACATAATGGAATCAAAAAAGAGTGGTTATAATATAAAATATGACATCATAATCATATTTCAAGACTCACTTACAAGATAACATGACATAATATGATATTCTAACTACTCGTTCACCATACATGGTATCTCATGGGATAAAAAAATTACCCACTTGAGGGTATGTATAATTCCAAGTAAAACCATCACATCATAAAATATACATTTATATGTGTCTCATATAAAGAAATTATGAATATGGCATAATAATAATAAAAACCCATGAGAAATTAATGAGTTATATAATCTTATTGCAAGGTATAATAATAGGATATTTCATAAATATTCCAAAATAGGGGAAAAAATTAAATATTTTTGATATTTATATTTTAAATAAAAATTATAGGGCTCAAATAAGGGGTTCAATGAAGAGAAATTTCTATGAATTGATGGAGAAGTAGGTACAAAAATGATCCTCCTAAATGATGCATTAATAAATATGTGAAGAACCTTTAAATAGTGTGATCACATAATGTTTTATTAAAAACATTAGTAAAATATAATTTTATATGAAATTGTTATCATTTTCAGAAATAATAAAAGGAAAAAATAAAAATCAATAGTCATATGACATGGAATAATTAATTGGAATGTTCCCATTAATTGGGTTTTATTTAGATAGAATATTGAGAAGGAAACATAAAAAACATATAACTCCAAAAATGAAATGGAAAAAAATATAGTTATATATGTATAGGAAATTTATAGAATTTTAATTTAATAATAAAAACATAATGTGAGTGGGATAGAGAAATCATAACCCAAAAAAAGATGATGGTTTAGAAAAATCCTTTACCATAGGCCCTAATTCACATGGTATGCTCATCGAAAATACTGAATGAACAAATTAAGTTTATTTAATACATGATTAAAAACCTTTTAGATAAATAGTTCATGTATTATTATTATTTTATGTTATTTTATAACAATTTTATTGGGATATCAGGTCTATATTCATAGTCTTGAGGTCATTCATGTCATGGTTCCAAGGCCACATCAGTTTATAGATAATTATGGATGTTATTATGAAATTATTACAAAAAAATAAAAAAGTGTGATGAAATGATGTTCACATCATTCCAAGAATTTAAATGGTTCAAAATATAAATAATTTCTATATTTTATGTATGGTTAGTAAATTCAGGTGGGTCTTCAAATCATAGTTAAGTTTTTGGATTTTATTTAATCCTCATGTTCATATTGAAATGAAAAATTATAAAAAAATAAGATAGTATACTTGTTATATCATATTTATCCATTAAATTACAATTATATATATCCACGAAGGTGGTTATGAAAAAAGAAATACTTTGTTTAGGGAGGTGGTAACCCCACCATAATATGAATAATGTTTTTATTTTAGAATAAAATGATAAGAGGTTAGATAATAGATATTCCATTAACAGAATAAAATTTGTAACCAATTTTTGAAACTGATGTCATTATGTCAAGTCAAGTGAGATACCTTTGGGGGAGGTAGAAGTAGAATATAGAGATTGGTTATAAACACAACCTCTTTCTTTGGATGGCCTTTCTTAGAATACACATTAAGACACTTTAAAATGTTCTTTTGGGGAGGAAGACAATCATGGATATGGGAAATGGGGTTGGGGGATATTATAGAAGTTCTTTGAAAATGTAAGTTTTTTTTAATGAAAAAATAAATGGGTGGAGGAGGGTGATATTTGTAAGGCGAGTAGAGGTTTTTTTGAATATAATATTTATTCGTTTATTTATTTATTATAACTACCATTAGAGATTATTTTTGTTGCTATATATAGTAATGTGTTATTTTGAGGATGATATAATTGTTTCTTACATAATCCCATATTTAATTAATCATGAATATAACTTATAGTGTAAAATTTCATATTTTACTATTTATGAAAAAATCAACATTTTTAAAAAAAATACCAAAAACCACCACAGGATAATTTTTACATGATGATTTAAAAAATGAAATCCATTTTATCAAAATAACTCTCTAAATATAATAAATGAAAAATTTAAATTTAAATTCTTATTTGTTAAAAAGTTCTAGTTTTTATGACAAAACCAAATTTACAACACTTGAAAAAATTACATGAAATTTAATAAAATTGTATTATAATTTTGATTCAAATATATAGTTGGTTATTCATCCATTATATTAAATTATTTATATTTCAAAAATTTAAATTTATTTTAAAAATATATTTTAGCAATAAGAAAAGATATATGTTCTCTCAAAATTATAATTATGTTTTCGGTGTGTTAAAATTTTATTTTTTTTCATATTTACACTTTTATTTAACTATCTCGTGATATAATTTTATTACATTTTTTTATTTATTTAGATACTCAAATATCATTTTACAATTTCTTTTGTCATGTTACTATTCAAATGGCAAAGTTACTATTCCCAATGACCAGATCACTATTACTAAAAGTAGGATCCCTATTTCAATGGTAAAATCACTATTATAATGATCATATTAGTTTTCTACTTCCTATAAATACCTCCATTATAAAACCTTCATCATTCAATACAATACCTCACAGGGTTCTATATTCATTATTTTTAAAAATTTTGATTGGATTACTATTTTTTGTATCTTTTTTACAATATTTTTAATGAGTGTGATTATTATAAGTTACCAAGATGATCTATTTTTTCCTATTCTAGTAATTTTGTTTTTCATTGTATAATATTTAATTATAACATTTTGAATTTTTATTGATATATGTATTTTCTAAATGAAATGAAAAAATTAATATAATAATTTTTTATATTTTTTTTGTTTTGAGGTGCATAAATTTTATATTATACTACATTACTAAATTTGACACACACATATATTAATAAGGGAAAGTTCATTCATAAAAGTTTTAGTCATTATATTCTTCCTTACATTAGAAATTTCTCCCCCAAAATCTCATTATAAGTACGAAAGGGAAATTAGGTGAGGGTTCATCTGTTACATTTTTTCCTCAGGTTACAATGTTGCTTCCTCATAAATATAGTTTTTCCAAGGAACCTTTACCAAGTAAGTTTTATTATTTCATGAAACATTGTCTCTATAGTCCAAGATCTTCACCAGCTTATATTGGTAAGAAATACTATTATCCAACCATGCCACATCTGGATTTAGTTCATGTGATAGATCTAGTATGTACTTCCCCAAGATAGATATATGGAACTTTTTATCCACTTCAGATAGGTTTTGTGGGATTGATAGTCAATAAGAAACCAATCAGATGTGATTAAGAATTTCAAAGGGGATAATGTATCCGAGACTTAGATTTCCCTTCTTCCCAGCCCTTGTGACTCTCTTCTAAGGATATATATGAAGGGGAACTTTATCTCTAACCTCCAACATTAGATATAATTTATGATTATTAATCTAGGTATTCTTTTGAATCTATACCACTCAAATGTGTTGTTAAATAACACTGAAATTTTATTCCATTTATTCAACTAGTTCAGGTCCCAAGAGCTTATATTCCATAACCTCATCTAGAAATGTGAGTGTTATACATATATTCCCATATAGGGATTCATAATGAAATATTTTAATTCTAGAGTGGAAGGTTTTTTGTATGAGAACTAGACCAAAGGAAGATATTGATTCCAACCTCCATTAAAGTATATAGAGCAGGATATCAAATTATCCTCAAGTGTCTAGATGGTCCTTTCATAATTTTCATTAGTCTGGGGGTGATAGGCCATACATAAGTTTAACTCCGTGTTCAATATTGAAGGGTTTTCTAGAATTTAGAGGTTAACCTTATATCTCTATTAGATACAATCTACAGTGATGTTCTATTTATCCTCACTACTTATCTGATGTATATCTTTACAATATTATTAAGTGGGAAGTCCTCTTAAATGATGATGAAGTGAGTTGTCTTTATAAAAAATCCACTACAAATCATATGTAATAATATACGTTGGGTATGTTTGGAAGACCGATGAAAAAATGCATAGTGATATTATCCCATTTACATAAGAGAATAGGTAATGGTTTCATCTTCCTATTTGACATTTTTTACTTTCCAAATTCACTTGTGGGGATATCAAGAACTTTAATGTATATTTAGAAATCTCTTTATTCATATTTTCCCGCCAATATTTTCCTCAAATATCTATCTAAATATTTGTTATACCTAGTTTTATATAATATATCGAGCGATGTGAAACATTCGAAATATCCTTTATTATCTCATGATTTGATCATATATATAGTTATGGACCAAACCATATAACTAATTCTTTATCAATGACATAATCTGAATATATTCCCTTTATTATAGCATCCAAATTATTCTATATCTTTATGTAAAAACTTTTTGCTTCCTCAATCCTCTCTATAATGTATTTTTGGATAATCATTTGATTAAGGTAGTATGTGGTTACTTCATTAATGATTCCCATGTACATACTTTGCATGTATATAGAGATTGGTTCTTTTTGAATCCTCTTTATAGATAATGTTTCATGATATATTCTACATAGAGGATCCACCTCTTTATTTTCCTTCCCATGATGAAAATGGATTGAGCATTCAAAATCCTTGACTATCTCTAGCCACCAATGTTGGTGCATATTGAGCTCAATCTATGTGAATATATACTTGAGACACTTATGATTAGTATATATGTCACACTTCTCTCTATAGAGATAATTCCTCTTAATATTAAATAATAAGATTATTGTAGCCAACTCTATATCATTCACCAAAATAGTTTTGTCCATGGATAATAAATTTTATAGTGGGATAAGATATCTATTTATCATTTTCAAGGGCACACAACCCAAGACATTATTTTATTCATCCCTATAGATGAAAAATTCTTCCCTTCTTGATGGTAGTGTGAGTAAAAGTTCAGTTATAATCCTTTTATTTAACTCTTTGAATCTCTATTCATATTAATGATTCCTAATAAACTTTACCCCTTCTGAGTTTGAAAGATTTGTTTTTTGAAAATCCAGATAGGTTCGTAAAAAATAATCTATAGTACCTAAATGCTAAAAAGAAAAATATGGATTTCTATTGCTAATATTATTTTTAACGATTCCCCAATATTCATTACCTTTAAAGGATCCATTGGTATCCTATTTTTTTGGTGGTAACATGTCCCAAGAATGCTACTTTCTCAATTTAAAACTCCAATTTACTATACTTTTCATACAACTTCTATTTTCTCAGAGTCATTAACACATTTCGAGTAGTCATCATGTTCCTCCTTACTTTTAGAGTATATAAGAATACCACCTTTAAGAACTATTATAAAATTTTCAATGAAATCTATTAACACTCTAATAATTAATTCCAAGAGAATTATTTATGAATTGCTGAGTCTGAAGTACATTACTGTGAACTCATAGTGTTTGTACCTTTTAGGGAAATGGTTCATGAGAATATATTCTTTATTCACTGTCAATTGATGATACGCTAACTGAAGATCTACTTCAGAGAAGTATTGGGATCCATGTTACTGATTGAATAAGTGATTAATCCAAAAGTGGAGATACAAATTATTTTTCATTATTTTTTTAGTGCATAATAATCAATGTATAGGTGGATTAACCCATCATCTATCTTGATAAAAATGACTATAACACACCATTGTAATTAACATGGGTGTATGAAACCCTGGTCTAGATTCTCTTGTTGTTTGTTCTTTAGTTCTTCTAGTTCAATGGAGGATATTATGTAGGGTGTCTAAGATATGGTGATAGATCTTAGTATAATATCAATTAAGATCTCAACCTCTTAGTATGAAGTAAGACTTGAAAAATATTCTGGGAATAAATCAATATATTACCATATAATGGTAATTTATATAGTGATGATCTTATCCTTTTTCTCAATCATTTGTGTTATATTTTCTTCTTCATTGAGAATTAGTACCCTATAATAGAGGATTTTTCTAATGGCGATTTATAATATTTACTTGATTTTTATAAGACCATAAGATGGTTTGGGATATGGAAATATATTTCAGTTTCCTAAAAGATGATGAAATCTTTATAAAATAAGATCCAATCCAGGCCAAGTATAGATTCAAATTCCACTAAAAAGACAATGAAAATGTTTTATAAGAGATTAAAAAATAAAAATAATGATTACGGAGGACTTATATGTTTGAGATGAAATGATTTCATCACTTAATATTTTAACTAATAATTAATATTTCATATCTATATGTGGTGTTTTAATAGTTTTAATAACATTTCATTATATGAGAGTATATATAGAAAAAAATAAAATAATTTTTTTTTATTCTTGAATGAATAAAAAGTGAACCTATCACCTTTTATTTATCATGATCAACCTCAAAAATTTTAATAATATAAGATTATATTTACTCTACTAACCTTAGAGGTTTTTGTATTTGGTTATCTTCTACAACCCTTATAATAGAGTATTAACTTGCATAGTGTATGTGTTTTTTGAACTGTAAATGTTTAAATATAATTTATGGATTGATCAGAAAATTATTTTATCATATCATATTAGTGGGATTATTTATATCCCATTGATATTAATTTACTTGAATCCTCTTTTATCCACACTTTAAAAATATCATTATTCCATTGAGTTAGTTTCTAAGATGTTCTTCCCATGATTTTTAAAAGTAGGTGGTTAGATTATCTTCCTTATAAAAGATTTATCTATTGATCCCATAGAATTAAAATACATTATCCACTTTTATCTCCAAGCCCCTATGACCACTGAGAATAATTAATCTATATATTTACTTTAATTAAACATCAAACAATTTCCACCTAGCTATCAAAGTCTTGAATTTTAAAATATTTTTGAAGACTCAAAATTTTTAAACTATAAAAGTGGTCTAACATAATTTTGGGGTTGATGAAAAATCCTTATGTTTTCTATACAAGCCTTGTGAAGTTTTCCACATAATACAAAATTGATTCCTCCCCCTTCACTCATGTCCAAGGAACTCCCTCTCTATTTTATGATAGGGAGTATGGGGAAAATATTTTTTGAAAATTATTTTCTTGAAACCTTCCTACTCAAATGATTTGAATTCTTCCATGGGATTAATATTCTTGATCAGTGTCCAGCATTAACTATATTCTACATATAATACATAAGAGACCAGTATAACATTTTTTTACTCAAAGAACTATTGGGAAGAGAATATATTTTCAACCGAGTTATTCCACAGTTCCATTATTAGGGGATTAGAAGATCCAAAAAAGTAGCAGGCCTTTGTAACATATATTAATCAATCACAAATTTATCTTCATTGAGAGAAGGGGAGAATTCCATATGATTCAAGATATTATTTCAAACGTGTGTCAGTTTAGAATGTACAACCAAGAAGTTCTCGAATCCCACTCTCATCGTATAAGGCATATCATTAGGGAAATAACTACATTACCTATTATTTTGGTTGGTTTCATGATTCCTCCCATTTCTAGAAAATAATTGAAATAAGAAAAAATTACGGTTGAGAATACTCAAACTAATAAAAAAATTAAAGGGAAAATATAAACTTAGATGGAATAAATAATAAATGGCATGTATAGCCTAACTTATGACCAAATGGCCCGAAGGCCTTCATTTTTATTGATTTTAGATAACCCCCCTTTCAAGGGATGAGGGAGAACCCTTACAAGGCCTGTAGGCTTAGAGATTACATAGACCATAGGATTAAGAGAAATTAAATGACCCCATGGTCTTAGGGTATCAAACTAGACTATAACTATTTAAAACAACCCATCACCAGCATCTTCATTATGATGGTAGAGATCCACCTTTTCGTGGCCATCCGGCTAAGCTTCTCATGCAAGAACATGCTGGTCTGGATGGTTTATATAGAACCCTTATATTACTGTTATTACTAAAGAAACATGGACCAATATAAGACTCAAAGTCCCAAAGGAACAAGGATTTTAATTTATATGAAGTCCCAATGATACAAATACACTGAAACTACCCCTCTATAGAATCTTTATCATTGGTAGTTCCAATATCCCCACCTAACATGGTTGATCAACTAGCATTGAACAATGAAGAGTTCAATGGTTCTTGGTACAAATGTAGAAGATTTTATGCCCTCTCTTAATTTATTATTTGGTTAGATCTACTATGGTGGATGTTACTTTCTCCAATTCCTATTCTGGTGCCTTCTCTGATGTGGTTTAACCTTACTACTTCATGTCCTAGAGGTCATTCGACATGGAAGCCTATGGTATAAAGGTTTGAGGTGGACCATAGGAATTGTGGCTTGAGTTACAATGGTGTACCTAAGGCCATGTGGCTTAAAAAAACAAAATATATATCCCACAATTCCAAATCCGGTGAAATGTTATGATTTTATAGTAACAACTATAGTTACTTATATAGAAACTGCTACAGTAAGTTCGACATTCATCCCTACCTAGTTTTGATCTTGGGTATTTTTGATGCATGGTTATAGGGTTTACCACTCATGCACCACCCCAAATACATAATTTTATTATTTTGTTCTATAACGTAACTAGTTATATATTAAATCATAAAATTATTCAATTCTATCATAATATATATTAAAATATTTCTGAATAGTTCATAAATAGCTTGTGAATACTCCAAAATATATCACCAGGGAGTATAAAACTAGGTGTATGGTTAGGATCAATTATTATGCATCGAGTGAATGTTGAGTTATGGCCCAAAGAACTATTATCAAAGTTATTACCTATAGGTGGGTCTATGATAGATCATATATCAACTTGTTCGTATATAGAAAAAGATTTCATTATAAGGAAGCCACATCCTCTATTCTTCCTGAATTTTATGATTTTTTACTTAAAATTATCCCTAGGATTTTCCCTTCTATATTAATATCATAATCTATAGAAATAACCTGACCTTAGTCTGATACCAATTATATCAACCTAAGTCTCTTATATATTTTATTTCATGATTTTTCTCATCTGGACCTTCAAAGTTGTTTTTGATTTAGTTAGGCTTTTTGCCGATTGATGATGGGAATAGGACTGTTGTGGATGGTTGAGTATGGATTTCAGTGATTTCTATTGTATTTTTGGTGTTCGGGTCTTGGAAGTATTGTGGTGAACTCATGTTACAATGGTGATGTTTTAATGATGAATAATGGTTCGAGGGTTTTTTCTATTTTTTTGATTTTGGATGGATTATTCTAGACTTTATAAAAGGATTTTCTCCAAATGTGGATTATAGAAGATTATTTCATCATGCATGACTATTCTGAATTGGAAGTTTTAGAGGGTATGGATCAGCCATTGGTACCAGGACCATGCATTTCTGCCCAGGTCAGCTAGCTGAAAAGTTATGCATTGGTGAAAGTTTTCCATTTTGATGATGATGCTGGGGAGGGGTATTTCCATTTATACTTGTTCTGGGATGTGAACTGTGTTTTGTGTTGAAGTATCTATGTCCCAAAAGTCTTGTGAGGTTTCCCTCTATTTTCATTAAAAGGGGGTTTATCAAAAAATGATTAAAAAAATTTGGACTTCGGGACATTCATTCGGTCAATGAGAATAACATAAAATAAGAAATCATAATCATAATTCAAGGCTCACTACAAATAAAACATAACATAGTCTTCTTGGCTAACTCCCAGAACACCATACATGGCATCTCATGAAATGAAAACATTACCCAATACATTTGGGGGATACAGAATTTTAGTCTCATCCATCACAACATAAAATAAACATGAATATGTGTTATACATAATGAAATCATACATAAGAAATAATAATAAGAGAAACCCATAAGAAAAAATGAGTTAAATAATATTTCCTCAAGGAATAATCAAAGTCTATTTCATAAATATTTAAAATAGAAGAATAAAATATTTTATATTCTTATATTTATTATTTTACATTAATATGGATGTCAAATAAATATAAATTCATAATAAATAGTGGAGAAGTTGGTATAAAAATGAATCTGTTAAATGATGCTTTAAGAAATGGGTGAAGAACCTTTAAAGAAGGAGAACCGATGGTTTTTTTATTAAAATAAAAAGTAAACAATAATGGTTATACGTAAAATACATTCCATTTTTAGAAATCATATAAGGAAGAAAACTAGACTTTATTTTCACATGAAAAGTAATGATGTATAGAAAATATTCCATTAACATAGTTTTCTTTAGAGAGAAGATTGAGAAGGAAACTTAAAAACATATATAACCCAATAAAATAGTGGGATAAAAATATATGTATATATATGTAAGATAAAAAATATAATATAGATAATTTACATAGAATAATAAAGATATATTGTGAGTTAGATGAGGAAATCATAACCTAAAGAAAATAGGGCGGATTAGAGAAATTTTTTACCTTAGGTTCTTATTTGGTCGGTATGTTCATCTAACTTTTGAATAAAAAAAATTATTTTTTTAAATAATTTATTTAGAAACATTTACTTGTATATTTTTTGGGTTTTTTTCTTTTATTTGAGTTTATAACAACTTTATTTAGATATCATGTCTATATTCATTGTCCCGAGGTCATTTATATCATGGCTACAAGATCACATCAGTTTGTAGATAATTATATTAATTCATATTGAATGGTTCAATAAATCTAGAAGTGTGATGTAATTATCTTCATTAAGTTCTTGGATTTTAAATGGTTTTAATTATCCATAATTTATCTATTTTATGTTTGGTTCATTTAGTGTAATTTTTATAGTTTAATGGTTAGTTAATTTGGTGGTTATTCTAACCATGGTGAGATTATTTTATTCCATTTAATCCAAATGTTTATTTATCCCTTTAGTAATTTTAAAAAATATAATATAACTATTATTGTCATATTTATTTATTAAATTAATATTATATACATCCATGAAGGAAGTGATAAAAATTGAATTACATTTTTCATGGAGGCATTGAACAAACCATAATTTGAACAACATTTTCATTTTAGAATAAAATGAGTTGAGATTAGATAATGGATTTCAAATTAAAATAATAAAATTTCTATATATTTATTATACTGATGTAATTATATCGTGATGTATGGAATATTTTTTTGGAGAATTAGAAGAATAAAATATCCAAATAGCTTGGTTAAGAACATTACCTCATCATTTGGATGTACTCTCTTAGACTACACCTTAAGAATCATTAAAATGTTCTTTCAGTGTGACCATAACACTTAGGATGTGGGAAATATGTTTGTGAAGATATTTTGGCATATCGTGGGAAAATGATTTTTTTTCAAATCAAAGATAAATGGGTTGAGGCTGGGGGTATTTATACGTGGAGGAGATAAGTGTTTTTGAAAATAATACTCATTAGTTTATTATTTTTTCTCAAGAATACTAATAGGGATGATTATTGTGACCATATATAGTAATTGGTTCATGTGAGTAAAATGAAATGGTTTCTTGCATCACCCCATGTGTAATTAATCATGTATTTATATTTTAATGTAAAAATACCATATTTTACAATTTTTTTCTATTAACTAAAAAATCATTTTTTTTAAAATACCCAAAAAATAACCATAGGAAAAATTAGATTTTTTGATTCAAAAAATTACATCAATTTTATCAAAAATAATTCTTTATATATAAGAAATTTAATTTTTTAATTTTAATTATTTTGTATTGAAAAGTGCCCATTTTTATGACACAACCAAATATCTGACCCATAGAAAAATTATATATTAGTTCATAAAATTTTGTTATAATTTATATTAAAGTAGTTAATTTTTAATTAAGACATTATATTAAAATAAATTTTATTTCAAAATTTAAAATTTATAATTAAAATATATTTTTTAACAAATAAAACATATAAGTTTTACCAAAATTATAATTATGAAATATTAGTGGAAAAAATTAATTTTATCATATTTAAAAAATTTATTGACTTTTATTAGGATATAATTTTTATATATTTTTTATAAGATAATAAAATATCTTTTGATTATTTAAGTGGTCATGGTACTATTATAATGGCCAGGTTACTATTTATAATATCAAGATTACTATTTAGTTTTATTAGATCTCTATTTCAATGGTAAAATCACCATTGAAATGATCATATTATTTTCCCACTTTCTATAAATACTTCTAATATACATCCTTTATTAATCACTCCAATACCTTCTAAGGTTCTATATTCTTTATTTTAAAAAATATCGTCTAAATTACCAATGTTTTGTATTTTTTTATACCGTAATTCAAATGTTTTGTTATTCTAGTAGACTAAGATAATCTAAATATCCCTAGTATTGTTATTTTATTTTTATATGTTTACTCACCCATTGTAACACTTTCAAAATTTATCACCTTATTTTTGTATAAAAATGTAATGTTTAAGATAATATAATAAAGTGTTGTCAATTTTTATTGTATGGTATATGTGTTTTATATTATAGGACATTAGAAAATGTTATACACAGATATATTCCAAATAATTATTTCATTCATAAAACTATGAATCATTATATATTATTAGTTAGTATCATGTTGTTTAAATGGTCTTAAAGAAGCGTATGTAATTCACAATTATAAAAGACATGATATTATTGTTATTTATTCTTATTTACTATATCATGTTCTCTTATGTATGCCTAAAAATTTTAATTTAGGAAATATTTATAATTATGATGATTTTAAAATTGATTTATGTTCCTTGGTTTAAAAAAAATCAAAAGGTGTGATTCTTGAGTCCTAGATATGTTTTGGGAGATTTTTGAGCCCATGAATAAAGAACATACAAAAATATGAAGTTGAAGAATAATCCTCTTGATTGGGTATTTGTATAGAGAAAACATATTAGTGAATAAAAAGTGGATAATTTTAATATGATAGTTTTGTTGTCAATAAATAAATCATATTCAATCCCATATTAAATAAATTTTATGATTTGAGGTGAAGGTTATTTGAATGTTTAAAAGCATTTTGAAGAGATTTTTATTTTCAAGGAAATATTCTAGATGATTTTTTAGTTAATTAGAATAAGGTCATAAATTTATACAATTATGTAATGTGTATAAATTTTAGGAAAAATACTTAGAAAATGGAAAAGTTAAGAACTGATTATTGTCTGTATGTTTTTTTATGGATACATAAGATATTTTGTGGATTTTATAAAGGAATAAAAAAGAAAAAATATTTTGTGATATTTAATATATTTGAGAATGTTTATGTTTTTATTTAGGATATGTATATTTTTTATTGGATCATAGAATTTGAAAATTCATTGAACCCAAGGTTGATACAAAATGTTTTATAAATATTACATGATATATATTATATTTAAGAGTATTTATGTTTTTGATTATAATGAATAATCTTCCTTATCTAATTAATAATATATTTGATTTGGACAAAATTTAACAACTTTTAAAGTTTATAGAGAGTTTCAAAAATTATAAATAAAATTAATAAGATAGTTTTTTTGAAGATTAATGAGAATTCAGCAGTTGTTTTATAACCATATAATTTTAAATATGATCATGCATGGATTAAATATTACAAATGAAAATAAAATATAATTAAAGGTAGGTAAAGATAGTTGAAATCATGGTAAATTACATAATTCACTGTTCATACAAACTTGGAGAAAACGTTTTGAGTTTTCCTTTTCTATCTTTGTAGTGGCATAATAAATAATACAACATAACAAGAAAATATGGAGTTCAACATCCTGAAACATTTTATAGTGTTATAAAATGTTTTTTATCAAATGGTGAGGGGCATAAAATTATATAGTGATAATTAGAAATATATTTTTAATGTGATGATTCTTGAACTATTATTTTATAGAATAAATATCACCAAGTGAATTTTGATACTATTAGTAGAGATTAAAGTTCATGTCATGAAGAATATTTCCAAATTGTGTTGAGAGGTTTCTTTCACAAAAATGAAAATCCCTGATAAATAAAGTTCATGCTATTCTTAAGGTGAAATAATGCTCTTGTTGTGAAGAGATTGTAACATTATGAAGGAAGTAACAGTTAAAGAGAAGCTATTAGAACAGACTTATCCCACCTTGGTGAAGATACTCACACCATGAGGCATTCTAGTACAAACATGGATATTTCCAATAATTAATTAAATAAGTGTGTGAATATGGGGGAGAAATTAGAATTAGTTAATCTAAGTTAGTTGTTTGAATTTGAATTTGAAATTAAAATTTGAACATGAAGAGTGGTACTGGAATAAAAGATAAAAATGAATTGCTTATTTTATACATATAGTTGTGTATAACATTGTGCTCAATATTTATGAAAATCATAGTTTAGTGTGAGAGATCTTTGATAATAGTGTATTTAACATACTAAAAAGAGATAAGTTGAATAGAATACTAACAACATTGCATGTTGAAGAATAAGAAGAGAAATAACACATATGTTTCATTGTATTCATCACAACACTATTTTTTGGTAAAGAATAATGAAGTCCCACCAATTATATGTAGTTAATAATCATGGAAGAACTATAATATTATAGAGATATAATCATAAAAGGAATAAGGATAATCCCTACCTTTAATATTATAATGTAATAATGAAACAATATTGATTATAGTGAAGACCTATCTTTTTATATCAATATATAAAAATGTTTATTATCTTGTAATATGTGTTAAAGGATAAAACATAATCATTATATATGTGATGAGGATTCTAGTGGGTCATATGGTCTTAGTTTAGTCTTGATAATACTATGTGTTACTTACAAATTCTAAGTAGTGAACCTTGAACATCGAGTCTATATGTTTTTATCTTTCCTCGGTGTGTGTGAGTTTAAAAATGAAACAAATCACTCTGAAAATTAATAGATGTTTCTTTTAAAATAAATCATAAAAAAGAAAAGAAAATAGATTACCATTCACTAATTCATCCCCACCTTAGTAAGCATACCATACCTATGGACATCACAATTTTCACAAAAATGAAACTTTAAGTTTATAAATTCACTCATGAAAAGGTTTCAAGGGAACTTATTGGTGAGAAAAGGGGAAGATGAATATGAGGAATGATTTGAAGAAAATAAGCCACAATTTATCTTATATATAAAGGATATAATTATGGAAATAACTGAGAAAGCTGAATTTTAAATTGATAAAGAAGATCAACCATATGGTATCTTTAAATTGATAGTATAACCTAATGGATATATTGAAAATATCGATCCTCAGTGAATAAAAATATAAAAACCGGTACGATGTTGAAGCAATCATTAGAATATGTTGACCAAAATAAAGATAAAATTACTCATCTAGAAAATATAGTGTAATAACATGGATTATCTAAAAATTTGTCTATATATTTTATGAATTTAAATTTATAGATCAAAGAACTTGAAATATGATTGATGAAATCAATGCATAGATCATAGAGAAAAAGAGTTGAATTCCACAAAGGATAGGTGTTTACTTTATGAAAGAAAATTAAATCTGATGTGAAATAAAATGGTTTAAATAATAATTCATATTTTATAAATTTATTCTATGAATAATTGTTGAAAAGTTTCAAATAAATCTCCTTAGGTGTTTATAAATTACTAAATGATTAGAGACCCAATTATATGGGTAAAATTATATTTATATTTAATGATAAGACATAAAAATTGAGGAAAAATATATATAAATTAATGGAAATAAATGTTTAGATATAGGATTTAATCTTTTATGGTTTACTAATAGCTAATGAACTAGTTAAAATCTAGAGAAATATAGAGATATAGAGAGAAGAGATATCCCATGATGAAGTTTATATTTTGTTTATATCTTGATTATACAATAAATTATCAAAAGGAGGTATAAAGTACCTTATGTGGAGAAGAACCCAAGAGATAATGAATTAGGATGTGAAAATATCCTATATAACATAAAAAGATAACTTATTATCGATACTATTATCATTTCTCTAATATTGGTCATAATGCTATGAATTGTATGGAGTATAAGAATAAAAAAATTTCCAATGGAAATGAAAATAAGATGGATGCATTGAAACTAATCATGATTCCTATAGAGAACATTTTTTACCCATCAAAGGAAGAAAATTATGACGTCACTTCCCATAATGAAGGAAGTGAGGATAAAAAGTCATTGAGCCAACCTAACTAGGAATCTCTTGGAAGGAAAAGAATAAGATTGAGAAGGAAATATAGACTGAAATTTCTCTCAAATAAATGAAAAATTGTAGAACCTGGGTTCTTAACATGATAATCTCACATGACCAGAAACATGATCCTTATGAAAAATGTGGAAGGAATAGTGTTGGTATAATCTATTTTTGGGAATTATAGATCATTAGATATATATAAGAAAGTTAAAGGACAAGTCTAACTAGAGATGATATGAAAAATATGAATAGTTTCTATGTAGATGATCTACGACATAATATTTTGGGCATTATCTAACTTTTGACTTAGAACATGAATTCACATTCATGAAAAAGTTATTATTGATCAAATAGTAGTCTACAATATCATTAGTGAAAGGCTGGAGGCAAAACTAAAACTTATATCTAGTGGAAAAAAAAGATAACTATTGTTTCCTTATAGTGGAAGAAGAAAACAACCTTTGACATTGAATGATCACGAATATTGTCACGAACCAGCCTAGGTCGACCCTGAACCGGTCACCCGAGCCGGTCCATGGCAGGTCCCGAGGGGCATTCCCGATCCCCCCAAGAAGGAAACTAGTGTCGGGGATCAGGTTTTTAATCGTTGGGAACAATTTAGACCAAACAAACCAGGATCTGTAAGATAAAAACAAACCAACAAAACAGAAAACACAACAACCGAAACAAAACTACAGAACAACCATACCTCCACGTGACCTCACAGTCACCACCCAACTAAACACCAGCATCGCTCCATCAATGAGCGACTCAAACCAGGAAAACCTGAACAGATGTAACTTGCAACTAAAATGGTAAAAGATAGTCATGATCACAAAAAAGTACTCAGTAGGTGATCCCAATAACAAATCCCAAAGCACTTCTAGTAAAAAAAGAATCTACAAATTCCAGGTTTGAACTACAATGTATAAAAGTAAGCTTTCATAATATTTCACTTGAATATCAAAACACGATACATTACCCTTATTCTTTTTCAAAAGTTGAATTCCTTTCATTGGTGCAAAATTTATTCTAAAGGAGAAAGAAGTGTTACATTTTCTAATTTTACACAAAGAGAATAACGCATCTTCATTTGAAAACCATTTTCACAGAGTATAACGGTATAATCTGTAAAGAACAACTGAAAGTAAACAAGCAAGGAACATCAAGTAACCATGGGTGATCCTAAACATCCCTAGAAAACTCCTAGACATACTCGAGTTCAGACTACCTGCCGGCAGGGTACTCCACATTCAATAACCAACTGGCCATCCTAACATCCAACCGGTGGCACGCCCCACAAGGCCTACCTACTAAGGGGGGACTAACCCATCTAATCGGGGTTAGCTAGAAACCATCACTCGATTCTCTAAAAGACACCCAGGAACCCATGGTGGTTTTAAAAATACTGTGTAAGTGGGAGGCCCTCGCACGCGTGACTCACCTCACCGCACTTGTCATCCCCTTACACGGACACCGCTACACGACAATCCTCAAAGGGAAGTCCCCCTGTATTGGTTCCCCTGAAGTACGTATATATATATATATATATATATATATATATATATATATATATGTAATCAGTTCACAATCAATAAAGTGCCAAACAGGCCGCTACATCAATTACGTTTAGACCATTTAGTACCAAAGCGTTTCCAAAAGATATGACACACACCATCACGTTGAAAAACAGAAAAACATACTTTGAAACTCATTTAATGAAAGCCAAACCACCACTGAAAAGTTTCAAAATCCAATTTAAAGGCCAAATGGGCATTTCTTTTATCCATGTTTTTCAAGAAATAACCACTTTCCATAAACGATACACCCAACATTTCACACACACCAACCATTTAAAACACTACTCAATAAGACTTGTACATTTCATAAAGTACTCATTTAGCAACATCACAAGAAAGTCACAAAATTAAATCCATGAAAATATTTTCAATGCGATTCAAGGAGTAAACAGATTTCAATTTCAAAAAGTCATGACTCTAGTAATAGCTATCCAGTGCTACTATAAATTTATTGAAAGATAATGAAATGACAAGGAATAAATAAATTTCTAAATTTAAAAGCAAGTGCACTGGGAGACCTACCTTGACTTGTAGCTAGTTTTCGATGACACGACACGCTTCACACTTGAGCACAATAAAAAGCAAGTGGGTAATTTCGATAACGCAAAAATACCTCGTGAACACGCTGCAAAAAAGTAGAATAACTAAAACACATAAACACCGATTTAAAATAGTCCAAAAGAATGAGAACATAAAAAGAAAAAGTATATATATATATATATAAACGTTGATATAAAATAATTTAGGTAAGAAACAAAGAAAACATCACCTCGGTTCGCAAACTGAACCCGATGATGCAACACACCTCACACAGGTGCGTACGCGCTCGCAAGTTGAAGACCTCCGCGTTGCGGAATTACTCTGCCAACGCGCTGCACAAACCAAACAATCAAACAACCAACCACAAAATATATATATTCAAATGACACTAAACATACCTCGATGCAGACGCGCTCAAACGCTGGGGTCGCACACTGATTTTCGGGTGCACCGCTGGCCGGCGGTGGCTGGCTGGACCGCAGAAAAATGACGGGACGCCCGAACGGGCGGCCATAGGGGTGAAGGTCGGTGGCGACTCACCGGAGCTCGACCGGAGGTCACTGAAGTGGGGGCCGGAAGCTGCTGGCCGGCGGTGGGGGCTCGCCGGAGAAAACGCCAGAGGGCAGAGAGTGCAGGCGGTGGCCGGGAAATAGCGGAGGGTGGGGGGTGCAGGTCGCGGATGCCGGAGGGAAGCGTGCGGGCCGCCGGACGCCAGAGCGGAGGCCGGAAAGGGCGTCGGGTGGATAGGGAGTCACGCGGGGGCGGTGATCTGGCGCGGCGGGGCTCTGCGCCTGAGAGGAGGCCGGACAGGGCGCCCGGCAGACAGGGGGTCGCGCGGGGGAGGCGAGCCGGCGCGGCGGGGCTGTGCGCTGGAGCGGAGGCCGGACGGGGGCCAGTGCGCTTGAGGAGACAGAGACATTGGGTAGAGGGGGTGGCGCGGCGCGCGACTGGAGGCAGGAGCCGGGAGGCGCCATAGGGAGCGCCAGACGTGGAGGTCGGGACAGTGATAGAGCAGGGAGGGGGTGGCCGGCGCGACGCGTAGAAGGGGCTGGGGGTGGCTTGCGCAAAAGGGAAGGAGGGGGGTGGCACCGGGTAGATCTAGGGTTTGGGGGGGGGTTAATTTTTTTTCTTTTTCTTCAACAAATAAAAACTATAATAATAACAATAATAATAACTATATTAATAATAATAAAATTTATAATAATAATAATTGTAAAATTTATAATAATAATAATAATAATAATAATGACGATAATAAAAAATAGTAATAATAACAGTTTTGAATAATAAAAATAATAAAATTTCAACATAAAAATTTTAATATTTAAAACATCAGGCGAACACACGGTCACCTCTAGCGATGCGGTGACCGCACACCGGCGCGAAACCCGCCACCACAATTAAACCTTGAAAATTTCAAACCGGGACTAAGAAAGGAGTGAAAAAAGGCATCTGCGGTCGGGGTGTGACAATTCTCCCCACTACAGACACTTTATGCCCCCAGAAAGTCACCAAGCCAGAAGCTGATCAAGACTCAAGTCCAAGCCCAAACAGAACCAGAAGAACCAAAGAGAACTGAGAAACTCGGAATGATCTTACTCTACACAGGTCACACCCGACCGATTCAAGAGCAAACTGAAGTCCGAGGTTGAGGGGAAAAAAATAAGGGGTTCTCCCCACCACAATGAATTAAATAGTTCGAAAATTTAACACCCAAAACATACCACTACAGGGAGGCGGGTCGTTCATGGGAACTCACAACTATTTCAAACCAACTCGTATAGCACGATTAAAACAACAACTCCATCGAAACATTGAACCCTCGTCCAAAGACAACAACCTTCAATACTAGGGGAAACCCACAAAAAGACATAACCCAGACATCGAGTCGGAAACATGACCCATTGAAATCCACGAAACATAACCACATCTTCCCAGAATTGCTAAACTAAGGTCAACCCACCGAAGGGTCAAACACACTTTTAATAAAGACGCGCGATTTCAGAAAATCACATCCACACAAACCAGACTTCTTGGATTATAATAGAACAAGTCCATCATAACTTTATGGAAAAACAACACACTTACAACGATGTTGAAACTTTAATAGTAGAAAAACAAATATGAAAATATTGTTAATTGTTCCATCGTCAACACGGAAAACGAAACCCGAACCAAGGCTTCACGCCCCTGGGAACTCCTGACTGTGCGGGAGCTTCACCCCGAGACTTGTGGCTGGGGCTCTGATGGCAGAACAATCTCCTGCCTCACAGTCAGATACAGACACACTTCAATCACGGCGTCCTATTCAAGAGACGCTTCCTGCAAAACTTCTCCAAATGACCCAGACAGCCGCAATGATGACACGTCTTCGGAGGGTTGCGACAGGAGGGCTTTAAATGACCGAAACGACCACACTAATAGCATACCCCAGAATTATCTGACGAACTAGAAGCTGGGGCCAAAGGGGACAACTCTTTGGGAACATGTTCCTCTGACATATTTTCCTTGCCAGATGGGGAACTCTTACGAACAACCGGGGATGCTGGAGTACTAACGAACTGTGTTCCAGAAACCAACTCAGCTAAAAAAGCATCCTCCACCAGCTTCTCAAAACGATGGTCTTTAGAAGGGAGGACCCGCTCCTTGAACTCTGGACGAAGACCCCCTGTGAAAATAGAGGCCTTCATGAACTCATGCGATGATACCTCTAGAGAAAAGGAAATCAGTTCCCTGAAATGGTCAACATATGCCTTCACCGTTTATTGGCCTTGTTGAATATGAACGATCTCTCTCTTTTTCTTCAGCTTCACTTATTCAGGTACAAACCATTGGAAGAAAATGGTTTTAAAGACATCACACGTCATTCCGACTTGTGTTGAAGGTGGGGAAACCACCTTCCACTGGTCTAGAGATGGACGTTAAAACAATCTCATAATATCATGAACCCTAACAGTCTCGGGAGTTCCCAACATTCTAAAGATACTCTCCACTTCTTCAAGCCAATCTACTGCTTCTAACGGGCCTTGATCACCACGAAGAATAGGCAATGTCTGAGAAAGACCAGAAACTGGGCATGACTCGTTAGAAACTTTGGGGATCTTTTTGGGTGACATTATCGGAACAACATAAAAACACAAAGAAAAAAATCAGCATCCAATCAAATCTTAATCAAAAGGACAATCGCATACCAACAACTGGCTCGCACACCAAAAATCCACTTTTCAAAAATCACCATTTCATTTCAAGACTACTTCCAAACACAAAACCCACTTTCCGAAACAAAATCCAATTTCCAAAATCATTTTCCTCTTTCAAATATCATTTTAGGAAGACAAGGTCAAACCTTTGGTTTCAAATAAACACCCACAACATTTCATGAATCGTCGCATGTGTGTCCATCCATTCCACTCACGTCATCCACGAACAAGTGCCTCTCATGCACTTTTCGCACAAACCTGCACACATGTAATCATTCATAAGGAAAACCAAGGGTCGCACCCAAACCATTTGCCTACCAATTCCAAAAAAACACCCAGTTTTGAAGTTAGAACACTTTAAATCTCAAAAATCCCTCTACCAATTTAAACCCATTTAAAAGAAGCCACTTCCATTTCAAAATTCAACTTTAATTTTCAAAAACACGATCGCACCAATCAGAACCAAACATAGTAAAACTTACAAAGAATCACCAGAAGGAGGAACTAGCAGTTACGCTTAACCCAATGACATGGTATTGAGCCACGCACCAAGTAAGCATCAACAACTAGGGGGTACTTAAACCGTGTACTCAGACTCCACATGGGTCACTACTCCATGTGAAATCATGATGTGACACTGGCCCGTCTCCTTTTTCATTCCTGAATCCAAAACGAGGTCAAAAGACAAAACTCCCGGACTACCCCTGGTAACTCGAGGATCAGTGCGAGCAAGAGTTCACGACGCTCTTCCCCCACCTACCTCTCAAGTCTCAAAAGTCCTAATCTCTTTCTACCGAACATCCCCAAATAAAAAAAACCAACCTCCTCTGATACCACTTTGTCATGAACCATCCCGAGTTGACCCTGAACCGGTCACCTGAGCCGGTCCGCGGTAAGTCTTGAGGGGCATTCTCGATCCCCCCGGGATGGCAACTAGTGCTGAGCATCAGTTTTTTAATTGTTGGGAACGATTTAACCCAAAAAAACTAGGATCTGTAAGAGAAAAACAAACAAACTAAACAGACAACACTAACAACTAAAACAAAACTACACAACAACCATACCTCCACGTGACCTCGTGGTCACCACCCAACTAAACACCATCATCACTCCATCACTGAGAGACTCAAACCAGGAAAACCTGAACACAAGGAACCTATAATTGAAATGGTAAAATATAGGCATGAGAACAAAAAAGTACTCAGTAGGTGAGACCGATAAAAAATCCCAAAGCACTGCCAGTAAAAAAAGAATCTACAAATTCCAGCTTTGAACTACAATGTATAAAAGTAAGCTTTCATAAAATTTCACTTGAAGATCAAAACATGAGACATTACCCTTATTCTTTCTCAAAAGTTGAGTTCCTTTCATCGGTGCCAAATTCATTCTAAAGGAGAAAGAAGTGTAACATTTTCAAATTTTACACAAAGAGAATAATGCATCTTCATTTGAAAACCATTTTCACAGAGTATAACAGTTTAAGCTGTAAAGAACAACTGAAAGTAAACAAGAAAGGAACATCAAGTAACCATGGGTGATCCTAAACAGCCCTAGAAAACCCCTAGACGTACTCGGGATTAGACTACCTACCGGCATGGTACTCCACAGTCAATAACTAATTGGCCTCCCTAACAGCCAACCAGTGGCACGCCCCACAAGGCCTACCTACCAAGGGGGGACTAACCCATCTAATCGGGGTTAGCCAGCAACCATCACTCGATTCTCTAAAAGATGCCCAGGAACCCACAGTGGTTTTAAAAATACTATGTAAGTGGGAGGCCCTCGCATGCGTGACTCACCTCACCGCATTTTCCATCCCCTTACATGGACACCGCTACACAAAAATCCTCGAAGGGAAGTCCCCCTGTAGAGGTTACCCTTAAGTACGTATATATATATATATATATATATATATAATCAGTTCACAATAAATAAAGTGCCAAACGAGCTACCACATCAATTACGTTTAGACCATTTAGTACCAAAGCGTTTCCAAAAGATATGACACACACCATCACGTTGAAAAACAGAAAAACATACTTTGAAACTCATTTAAGGAAAACCAAACCACCACTGAAAAGTACCAAAATCCAATTTAAAGGCCAAATGGGCATTTCTTCTATCCATGTTTTTCAAGAAATCACCACTTTCCATAAACGATACACCCGCCATTTCACACACACCAACCATTTCAAAACACTATTCAATAAGACTTGGACATTTCATAATGTACTCATTTAGCAACATCACAAGAAAGTCACACAATTAAATCCATGAAGATATTTTCTGTGCTATGCAAGGAGTAAACAGTTTTCAATTTCAACAAGTCACGACTCTAGTAATAGCTATCCAGTGCTACTATAAATTTATTGAAAAATAATGAAATGACAAGGAATAAATAAATTTCTAAATTTAAAAGCAAGTGAAGTGGGGGACCTACCTTGACTTGCAGCTAGTTTTCGATTACATGAAATGCTTCACACTTGCGCACAAGAAAAATCAAGAGGGAAATTTCGAT
This sequence comes from Viscum album, assembly GCA_963277665.1. Taxonomy (NCBI): domain Eukaryota; kingdom Viridiplantae; phylum Streptophyta; class Magnoliopsida; order Santalales; family Viscaceae; genus Viscum; species Viscum album. The sequence continues at coordinate 2,011,155,286 of OY728125.1, forward strand.
AACGCGAAAATACATCACGAACACGCTGCAACAAAATTAGTATAACTAAAACACGTAATCACCAATTTAAAGTTGTCCAAAAGAATGAGAACTTAAAAATACAACGTATATATATATATATAAACGTTGATATAAAATAATTTAAGTAAGAAACAAAGAAAACCTCAGCTCAGTTCACAAACTAAACCTGATGATGCAACACACCTCACGCAGGCGCGTACGCGCTCACAAGCCGAAGACCTCCGCGTTGCGGAATTACTCCGCCAACACGCTAAACAAAAAATAAAAAATAAAACAACCAACCAAAAAATATAATATATGTATATATATATATCTATATTCAGACGACAATAAACTTACCTTGGTGTAGACGCGCTCAACCGCCGGGGTCGTCCACCGATTTCCGAGTGCGCCGCTGGCCGACGCAAGGCAACGACGGCTGGCCAGACTGCATAAAAACGACAGGATGCCTGAATGGGCGGCCGAAGGGTTGCAGGTCGGTGGCGACTCGCCGGAGCTCGACGGGAGGTCACTGGAGGGGGGTGGGCGAAAACTGCTGGCCGGTAGTATGGGATCGCTGGAGAAAACGCCAGAGGGCAGAGAGTGTGGGCGGTGGTAGGGAAACGGCGGAGGGTGGGGGGTGCAGGTCGCGGATGCCAGAGGGGGACGTGTGGGCCACCGGATGCCGGAGCGGAGGCCGGACGGGGCGTCGGGCAGACAGGGGGTCACGCGGGGGCGGAGAACCGGCACGGCGGGGCTGTGCGCCAGAGCGGAAGCCGAACGGGGGCCGGATGCCTGAGGAGACCGGGACATGGGGGAGAGGGGACGGCGCGCCACGTGACCGGAGGCAGGAGCCGGGAGGCGCGGTGGGGAGAGCCGGACGGGGAGGTCGGGACAGCAACGGAGCAGGGAGGGGGTGGCCGGCGCGGTGGGCAGAAGGGGCTGGGGGCGGATCGCGCAAAAGGGAAGAAGGGGGGGTGCCGGGTAGAGCTAGGGTTTGGTGGGGGGTTTAATTTCTTTTTCTATTTCTTCAAAAAATAAAAACTATAATGATAATAATAATAATAACTATATTAATAATAATAAAATTTATGATAATAATAATTGTAAAATTTATAATAATAATAATAATAATTGTAAAATTTATAATAATAATAATAATAATAATAATGACGATAATAAGAAAATAGTAATAATAACAATTTTTAATAATAAAAATAATAAAATTTCAACACAAAAATTTTAATTTTTAAAACATCGGGAGAACGCACGGTCACTGCTAGCGATGCGGTGACCGCGCACCGGCACGAAACCCGCCAACACAATTAAACCTTGAAAATTTCAAACTGGGACCAAGAAAGGAGTGAACAAAAGGCGTCTGCGTTCTAGGTGTGACAAATATTCATTAACATCCCATGGATAATTAATTAATGTTGAATGATGTGGTTGAAATTACAAATATGAGATGTAATTGTGAGAATAATTATGATGCATGCGTAAGAGGATTTTTTTTAGAATTCCTTATCAGTCGAAGAATAAATTGGATTCAAATATGTCGGACATAATTCACTTCGATGCATATGGTCCAATAAAAGTTCCCAAAATATACTATGAGAAATATTTAATCCCTATTATTGATGATTATATTATAATTAGTTGTATCATGTCCATAAAGGAAAAAACAATAGTAATTGAATATATAATGTGGTTTTGAAGGAGTGAAAAAAATGAAATTTTAAGGAAATTATATGTTTTATAATAAAAAGATACGTAGTACACCTACATTATGGTGTAAAGTTATGTTGAAAAATATCGCATCAAACATTAAGTCTCATTACTAAGAACACCCTAATAAAATGATGTAATTGAAAGGTGGAGCTAGTTCATGAACAACATGGAAAAAAACTTTTCTTATTGGGGGATACATACCATGAAACCATTGGAAGGAAGTGGTATAAGTGGTGGTGTATACAAAAAAATTAAGATTTTCTAAGTCACATCATGAAGAAGTCCCCATACAAAATGATAAAGGGTAGAAAAACATTATTATAATAATTTTACATATTTGGAAGTAAGTGTTGTATATATAATAAAGAGGCACATAAAGGTAAATATGAAGATATAGTAGATAAAGGGATATTCTTCGACTACTCAATCAAGAGTAAATCCTACAAGTGATTTTAATAAGAGGCTGAACATGTTTTTTAACAGAAATAATGTTAATGTTGTTGAAGAAAAATCTATAAATAAATATAGAATTTTATATTTGAGTGAATCTTATAAAGAATTTGATGAAATCACTAAAAATTATTTTTCCTCACACAATCTAGTGTACGAATAGTATTCAAAGAATTAATCAGTTGATAATGATGTTTCTGAAGAAGATCCTCAAATAACACAATAGAAGAATATAAAACCATAAGTCAATGAATCAAATAACATTCATGATAAAAATTCTCCTACACAAACTCATAGAATAAAGAATATATAGCACACTATTCTACTATTATAAGTTGAGGTATCATCATTTGTGGAAGAAATGAAAGATAAATCATTGGTCAAATCACTGAACAAGTTGTTTAATAAAATAGGGAGAATTAATGTTGGAATATTGTAAAGAAGATAATGGATCAATACCTCATTAGAATAAAATTATTTTTTTAAAAAAAATATTATAAGCATAGGTAAGCGATTTGAAACAAGGTAATGATGGTATAAAAAGGTAATGCACATGCTTAATGTGTTCATGTGTAAAAAAATTTACACCAGTGGCAAGACTTAATTCAACAATACCCTTGATAGTTATGGAAAATTAAAGAAATTTAAAAATTTATCAAATAATTATAAAGGTTATATTTCTAAATAGTTTGATCAAGGAGGAGATATATATATATATGAATAATTATGAGTTTGTTAATTAGTAAGGATTAATTAAGGGTGTGTATGATGAAAAAGTCATTGTAAAACTTGAAATAAGTAAAAATAACTAGGTATTCTTGATTATATTTCTTACTAAAAGTGTTTTAATTTTGAGTAGGTGGTGTATGTCATAAAATATGTATTGATCCAATAAAGGAAGAGTTTTTTTGGGTGGTTTTCTATATTTAAAAAATCATATTAGGTGATCGTAAACTAAAATTAGTGAAATTATTTTCTTATTTAACGCGTTTTGAGTTTTCATTGTTAATTATCATAGGTCTTTTTTATTTTATTAGTTTATAATTAAATCAAAAGTAGAGATAAAATTTTCTTCCAAATTACTAAATATATAATGGAATTGATGAGGAAGTTTGAAATACCCTATAGCAATCTGGTTTCCAAACTGACTGTAGTTAGAACCCATATTGGGAAGCATGGAGATGGGAAAAAATTAATTCTACACTATAGTATACGATGATTGAATGTTTATTAAATATCATATCAACATGGATAGATATTTTTTATAATAAATTATTGGTTTCTTATTTTCAAATTTATCCCTGGGTATAACATCTCGTGGATGTTAAAAGAATCATGAGGTATATTCCACTTACACAGAATTATGGTTTAATGTTTTTTTGTAAGAAATGATAATTGATTATTTGAATATTTTGATATATATTATGTTGTAGATGTTGTGTATATAAAATAAACATTCATAGGATTATTCTTCCTCATGATAAAATTCATTGGATGCATTAGTAAGAATCCAGATAGTATCTCACTAATCATGGTTGCAGCGTAATATGTTTTAGCCACAAAGGTGTGTAAATAACTAATATAAATGAAACAAAAAATGAAAAATCACAGTTATAAAGATAAAGTACCCATGATAGTTCTTTGGGATAAAATGACTGTAATCGGGATTATAGTGAACTTGGTATAACATTCATGTTCAAATAATTTTGAGATAGGGTTCTATTTTATTATAGAGAAGGTTGGTAAAAAAATAATTAAGATAGTTCTTGTTGTTATGAATCAATAAGAGGTATAAATATTCAAAAACATATTGGCCACACTAATATTTGAGACGTACTAGTTTAATCTCGATGATAAACTACCTCTATTACCTTAAAAGTACTTATAAAGTCCTCTATAAAAATAAGAATTTATTATCTAACTTAGTTGTCATTGTTTTATATAACATTGACGATGTGAAATTTATTTCATATATTTTTTCACATACATTTTTGGGGATTTACTATACATTTAATGTTAATTTATATTTTAATTTTCTTCATTATAGTGTTGCATTAATTGGGAAATTTAATTATTAAATTTATGAATTCTTAACTTTATATTATTTTTTATATATAAATTTTTAATTTATACATTCTATATATTTTTTATTTTATTCTGAATTTTATTTTAAATTATTAATTTGATGTACTGATTTATTATGGGTTCTTATTTAATTTTAAATTACATGTTCTTTATTTTTTTTATTTTTATTAAATGTTATTATAGTTTATATTTCAATTTATTCATTTAAATGTTAAACTTTTTCTTGAAATTTTCACTTAGGGTTAATTTATTTTGAATTTATTTTTTTAATCATTAATTTCAATTTAAATTTTTTATTTTTTGTGTTAGGGATAATCCAAGTAATAAAAATTTCTTATTGTAACCATGTATCCAATTATCAATGTAGCCAAAATTATTGGGAAGTCCATCATATATGGATTTATTCATATCCACATACGTGAATTGTAGAAGAAATGAAACATCCTAACTTTGAAGATCCCAAGTATCCAAATGTCTATAGATCCGATTACCCATTTTCACTACATAGTACATGTATCCAAATATTAAAATATGGAAATGATTTTCAAACCACATAACAATTTATTTCGGGTATAAAAAAACAACATACATATTTTTCCACCACATATATAGAGAAGAAACTAATATTATAATTTATTATGGAGAGATATGTGGCTGAATGAGATTAGTTATTGAACTATTATTTCTAAATCTTGGCGATGAAGTATTAATACTGAAATTGTGAGAATAATTTTCTTGGTTTGCACTATCTTCTTATTTCCATTAGGTAGTAGAGTCCAAATGAAATTTGTCACTAACCAAGGGATACTATAGAATGAAGACTAATGAACTCAGAAATCAAAGATTCCCAAAATCATGTCAGCATTCAATGTATTTTCATAATAAAAAGATGATATTGAGCTTGCTGGTTGAAGATAAAAAAATCCATCATCAATGAAGAAGAATGACCAAAATAAAGAAGATGAATATGAGTTTGGAACTAAAATATGTCGATTTTACCAAACCATATGAATCCCGGGAATGATCATGTTACTTTCTTGAGTTGATAACAAAAAATTTAGAGTCGAAAGTGCCCTTGCGAAGATGGGTTTGGACAGATTCTTGGGATTCAAAAGTTGAAGAAGATTATGAATCCTAATTGATACGAGATAGAGATTAATCTCCAAGGTTGATCAAAATATAAAAATAATTTTCATGATTTATAAAGAATATTTCATTCACTATATTTTTGTTGTATGTTCTATAGGGCCACTTTGATCCCTAATTCTATGGACACTAATTTGAAGAGTCATGTGTATCATTTTTTCGATGAAATACTATAATAAAGTAATTTTTTTTTGCAGAAGAACCATTGCGAGGTTGGTTTAGTGCATCAAACCTATCTAATGAATATTGTTTATAAGAGGAATAATAGAATTGAATAAAAATAATTCTTTTGAATCATGATTTTGAATAATCTCAATATTAGTTTACCCAACATGTGACGGATAAATATGTTTGTTTCAAGTCTGTGGCCATAGGGTGTTGTTCTAGTGCCGGTTTTACTAATAAATATGACACTAGATCCATATACAAGCTATTATATAGATCAATTGTTAAAATATTAAGTATAGGAAAAGTAGGATTCCACTATGATATTTTTTTCAACAATTTTATGATAATATTTAATGTCTTTCAACTAGATCATAAAATTATACTTTTATATTATTAGAGATATTTATTAAATTAAAAAAACAATGACTTAAGGATAATGAGTAATAAATTTCATATTATTAGGATATAATTAATTCAATGATTGATGGACGTCAGTATATTAAATATTTAAATTAGAATTATAGAGGTATTTTGTAGTGGTTAGTGTGGAATAATTTTTATTCACAATAAAGATAGGTGACTAAAGTGAAGATAATAGAGTAGAGATTTGCAAGAGAAGTGGGAAAACTCTTGCCTTAGGAATCAAAGGAGCCAACGTTTTAGGAATAAATAGACTTTTATATATAATATTTTTTTCTCTTTATCCTCCTCAAATATTTCTATTTAAATATTATATTTCTTGAATATATTTTAATTTATTCTTTTCAATCATCTGTACTTAATTTTATTAGGGAAGTTGGGTTGTAAAAAGGATATTTTTCAATATTTTTTATTTTATTTTCATAATTATGTTAGTGTAGTATTATGTACATTGTTATTCATTTAATTCTTGATGAGTATCATTTTTATTAATATTATATGTTCTTAAAGGAGACAATAAGAAAATATTTTAACTTTTGTTCTTCATCTGAAGTAACTAAAATTAGAAAATGTTGGTGCCTCTCTTCTCCATAAATGAACAATTCATTCCATGAAATATTTTTGACTGATCATATTTTAAGATATTTCATTATACTATGGAGATAAAATAATTATATTTAGGTATTTCAATGCACTTTTTATTTCAATTTTATAATTACATCATCTATCTTTATCCCTATCATTTATATTTTCTCAATACCATCCTTATATCATGACCTTCACTTCTCGGATTTTTATTCATTGTTATTTTTTTAGGTTACACATTTATTTTCCCTTATCTATGGAATTGATAATCTTACTTACCTTATATATATTAGTTAGTAAATTTTTAAAAATTAATTTGACCTGATGCAGTGAATTTTATAATTAATTGAACTTTGGTTTTATTTCCAAATAGTAAGAATGGAAATATAAATGAATAAGATTCTTCTCTCAAGGGAAAGTATTGTTTTGAGGGAAAGTATTTGGAACAAATATTTTGTAATACACAATCCATGGGGGTGGGATTTTAAAGGATTCTATAATTTGAATGAAGTTAATATGGTTGGATTCGAGGGTATATTTTTAAAAATTTCTATGTTTATCAATATGTTGTTCATGGTGGAGCTTACAAGTAAGTATAAAATTATCTTTTAATCTATTATTTTAATTGTAGAGAATGAATCACCTAAAAATATAGTGATGGAATGGTTAATCTATTTGTTTTCTAGTTCTAGAGTGGTATTTGGTTTGAAAACACCAAAGATTTCCAACAAACCTAAAGGGAGAGAATGTTTGAACTAGGGATGTCATTGGTTGTGTCTATTGTCTTAAATAGAATAATTATAGAAACATTGGTGTATGTGTTGTGGTTTTAATAATTCAATGATAAGAACAAGTGTTTATAGGTGATATCTATATAGAATTATATTTTTCTATACTTAGAGAATAATTTAATAATATTTGAGGTTATCAAGAGTTGGTTTAGCCAATAGAAGGAAAATAAAGGTGAAATGTTAACACTGACACCTTTAAGGGCATCCATGGGTGGTTAATAAATTACTTTTTAAGAGTAATTCTTTTATTAAGGCTATGTAAGATAAAAACATAGGTAATGGAGATTTTATCACATCAAAAGAGTAAATTATACACTATAAATATGGATACAAAGGAATAAACAAGTCTGGAAATGAAATAGTGTTTCTACATAGAGGAGTAGAAAATGTTGCAACTAATTCCACATAATAATAAATCATGTGTATATAAGAGTTGATTCTTCAATATCCTGAATTTTGCTATACGAAAATAGGCATAATCATGCTGAAATGAAATAGATTTAATAACATAGATGGAGGATGTGATGTTGTAAAGACCCCAATGAATAATTGGCATCGTTTAGTAAAAATGAAAAATGATTGGATCATATTGTAATTAGGTGGTTGTGAACTAATGGGGTTATTTCTAAAAAATTAATTGAACATGTAGAAATTGATAAATATAAAACCAATTCATAATTGATATACCACACCATAATAGGTCAATTTTAAAGGGATTCAGGAAGACCAAAATTTTATATTTTAGTGTTTTAAATAATATATCATTATTTTATTTAATTAATATAGACATTTATAAAGATCATTCCATAATTATTATAATCACTCAATAATCATTATGTTCTCAATGAGCATAAATACCCAACAAAGAAAGACTCACTCAAAAGAAGGTAATTTCAGAAGTGTTTTATAATTTAAATAAATTTTTGATTTCATGGTATCTATCATTAATTTATAAAATTTAATGAAAGTTTAATGACCGGTTTAAAATCCAAAATCATGGGTGACATGTGATAAATTCATGGAGAATTTTTTTGTAATTCTGATCCCTTTATATTGGATAGATAAATAAAGAAATATAAAGTGGTTTTTAGAGAGCCATTTGAAACATAAAAATATTGGATAGGTTTCCTATATCTATGATTAATTACATTTATGATATTAAGTTTATTATGAGAACATAAGAACAATGAAAACACCCAATATGGTTTGGGGTTTATTTTTTTTGAAAGAATTATTTTGAGCGATTATCAAGTCAAAAAATATTTATAAATCTACTTTGATATAGTGAGTAGGTTGGGAGAAAGATGAGGTGACCCTCGGATCAATAATGAGTATTCATTAAAGATTTTTTATCATTTATAGTGAATATTGATATCGTTTCAAACATTATATATTATATGTGCATGATATTGGTAGGTTTGAAGGGTTTATTCCATTGGAAAGAAATTATTTGATCAATGATTAGAAAACATAACATCCAAATTAAACCAGTGATAGAGAGTATTTAGGCTAGTGGATGCAAAAATAGATGAAGATAAATAATCTAAAAGATGTGGTAGTGTTTGTACACATAATATCTCATATTTCAGGACATATAATATGTTATTCCATACGATATTGGTATCTCAATGCCTTTTACATTAAAGATATATCATTTCCTAGGATATCCATCATATGAATATTTTGGGTATGATATTTTTGAATCATATAACATTATTCAACCCATTTTAGTTCATATCCATCATCAAGATACATAGAATCTATCATTGATTGTTACTTCCAACATTCTTTATATCAAAGGACACAACCTGATAGAAATATAGTCATTTAGGTGTCATAATTTCCATGACCTTATCATATTTGAGGGCCATTCAAATTTAGTTATATCTAGAATAACTTTTTATGAAAATAGCAATTAAAAAATTATTGTCACACCGATCATTAATTTTGTGATTAGGATAGAAAAACCATAATTTGGACAATGAAATTTTGGGTCACCAATGTTGATGCAAACATTGAAATAACTATCCTTATTATTCAATGGGATAATGTAGGCCATCCACTTTGGGTGTTAGGACTCTTAGATAAATAAGGACTTTAATAATTTATCCAATTCAAAAACTAATATGAAATTATAATATGAATACATCATTTTAGATTCATGCTTATCACAACTGTGTCCAACTGGTCAACCTACATGATGAATGTATACTTGAGGTTTCAATCTATGAAATTTTGTGTAACTCTACACAAAGATATCTTGACTAAAGTAATGTGGTGTATTTATATTACTCACCATGATTCATGGATGCACTAAATAACATAGGATGTGGGTGAGATATCCCAAAAATCACATATATAAATATTACAACAATATAGATTAATATTCAAAACATCGCATAATAATAAATTCACAAGAACAATAAAAATTTATTTCCATTAAAGATTAGGTACATAAATATATTATCTCAGGAAATATGTTCAACATATACAACAATTTTATTCTTAGAAAGTACACTTTTTAGTCATACTATACTTAAAACATTTCTTTATACCCTAGGTAAAGGAAACATAATAAATGGTGATCCCAGATACTTAATATTGTAATCAAGTGTGATATTAATCAATGATCATATGTAAGCATAACATGATTATAAAATTATGAGAAAAATATATTAACTTTTGAAAATCATACCCAATAATTGAAACATCCTAATCATGGAATAAGGATTTGGTAGTTCAAATGACACAAATCATATAAGAACCAAAGATCATGGGCCACAAGATCAAATCATAATAATAAGAACCTAACATAGATACTAGTATATAATGTGTATCATAGTCCTATTCATAGAAATTAATTTTCAAGGATCTCTACAAAGACTGTCATCACATGTATTGTTTGGGCTAACCACCCCTATACCCTCTTTAGGCTCTAGATAACCTCCCATATACCCTATTTTATGCTTGGGATAACCTCACATATACCCTCTTTCAGGATTGGTATAACCTACTATATACCAATTATTCCCATTAAAATTTCATATCACCCAAGGAATTGAAGGGTTTTAATGGACCCACCCATTATAGAATCACAATCCCTTAATATGTATACCTAAAGATCATATTTTTTCATTTTATCATATATTAAAACATGGAAATTAAAAGGGGATTCATCATGATTTAATCATCATATTCAATAACCATATTGAGAAACAATAAATACTTCTATAAATGGATCATATCCCTAGTAAACCATAATAAACATAAAAGGATGTTCTTATAGATGAAAATACATTTAAAATATCATTGGAAAGTTTTTTATGAAAATACCCCTTCCATTTTGAAGTCACATAATTGAAATATAAAAATTTATATGATATTAAGAAAAAAACATTATTTTAAAATAACCATGGAAACTTACAAAGGAATATTTAATGTAAATATTATTCTTAATAGTGGGAAAATGAATTCGTGTGGTATGCGTTAAAACAAATATTACATTAACACCTTTAGTAAAGAGTTCCTCATTTAGAAAATTACAAGAATATTCCTCTCAAATAATTTTCATAATGAAAATAAAAATGGGTCGAAATTATTTCAATAAATCATTTAAGAATAATAAAACATTCTTAATTTTTTTATAGAAATTTAGACATGGATGAAAAGTATTCCAAAACAAATAGTATAACTAAGATAGTTTTCTTTAAAAAATTATTTCATATTTCTAAGTACTTATAGAGAGGTAAATTAATGTAAATTTTTTAATTTAAATAAATAAATATAATATGAGAAACCCTTACCTCAAGAATGACATTATTAATAAGTGTTATTAACCAACTCTATAAATAAATTTAAATTTATTATAATTCTAAAATATAAACATATTAACACTTATAATACAACCCATGGTTTACTTATAATATATTACCACCCATTAATTAATAAACCATTATTACCATCAGTATTTTTGGTATTAATTTCTTTTTTTTTCATGCATGTTTCTGTTTAGTAGTTTTGTTTCATTCACATTTATTATGGTTACATCTTGTAAATAATCTCAATACTTTTATAATTATCATATTTAATTAATATATACACTTTTAAAATCATTTATATAAATCATTAATGAAAAAACGGAACACATGGATTCAGGGAAGTGGTAGTACACACATACGCATGAGTGATGTTATCGTTTTCCAACGTATGAGAAAGTAAGATGTTAGATAAGATATTATAATTATATAAGAAATAATATGTAATAAATTTTATATATAGAAATAAAATTCATCATAATAATCATTTATTAATTATGGTTATGTAAAATGAATCATATCACTATGTGGTGGTGGTTTTCCACATGTACACACGAGTGATACTTTCGTTTATTATTTGAAGAAAGGAGGTGTAAAAGGGTTGTACCACAATAATTACAACATATTGTTATATTTATTATATTGGATTAATTATGTTAGTATAGATATAATAGATTTATAGGTATTATATGAAGAAATAAATATAGAAAGAGTCATGTAAGATGATTACCTCTTCTTTGAGAGACCTCCTTTGGCTTGCATCTTATGACTTCATAGGATGGTTTTATGGAAAGAAAATAAGATAAATAATGAAGGTAATGAATCTAGAAAGGTTTTAGGACAATTTTTATCTGATATAGATGTATAAAATTATCTGAATAATGGAGTATAAGAGGTTCACTTTTGAAATTGAGTGGATGGGCACACATGGAATTACATAAAAATTTCAATAATATAAATTAACTTTCATGTGAAACTAGAAAATGAAAGGGTAATACATTTCTATCAGTACTAGGACTATATATTTATACACATGATAGCTAGACAAACATCCATAAAAAGGTGGAGAGCTGATCACGATACAGATGCTGGGGAGGGGCAGTTTCAAGTAGTCATAGTCTGTATGATTTCCTTAAGACCTACAGGTCCTATAATGTCTCCAAGCCTATAGAAAATGTAATTTCTAACCATACGGGCCATTTAAGGGTCCCCCTTCATCCCTTGAAAGGGGGACTATCAAAAAATAATTAAAAATGAAGGCTTTCAGGCCATTCAGGCAGGTGAAACTGTAAAAAATAGCCAATAATTTGAATATAGGATAATATAACGTAGAAATATTTTAAAAAATTAATATTTATACATGTTTACGTGAAAATTTTACTCTTATCTATTAGTTAAACTACTGATAAACCCATTTTAACCTTAACCATAATAACAATTTTTTATTATTTATAATAATCATTATGACCACAAATGAAAGTATAATCAATAAAAAATTTAAAAAATATAATTCCAAATAAGAAATAAATTTTATCATATTAAATTTCTATAAGTGGATGAAATTGATTTTGATATAAACAAACAAAACATGAAAAACAAATTATTTAGAAAAATACAATTTTAAGAATAAGATTGAGTTTACTTTCCTTCTATTCCAAGTAAAAAAAAATAGATGAATTTTAAAATATTTTATTGAATATATACTATAAAAATTTGATTAACACCACTAATTAACAATGATTTATTTAATTTATTAAGAGAAAAATTGAATATATAAAAACGTTTTTTGAATTATAACTCTTTTTACCATAAAATGATTTTATCATCGTTCATAAAAATTATAAATAATTTATGAATAATTATTCATTCATTACTAATAATTTTAATTTAAAAAATTATTTAAATAGTGATAAATATATTTTTTTACATAAAAATTCATAACACCTTGAAAAATAAATTTCTTCATAAAATAGTTCTTTTAATTGTGAAATGATTTTAATAATAAATTAATTATTATTTAGTAAGTGTTAATAAATAAATTTTAATTAATTAAATTATATATATATATATATTTTATATTGTTAATAATCAAATTCATAATAATCAGTCCTACCACAAGGTTATAAAGGCCATAATATATCATTTTTTCATTTAGTCTTGGGAATGCATGTAAAGAATGATATGAAATAATTCAAATTTGTTTCAAAGGAATAAATATACAATATTAGGGTGTTATAATGGGTCCAATTTAGTTCCCAAATTCACAATTTTGAGTGCATCAATAGTGTTGAAGACAACTTCTCAAAGGTTGTTAGGCAATCTTTGAGCTTATCCTCATTAGTATTATGAGTGAAAGATTGATTAGTCCTTGAATCCTAAAATGGGCTCACAATGTTTTATTTTTCCATAATAGTTGTATAATCATATAAAAAAGAAAAATAATCTTCAAAACCTACAAAAAACTTGTGAATTATTACAAATGTTCCCAAAACCTATGTCTTATATTGGTTATGTACTCTTATTTCATCAAAATTTAATGGTTAAATTGATTGTGATTCATTATAATATATGTTATGATAGAGACTCTCTATGTTAGGTTCAATGAACATTGGTAGTATATAGAGATTATTAATTTATTATAAAAATAATTATGGTTCAAAATATAAACCTACATATATATCACAATATAATAGACTATATTGAGTTCCTTTTCCCTTTACCTAAAAGTACTAAGTCGCTTCCCATGATTGATTTTGTTTATTAAATATGATAAATAATGATCTAAGAAAATATCATTCAAACCATTAAAATCAATATTTGGGGTGATCTCCAATTCATTTGGAGTTTCCACCCACACTAACTTTTCCATCTATGTTTGTGTCCCTCTAACATATAGTATCTCATATTAATAGTTTCACATGAGTCAAAAGGTTAATTATTACTATAAATCACTCTTATTGCCCAACTAATATAATAATTCATGAATTTATGACATGAAGAAGGTAATTTTACATATAATTGAATATATGTAATTCTTAACAGGGTTCAAATTTCAATTTATGTATGAATAACCATGAATATAAGACTGGCCCCATGTTCTAACGATGAGGGTTTTCAATTAAATCTTTCCCAAGGGATTCTATTTCCTCTTATCCTTACCCAAAATTTTTGATTCATAAGGAACATAATAATATTCATTTTATCCCAAATGGTGGAGGATTTAATAAAAAACTAGGTTAATTATTGAACCATTTTTAACCCAGGATTGATGAATTACTGAATCATTGATATTTTTATACACATATTAGTGTCTGATGTGACCTTATAATTATATTTCTTTATCTTATTATTTAGGGACTATGGTTCTGTATAATTTGGTGAATCAAATATTATAATGATACATCCCAGTGGTGGTCACATTTATTTTAAAGTCCCATGAATTTTTCAAAGTATAGAAAAGGGTTTCTTTATGTTATTCAGACAAATGGAGTGAATCCAGTATTGAATGTTTTTCTAGAATAATGGAGATATTTTTCAACATGTCATATTTATGATCTAAGGTTATTTTTGTTCAATGTGTTTATTCTTGGACTCAAGGAAAAAATGGATAAGTTTTCTATGAAAATTATTCTATAGGTGTCTAGAATGATGTTTCACTTAATTTATGTGGCATGGAGGTACAAAATAAAAATAAACATTGATGACGACTTGGTGATTTTATTTTGGAAATTAATCCACCACACATATGGGTGGGGGGTTTAGAAATAAAGATTGAAAAATAATATTTTCACTCTCATTGGTATTGTTGAATTGTCATTCTTCTAGTTTCATTGACATGTATGATATGGTCAAGAATGATTCGTTGACTTCTATTAATGCTTTGGGTATATCACAGACCACGTTATATACTTCTATAGGAATTTCCAAAACATACTAGTTCTTAAAACTCCTCTTAATCAACACATTTTTTTAATAAATCAAATGGTGATAACATAAGTAAATTGATATAGTTAATTAGTAAAAAATATTGTTGGGTGGGGAAGTGTGCATCCTCAAAATGATAATGGAATGAAATATGTTATAATTTAGAATATTTTTGGTATCTAAAAATGATACTCATATATATAATTATTATATTTATGTTAAGTGCAATTTTATTGGGAAAACTTGGTGTCAGAGGATACTGTTGTGGGTATTTCAAATAGAAATATTTTCACAAATGGTTAATCCATTCATGAATTGATGACCAGGTGTCTTTTCTTAATTAACATTTGAGATATCCACTCATTGAATTTATATGATTTTTTCTCAACACTTACCAAAATTCTTCCTTTTCATTGGTGAAATTATCTTAAAAAAATGTATCTCCCTCCTTGGTATTATCCAATAACACATATTATTGATCTTCTATTTTGGGAGAAAATATTTGAATATCAAACATCAGGAATTTTGTATCCCAACATACAATGAAAGGGTATATAATTATGGAAATCATTAATCCTTGTATTATTCGATTTCTTAACTTATAATAGTGTAACAAAATTAGTTTCTGAAATATAAAGTAAATACATTGGAACCTAACTAATCCAAAATTTAATAGATATTATTTTTATTATTATAAAAATATCAATTACTTTACTCATTATTCATATATTATTTATTTGAATTAATGTTCAGATATTATTTCTATTAAGATATGGGAGGTGATGTTGCATTGAATCTTATTAGCACAGGGGCTAGAGGTGATATTACTGTAAGTTTGAGAGTATCAATGGTCACCTATGCCTTTTTAGAAAAACTTTTTTGTGATGGTGTTCTTGTATAGTTATTTTATTATTTTATATAATAAAATACTCCATAGATTGTACCATTTTAATGGACTCCCAAAATCCACAAGGATATTTCTCTAAGATTAATATTGTTGGTAAAACATCTTGTAATTTTTCCACATAAATATTCTATATCCACTCCTGGGGTAGTTGTGTCTCCAAAAAATAAGTTATACCCTTACATTTAAAGATAAAATATATAAAACTATCATTATACCATTTATTATTATTATAGAGACCACAATTTCCATTTTTCATCAATATAGAACTAAATTGGTTAATGAACTACTATAGGACTTCCACTTTACTAGAGATAGATCTATCTCTATGGTTGTTATAAAAAAAATACAGGACCATAAAAATTATACAAAAAACATATGATATTGGAAACCTACTATTATTTAGGTGGAACTAACATTGATCCCTACCAGAAAGATAAATTATTGACATGTTAATTAGAGTATCTCATTTCATTGAATTTTGTGATGTTGGGATTAGAGAAATTGTGGGATGGAGGGGTTAATTACACCCACATAGGGTATGGTTACTTCCATTATTATACCAGTATATTAAGAGATTCAATTGAATTTATCTAATAAATAATGAAATTTCATATCTCATCTTGAAATAAAATTCTTTAAACTAAATTTTATCAAATATAACTCTCAGAATCATGAGTTTTCTGAAGTATCGAGAGAGAAAAATCATGGGAAAATATTAGTGTAGTGATTATTCTGACTGTTGGAGGGAGTTTTAGGTCAGATGGGAAGCTAGATTATGTCCTTTTGGGTTAATAAGACTCTTATTTTCTTGTAACATCATATAGTGAAGGTATAAAATTAAATTAAAAATAATACTCAATAGATATATTACCTATAAGTTATTAGGAATTGAGTTGTTTAATTTTTTCTAATTATTCCATTAGTTGGGAAAATTTCTCACCAATAGGGATTTTCTTAAAAAAAATTAGGTAGTTCATGTGCATAAGAAATAATAATTTATTACCCTCTTCCAATGACATGTTGGGAAACCCACAGTGGTATATAAAGTGGAGGTTTTAATGCATGGGTCAACCTTTGATGACAAGTAGATGCTCCCTCTTCATGTGCCTTAGTTGGAGTAGTTTATTTCATATACACCTCATATTTGTATTTATTATTATTGGCATAAACTTCAAATTAATTAATAGGGTTGATAATAATGATACATCTAAATGAAAATTATATTAGATCTAGGTCTTTATCTAAATATATTTAGTACAGGTATCCGTTATATTGAAATTAAACATCAATGGTGTATTCATAATTAGATACCACTGGGTGAATATTGAATGGATTTGAAACATTATACCCCTTATGACATTCTGATTTATCATTTTAATGTGATTGTTGAGGTGAAGCATTAGACATCTCAAAAAAAGTTATTCTAAGGTAATCTCCCTGAATTATCAATGAATGTGGTCCGAAATGAATAATTGGTGAACTCACTCTCTATAAAGATTCCACTAAACATATAAATAATTAATTCACCATAGTAAACACGATAGTGAATAAGTAATCCTTCGTATTGATCAATAATATAATAAGTGATAATAAGTGTAAGAATTCCCCAACCCCATGTTTTGGGGTTTCCCCTTTCACATTGTAGTTATAGTTAATTCTCTCAAATCTTTATAAACTTATATTCTTTAAAAGCTCAAATATGGTGTATCATTTATTAATACTAGTTTAGTGGTAACCACTAAATTAGGTATTTTTCTGTGAAAAAAATCTTCTCTTCTCAATATCGATGCTTCTTTTACATTATTTTTAGCTTTATTAAGGAGTCTATAAATTAGTTGATCCCATCACATGTGTCTATTGTATTTTATAAAGATAGTATAGTCTCAACAAACTAATAAAATAGTATTTATACACTTATTATTTATATAATCATTTGTAGAGATGAAATTGAAAAATTATTTATGTGATTGACCTAATTGAGGATCCAAAATTGAGATTTAGGGGTTCCACTATTGAAATAAATAGGAGAGGAATGATGTAAATCCCTAGCTTAGATCACTCACCAGTTACCAAAATTGAGTTCCACTAGACAGTAGGCATTCCTCCTAGCACACCAATGAAAGAAATCTAGAAACATGGGTTTATGGGGTGATACTGGGAAGACTATACCCTCTAAATAAAATAATTAGAATATAAAACAAATACAAAAATAGGAATTTAAATAAAAATAAATACAAATTAATATATATATATTTATATATAGTTAGATTAATAAACATGTACTATGTCATGATGGTTATACAAAACCCAGTTGATTTCTATTAGGCTAATCACACATATGAAAGTACAAAAGTAATAAAATAAATAGTTAGCCCAAAAACAAGGAACCACCCAACCGATCAAAAAAACCATGCCATCTGGTCCATAAAACACCTTCACTCCCAACCCTACTAGGTTCCAGATGTTGAACCATTACCCTTAGCTTTACTATGAACTATAAAGTTTGCACAGGTCCCATGGGGTCCATTCAGGGTGTGAGTATAGAATCAATTTATGACCACCATCAATTCCCATGACTAATATCCATATCATATACTAGTGTATGCAAGAATAATAAACAAAAATCCGATTTTATTTCACAACCCACTCAAATCAAGATCAACCTGCTTCGAGTAAGCTTTTACCTACCTCGATAAGTTACATATTGGAATGATATATCCATAGTTCATCATATATGAAGATACGTTAGGATTCCAACTAGTTCCATGTATCATGGCATTACTATAAAAAAATAGTCATGATTCCTTAAGGGCATATCCACAAGTCATATCACAAGTCCCATAGACTCCCATATCTTATAAAATCTTCTAGCTCAACATCCTGATAAAGACCAAGGTATGACTATACCTAAACTTTTACTATATTTTATCATCAACCCCAATATTATTGATGAGGAATAGCACCCATCTAGAAGTCTTGAACACTACCAGTCAGGGCCTTTTTTGGTGGACCCCTCCTCCATGTTGATGATCATACCATTATCCTATGTCACTTAAGCTATAGAGGTTTCCACCCACATTGAGTGGTCTAAACTGCCTCACAGGAGTTGTACAATGTGGAGAGAAACCTAAAAACCTCATCTCGTATTACCACTAATAACCTATGCCACACCTAGGAGAACCTCCATACCTACCCATGGAAAATGGTCAAAACCATCCAAACTATATCGTTGAACCACAAAAACCCATATCCAACGATTAATATCACCTATAGTTACACGGTTTACACTGAACAAGTTAATATGGAACTATATAAAACATTTCAACCGAAGAATCACCAATTTTCATCATAATACATTATGCCCATCATTGGTCAAATCCACAACACCTGGAAATCATTCCATATCAGATCAAATCCACCACTTTGTACACAAGACTACATCACAATATCACATATAAACACCAAAAATACCACATATTTAATTTTACAGTCAAATATAAACAAGCCTTCCCATACATATTTTTTACAAATCCATAACACATGTATAAAAATCAAAATAGTCAGGCACCACCTATATAAAGTTGGTAGGAATCGAATTTCTAATAAACTCAATCTGATTTTTATTTAACTAAAGGAATAAGTTTAAAAAATCACTATTTCAA
The DNA here is from genome assembly GCA_963277665.1 of Viscum album. Taxonomy (NCBI): domain Eukaryota; kingdom Viridiplantae; phylum Streptophyta; class Magnoliopsida; order Santalales; family Viscaceae; genus Viscum; species Viscum album. The sequence continues at coordinate 2,011,174,967 of OY728125.1, forward strand.
GGAACAAATGATAGAAACTAGAGAAATAATGAATGAAACTAAGAAAAAAATCCTATAGAAGTTATCCTTGCCTTCAGTTACTATTTACCTCAGATTGCATGCTATTATGACAACAATCAAAGAAGATCTTTAAAGAAGAATAATGAACAATGAAGATGCAAGAAACTATGACCTATGATTATTCTAGTTGAAATACCTCATTTACACCTTTTATTATCATATTTCACATTTAATATTTAATTTTTAATATTTGTTGGAAAAATATGAAAAATTACATCATAATCATAATTTTACAAAATTTGGGATCATTACTCTTAATAAATTTTCCCTTACATTTTTCCTTAACCATTTTCCCACAGATCACCTAGGGAGACTCTTATGTACTATAAAATAACTCTTGTGTTCCAAAATTTTCTAAATAGTAAAAAATATATTTCTACTATAAAAATTACCCAAAAATCATCCCAGAATAATTTCTAACCAATTTCATCCCCTATAGACCATATTTAATTAGGCATGTAATTGAAATATATCAAGAAACATTGAACACAACCCTGTAAATATCTTAAGAATCATTCATCAGATAATTCCAACACCCTTGGAACTTCTAAAGGGTCTAAATTCACATTAATGATGTAATATAAAAATTAAATTACTATTATCAATTATTTGAGACGTTGTAACCTCATCATAATAAGAAAAATCATCCCCAAGCTATCTCATCCACATACCAACTCGCTCTTAGAAAAAACAAGTGTCTGATTCACTATATTTTTAAAACACTGAGATACTATTTAGTGCATCTGTCTCTTCCACAACCACCCTAGATACCTGACATAAAATAACCAATCACTTATATAAGCACTCCACACTATATAAATAACTTACCCAGCCTCCCTATAACAAATTTACCTAAAATAATGATGGTATATGATCCATTCATTATAAAAAACCAACTATTCTCACATAGTAACTATCCATCAATTATGATTATCATGCATCCAACTAATCCCCATTCTCATCCAACATCATACCAGATTCCCAATTTTATACCACATCATACCATTTTCCACTTTTATCCCAAAACATACCCAATTCCAACTTGATTCCAACACATCTAACACTTATCATGTATCACAACTGATGCTCAAATATTTACTAATTTCTAGTTAATCTATTTATCCCATATGTAGCTATTTTAGAAGTATAAATCAAAAACAATATCTCACATTCTCACAATATAACTATGAATGTTGACACATATCTAGTTTTATCTTTATATAATTGATTTATCACACATAACTGACACAAAGGGTAACTAATTAATGCATTTCTTATCCATGTATTTATACTCATACTCTCATTACTTAGTATCCTATCTACTATCAAATCCCTAATGAGTAGTCGTATCCCAACTACCTACTCCTAGAACCACTTATAGTCATCATTATACCATAGATTCCTAGGTCTATCCTGTTTATCGATTATCAATTTACTATATTTTCCTCTCATGAAGTTTCTCTAGATGTCCCATTTGGCGAATTTCACGATGATCCTTTTAAATATGATTATACTATGATCAAACATTCCAAGAAATCCTACATTGAAAACATGTCATCGATGGTCTAATGCATGGTAGAATCATCAAACCCTGGACCTGGATGCCCTACTAGAAATCCCAACAACATTGATTTCAACTCCCTAGATATATATTATTAGTCATATCAAATACCACTATATACCTTAGATAACTTCTATCTTTTAGGTTCTACTCTGCTATAATTTCCCGATTCGTTAACTTTGAAAATAACGTCAAAATGAAGATGTTTGATGGAACTTTAGTAGCATGATGTAAACCATTAATGAATTTTCACACTTCTGTAAACTCATAACCTTCCAACATTAGTGTAAACCATAAAAAATATTTATAATTTATAGAATAATCCATGACAAAAGTCTCTCCCTATACCAGCTTCATAAACTCACAAGGTTTATCCAACCTTAACATATCAAGAAAAAACTTCTCCTTGAATTCGTTACATGCCAACCCATAATTCCAACAATCCTATAAATTAAAAACCCACCAGAGTTTCAATTAATCTCTAATTATATATATGGAGAACTTCCTTCTCTTCTATGATGACCTCTCAATCCGATCAAATATAATTTGTATCGACTACAATACTATACTTCATGGGGTCTACCCTCTCCATGAAATAAAAGAGGTTGCAGGGATTATAAGTCTTAATTAAAATACAATATAGATGGATAATATCTCAGATCTTCCCAATCGATACTCTAGATAAATTACATTAATCTATCCTTGAACTACTCATCTATCCACTTCCCAAACTTCTAAAGCTTCTTCTTCTAACTTACCTGACTTAACAGTTTTTCTTATGGGTCATACTCACCTCTAGCCTTAGGGGGATTATCCTTCTTATGCCCTAGTTATATGATTTCTCCACCCTCTTAATAGGACAATAATAGATACCAAAATTGAATCACACTAATAATCAAATATTATACTCATTACATATATAGCAATCAAAATATTAAAAATTGGGAAATTCATAATAAGATGAAAAAAACACCTTCCCATAAACCTCTCTATTACACCCATGCCACACATCATCCTACCTCATATACCCACATACCCATTTCAGGGTATGTAGACACACATCATACATATATATGATCATATACTTATTCACACTAAGAATCACATACCTGGTTCGACTGAATTCTACCAAGAAACTATATGGGAAATCACCATATAGGTTGTTCTTTATCATTTATGTGTTCAAGATATTTATAATTTCAATAATTACTACCATTTCTATGTTATATGAATATAATTACACCATGATAATATGTAGTAAAATACTATTTATCATTGCGTTTTCACTTTAAACTGCTTAACCCTTTCTTTCATTTAGAACCACATCCATATAGGAAACCATTATCAAGAAAATACAGGTCATGTGATCCCTATAGAAAAATTATAATTCATGGGTTTCACCTATTAAATATCTAGGATGAGAGTCGAAATCCATAAATCAATAACATCAAATACCAATTTTTTCAAAACAAATAACAAAACTAAAACCAAAAAAACCAACCAATAATCCATGTTTCCATTGTAGCTTATACTTCAACCCACACTTATGCGATTCAAATATAAAGAATTATATTAAACCCATGTTACAACACATTCCTATAGTATAGTTATACTATATCCCAAAGAAAAAAAAATCAAATACCACTTTCGAATGACTTTACATTAACTCCACTCACCAAAAACTAGGCTATGAAACCCTTTTGTAAAGCCTTGGATGTTAGATATCTCTCATATTATATTTTTTTATGATATCTTAGTGTTAATATTGTTTACAATTTTTTTGTATTTATTATATATTTATAAGGATTATCAATAATTTTTAATGTCAATATGCGGAAGAGATGTTGGCTTGAAGGAAAATGGATTTTTTATAAGGTGAAGAATGAAATATTATTGGGAAGAAGTATTAAAATCCAATGTGTGGATTTATATTAAGTAAATAAATATTAAGGACACACATTGGATGTTGGATTTATGTTTCTTATCATTTTTTGTAATTTGAATAAATATAAATTACCTTTGAATTCATGAATATTTATTTATGTTGAAGAATAAATTATTTGAAGAATATGAGTTCTCTTTCATTGATTTTTTTAATAAGTGAGAAATAATCAGGGATAAAATTTGAAGAAAAATTCAAAGGATGCGGGTAAGGTTAGAAGGCTGAAAGGTTGGATCTTGAGTACTTTTGTTTTATAATTTTTCAATTTTAAAAGGATTTGTGAAGGAGGTAATTAAAAAAAATGGAAAAACTCAAGGCTAGTTAAACACCTGAGTAGCTAGACCATATCATGGTGAAAACTATCCAATATCAATTTTGATCCAACCAAGAGTGAAAATGAGGTGTAACAAATGATATCATGGTTTTCCCCTAGCTAGAATAGGAGAATAAATACAATTAGGTATGGCATGATTTACCTTCCTAGTATAGAGGCCCTAAAGGATTTTGTTGAGATGATAAAGAGTGTGTGGAGTAATAAGAATGTGACCTCCTAAATTATTCTTTGATGTGGAAATAACATAACATGGGACTATTCATCACTTAAAAAAATGTGCACTAGAGTGGTTGATATTATTCCTTATAAACCATCATCATCCAGAGACTATTTGAGCTCATGAAAAACCAGAATCTTCATTCAATATGTTTTTTATATCAAATCATGTTTCCAATAGTCAAATGATCCATTTTAGGAAAAAATAAAAATATCCTGACCAAACTATGTAGTGAAGTTGATTTAAATATGAGAAAATGTGCGGAAGATCGTTAGAAGCAAAGTGACATGAAATTTTTAATATGATATGATAATTAAGACAATATAAATAATATAAGTATGTTTATAGAAAAGGTAGTTGAGTTTAATATGAATTAAGTTGGTTTTCGTTTGAAATATTATAGTGGAACTCAATAGTGATCTTTTAATGTTATACCAATTCATAGTGTACATGATGGAGTTCATAAGGTATATACAAAATAATCGTAGGGTATAACCATCAAAAGGTACAAGTATATTTATAGAGTATATGAAAGAAACATTATATGATACCATATATTTATAGGGTACTTGAAGTGTAATTTATATGGTACACACAATGAATGTTTATAAGGTTACTGGAATTGAGTTTATAAGGTATAAGACGCTAATATGTTCCATCTTTTTATGGAACAATAAATTATATAAAAACATTGATCATAAATTTTTTGAGAATATTATGATGTTATTTATAGAATAAGGAAATAAATTCTAATGATTTTATAAAAATATTTAATATTAAAATATCAAAATTCACTAAATCAAAAACCTAGAAAAATATAGAATGTTGAGAAGAACTGTTATAATTTTCCACCGTAAAGGAAGTAACAACCATGACCAGTTCGTTGAATTAATTTCATGCATAAGTGTAATTATTTGTGAATTATATTTTGTGGAGTGAAGTGGGAAAAATAAAAATAAATAAGAAAAAAATTTAGTTTTTGGGAATTTGAAAATGGGATTATCTATGAATTAAAGTCCAAATAATATGAGTGTCTGAATTATAGGGAATCATGGAAAGATATATTTACAGTGTTATGTAAATATCATGGATTTTGATGAAGAATACCTAAAAAGTTATATATTTTACAATTTAAGGATAAGGTGAGTGAGAAGAAATGATATTTTAACAAAATATTAAAACCCTTTTTTATCATAGAATAAGAACATGAGGCTCTACTTTATCACCTACTATATATTATATGAAATTAAAAGATAAAAGAAGAATATTTAACTCTTTTAAAATAATCTGTGCATTCTAAATAGTCATTGAAGAAGAGATGTAAATATCTAGTGTAGATATATTCCATTAAATATATGATGAATAAGAAAAATAATTAGAGGGATGAATAGGAGTGATATGAAATATAGTTCACATGGGAATAAGAAGCGTCTAAGCAAAAAATATGAAAAAGAAGTATAAATCCTCATATTTATTTTTGTATAGAAGAAGAAGAAGTTGTTGTATAATGTGTTGTATATAAAAAGGGAAGTATTGAGATTCTTATTTAAAATGGAGTAAAGAGAATAAATACTCAATGCATGAACAACCCAAAACTAGTATAAATTGGTGAAATATTATTTGGTTGTTTTCCCCATTCATATCATTTTAATGCGTGGGATGAATTTAAGTACAAGATACACTATACACTATTCAGATATGTGTAATATGAGTTTGAAGACTCCCTAATTATTATATATCAAAGGGTTATTAATTTTTGGTAGAGTGATCATGGTATTTTCTTAATCACACTAAATATTAAACTTTATTATTGAAAGTTGAACCTTCAAAATATATAATCTCGTTTTTTTGTGTGTGCATTTGGATGTATTGACAGGACATTTGTAATGTGAGAGAAAGAGATATCAATTCACTAAAAAACACAATGGTAAAATTAAAGGGATAAAAAGATTAATTGAATAAAAAACTCTAATACTGATTCACCCCTCTCAATATCAAATATATCCCAAATTAATATAAAAATTAGTATCAGATCCGGTTGTAACTTTGATTGGATTCCCTAATTTGAAATTTTTTTTAGATTAGAGACTCTCTTCCTATATATATAATAAAGTATAGACTTAGAGTATTTGTTTCAAATGATTAATATAATTCTATCTCTCAGGGAATAGGCTGAATTGGAAGATGAAATTGAAAAAATAACTTACTAAATTATCCCTCTTATGCAAAGAGGAAAAAGAATATGTTTCCCTATGATTTAATCCTAAAAAAGTCAAGTCAACTATAAAAGTGGATCATATTACCATATCAAATTCCATGTAGATGGAAAATAGTTTCATCTCAAGAGTTTTAAGTTATATTTGATATGTTAATGAAGTAATATATATATTTTTTAAAACAATCTTATAAAAAATATAAGAACAAGTGGGAAAAATCATATATTTTATGATTCATAAAATGAGTTAATATTTTCTTTTATAAGGAATTATTTATAATTATCAAAATGATATATTCACATAAATTAATTGTTATTTTTTAATATTTCAAAATGAGACCATCTAAATTGAATTAGAATCTAGTAAGTGAGAAAAATTATTGGAATAAATGGTAAATATGAGTGTGGATCTTATAAAAAATGTAATACTAGGAATGAAAAAATTATGCATTTTATGAAAGGTTCAACAAGGTTATAAATGATTTGTTTAAAGCGATACTAAATTAGGATGTATCTATTGAGATGATTTAAGAGAGGCACTATGCATTGAAGAAAAACTACACATATTACATTGATATTAATAATTCCCATTTTGAATTTCATGCTAACAAGATAAATGATAATGAAACTTTAATATGAGAGAAGGATGTGATGCATAATGATATTATTTTAAATTTTATAGAAGTGTGTTAATAAATAGTAGTATTGATTTAATATTTTAATAACATGCTCAATATAAAGTGTCTTGAATTAGAATTCAAATAATATAATTTTTAAATAAAAGATATTGATTCTTCACAATAGTTAGAGAAAGAATATGATGTTATACATTGATTTAAGGAGTATAATTATGATAATAAACCATTATTTAGTTACCAAAATAATTTGTGATCCTTTAATGATCAACCTATTATAGCCTTAATGGAAAAGGTACCATCCATTTTAAAATATAATACTTATAATAAATTTTTTTATGAATAATACAAGTTCAAATAAAAAATATAAACAAAAATTGATACAAAAAAATTATGAGAAGCCTACAAATATATAAAAGGTGGATAAAATAATTCTTATTAAAGATGGTTCCCCATGATATACCCAACTACTGGAGCTAAAAATATAAATCAATTTATTCTATAAATTCTAGACAACAAGCAGTCCAAAGAAAAAAACAATATTTATAGTGTATTTTCAGTTCTTTAAAAAATTTGGTTGCATGGAATTGGATTTTTGATATAATCCATATATTTTATATTTTTAAATAAATCTTATTCCAAGGGGAGTAAATATAAACTAACAGAAAATCCACAATAGAATGAAATGAATTTTCAATCACTAAAAAATTTAAAAGTCTTAAAGATCACTATGGAATAAGTAATTAGTGTTATAAGAGGAGTAATATATTCTTGTCTAAGTCAAATTTTCTTATATAAAAAACAAATAAGAAGAAAAGAACACTAAAAATGAAGAAAGGAAGAAAGTCTTCCATATAAAATATCAAGAGAATGAAGTTGGAAACACAATTTCCAAGAATTATTTAAAGAATACTATTAATAAATACATGGATAACAGATTGATAAGTCCAAAAGGATTTATAAATATAACTAGAAGTTTAGATACTATTATATAAAAATATAATAATACATAGATTAATGTGTAAATTGAATCAATAAAAATTCAAGTGGAAGATCAATCTTGGAAAAACATAAAAAAAAAAATTGAGGAAAAACCCTCCCAAGAATCCACATGGAAGTTAAAAATAACATGGATCTACTTTTAAATACTGATGAATTTTTGTTATATGATAATTTGAAAGTAAGTTTCATGCCCAAATTAAAGAAACACATGTCCTAGTGTGACTATGACATGAGGCTAATCACTATATTGGTTGGAGTAGGGTGTAACAGTGTACCCAATGGGTGGTGCACCATTTTACATCTTCTAGAGTCCCATATTCGGGTGGGGAGAGGTTTGAGAATGTAATATAAGTCCCATGAATCCCCCTCCCCATAAAAATCTCTTTTCTGAGAAAGGGTGAGTGTCTAAGAGTAGGATCCCTATGGAAACCCTATAAATGAAAATTCATTGGGTAGTGAGATAAAAAAATTATAATGTTGGGACTGATTATGGGGCCCTAAAATAGATATTAATGTGTAGGAAAGAACTAGAACCATTATGGGAATTTTTAATGGGGAGATTTTTGAACCCAAAGAAAAGAATCACATGCTTTAGAATGATTGTAACATGGGACTAACCACCCTGCTTCTTTGATACATGGTGAAATAATTTGGCCAATGGGTTTCATTCCATGAAACATAATCATGAGTCCTACATAAGTTAATATATGGGATTCAGTATAGAATATATTTTTCATGAATCATCGACCTATTATAAGGCCTCTTCAAAGATTGTGTTAGTTTACAAGGGTAGGAGACATATGAAAACCATTAGAATGAAAAGCTGCATGGTAGTGAGCCAATGTGAACAACATTATAGTGGAATCATTGATGATGAGGTTATAAAATAAAGAAGATGAAATATGAACATGCTAAATTTGGTGCTAAATGGAAATTAAGTGATTCCACATGAAGAACTATAATTTCATGAGAGGTTTTCAATAAATGAAAACACAAAAGTGTCAGAATAACTACATAAAAGATGAAATAAGGTTGTAAATACTATTAAATAATGTTTAAAAATTATTCATTCATAATAAGAATCACTAAAAACAGTGAATATTACATTATTTTATGAATTTAACATCATGGATAATGAAAATAGGAGTAAAACACATATGTAAATTAGATTGAAAGAATACTATACTGCCAAAAGAAAAATATTTTTTAAAACTAGATGTGTAAGAATGAAGGTCTAAGAGAATGGATAAAATTGGTTGATAACATCCTCTCACCCTTGTTTATATAATTAAAGAATAATAAATTCCATTTTATTCAATATTATTTAGGTTATTAAAATGAATGTAATTAAAGGTAAATAATGTTCTTGGGGGAATGTCTTTAGAAATAGGGGCTGCTATCAAAATATAGATATCCACATGAAGTGATCTATTTTATTTTCATTCTCAACATGGAATATATATATATATATATATATATATATATATATATAAACATTAATGTATATTATTTAGAGGGTCTTCCAAAGGTAAAGGTTCTTGTAAAATAGCACTATTACAGAATGGCTCAAAGGCCTTCTTTTTTTATTGATTTTCTGATAAATCCCCTTTCAAGGGATGATGGGGGACCCTTAAAAAGCCCATAGGCTTAGTAATCACATTTCCTGTAGGCTTGGAGACATTACAAGACCCGTAGGTCTAAAGGAAATCATACAGACTATGACTACTTGAAACTGCTCCTCCCCAGCATCTGCATCGTGATCAGCTCTCCACCTTTTCATGACTTTTTGACTAGCATGTCCATGTGCATGGGTGCACAAGCGTGGTACTGATGTCAAATTCCATACCCTCTCATTCTTACAAAGTTCGTTTAGCCCTACTCGGGTGGATGTGACCTTCTCTTTTCCTCCTCTAGAGTGGTTCCTTGTAGAATCTGTTTGTGCAACTGCAAATCAGGTGGCCCTGAGGGCCTTGAGGTGGCACGAAGGCCATGAGGTGGCCCGAAATCCTTACTGACCCAAATTTCTTGGGTGGCATGAAGGCCTTAAGGACTCCAAGCCCAAACTAGTGGCCCAAGATGAATAGTTCTGGCTGCTAAAGTACCGAATAGTACCTGCTTCCGTACTACAACAGTAACTGCTACAGTTTCTGCTACTTTCCTTATGCAGTACTGCTACAATACTGATGCAGTAATACTACAGTATAAACTATTTCTTAATCAATGATATGGATGTGAATGTTTAAAGAAGATACATGGTTGGTTTATAATATTTAAAAAATACTACTTTTGTTTTAATGTTTTCGACATATTTATTAAAGTAATTTCTACAATTCATATTTAAATATTTCATGTGAATCATTATAAAAATTTGGTATCAGTCAATTTCATCATCCTGAAAACTATTTTACAAATCTTGGTAAAGATGATTATTTTCACATTGTTTCCATATTATTTTATAACGAATTTTTTTTATCTAAATCAAACCCTATTTTTTTATATACAGATCATGGATCATGTTGTCTTATAGTTGAATAGATGATAAAAAATTTATTATATATGGATTGATACCATAATCTATCAATTGCTTTTTATTTAATTATAAACAAGGTTATAGAATAAAAATGAAATGTAAATGAGAAATGAGTAGATAAGAAGATGATGTTTAAAAAATAATATAAATGGAGGCGCATATTGGAAAATCATTTTTGTTTGTATTGAAAACAAATACAGGATAAGAGTTTTTTAATCCCAATTTGTGTGTATTTATTTAATTGTGAATGAAAAATGAGAATTAATGATGTTTTACTTCAATACATTGAATATTAATTAGAGTGAAGAATAATGGATTAAATTTATTTTAATGAACCAAAGTATATCGATAATAAGTACTCCGAAGAAATTTCAGGCATTATATTAAGTGAATAAGGATTTAAGACATGTATAGGATGTTATTTTGATGTTTCTTATCATTATTCACATGTAAAAGGTATACAACTTTCCTTTGGAGTCTTTGGGATTATTTTATATTAAAGGTAGAAGTGTTCGAATCATTTTGGAATTCCATTCTTTTGTTTATATAATATGTGAAAAAAATTGAATAAAGTTTGGAGTTAAATTGAAAGGAAGAGTAGAAACCCATGTAACCCATATTTATCTTGTGGATAATTGATATTTTTAACCACCTGATTGTAAATTATGTATGTTATTAATATTAAATCATTTATTTAACATTCAAATAATCTATATTTGGAGATTATGAGAATCTCATCACCATATTGAGTAACGAAGTTGATCTACATAAAAGAAACGGTTCCAAAAGATCAATAGAATAAAATTGACATGTAGTAGATGCAATGAAATGTGAATGAATATAGATTAAATAATCTAAAAAAGTTTGTATAAAATTAAGGTGAGATTTATATGAAGTAAGTGGGACTTTTTTTAAGTCTGAAAAAATAACTCATTGGAGATATCAGAAGATTTGACCTATTCATAGAGTAAATGTGGGATTTCTTAAGCTTTATTTTGAGGAATTATAATTTAAAACCATATAAGGTACATAGATGTCCATATACTAAATAAAATAAACTTGGTACAGTACCAAATCTTCACAGGGTTTACAAAAAAACATAATTCACACATAGTGAATGTTCATATATTTGTTGCAGTCAAGTATGTATGGTGCAAGAATCTTATAGGGTGCATCTTTATTAGGTAAAACCAACTCTATAAAACAATAAATTATATACTTTGTGAGAATACTGTGAGAATAAAACATATATAATAACAAAAATAATTTATAAAATAATAAGAAAATCTATAATATTCAAATATCATTGTTCACTAAATTATGATTCTTGAAAAAGATGGATGATTAAGAACATTCTTGAGAATTGTGCACCATTAAGTAATGAGAAATTGATACTGGTTAAATTCATGATTTTCATACACACATGGAATTATTTATGAAGTGAATTTTTTGGAATATTGTTGAAGAAATAAAATTAAAATAGGCAGAAGTAGAGACTTTTGGAATTTTTAAAAGGTAATATACATAAATTAAAGGTTAAATAATCGAGAAATTTAAATTATAGCGATTATAGAAAAATATATTTACAAGGTTTTATAAATATTATGGATTATAAAGAAGAATTATTGTGAAGTTTTATATAATAAATTTCAATAATAATGTGTGTGATAAGAACTGACACTATATGAAAATTTTCAATTCCTTTTATGTCAAAGAATAGTAATAGGAGTCTCAATTTCAATAGTCGATACTATTACGTGATGTTGAAAGGTAGAAGAAGAAGACATAACTATGTTGGTTGAATCTATATATTTAGAATAGTTAAATAAAAATAAGTAGAGAGATCTATCTTAGATTCATTTCACAAAAGAAAGGAAAATAAGAAGATGAATAAGAAGAATAAGAGGGCTGAGGAGTATTTCTATGCAATCTTTTTCACATAGGAATAAGAAGAGTATTTGTTTTATACAAGATAAGAAGAGAAATAAAAATAAATAGCAGACCTCAAGATTGATTATATGATGAATAAGAAAAATCTTATATATACTATGATATGTATATGAAGAGAATAAGTGAGTTATATCTGTACAAGGAAAGAAGAGGAAGAAATACTAACCACATGAACAAATAAGAAATAGTCTAAATTATTGAAAGAATCGTTGGTTTTTTACCCCAGTTCACATCATTATAAAGTGTTGGTTCACTAAAGTAAAGGATTTACTATATTTTTTTGGGGTACACATAACATTAGTGAAGTATACTTACCACTCACTGTAGCTCAACGTTTTATTAATATTGTGTAGTGTGGTCATGGGTGTTTCATGACCACACCTTGTATTAGCCTTTCTTTTTTATAGTGAACCTTGTGATTATGCTTTCTCCTTTTGGAAATATGCATTTGGATATGCCAACAGAATGATATTAATGTGAGATAAAGAGTGATATATTCACCTAATAATGAAGATTTAAAAGGAAATGGATAAAAAGATAAATTAATAAAAATACTCTGACAATAATTCACCCCTTCCTAGTGTTGAGTATTTCTTTAAGTGGTCAAATAGTTCCTTTATGGAAAAAATTGTAAATAAAACTTCTTGATCCTATTCAAAATCTTTGTATTATTGAGTGATCAGGTTATCAATACAAATAATAGTAGTTTATTTTTTCTAGGAACATGTCTGGTAAAAGGTGGGGAATCCTTGAGATGTGGTCTTTTATAATAAGGAGGGACCTTAATTTTGAGTACTTAAGGGATCCTTTGATCCGTGAGTGTATAAAAATCCATCATTTTGAATCCATTATGTGAAAAGGTGTTATACACATTCTATATTGGAAGAATATTTTAATAACATTTAGGTTCACCTTTATCAAGATTTTCCTTTACATTATGCCTATTTATTTACTCTTTATGGTTGTCATGCCTAATGTGGTCCTCCAAGATTGAATATGAAATTATCAAAACTCTCTGAGGGATGTTTTAAGGATAAGTGATATTGTTGGGATTATTGGATACCATTTTCTCTTCCTATGAAAGATATTGGTATTATTTTGTAAGGTTTAGAGGAATATATAAAATCTATTTATACTAATTTTTCTTGAGACTTTATGGTAGGAGCCTCTATATGAGAACATTTAACTCCTATCAATCATGGATATATTTGGGTGGTGGTTTCAGGGAATAATGGATTTTTAGATTATAGACTATGGAACATGATAGTTTTAATCCTCTATATTTTCTTTGATCAAGCTTATTAGACAGTGGGTAATGAATATATATCCTCTTATAAGGAATTATGTATTGATTCAAAACTATATTTCTTATATTTTTTAGATTTATTTATTTCATTTATAGAGGTTCTGTAATATTCACACCTTATTTATCTAGTGATTTGTGATGCTTAAAAATCCATGTTAAAAGAAATTATTCTATATTATAATAGGGGTCAATTAGTGTATATGCTTAGTGATAATGGATTTTTTATTTACATTCTATTCTCTATTCCAACAGGAACCTGAGTCCAAAGATTTTATGGGGGGTATTTATCTAAGACAAGTGTATTCTTATCAAAGTGAGATTTTATATTTGGTGTATTAGAATAAATCAATTACTCATTAATGATTCTATAAAAATGAGAGGCACGCCGCTAGATTCTTAGTATAGGTGTTACATTTATTAAGGAAATGGAGTATATGGACTATATTTTAAAAATAGTGTGTGGGATATGGGGCTATGAAACTAATATGGCTTCACCATGGATGTTTCTTCTAGAATGGATTTATTTTAAATGCTCATCGGATCATAGTTCTCACTAATGGTGGGAAAACTAGAAGGCCTATTTTGACTATGAGTTATTTGGAAATGTGTTTGTCACTACAGTGTAGGAAAATTTAGGCCATTTATAGGTATGATTCTATCTTATTTTCTTGCACGATTTTATGGATTCTCAAGATTATTCAAAATATTGATGTTGAAATCATTGAATCTATTTCAGAGAGTGTTATATAATCATTATAGATAGATATTATCCATATGAGAAAATGATGGATGCTTGTGTGCATACAAATATGATTATGATGGTATCCTATAGACTATGGGTATAAGATAAATACATATGGTTATTCACACCACAATTTTTTTGTTGGGGATGGTAATTTCATGATCAATGGGATTGAATGATATTGATCTTTTCTATGAAATTTGTGTGTGGTTCATTTATTATAACTATGGCTAAGAATCTTGTTCAAGGTCTTAACATATATTGAAAAAAGGGTATTACTCTTACTTTTATTTAATAATGTTTTACTACTATCATAATGTTTTTGGGAAATGATGAGTTTTTCCAATGATATATCTTATAAAGGATACTGTACTATATATTGATGGGGGAGGAGATAAACTATATATTCCATAATTATAGATGAAAAATACTATGAAATATTTTCTTTATATGCCTATCTAGTAAACTATTGATGTAGAGATATTATCATCTTCTGGAAGGAACCCTTTATAATTCAATCGTTTTATTACTATAGATATAATGGGATTACATTTTTTCAGAAGAATTGATTATATTTCTCTTTTATTTCAGAATCTCTTGTATAGTTTCTCTCTTTTGGTTAATTGATAATACAATTTTTTAGTATATAATTCCCCATATTGGATCACTTCCAAATAACCAATCTATAGTGACATTAGACCTTATGTGTGTCTCTCCATACATCAAATGCTACTAAATAGGGAATAAGTTTTATTGAATGGAAATATAAGGAACTGATCTTAACCATTATATAATCTTGATTTCAAGTAAAGAATTTTACTTTCTTTAAATTTGAGGATATTTTCAGGTTTATAGTTTTAGATAATTAGCTCATAATTCATATATAATAAAACCATATAATATAATGTGTAAGATTATTATCAATATCCATTTTTAAACATATAAAACAATGAAAACAAAACATTATTTCTTTTCATGACAACTCTTCATGGATTTCAACTTGACATATTCCATTTCTTTAACGATGTTTAAATCTTGTGATTTTCTTTAAAAACATGGTATAAGAAAAAAAATCTTAGTATGGGTTATAAAAAGAAGAAAACCATTAGTCTATTAAAAAAATGAAAACCCATGAAAACACCTTTCTTAAAATCATATCATTTTACCCATAAAGGTAATTATCATTTATTTACAAAGCTCACTAATTTTACCTTTTGAAAAAAATTACTTTTTGAAAACTCATTATCAATCGTAGAAAAAGCAGGTAGGTACCTTGGGACATCATCTCATAGAACCCTTACCGAACCTATAGAGAACACTTAAAAATTGGAATAACTATGTTGAAAAAGTTTAATACAATTCTATAGAGAACATAATAATTACCCAATTAATTGGAGATCTATCAATGCAAGCCCATTATTTAAGCAACAATGGGTTCACCTGGAACTATATCGGTGAACCAATCATGTATAATTTCCAAGAAACACAACATGAAACAACCATTTAATCATTTTAAAAACTATTTTATTCTTGAATAAAAATCAAATTCCGATATCAAAATAAAATATTATTTTATAAAAAATTAACAATAAAAAATAACAAAATATAAAGGCGATTTATCATTTAATAAAACATGTAATCTTCCAAAGTAATCTAGAAATAAAATAAAAGTTATGACGGAAGGAAAAGTCATTTTCCCCATTCCATTTAAAAGCATAAAAATATTCCTTAAGAAAAACATTAAAATATAGTAAGATAGATATAACATGTAATTTTAAAATCATTTATTTATATATTAAACATTTCAAAAAAAATAATAATCCAATGAAAATGAAGAGAAATAATGTTTTAAAGAATATTTTAAAAGGGGACTTATTTAGAAGTAAAGTCCCTAATCATCTGGGAAATATTTAAGTCATAATCCACATGAAAAACTTACATTAAAAAAAATTATAACCCAAGATAAATATATCAATTCATGATATAGAATGTAAAAAGGGGATTTATATACACCTTATAAATTAATAAAGGTGCATAACATCAAGAAATGCCATAGTGAAATGAAATTGAGATGAAGTCCCTTACCTTGAGTATGAATTGTCACATTAGTCTTCTTTTTCCAGAATAATAAAAAAATGATAATTATTTACTTTCATGAGATCATTTTTCAAGGTTATTAGTAATTTTTTTCACTTATTAACAATTTATATATAATTACTTGATCGATTAAGTTTTAGTCGGGCATTTTGACCATATAAAAGTTTTGGGTTTAAAAAGACATTGGTAAGTCGAATATTGTCGAAAGAGGTCAATATTTAAACATATAAAGAATAAAAATAATGAAATAATTTTCATGTTTATAAATTAATTATACTTTTAAAACTTATAAGGAAATATAGTTATGGAAAATTAACTAATATTATGATCATGGAGATGGTAGGTTGTACGTACTCATGTGTAACATTTCTATTTTTCAACAATCCTTATGAAAACAAATTATGTAAAATTTTATCTTTCTTGAATGATTATAATATCATAAATAACATATTATTTAATTATATATAATTATATAAATAATTCCTTTGAAGTGGTGATGAAAAAATGAATCACATTGCTTCGAGGAGGTGATAGTCCAGACGTCCACAAACAACGTTATAATTTTCTTTAGTTAGTGAAAAGGTTAAAATAAAATGATTTATTATATTTAAATAATGATAAATATATTATGAGTATCTTAAATATTTCATTTATATCACATATATTTATTATATTTTCTTTTATTAACTTCCACGTAAAACATTACTGAGAATGAATCACATCGCTTCATGTGGAGATAATCTTCCATACACACGAACAACGTTATCGTGTCCCATGCATAATGAAATATAAAAGGGTATATATTATATAATGACAGAAGATAAATAATTACGTTATAAATATAAAATATCAGCTTTATATTCATCATTATAACCCACTGTAAGAGGTGGTAATGAAAGAAATGAACGGTATCATTTCGTGTGGTGGTAGTCCACCGTACACATGAATGATGATTTAGTAACCCATTTTATAGAAGTGTGTGTGGTTGTAGGTATGATCCTCAAGATAAAAAAATATAACCATATGTAATATACTTAGGTTATTATGTAATAATTGTGTAGTAATAATTAAATGTATGGAGGAATAACTAAAAGAAAACACACATTGATAATTATTACCTCTTCATCAGGTATGTTCTTTTGGTTTGCACAAAAGGACTTATTTTGTTAGATTTATGCCAAAATTATGGATTCTAGGATGATAAGATGGAATTTTATATATGATTTGGGAAGGAATTTTCCAAACTAATTGGTTTTTTAGGTTGTTAGAGAAGGGGATAAGGGGAGGCATTTTATAAGTGAGGTGAGTGGAACACTTGCAATCTTTTTTAAGAAAGTTAGGTGAACCCCCATTTTTACCTACCAAAAGACTCAAATAATGAAAAAACTAAAACTTGAAGTCATGTGGTCTATATATGTCTATATAATCAGTTTTGGACAAGTTTTGGTTATTTTTACATGTTATATTCTAAGTTTAATCAGTGAGTAAACCCATTTTAACCTTAATCATTGTAATTAATTATAATTTTATTCACAAATTATTTTAAAAAAAATTAAGTTGAAAATATTATAAATTATAAATTATGTTGACTAAAAATATGGAATTGATTTTTAAAAATTTGAATCCTAGAAGGGGAAATTTTAATTTAATATTAATCTCCAAATTGTGGTGAGATAACAGGTTTTAAGAAGAGTATTTGTTTCATAGAAAGAAGATTCTATATTAACTATATGGATAATAATAATCATTGAATAAAAATAAATTAATATTTAATGATATATAATATATAAACATAATTTAAAACATTCCCCTTTATGTTTTATATTATTTAATAAAAATGGAGAAACATTATGTATTTTAAAATAGTTTTTTGAAAAACATGTTTTTGATCCAAAACAATTATACAACAAACCAACATAAAGTAGATTGAAATGTAAAAAAGTGGAATAAATATAAATAAAGAATATTTATGATATTTTAAAACATATAAAAAAATATTTATAATTTTGAATTAATTAATTCATTACAATTAATGACTTTTGATAAAAATCACAATTTTTCACTAGTCACTAAAAAAATCTATATTTTCCAGAAAAACAAAATATTTCACCCCATGTAAATGATGATATGATTATTTAAGGAAAATAATCCATTTTATCAAATACAATTTATAAAATCTAAAAATTATTATTTTGAATAAAACATTTTAATTAAAGTTTTTAATTAAAACAATTTCCTTTTTGATTAAAAATTACATAATATTTTTATAAATAATATAATTATCTAATTCATATTAACAAGTATGGAAAAAATTTATTCTATCATTATCGGTGTTTTTTCAGGTTGTGGGGAGATTATACCCTCTCAAAAAAATGTTAACTATATTAGCACAATATGTCATAATAAATTTAAATAACAAGAAAAACGACACAATATATACATATGATTAGTTTAATAAATATCTACCATGTCATGAAAATCATTAAAACACCAAATTATTTTCTTTATTCTAATAAACAATGTTCAATTATGAAATTAATAAAATCAATAGCCAGCCTACACCGAGGAACCACATGATTCATCCACAAAATTGTGCCATCCAGCATGTGAACCATGTGATCTTTTATCAATAATAGGCTATAAATGTAAAACCATTACCCTTAACATTACCAAGAACCAAAAATTCTAGAGGAATATGAGAGGGACCATGTAGGGTGTGATTATGGACTTAGTAATTTACCATAAAAAACGTCCCTATCTAATATCCATATCTTATACCAGTTCATGAAAGTATAATAAAAAACAATCCAATCTCATTTAAAATCCTAATCCACTCAACTTCAATTATCCCATAGTGAGCCTTTAACTACCTCAAACAATTATGAAGTGGAATGACATATCCATAGTGTAACACCCGAGATTTTTTATGAGAAATATTTTGTTTTTATGTTATATACATCATCAAATGAATATTTTACTACACACAACACTAGCTTGGCTTGCTTTACACGCAATCACGACCTTCCTCGATAGCTTGCATTGTATGCAATACCGAGTTTCACTAAACAACGATATGTTATTAAAATATTATTAATACTAGCCGTTATGAATAGTAATACCCACTTTTTGAAATTTTATAAATTTTATATTTCAAAATGGACTCTATTTTTGGATTCGGAATATCGAAATTAGCTTAGGGTGAATTTTTGGTATTTTTATAAAAACATTCAATTTTTGATGAATAGTGAAAACACTAAGTTACTATTTAAAAACAGAATTTTTATTTAAATAATTATTTATTTTATTTAAATTTATTTTGGGTCAAAATTGATACATAATACCTATATAAGATCAAAGTAATTCATTAGAGTAATTTAATAAAAATTTTAGATATATAAAAAGTTTATTGAACTTTTCACCGTCTTTTACCCACCTCCTAGGAGAGTTTGAAAATTTACATAAAACATAATTTTACCACTTCTGTGAGTGGAATTTCAAAAATCTGAGAGATGCAGTTGATATCAGTATGTAAAATGTGGTTTAATGAGATGAAAATAATTTTTGGTGAATAGTAACTGTTTACTTTTATTTACCACGGTTAAAATTAAACAAGGTAATTAAGGGTAAAAATGAAATTATTATTACCCTAAAACATGTCCTAATTCTATTAGATAAGTTTAATTCGACCAAAAACAACCATAGGAATAAAATATGACCATTTAGGTTCACTTGGATTAGATTAGGACATTTTATATTATTTTATTTAAAGAAGAGTTAAAATAGTTAAAATCAAAGTTTAATAACTAAAATATTTTTAATATAGGGGTATAAATAAGATAAATTCGACTATAAATATTCATTATAAATCTAAAAGTATTTCCTACATAATGGTAGTTTATTTATAATTTTTATACTTTAAATAATTTAGTTTATCGATGACACAATGATGATGCAGTAATTACCTTATTAAAGAAATATTAACATAATTGACATTATTAAAAAACAAAAAAGATAATTTGAGACTTTTTATGAATTAAACTACTTTTATAGGTTAATATGACATATTAGTATTTATTTAATTAACTTTTTTCGAACTTATAATGCTGTTATTATTTTCATAAAAATCAATTACCAAATAGTGTCAAAATTGACATAAAATAGTTTTTAAAACATATATTATATTATTAATTGTTATTTTATTCCTAAAAATCTAAGGGTTGGCCAAATGACTTATATAAGGTTATATATATTAATAATGAACCACTTGGGGTTCGTTTGTCTTGTTATAGTATGTTTATTAGCCATATTATGTAAGAAAACAAGAAGACACGGTAAAAGTTAAATTATTTAACTTAGAGTAAAATCTAAATTATATGGTTAAAATAGTAACCTAAAATTGTCTAAAATCTATTGGTTGTGAGGATTTCGACCCATCCCCACCTTATCTTCCCAATAAATCCATTTGGATCTATTAAAAACCAAATATGACTTTATAATAAAATAATATTTTTAGTTTTTCCTAAGTTGACCCTCTCCTCCCTTATAAAAGGGAACCTCCTCTCTCTCATCCTCACACCACGTTGAGACTTAAAGCTCAGAAAAACCCTGAAAATTTCTCTTCTACACTTCCCTAGAAACATTCTATAGTTACTGGTCTTCTACAAAGAGAATCTTTAGTTCCCTAAGAGAAGGTTAAGAAGAGGGGCTTCAAAGAACAAGTAATGTCCGTTACAGATTCTTTCAACATTATTTCTTCTTCTACTTCCTCTTCTTTAGTTGTTTAATTATGAAGTAATAACATAAGTATCTCTCATATAATTATATGTTGTTATAAATATGAAACAACCCTATTTCACCTTCTATCCATTCTAAGGAAAACGAAATCACAGTGCGTGTGTACGTACGGAATACCGTCTCCACGTTGTGGTGTAATTTGTTTTCCACAACCACCTTACTTGGATGGGTATAATGGGTTAAAGAATAACTATATATGATTATTGTAAAGTTATATTGGTTCTGATATAGTATACATACACTTCAATACAATTCCACGATCATGGGAAGATATCAGCGCTCATGCGTACGTACGGCCTACCGTCTCCACGATGTGATGCGACTCGTTATACATGATCTTAAATTCATAATGATTATATAAATGAATTGAATGAATAAATATTATATATATTACACTAATACCATTCTGTAAATGAGGTATCTAAAACCTAAAAATAAGGATAAAAATTTATTTGACAAAACATACAAAAGAACAAAAAGCAATAAACACCCAAATAACAAGTAACAATGACATATTAATAATAGGAAGCTAAGAATATGACAATATATGATATAATAACAATGAGTCTTGTTCTTTAAAAAGTCAATAAAATTATTTAAATAATTATACAGGAGGTTTGAACACATACGAAGCAAATCAAACTAAAGGTAAGGGAAGATCTTGCAATCTCATATTTATCCAAGATTGATTATACTTTAGAATTTACTGGGGAATATTTATCATCCACATACATGTTTCCTCAATATGTAATATTATTTCCATCCTCCTAAAATTGTGTAAATCTAATTTTACCCTTCGGTGAGTTTTTAGTAAAAGATATGAAAGGAATCTTTTTTCATTTTTAGTATGAGGTGCTTTTTTGACTTTTCCGGCCAATGTACGAGAAAAATGTTTTTCTTTAACTTATACAGCCTGAATGGATTTTTAGAACATTATATCTATGATGATTCATTTAAAAGTTTTCATGTTTATTATTAATCAACTTCTTTTAGTTTAAAATTTCATGACATGTTAAGAAAGGAAAAATGTTTTTGAAGTTGAAAGGATATTTTCCTCAAGAATGAAGTTCAAGTGTTTTATCAAAACTATTTTCCCTCTAAGATAATATAGGGTTCTATTTCTATCCCTATTTTACATTGATTTTATTATGTTATGATGGAATTATTTTTATGATGTTCTTTTATCTTATATGGATTATGTTATGATTGCATGATGTTTAAGAATCCCATTTTTTATTACATGGGTTATGCTATGATGTATGATTTATGATCTTGGGGAACACATAAAAATGGTATCATTATGAGATGGGTGGGACCTATATCTCCCTTCAATGCATTGGGTAAAGATTTATATCTCATGAGATAGATAGGGCTGGAACAAGAGGTTAATCTGGTTCAGTGACACAGGACTGAAATAGGGAGTGAACTCGGTTCAAAAATAGACTTTGTCCACTAGGATAGTCTTGGAAATGAGTCTTGACTACTAAGAAATGATTCTCTTTGAATATGTGTGTATGAAACAAAGTTTCATGTTTTATGTTATGATTATTGGGATTACATTTCACAACTTTGATTTATCCCATGTTATGAAACTATGATCTCTTTTGTAGGTTAGGATTTCCAAAATGTTATGTTCTTATGAATATGATGTGATTGATATTTCTTTTGTTTACCCTTACTAAGAATTTGAGCTCACCCTTTTGTATTTTTTCTTTTCCCCAGGTCAGGAAGAAGGTTATTTAGTAGGATATTCCAAAAAGGATTCTAGATACGGTGAAATAAATGGGAGAAAATGTAGATGATTTATGAACCAGTAGTTTATGTTTCCCAGTTTATAAAGACACTATACTTATATGGTCCTATTGTGGTTTTGTTATATGTTGTAATAAGTATTCTTCAATTATGAAGTAATAACAATGTATTTGAAGTATGGGTCATTATAGTTGGTATCAGAGGCAAAGGAGGTAGGAATGTTTCCAGTCCTTGGGAACTCTCACATGTGAGCGTTGGACGAAGCATGGCTCTCCGCCCAAGGGCTTCATAAGGAAATGGCTGCCACTGAGGATGGTGGTGTGTCCCATCCAGGGGGTGTAGCCTCACATGGAGTGCCATGATAGGTATCAATTGTAGTCTAATGGAAGTAATTCTAGACCGTTATAGTTGGTATTATAGGAAAGGTATAGTCAACCTTTGGAGACTAGGATGTGAAAGACTTAGTAAGAACCCAAAGGATATGTATAAGAAAAGGATAAAATCTTAGTGTTCTACAAATGTCCATGAATAACCTATGATAAGACCTAAAGCATGAAATTTAATTCTCGATTATGTGTTTTTACTATTATTATTTGTGTTTCTCACACTATGCTTATTGGTTTTAGTCAATGGATGGAACCCGAAGGAACCATGTTAATGTGTAATGCGACGAGCAATGAAATGATTTTCCCCCTGAGCAACCAAACGTTATGGGAGAAGGAATGAAAAATCTTATAGCCATGCTCACACAACTTTCTCAATCTATGAATCATGCAAGACTTCCAAATGAGCAAAGGACGGAGCAAAATTCTATTGAATCCTTCGTGAGGCAGCGTCCACCCTCATTCAGTGGGTCTGCTGATCCATTAGTGGATGAACAATGGATCAGTACCATTGAAAATATATTTTCAGTTCATCAATGTTCAGAAAATGATATAGTCATCTTTGTAGTATATTGTTTGGAAGGTGAATCTGATCAATGGTGGAATCTTATCAATAATATGAGGCCAAGAGATGAAATTGAGTCCATGGAATTGGACGAGTTCAAGAACTTATTTTTCAATAAGTACTTCCCTCGTATTCTTTGAACAAACATGGAGATGGATTTTCTTGAACTAAAGAAAAAGGATAATGAATCTATTGGTACCTACGAAGCAAATTTTACAAGACTTTCAAGGTACTGTTTTGGGATTATTATCCAACCTAAGAGTAAGATCGATCAATTCTTTAGTGTCTTAAAACCAAGTCTCTGAAGAGCATTATCCATAAGGGACTTCAATAGCTATGAGGAAATTTTTTGATGTGCTCTCAAGGTTCAGATGGAGATTAGAGTAACCCGTCAGTCATATGGGTTTGATAAGAAGAGGAAAATGGAATTCAAAGGAAAATCTAAAGAGCACACTGAAAAGAATATGAGTTTTCCCTTATGCTCAAAGTGTGGAAATAAACATGGAGGGAGTTGTCTTAAAGGGACAAGTAAATGTTCCAAATGTGGAAAGGAAGGTCATTGGGAATTTTAATGCCGCAATGATGGGAATAGGATGTCTAGTGATGAGAAAAAAGAAAAGTCTAGAAAGAGTTCACCTGCTACACTTCAATGTTACAAGTTCAAGGAAATGGGGCATTATGCCAATCAATGCCCTAATCCAAGGGTTGTTGATGATGATCGATGTCAACAAACTCTTAAGGCTAAAGACAAAGGAAAGTCACATGCAATTTCTATCATTGATGTGGAGTATGATAACGAAGTGGTGAAAGGTACACTTACCATCCACTCTAAAGTAGAAAATGTTTTATTTGATTCTAGATCCACCCACTCTTTTATTTCTGAAGAATTTTCTAAGGGTATTGTAGTATTACCTCAACAATTAGATGTTGAGTTAGCTGTGACAACCACTAATGGAACAACAGTCACATCAAAAGTTTATAATTCTTCTATGATTGAAGTTTGTGGGAAAGTGCTTCCTGCAAATCATGTGATCCTTACTATAGTGGAATTTGATGTGATTAGTTTCGTGGATTTGCTTTCTTTATATGGAGACCATATCAATTTCCAAAGAAGGGAAGTCATATTTCATATTCCAGATCAATCTATGATCTTCTATCGATGCAAGGATGAACATAACCTTCCAGTGGAAATTTCATCCATCCTATGTGTATTGATTCCACTAAATGAAGGTTATTTATCTGAAATGGTTGGAGATAAACTCACAATTAAGAATATTCCCATTGTACGAGAGTTTGATGATGTCTTTCTAGAGTAATTGTTGGGTCTTCCACCAAATCGTGAAGTTGAGTTTTCAATTGAACTCATACTGGGTGCTTTTCCCATTTCAAAGACACCTTATAGAATGGCCCTAATTGAGTTGCAGGAATTGAAGAAGCAACTCCAAGAGAATCTTGATAAGGGATTCATACGCCCTAGTGAATCACCTTGGGGAGAACCTGTTCTTTTTTTTATAAAGAAAGATAGATCAATGAGACTCTGCATTAATTATTGAGAACTTAATAAGATCACTATCAAGAACAAATATCCTCTCCCACGCATTGATGATTTATTTGACCAACTATGTGGAGATCAATACTTTTATAAGATTGATCTTCGTTCAGGGTGTCATCAATTAAGGGTCAAAGGGGAGGATATACCAATGATGGAATTCCGTACAAGGTAGGACACTATGAATTTATAGTGATGTCATTTGGTCTTACTAATTCCCTTTCTATCTTCATGGATCTAATGAATAGAGTCTTTAGAGACTATCTTGATCAGTTTGTGGTAGTCTTTATAGACAATATTCTTTTCTATTCAAAGACAATGGAAGAACATGAAGATCACTTGATAATTGTATTGAAGACCCTGAGAAAGGAGAAGCTTTATGAAAAATTTACCAAGTGTGAATTTTGGCTTCAAAAAGTTGCATTTTTTTGTCACATAATATCAAAAGAGGGGATATCTGAGGATCCAACAAAAACAAAGGTTATCAAAAGATGGTTCAGACCAACAAAAGTAACTGAGATCCGAAGTTTCCATGGTTTGGATGGATATTATCAACGTTTTGTGAAATATTTTTCACGATTATCTAATCCACTCACCAGGTTGACTCAAAAAGGAGTTAAGATCGTTTGGACAGAGGAGTGTGAAGAGAATTTCAAGGAGTTAAAAAAAAGGTTATCCAATGCACCTGTGCTCACACAGCCTTGTAGTGGAGAAAGGTTTGTGATTTACAGTGATGCATCCAAGAAGGGACTGGGGTGTGTTCTAATGCAAAATTATATGGTGATAGCTTATGCCTCACAATAGTTGAAAATCAATGAGAAAAATTACCCAACTCATGATTTGGAGTTAGCTGTGGTAATCATTGCATTAAAGATTTAGAGGCAATATCTTTATGGATAAATGTGTGATATTTATACTAATCATAAATGTTTAAATTATATTTTCAAACAAAAGGAGATGAATATGCGCCAAATAATATGGTTGGAGCTGATTAAGGATTACAACTGGTCAATTAATTATCACCCTGGGAAAGAAAACATGGTGGAAGATGAATTAAGTCGACAAGACCATGCTAGCTTATCCATGATTAGGATCACAAAAGATCCAATATTTATGGATTTACAAAGATGGATCTTGGAATTATAATGGAAGGGGAAAATCATATCTTTCTCAAATGAATGATCAACCATCTATACATGTGATGATTAAAGAGGAACAGAAAGAAGATGTAGAGTTACAAATGAAGATGAGAAATGTTCCTGAATTCAACCTTGATTGTGATGGGATAATAAAGTCCAAGAATCGGGTTTGTGTTCCTCCCATCCCAGAATTAAAGAAGGAGCTACTGGATGAGGCTCATAGTTCTTCATTCCTTATTTATCATGGAAGCACACAGATGTATAGGGACCTGAAAGAGTACTTCTGGTGGGATATCATGAAAATAGATGTTGTTGAATATGTCTCTTGATGCTTGGTTTGTCTGCAAGTTAAAGATGAGAGACAAAAATCTAAGGGGATGTTACAACCATTACCCATACCCGAATGGAAATGGGAAAACATCACTGTGGACATTATCACCGGACTTCCTAAAACATCCAAAGGCAATAATGTTATCTGGGTCATAGTTGATCTTCTTACAAAGTCGGCACACTTCATTGCTATTAGAGAGAATTTACCTATCGATCAGCATGATAGGATATATGTAAAGGAAGTGTTAAGATTGTATGGAGTACCACTTTCCACTATATCTGATCAGAATCCGAGGTTTACCTCAATGTTTTGGAGAAGTCTTCAGCATACTCTAGATACAGAGTTGAGTTTCAGCACTACTTATTATCCTTAGACAGATGGTTAGTCTGAGAGAACAATTTAAACTCTAGAAGATATGTTAAGATCTTTCTCTATGGATTTCAAAGGTGTTTGGGATTAACACCTACCATTGTTGGAATTTTCTTATAATAATAGCTTTCACTGTAGTATTCAGATGGCTCCTTATGAGGCTCTCTATGGAATGAAATGCCAAACTCCAACTTTCTGAGATGAAGTTAGGTAAAGGAATCTATTAGGACCTGATCTTGTTGATGAGATGGCAGAAAATATCTGATCTATTCAAAAACACATAAGAGCAGCTCAGAGTCGACAAAAAAGTTATGTCGATAACTGAATAAAAGACCTAGAGTTTTAAGTGGGTGATAAAGTGTTCTTATGAATATCTCCTTTGAAGAGAGTAATGATATTTGGAAAGAAGGGAAAGCTGAGCCCTAGGTATATCGATCCTTTTGAAATTATGGATCGTGTTGGCATGGTATCTTACTGATTGGAACTTCCACCTAATATCTCTCAAGTTCATGATGTGTTCCATGTTTCTCCCCTGAAAAAGTACATACCCGATCCTTCACAGGTATCAGCTCAAAAGTTGTACTGTTGGAACAAGATATTTCTTATGAAGAATAGCTGATAGAGATTCTAGATCGTAGTGAAAAAGTCCTACGGAACAAGGCCACTCACTTGGAGAAAGTTTTATGGAGGAACCACCAATTAGAAGAAGCTACATGGGAGCTTGAGGATATAATGAGGGAGAGGTATCCTCATCTGTTTGTGACAAAGTGACGAATTTTGAGGGTGAAATTCATTTTAAGGGGGGTAGAATGTAACACCCGAGATTTTTATATGAAATATTTTGTTTTTATGTTATATAAATCATCAAAGGATTCTTTTACTACACACAACACTATCTTGTCTTTCTTTACACGCAATCACGACCTTCCTCAATAGCTTGCGTTGTTAGCAATACCGAGTTTCACTAAACAACGATATGCTATTAAAATATTATTAAAAGATGCCGTTATAAATAGTAATACCCACTTTTTAAAATTTTATAAATTTTATCTTTCAAAACGGACTTCATTTTTGGATTCAGAATATCAAAATTAGCCTAGGGTGAATTTTTGGTATTTTTCTAAAAACATTCCATTTTTAATGAATAGTGAAAACACTAGGTTAAAATTTAAAAACTGACCTTTTATTTAAATAATTATTTATTGTATTTAAATTTATTTTAGGTCAAAATTGATACATAATATATATATAAGTTCAATGTAATTCATTGGATTAATTTTATAAACATTTTAGATATATAAAAATTTTATTGAACTTTTCACCGTCATTTACCCACCTCCAAGGAGAGTTTAAAAATTTACAAAAAAAACATAATTTTACTGCTTTTGTGAGTGGAATTTCAAAAATCCTAGAGACATAATTGATATCAGTATGTAAAATGTGGTTCAATGAGATGAAAATAATTTTTGGCAAATAGTAACTTTTTACTTTTATTCACCACGGTTAAAAGTAAACAGGGTAATTAAGGGTAAAAATGATATTATTATTACCCTAAAATATGTCCTAATTATATTGGATAAATTTAATTCTACCAAAAAAACCTTAGGAATAACCATTTAGGTCCACTTGGATTAGATTAGGACATTTAATATTATTTTATTTAAAGAATAGTTAAAATAGTTAAAATCAAAGTTTAATAACTAAAACATTTTTAATATAGGGTTATAAATAAGATAAATTCGACTATAAATATTCATTAGAAATATTAAAATATTTCATACATAATGGTATTTTATTTATAATTTTTAGATTTTAAATTATTTAATTTATCTATGACACAATGATGATTCAATAATTACCTTATTAAGGAAATATTAACATAATTGATATTATAAATACCCAAATAAATGTAATTTGAGACTTTTTCTGAATTAAACTAAATTTATAGGTTAATATGACATATTATTATGGATTTATTTAACTTTTCTTGAACTAATAATGCTGTTATGATTTTCACAAAAATCAATTACCAAATAGTGTCAAAATTGACATAAAATAGTTTTTAAAACAAATATTATATTATTACTTGTAATTTTATTCCTAAATATCTAAGGTTCGGCCAAATGACTTAGATAAGGTTATATATATTAATAATTAACCACTTGGGGTTCTTTTGTCTTGTTATAGTAAGTTTATTAACCATATAATGTAAGAAAACAAGAAGACACGGTAAAAGTTAAATTATTTAACTTAGAGTTAAATCTAAATGATAAGGTTAATATAGTAACCTAAACTTTTCTAAAATCATTTGGTTGAGATTATTTCTACCCATACCTACCTTATATTCTAAATAAATCAATTTGGATCTATTAAAAACTGAATATGACTTTATAATAAATAATATATTATGTTTTTTCTAAGGTGCCCCTCTCCTCCCTTATAAAAGTGAATCTCCTCCCTCTCATCCTCACACTAATTTGAGCCTTCAATATTGGACAAAACCTGAAAATTTCTCTTCTCCACTTCCATAGAAACATCATAGAAGTCCTCTTCTTCTACAAAACCATCTTTAGTGCCCTAAGAGAAGGTTAAAAAGAGGCGCTTCAAAGAAGAGGTAATGTCTGTTACCGATTCTTTTAACATTATTTCTTCTTCTACTTCCTCTTATTTAGTTGTTTCATTATGATTTAATAACATCAGTATCACTCATATACTGATATATTATTATAAATAGGAAACAACCCTATTTCACCTTCTATCAATCCTACGAAAAATGAAATCACCGCACGTGTGTACGTACGGAATACTATCTCCACGTCGTGGTGTAATCTATTTTCCACCACCACCTTACATGGATGGGTATAATGGTGAAAATAATAACTATATATGATTATTTTAAAGTTATTTTGATTTTGAAATAGTATAAATACACATCAATACAATTCCACGATCATGGAAAAGATATCATCGCCTGTGCATACGTACAACCGACCTTCTCCACGATGTGATGTGACTCGTTCTACATGATATTCAATGCATAATGATTATATAATTGAATTGAATGAATAAATATGATATATATTACACTAATACCATTCTGTAAATGAAGTATCTATAACCTAAAAAGAAGAATAATAATTTATTCGACAAAACACGCATAAGAACAAAAAGCAATAAACACCCGAATAACAAGTAACAATGAAATATTATTAATAAGAAGCTAAGAATATGACCGTATATGATATCATAACAATTATTAAAATTCTGGAATAAGTCAATAACATTATTTAAATCATTATATAGGAGGTTCGGACATGTACGAAGAAAATCGGACCTAAGGTAAGGGAATATCTCGCAATCTCATTTTTATCCGAGATTGATTATATTTCAGAATTTACTGGGGAATATTTATCCTCCACATACATGTTTCCTAAATATGTAATATTATTTCAATCCTCCTAAAATTTTTTAAATCTAATTTTACCCTTCGGTGAGTTTTTAATAAAATATATGAAAGGAATCTTTTGTCATTTTTAGTACGAGGTACTTTTTTGACTTTTCCGGCCAAAGTACGAGAAGAATGTTTTTCTTTAACTTATACGATGTGAATGGATTTTTAAAACATTATTTACATGAATCTTCCTTTACATTTTTTTCAAGTTTATTATTAATCAACTTATTTTAGATTAAAATTGTATGACATGTTAAGAAAGTAAAAATGTTTTTGATGTTGAAATGATATTTTCCTCAAGAATGAAGTTCAAGTGTTTTATCAAAATTATTTTTCATCTAAGATAATACAAGGTTATGTTTCTATCACTATTTTACATTGATTTGATTATGTTATTATGAAGTTATTTTTATTATATCCTTTAATCTTATATGGATTATGTTATGATGGAATGATGTTTAAGAATCCCATTTTTTATTAAATGGGTTATGCTATGATGTATGATTTATGATCTTGTGTAACACATAAGAATGGTATCATTATGAGATGGGTGGGAAGTATATCTCCCTCCAATGCATTGGGTAAAGATTTATATCTCATGAGATAGACATGGCTGGAATGACAGGTTAATCCGGTTCAGTGATACAGGACTGAAACGGGGAGTGAACTCGGTTCAGAAATGGACTTTGTCGGCTAGGATAGTCTTGGAAATGAGTCTTGACTACTAAGAAATGATTCTATATGATTATGTGTATATGCCATAATGTTTCATGTTTTAATTTATGATTATTGGGATTGAATTTCACTACTATTATTTATCCCAGGTTATGAAATTATGATATCTTTTGCAGGTTAGGATTTCCAAAATGTTATGTACTTATGAATATGACGTGATTGATTTTTCTTTTGTTTACAATTACTGAGCATTTGAGCTCACCCTTTTGTATGTTTTCTTTTCCCCAGGTCAGGAATAAGGGTATTAAGTAGGATATTCCAAAAAGGGATTCTAGATATGATGAAATAAATGGGAGACAATATAGATGCTTTATGAACCAGTTGTTTATGTTTCCTAGTTTCTAAAGACACTATACCTATATGGTCCTATTGTGCTTTTGTTATATGTTGTAATAAGTGTGTTTCAATTATTAAGTAATAAAAATGTATGTAAATTATGGGTCGTTATAGTTGGTATCAGAGGCAAAGGAGGTAGGAATGTATCCAATCCTTGGGAACTCTCACTTGTGAGCATTGGACGAAGCATGGCTCTCCACCCAAGGGATTCATGAGGAAATGACTGCCACTGGGGATGGTGGTGTGTCCCTCCCAGGGGGTGTAACCGCCCATGGAGTGCCCTGATAGGTATCAATTATAGTCCACTAGAAGTAATTCCAGACCGTTATACATATTCTATCATAACATCATGTCCCTTGACCTTAAAATAAATTCCATGTCACCTAGAATCATTATTCCAAAACAATCGTGATTCCCTACAGAAACATGCACAAGTCAAATCAGAAGTCCTATAGAATTCCACATCTTGTACCATCTTCCATCTTAACATCTTAGAAACCCGAATTATGATAGTACCATACTTTAACTTAATCCAACTCTTTATACCAAACATTTATGGTGAGAATAAAATAGTATCCATTGGTCTCACACACCAAAAACCATGGCCTTATATGATTCACACCTCTTCCAGGCCAATGTTAAACACCATCACCCTATACAACATAAACTATAGAGCGTTCCACCCACATCGAGTGAACTATACCATATCATGGTATCTATCATATGTGCACATGAACCGCAATGAATTAATCCCCCATAATGAATGACATCACAAGAAACTTATTCCATTATTTAAAAACCACCATTGCCACCTATGAAAATTGTCAACACCATATTCTCTTTACTGATGAACCAAATTATACCATATATGGTGATCTATACCACCCATTGTTACATGGTTTACACCCAACACATTCCCATAGAACCACATCAAACATATAAACTCAATAATAACATCTTTACATTATGAAACATCAATATCTACAAGGAATAAACCCAAAACATAGCTCAATAATTCTATAAAAGATCATATATACAATTTCTTATATGAGACTACCCCTAGGTATCACTTAGGAATAATGGAAAACCAGAATGGTTTCATTCATGGACATTCATAAAAAACCCTTCCCATTAATTTTTGTTACACATACATAAAAATATTCATTAAACTTTAAATAAGTTTTCAACCACCTAGTTTGAGTTTTCAGGACACTAATTTCCATGAAACATTAACTGCTTTAGCTTTAATTAGAGGAATCACCAAAATCTAAAAAAACAATATTTTAGGGCACCATCAATAGAAACCAATGAAAAAATAAAAATAACTAAGAAGGAAAACACTAATTAAGTTATAATTTCTCACAAATACTCCTTTCCTCATAGCATATAAATTTTTTCTAAGAATCTAAGAAGATTCCTTAAGAATAATAATTAATGATGATAAGGTGATAAATTAGTAATAAATTATTATTCTTGTAAAACTACCGTATTTCACCCCCTTATAATAATATTTAGTATTTAATACTTCATTTTCAAAATCATCTTGAAAAAATATAGAAAAATTATACATGTTCAATATTTGAAAAACATCGGGACACTTACTCATGGAAAAGTTGCCCCTACATTTCTCCATTTACCATTTTTTACCATCCACTAGATTGAATCTTTTGCACCATAAAATGAAACTTAGGTTCTTGAATTTTATATAATTTAGGAAGGATAATATGTTTTTTAAATATGTAAAATTTATCTAAAATCATTTTCAATTGATTTCATCCCCTGAAAACCTTCCCAAATAGACTTACCACTGAAATATAGTAGAAACAATAGTCTTGAATTTGGTCCAAATCATGATACTCATTACCTAGCCTATATTAAAACCCTTAGAACCTCTCAAGAGTGTAAATTCACCAAAAAAATATAATATATGACATGAGTTTCTATTCATGAATACCAGAGACCTTATAAATGCAGTGAAACAAACTCTCCCAAACCTATGATGTGTATAAATAGGGATGTTTCATTAATGATTTTTGAAAATTTCCTCTAGGATATTTATAAAAGATAATTGGAGGTCCTCATATTATTTTCCTGATTTAGGGTTTTATGCTATTGTTAGGATAGAATGGTCAATAATAGAGTATTTCTCATTAAGAACCTTGTGATGATCAACTACTATAGTTAATTTGAGTAGTAATATTTTATCTAATTGAGTGTTACCCACAAGATATGGAAAAGTCATGATATGTTCTCTTCTTCAATGAACATGAGGATAATTTATTATGGGATAATGCGGGGAAAGTATATAACTAATATTTTACCCCATCATGTTCTTCCAACATTTATCTTTGATAGATGGATCATAAAGTTGTTTCAACCATAGGGTTTGTTTTCTAACTTCTTTATCATGTGGAGTTGTGTTACCTGGGTAATTTTCAATTTTTTGAATAGAAATGGTATAATTGTGGAACTAATGATGAAAATTATATTATATTTCATTCTAATTAAAATAATTCATTTCAAAATAATGATAGAGTTTCTGATAATTTAGGATTACTTTTTAGAAAATTTCATAATAAATAGGTAATTGTGGAGAAATTACAACATGAGGAGTACATTCTAATCATTTAATATTTCATCAATAGAAGTAAATTCATGGTGGGTACCATGGAAAATACCTCCATGAATATTTTATTATTTATTAATAAGGATAGGTACTCCATTTTAGGTTGGTGTTTCATTATAGGTAAAACCTATATGGTAAGTACAATATGAAGGACATCCATTGCTAGAAGATTTTTTATCAATATAGGGAGTTACATTGTTTATTATGGTTGTTTTATTATGTGTAGGACCTATATAATGGGTACAATATGGAATTAATACATATATAATGGATTACTAATCAACACATGAAAGAGCTATATGTTAGTTTGATGTTTCCTTACTAGGATGGCCTTCACAAAAAGTACCTTGGGGATGACCTCTATGGATACTCTATTCTATTTCGGTATGAGGAGGTAATCCATGATGGTTTTATATTTCTTCATATGGGGGAACTCCATAGTGGGTACAATGGGAAGGGCTTATATACTTGCTATATATTTCATAATCCTTGAGAGGACATCTATATCAATTTTTTATTTCATCAGATTGAGGACATATACAGCAGGTACCCTAGGTAGCACCTTCATAGTGTATCATTGAGTAGTTATAGGGAGGAACTTCAAAATTACTATTTTTTATTTCAATATGTGGATGACCTCTATGGAATATATTTAAATTATATGTTTAATCATGGTTCCTGTATTGTACTCCCTAATTTTGTCTTATGAGGAGGCTATGACTAAGTTCAAAACATGCCACTTTTGTTTTTTTATTATTTAAATGAATATGAAAATTAGAATTTAATGAGATTATATTAATTATGGGAATTAAAAACATATTAATTAAATAATATGTTTAAATAGATAGAAAATATTAGTTGGGAACTACCTCCTACATTTATACACACCCTTATATATTGCTAAATAGTACCACCTATTTAAATTATTCAAGTAAGAATCTATGAATTTAATGTATAAATATATTCCTACATCAAAATCATATTAAATCCCTTGTATTAGTGTTGATATTCCTATAAGAGTGATTCAATTACTCAAAGACCTTTATAAAATTAAACCCTATTGAAACCAATATACTCCTAAATAATGTATTTATTAATAAATTTAAACTATGAGGATGATTACTTTTCTTCCACATATTGAACTAAAAATGAAAATTGAATTACAAGAGAATTGAATTCTAGAAAAAAGAAAAAAATTTTACATTTAATAAAAAAATATCAACAATAATTTCAATAAAAGACAATGGATATTATAATTATTATAGTGTTCATGGGTCTCCACTTCTCACAAAAATAAATGGATTTTTCCAAGAATGGTTAATCAATTAGAAAACCCATTTGATGATTACTGCCTAAGTTAAGTTGTGTTCTATAGTAATGGTTGTTCACTTAAACTCCTCTATTTGATGTTATTTTTTCTATCTCTTTCACCATGGTGGAAAATTTTCTTTTAAATAAGCTGTATCATGTAGAATACTTGAATTACACTTAGGGAAGGTTACCCAAAGAAAGTAAATTCCTAATATATTAACTTCTAGGGTCTAGTAGTCTTTAACTAGGCTTTACAATTATCCCATGACCCACATCCTTTTTACCTTTCATATTTTAATTAATGAGGTAATCAGATATACTGACAATGATTTAATGAGTCATAATGTAGAAGACACCACCACACTATAGTTCTTAAAAAAATTCCTTTCATTATTTAGTTTAACACTTTGTGATCTGAATGCATTCACCACAATGCAACATTTACCTTTTCATATCTTATTATGGTATAATAAATTCTTCGCATAATGGAAACCAAAAAATTGGAAGCAGTACAAAAATTTAATTGATCCATTGCATAACATGGTTGATTTCTTTATAGAAAAAAAATATTCCTTCTTCTTATCTAATTATTATATAGTCAATTATTTATGGGATAAGGATTTTATTTATATAATAGTTTGGATAAAAATTTTATAAGTATAT
Organism: Viscum album; assembly: GCA_963277665.1. Taxonomy (NCBI): domain Eukaryota; kingdom Viridiplantae; phylum Streptophyta; class Magnoliopsida; order Santalales; family Viscaceae; genus Viscum; species Viscum album. Next base: position 2,011,211,562 of record OY728125.1, read on the forward strand.
AATATTATGAAATTTATTATACTTCAAAAAGTATTATGCATACTCAAAAATAATTCCTCTATTCTATATGGGTGCATAGAATTTGAATAAAGATTGAATTATCAAACTAGTGGAAGAGATGGTTTTTAAATAGGGAAATCAAATGGAATAATGAGGATTTGGAAACCTAAAATTACCCAAATTGGGTTTGGAATGATGTCACACATGGGGTTATATGGTCTCAATATATCCCAAGGGTTAAAATTTTAGGATCTCAAGTTTTGGGGAAACAAAACATGAAACAATTTATACTAACCATGAAGATCAATTTGTATAGAATCATGGTTTGTTAAACATTATGAGGGATCCCTATTAACCATTAAAATTTCATTGTAAATTAAAAATTCATTTCGTAGGGTTATTGATTTTATTTCCAAACTATTCCCCTTATCGTACAAGGTAGAGTGTTTTGAGATAGTTCTAAATGCACATATGGTGCATATTTTGGAAAACCATGTGGGCAAACCATATGCCCATTAAAAATTGAAAAAGTCTAATTTTAGCTAATGTTTTTAATTTATTTTAACCCTTCACCCATTTTTTCAAGAATATACACATGATTATTCTTCTTTTCCTCTCCTTCATTTCCATGGTTCTCCTTTAATTCTTGGGAGTTTTATCTTCTATTTGTGGTGCTGGAATGTGATTCTAGGAGTCCTATATCCTTTTTTCTTAGTTTATTTTTATATATTAATATTTCTCTCAATTTATATTGTTTGTGGACTATTTTAATGTTTATTTTATGGATATTTAATATCTTTTATTTTTTTATTGAACCAAGATCCGATATTATGTGAGTGGGATCCTATGAGGCTAAAGAAGATGATACATTTAATTTAAACTAAAACCTTACTGTTTTTTGAGTGATTTTATGGTGTAATTAATCTAGATCAACATTGATTTAATACATTCTAATTTAAAATTATTTACCTTGATTTTTTCTTATATAATTACCCATTTAATATTCCATGGACCTTTAGGAAGGGTTATTTTAAGTGGAATGTTTAGTGGGGGAGAATATCCCAAAGTTTGTATGTTTTTAAAATTAATAAAATCATTTTAAAATGGTTTAATATTAACAAAGTTATGAATGAATGTTTCAAAAATGGAATTTTACTTACATTAACAAAAGTAAATGGTTAGACATTAAAATTGGATTGAACCAAAAGGAATGGGATGTGTGGTATTATAAAAGATGATTTTGTAATTTCATGGAATTAAAAAATTGGTTTGGTAATTTCAAATATATTAAAATATAATTGGAGTAAATAAATGTTAGTTAATCTAGAATAATTGATTGGTTTTCATGGGAAACAATGAGATCATTATTAATTGGGAATTTAGTCTATGTAATGACTTGGTGCTTAAAAAGTGAAATTGGTATGGTAAAGTGGTGACTTTTCCTTAATGTGAATTAAATTTAATGAATTCTTAATTAATAAAGTTCTTAATGTGATAGATAATGATTGGGTAATCTTGGACGAGCGCCATGGATTCTATGAGGCTTAGGTTACTTGGGAATGTCTGGATGAGCATCCAAATTATATATGATGAATATATGTTAATGAATACTAGGATAGATTTTCGAATTAAATGTGGTTTATACTCACTCAAAGTGGCCATGATGTGTTCTTACACTCATATGATACATGATGATTGGGAATTCTTGGATGAGCACACAGATTCCATTGGATTTCCCAAGTGAGATTCTTGATTATGAGTGATAATTCTTGAGTGGGAATTCCATGATTAGAGCTTGGATTCCATGGGAATTAAAATATTATTTTCATTATTCTATGTGATGATTTATAATGATGACTTATAAGATTACCACCTATATTACATAGGGATTTAGGGTTTGTACATTTATCAATATGTACTGAGAGTCACCCTAAAACTGGCTGAAGTAGGTATGGTAAATATTGTTCACAGACCTAAAGATCAACGATGATAAACACCATTACTGAGTGTCACCATAGATCATAGGATTTAATAATTATTTATTACTATTAAATTAGTTGTTAAATTATTTAAATTTTTTATCTATAGAAATTATGCATGCACTATTTGAAGGATAATTTATTTAAGGGACACCAATAGTGGTGGAATACATGTTATGATCACAACCTACTCAAGTTTCCAGGACACTTAGGTAACCAAGTATACATTGTTATTTTTTAAGATGGGAAATCTTTATGACATGGCTTGATGATTGTGCTTGGGCTATCTATGTTAGAGTTGGATGATTGGATCAGGTAGGACTCAAGACCAACCAAGGAGAAACTATTATCCTGAGTTTATTTTGTTTATTTTGTGTTACTTGTTTATGATCTACCCATAGTAGATACAATATGTAATAAAGATTTATTTATTAATGGATCGGATGATATACTTATCTTACCATATCATTCCCTAAGTGTAATTCTTTTCTGTTTGTGAATCTATTTCATTTTATTTTTTCCATTATTAAACTATGATAACAATGGAATATCCTCCACACAATAACCATATAGGAACCCACCTCTATTTTAAACCTTCTAGAATATGGGGTGGTTATGTTGAGGGCATGTGTAATGATATCTCAGGGCATCAGTCAAGTGGCTTCTAGTTTAGGGTGTTAGAAAGTTATACCAGGGAACTTATTTTTCTTTTGTTTTACTATATGGACATGGTAGAGTTGATAATAGGATATTGTTATATATTGGTAATGTTATCATGCCAAGGTGCGTAAAAAACTATACATAGGGGAAGATCTAAGTTTTTAGGAGTAGGGATTGATGTTATTACTTTGTATTTTTTCCATTGACTGATTTCCATATTGAAAGGGTTAAATAGACATGATATATTGATTTATGAGATTTTATCTCTTGGACTAGTTTGAAACGAAGGTTTTTTCATTCATGTATCATAATGGGAACATAATAATTATATTTCATCCACATGTTTATTATAATTGATTGTTGCCTAGGATTCCAGGGAGATGGTGTCTTGTTTACTACTTGTGTTTTATTTAGGATAGTAATTTATATTTGTCTATAATTATAAATAATTTCTAGGGGTAGGTATTTAAAGTGTTTATAACCATTTATATGGTTAAAAAATAAGAGTGTGGTGGAATTATAATTGACTAACCCATTATGTGAATTCTGGTTAATAAGTTTATATAAATTATTTAAAGTTATGGTATTGGTTAAATAAATTTCATTTAAGAAACTTATAAGTGATTTTCGGTTATAAATTTTGAATTAAATTCAATCTATCCAATAAATGGAATGTAAAATTTAATAATGTTTATCATTTTAAAATAATATGTAATAAATTTTTTTAAAATGTGAATCCTTGTTTTCTAAAATTATAACATTTAAATTAAAGTCAAATGAGAAATGATGTATCCATTAGGGATCCTGATGACCAGTATCTCTTATGTTTTTTTTTGTCTTGAACCTTAGTATGGGTAGCTAGGCTAGATAGAGATCCCTGGTGGTTATAACCCTTGGATATGGGTTTTGAGACCATGATGTGGTTGGATGTGATAGATTATGGATTGTTTCGTGATGTTACTTATATTGTGTTATGAAGTTGAGTTTTTATGGTGTCTTATTATATTTGGTTTCTTGTGAAATTCATTGGTTTATAATACATGTATTTGAGTATAACCCTAGATTTTGTGTTTCTCTTATAGTTCCATTGATGTGGGTGAGTGGGAGCTAGAGTGAGCAGTTGTTATTAGCATGTTAGATCTAGTGAGTTTGGAGGTTGAATCATGGTTAGATTATTTAGAACATGGAATAGATACACGAAATGTTCTATAGGTTTTCTAGAAAAGGAATTGTTGTGTCATGGAGCCTTTCTATGATAATCTCCTAGAGTTATTGTGTTTTGGGTATGAGGATGGTTTTGGAGAACAAGATCACTCATATGATTTAACCTAATTTTTTGACATTGTTTTTTTGTGGTGGACTGTGTTGACCCATGGTGGATGGGTTTGGGTTTTTTGGACGATGGGTAGATTATGTTTTTGGAAAGTTTCCAAGGATGTCGACCAGTCATATAATTTTACATGACTTGGGGAATCTATCAAGCCTGTTGAATACATGAATCAAGGACTCCACTATCTCAATAATATGACAATCTAAGAGACATGGTATGATGCTTGAGTGGTATCTACCCAATTTTGTTATTGTATAACACATAAGATCTATATTTGGACCTAGTAAATTATTATAGGGTAATGTGAAACCTGAATTTTTTTTATGGAATTAAGGTGGTAGGAATGTGTAAGAGGTTCACACTGTCATTTGGTCTTTATGATCAGTTAGATCTGGAGAAATTGGCCATTTATTTTTTGTGGGAATAAGTTTGTGCATACTGGCTATGTGAAGGGCTTATTTGGAATTGTTTTGGTAAAATAAAATTCTATATATTCTATGGTAGAATTGAACATCTCTTTATGAATCACAAGAAGTGTAGTGGTGGTAGTTTCATGTTGAACATTAGTTTGTGATTATTTGGAAGAGGTTTATGGGACCATGATGGGTCATGGTACTCAGGTATATCTTAGAGAGGGGTGACCAAGAGTTTATGAGAAACTTACAAGCAGGTGGTTCAAGCTTTTATTGGGAATGGTGGATGTCTCCATGGTCAGGATGGCAACACCAAGGATGATTTCATGGGTGGTCAAGATGACATGGCCCAATTGACCTAGGTTGAACTGTGACAGAGTTATAGTGTTGATGTAATGTTCTTATCATGGGTCAAAAAGAACAATATGTGAGTGTTGAGTTAGGTTTTTTGCTGATTTATACTGTAGAGGTGGTGTAAGTAAGAGCATATTGTTGGGAGTGCAACATCAACTATCAGAGAGGGAGAATTCCCCATTTTATATTGGATGGCATTGAATGACCTTGGTGCCATTATCTAATGTTAGAAGTTATAGTTATTTGAAATTGTTTTTCTCAAGTTATAGTATGAAAATCATGAATAAATTTTGAATCCAATGATAAATGGTGTGTGGGACCAAAAGATTAGCTATTTTTTGAGGGAATCAATGATAATTATACTCCTATGGTGGGGAGTGATCTGTAATTCATAAGTGTAAAACCCTCAAGTAGGAAGGTTTACTAGAATTTGGAATTGATCATGAAGTGATTTTAGTGGCATTAGGAGGATGATTTACAATAAATGAAGTAGGTTATTAGATTTCAAGGGGAATGATGACAGGAAATTAGATGCGGTAATGGATTGAGAATTAGAAGGAATGCATTGATTTGAGGTAGAGAACATTGATAACTTGGATGGTTAGGTATCTAATTGTGAAATCTCACTGGGAGTTAGGTATGCACTCTTTTGAGTATATTCTGGTCATTATAGGATGCATCAATGTGTGAAGAAATCATGGATGGATAATTTAGTAACACAATGGAAGTTGGAGTTGAGGGTTTTTTTGATAAAATTCATTCGAGGATGATTCGGATTATGTTCAGATATGAAAATGGAAAAAGTGGGTTGCATACCCCATCTAATATATCATCTTGGATGTGGGGGTCCATTTTGGGTATCAAACCGAGCTTTTGAGGAGGGTTTAGTGTGTCCCTAGCATGTGCATGTATGATGTTTATGCGTACATCCTTAGTTGGTTTTATGTAATGAGGATGGGTATTGGTGCACATCTATCGTTCTCATGTAAAATCAAGGGTTCTTAGTTGGGACCCACATCAAGTTCATAGAGGGAGTGTGGGTCTAATGTTCTAATGGGAATTTTTGATGGAGGAGGTGCCACACATTTGAAGTTAGTAGTTATAAGCCGAAACTTATGGTGGGGAGAACCATAGGTCCGTTGAGTGGTAGTATGAAAAAAATAATTTTTTTTTGGGATATATGGAGACATTTAAGATCCATATTGATGATTCAGTCTTTAGGATGGGAATTGTATTGTGTTTTAATAGGTTCATCAACTTATGATTAATCTTTTTCCCTAAAAATGGTTCAAGAATTTGGGAATAAAACAAGGCTATCTATATTTGAGTGGGTGAGTAATATAGGATATAAGGTTTGATTGGGATACCACCTTGACTTATTGAGGATAATATGTGTTATAGTAGAGTTTATAAGGCCGTAGTCCTATATGGTTTCTTGATATTTGAGGGATGTTTCAATTATAAAATAGGTGGATGGGATGTTTTTTAAATTAAGAATCATAATGAATCCCCGAGGGTTAGGACCCCTCAAAAGACCCATATTAGCTTTGGAATTAAGTTCTATAGGGTGTTCAAAGGGCTCAGGGGAGCTCAGGGGTAGGGTGATCAATATTTCTTGTTTTTTGAAATAAAATTGGACACACATAGTATGGATTGTTTAACCGTTCACCCTAAACATGAGACATGGTTTGTACAGGAGAATGGATTAGTAATCAATGAAATAGATCCTTGATAACAATGAAAAATAGAAAATGGTAGATCTATTTTTCATGGTTGTCACATGATTTTCTAAACCGATCTTCTAACCGTTAAGGGTGGGGAGTTTTAAGAATGTTTTGGATGCATGGGTGGTGCATAGTTTGGAAAATTGTGTGAGTAAAACAAGAACACTTTGAAAAGTGTAAAAAACTTTTATTACATTATTTTTAAAAAAAAGAGATGAACCATTTCCTTATTTAATATTTAGCAAGTAGTTTTATGTGAGGATTACCCATCGACCCTTTTTTATTATTCATGGGTCTCCTTCGATTCTTGGGTGATTTGGCTTCCGTATGTATCATTTTAAATCTCTAAGTATGTCTAATATTACTCTAGACTCTTTTATTATTTTCTCTTGTATTCTTAATCTATCATGCTGTTTATGTTGGTTACGCCCTATTTTTAGGAAATTGTATGGTTATTTGATATCTTCCATTTATGCTTGAACTAGGAGATAATATTGGGAGAGTTGGATCCTATGAGGCTAAAGTAGGTTTTCCATTTAATTAAACCAAAAGTATTACCCTTTTTCTGATTTCATGTATGGTGTAATCAATATAGATCCACAATAAATTGATCCTTTCTAATTTAAAATGTTTTTTTTCTGAGTTTTCATTAGTTAATTTCTTATTTAATATTCTATAGTCCTTTTAGAATGGTAGTTTCAAGTGGAACACATAATGATATAGAGTTTCCCTAAATTGGTTAATTGTTTTGAAATTCCAAAAATATGTTTAAAATTCTTCAAGATGAATCATGGTATGAATAAATGGTTGTGAAGTGGAATTTCATGACCATTGATACTGGTAAATAAATAGACATTAAAATTTGATTATAAATAAGGGAATGTGGAGGGTGGTATTATAAAAGATTCTTTTGTAATGGAATGGTATTACAGAATTAGTTTGGGAATTTCAAAACTATTAAAATAGAATTGGAGTAATTAAATAATAATCCAGGTAGCACAATTGACTAGCTACCTTGGGAAATGATGGGATCTTTATTAAATGGGAATTGAGTCTATATAATGACTTGGGGTTTTAAAATTGTAATTTGAATTTTAAAGTGATGGCCTTGGGTATAATGTGAATTAAATGAAATGAATAGTTAATTAATCATGTGTCAATAGTGATTCCCAATGATTGGGAATGCTAGGATGATCTTCTTGGATTCCACTTGGCTTGTTCTTCTAGAGAATGTCAGGATGAGTTTTTGAATTCCATATGATGCCTTGATGTTGGGGAATGTCAGGATGAGCTCTCTAATTCTATGTGATTAATATTAACTCATGGAGGCAAGGAGGCGTTGTTAGACCTGTGTGGTACTTGATGATTGGGAATAATGGGATGAGATCTCAGATTCCACCAGAATTATAGGATGAGAATTTGGTTTCTGAGTGATTACGAAGGATGGGTAATAGTGGGATGTGAGATCATATTCAATGGGAATTTTTGGATGAGTGTCTGGGTACCATGTGATGACTGATTCTTATAATTCTAGTATGAACTCATAGAATCTATATTGATTTATGGTGGGCATTTTCATCAATACTCTCTTAGAAACCCCCAAACACTGGATAAAGTAGATATGGTCTATCTTGGTCACAAACCTTGAGATGAAAAATAGTATACTCTGTTATTAGGTGTCACCATGGAGCCTAAGAAGTATTTTTCATTTTATTTTGTTAAATTAGTCATCAAATTATTTAAAATTTTTATTAACAAAATTCTTTCACGAACTTCTTATCAGAATATTTAATTTAAGGATTCTATTGGTGGTGTCCTACAAAGTTTTAGTCACACTGTTATTGGGATTCTATGATAGTTTGGTACCCGAGCATGCAGTGTTATTTTTTAAAGAGACATATTTTAGGGTAAGGATTGATGATTGTTCCTAGGATGCATGGTTAGAGTTGTATGAAGTTACTGGGTAAGACTTATGACTATTCATAGAGAGAATTTTTTCCTCAATTTACATTTATTTCTTTCATAATAATTGTGCATGATCTACGCATGGGAGATCTAGTATGTATTGAACATTCATTTATTACCACATGATATGTTTTATTTATTTTATCATCTATTACCATGATTGATATTTTTATCTAGTTGTTTATAAATTTTTTTATTTATTCTATTATTCAAATTTCATAATGATGGTATAGTCTCCCCATCATAACCTCATTCACCCTCTCCACTAGTTGACATGATCTAGTAAAATGGAGTGGAACACATTAAAGATTATCGTGCACCAGGCTGGGGAACTGGTTGAGTGGCCTCTTGTTTGGTGCATTATATCCAACTTCTAAGTAAAAACAATATATAAAAAAAATGTAAGCATGACAAAAAAAATACTTACGTATCTCAAAGAAAATCATAAAAAACCATATAAAATATGTATAAAAATTTAGTTAAAATCTCCCAAAATCATGTATAAAAGTTTATATATTTATTAAGAAGTGGGGAAAAGAATACATATTTCTATAAAATCTTATACATCATTTTTGTCCATATAAAAAACCTTAAACATCCTAGTAATTTAATAAGATTCTAGTCTCTGAATCTTAATTAAAATTTACACGTGGGAAAAATATATTACGCATACTACCCATTTTTCAATTTTTATCCCTACATAATTTTCTTAAAATGTGATGAAAATTTAAATCAAAAGTATTTATTTTATAATAAATTCTGAATATTAATAAAATAAAAAATATATAATTAATACATTTTCACAATAAATAAAATTTTATCCCTAAAGTTTAGAAATGATACATTTTCGCTTCAAATAAAAAAATGGTAGGGATTAAATCATTAGCATATAAAATTCACATAATAAAAATATATTATCTACTAATTCACCCACACTTAATCCATGAAAGTCTCGACAAGTAATCGTAAAAAATGTTTCAAAATAAAAAATTAATATACTATCCAAAATGATTCTTCTTAAGTAGTTGTGTCACCCAAACCCATAATGCCTCCTCAATTTCATTCATTACATTTCATATATTTGGTATATTCAATCCATTAATATTTATTTCATATACTCATGAACATAAATACTTAAATCATCCTACTTATTTCTCTCATCACACAAATATGGATCGAGGAATATTTGTTCTCATCCTAACACATGAAAGGGTCACCATAGTCATACATAGTTTTTTAATCTCCCTCAAATGAGTTAATGAATTGTGTTAATCATGAGTAATTTTTGATATTGTTAAATGGTTATATGTTGGAAGGTTTTAATGTAAAAAATTATATGGAAAAATAATGAGGGCTTTCTCTCAATGATGAATTTTTGAAGATTCACATTTTTACACTAAATATGGTATATGTACCCATTATCCTTGAAATAATATAACTACCAACAAATTTTGTATTTTTATAGATAATTTACACTTTCATCATTAAAATTACAAAAATTCCTTCACTCAATTGCATTTAATAACATTTTTATTTTGTATTTTTAGATTTTTTTTACATAAATTTATTTCAAATGAAGAGTGGTTTCTTTTCTCTTAAAGCATTGCTGTGAAGTTACCATCCAAAATTTTTAGGGATATATTCCTTTCCATCTACCCCATGATTGATATTTTTCCTTAATTTTGATAATTTATAATACCATATATTCTTAATAAGATTTTATATTTTAAAATATAACATAAAATATATTTAGTGAATAGCTTAAAATAATCTTCTAGTAATTATTATCCCCTTCTAAATTAGCCTCAATTAATGCATCTCCCACAAAAAATACACCATCCCCACACTTGAGTTCAATTAAAATTATTAAATGACTTCTTTATCATGATATATAGGGTTTCAAAATTATTAATGTAGATTCTTAAAAAGGTTATTCATGAATAATAAAGGTTAATAAGGGTCAAATGTAAATACTAGAACCAAATAAAGGTTTTAATTTTATAAAAGGTCCTTTTAGAAAAAAATAATTCCTTAATCATTTTCAACACACATAATTTCATACCACAAGGTTTTGATAGAAAAAATAATAAATTATGGTTATTCAAGTATGGTTTTGTTCACTCAAGAAGTTATTTTATTATGAAGATTATATCAAAAGGTTTTGAAGACTTATAAGTATGTTATTTCTATATGGATAGTAATTTATTGTATTTTATTTTAAAATTAGTGGTATTTTCATAAGTTTCCAAAAAAATTTAATCTAAAAAAAATATTTTTCAATATTCGTCTATGTTAAGATTCATTAGTCAATTAAAAAACAAAAAGATTCACAAGTTTAAAAAATAATGATTGAATTCATTTTGAGATCATCAGTTTCTAGAAAAAATAATAAAATAAAAAGAAACACAAAAAAATGAAAAATAGAAAAAATGAAAGACAAATAATATTATTCTAACAAAGGTGGTCCCCCAAAATTATTTTTGTGTAATGTCTAAATTGTGCAATAATTAAATTAAAAATTTTATATTTGAAATAATAATAAAAACACACAATCAATATAATGTATAGACACTATATGTCCTTATATGTATTTAGTATCTTGAAGTAGAACCCCCTCCCCTAGATTCTCTTGAACATTATATGTAAACATATTCAATAAATTACAATTGAATATAAATTAAACATATTTCCTAAGTTCTTTGGTAAGTATACAACTAAAATAAAAAACATGAGTAAAAATAAAAGGCTCATAAATTTTTTAATGAAATTTAACTAAAACGATAATGAGTATGGAATTAAAAAGAAACAGCTTTTCTCTTTATCTTAACTCTATGATGATGATCAATTAATTATAAAAATATTTTGATTTATCTTTGTACAACCTATAATTTTCATAAAAATTGATTTTGATTTTCCTATAACACTTTTAAGAATTTTTTTTCTTTTCCAACTTTAAATAAATTCAGATTATAGATTTTGATAATATAAAAAGTTTTTTATTCTCACCATTGGTAAATAATAATCTCTTCCATATAATATCCTAAAAGTTTACAGTCCAAATAGGATTATAAAATTAGTTCTATAAGAAAAAATAACATCATCTAATCTCAAAATCCAATCCTCCATCATTAGGTGGGAATTTTTCCCAAATATATGTTTGATATATCTAATTGAAACCCTAATCATTCCTATTTTTGAGTTAGTAAAATTTTATAAACCTTATGATAAAAAATAAATTTCCTTAATATACTTTTTAAATAATTTTATAAAACAATGTTCCATGATCAGTGATGATAACTATGGGTAGTCCAAACCTACAAAACATATAGGCTCTTCAAAATTAGGAAAATACCTTATCATCATCAGTTCTAGTGGGAATGGATTTTACCAAAATGAAAAAATACACAATAGTAAGTAAAATATAAATATATTCAAAAGAATTGGGAAATTTACCCATAAAATCCATACCCTAAACCCCAATAATATCATAAAAAGGGATTTTTTGTTGAAAATTATTTATCTTAGAGATATTTTCTTGATACTAGAGTGTTTAAAAATCTATATATAATTAAGAATCATCCTTAAAATGGTGGAACAAAACATAACTAAATACAAATATTTTCTAGTTTTTTATAGTCTAAATTGGCCACCATAACTAAAAGTATGGAAAAATTTAATATCTTAATGTTTTTAAGAATATAAAATACATCTTATGATTATTTGGTCACTTATAATATTATATAACTAAGGTTAATCCCTTATATTGTGTCATTCTTCATTCACATACATGAAAAATTATTGTATTGGAAACTAGTGGAGGACTTTATTGATATAAAGGTAAATAACATAAATAGTAAACAATGGTTTAGAACTTTTAATAACATGATTTTCTATATCATGGAAGTTTTCTCTAATATGTGGATAGATTTTGGTGTATTTATTTGAAAAAGTGGGTAGTCTACTTAAATGTTCCACTTGTAAGTTCTCACCTTTATTGTTCTTTAATTCAACATAAAATTCATGAAGCAATAATATTCATCTTATTATCCATTTTTTATCATGTTTCTTCATAAAAAAAATTATGGAATACTAGTAATTTAATAAAATTATCTTGGCTCCAATGAAATAATATCTAATTTTATCTAAATTAAAAAATGTCTTCGAATTACTTCTAAATGGTTGGGTAACTAACTTATCGTAAATCTAGAGCCTCACACGAATAATCTATGACATGAGGATTAATATTAAATTTTTTACACAAAATATCTCCTTGAGAAAAATCTAACTCATCAGTCAGTAATTCAAAAGAAAAATTATATCTAGGTGGAAGAATAATGGGTGGAAATACTAAAACCTATTTCTTCTATCTAAATTATTATAAAAACAATGATAAAAGAGAAACTGAGATTATTTTTGTAGAAATCTGAACAAAGGTAGTGTTGTCATATTAAAATAATTTATGAAAATCTTATAAAAAACTAACAAGTATAAGATAGGATCTCACAAACATTACTATTTTGGGATATAATATGGAATAAATGGTATCCACCTTGGATTGATAAACATGGATTTAGTCCTTGGACACTAAATTTCATATGAAGATTCTTTTCCATACTATAAAATAGAATTTACCAATGTTTTAAACCATGTTTTTCTCAATGAATGTTTTATGAAAATGACCAAGTATCTTAAAAAACTATAAAAAATAAACCCATACAATGAAACATTATCCATAAAAACATCAATAGAATATTAAAAAAACTGAGAAAAATAGTCATCATACATTTTTAAAAGGAACCCAAATCATTTAAATATATAGAAGGAATTATTATATATGTAGAAGAACCAAAATTATAGATAAAGGGGGTATTTTATTGATTTTTAGGTTCAATACAAATAAGAAATTATCCTAAAAAACCAGTAGAAAAAATGTGATGTGATTTCCCTTTAAGTCTCTCAAGAACATGAATAGGAAATGAGAGAGGTAAGAAACTATTTCCCTGTAACATGGTTTATTATTTTATAATATATAAATTTTCCCCATTTGTTAGGTATCCTAATAGGGAAAAGCACTCTAAATTCATTCTTTAAAATAGTGAACCCATGCTTTTATGAAATTCATGGATTTTACTAACCCATGGGGTGTTATAAATTATAAAAATTATTCCCTATACCATGAAAGTATTAAATTATTTTTTAACAAACTCTAAAATTATAGGATTCAACCTCCTTTAAAACTACCCAACAAGTTTGAAATATTCTGCTAAAAAGATATTATACATAAATATTGAAGGATTAATTCTATGCTGGTTCACTTGAGGCTATCTTAAATATTTATATTTATTTAAAGACACATAAATGGTGATTTTTATTATATATGTATAACCCATCTGAAATTATAATTAGAAGATTTTCATTATTTGATAAACATATATATTTTATTTTTTTAGAAAAAGGTTTAAGTTATAACTTATGTGGGATATTATCACTGGGAAATATGTTGTTATAGACTCAATTAAATCTTACTGAACTCCTAATACATTCCAAAAATAATGATAGTTTTTTACTTTTAATAGATGTAGAAAAGTGTTTATTAAGCTTTGTAAAAATTTTAATTTAAGAAAAAATTATTTATTCACAAAAAAATTCAATATTTTTATTTAAAGAATAAATTTATTAGTTATAAAATAATTAGTGAATTATTAACCTAAATTTTTTTCATTTTCATAAAGAAAAATGTTAACTAGTTTATGAAAAATAAATTTTTTAGCAACATTAATAGAATTAATAGAGAAAGAAATAATTTTTGTTGGATTAATTTCTTCTATTTAAACACATAAATAGTCTTCATAGTGACCATTTTCACTCTCTTGAAACCATTTTAATTAGTAAATAGTTGATCATTTTTAAAAACATCAATTGGTATTTCATTACATATGAAATATATAAATAACACTGTTGAGAACCAATCAATCATGTTGTGTTGGTGGGAAACCTGATCCTCCTTTAGATGTTTTATGGATTCAAGTGCTAATGTAGCTTTTTGAAAATTCATGATTGAATTAATGATATTAATAAAATGTATTCCTTTGATTAATGGTTCATGTGTACTAAATATATCATTATATATATATAAAGCATATAAATTTGTGGGTGAAACCATATACATTACTTATAAAATTAAATATTCAATGACTCTAATAGGTTTATAAGTACTTATTTTGGAAAATTTAATCACAAGTCTAGTAGGTTTTAGTTTTTAAACATGCAAAGTAGAGTAAACAGAATGATTCATCATATTTATGGAAGTTATTAAATCTAATATAACATCTTGGAACTAGAAATACCATATAGTTCATAAAATTATAAAAGTTATTTGTTCTTTTCAATTGATAGGGAGATATTATTAAAGCATGGAGGAAACATTCCTCCCAAGGATTACATTTTCTTATACCTTCAACTTCCTCTTATGAGAGCACATCTCCTTATGTTTTTTTTTCATATTTGGGAATTTGTTTTGGTGAATTCCAAAATTAAATATTGATATGAAATTTCAAAAAAGATTCCAATATCTCTTTATCCAATTCACTCTCAGTATTATTTCTAACTGATATTTTATCATAGGGTATGGTTTTCGTGGTATTGGAATTTCTTGATCATATTGAGAAGTATTTTTTGAACCATAAGGTCATGTCATTCTCATCTTTTATCATTGGGTTCTCTAATTAGAAAATCCTCTTTATAAATTAGTTTCTTTCACATTAGGATCTATATTATTATAAGGATCATCATGTGTTGGGATTTATTTAACAATAACTAAATTAGTAGGATAAGGAAGGTGACTTTGTTTTATAAGATTTGGTTCGGATCTCATATCTTGGGGGCTATTTAACTTTTAAATTGAATGGATCTATAATTTTTTTAACATACTTTTTGAATTTAACCTAGTTTTTTAAGGAAGGTTAATACTCATTTCGTTCCATATGCTACCAATACCAGTGTCCATATTTCACATTTATGTCACTAGACTATTCAATATAATTATTTTTTGTTTTATAATTTCTTCATGGGTGGTTTTATATTTTTAATTTTGTTGTTTTGGATGAAAATTAATTCCAGGATGAAAATTTTATTTCTTCTAAAAATATCTAGGTTTATAATTTCATGATTATCATTTTAAAAGAATTCATTATAGTTCATATTGTCTAAATATATCATTATATTTATTCTTCCTAATTGGTCTATAATTTTAGAAACATGTTTAATAGTTTTTTAGAAAGTTACCCTTTGAAAAATAAAATTATGAGCTTTATAATATTTTTTTATTTATGGGATTTGACCACTAAATTAATAATTTTAGGCACAAATTTGACAATGAGATTAACATTATAGCCTTTTTAGGCTATGTTGTTTTTTATAATGTGTTGTACAATATCATGGACCTCACCATAATTGTAACATAAATAATTTGATTTATAATAATATTTTCATTAGAACTAGAAGTAGGAAATTCTTATTCAGTTTTTACATGAATCATTCCCCTAGTTCAAAATTATTGTGAATTGTAGTAAATATTAATGATGAGATTCCTAAAAACAACTTGGGTTTTATTTACCCAAAATCCTCTTACCAAAACATCAATCATTATAATATCAGTGTGACAAAAAAACTCATAAAAATATTTAATTAGTAAATTTTCATTTATTTTATTATGGGGGATACTATAACATGGCCTCTTAAATATTCCATATTATTCAATTAATGTTTCACCGTGATTTTTTCTAATTCATGGAATTTATTTTATAATTATATCTATCCTAGAAACAATGAATAATTTCTCCAAAAAATGATCCTTCAGTTCATTATTTTTTATTATTATTATGGGGTGAGTGTAGAAGAGAAACTATACCACAAATCATTATAAAGATAAAGGAGAATCTATTAGTTTTATTGGATACATATTCACTCATAGGTGTATCATATTATCAAAATTATATTGAAATTATTAAAATTTTGTGTGTGAATCCACCCATAGTAGTCTACTGAATTTAAAAAGTTTATTGATGAAGCCTAACTTCATTTTAAAACTAAAAGGTGCCTCCATATATTCCACATTAATTTATATGTTATCTTAATAAGATGTATCAAATTACTTATTTGTTTTTTTATTTTCCATTGTGATTTTAGATGAAAAATTTTGTCGTCCTGGTGAGGATGTGGGTTCAAAACTTGAAGAATAGTTCTCAGGTTAGTCTAAAAATTTAATAAATGGTGTTTTATCTTTCATATCCTTCACTTTAATTTCTATATAATAACATGTCTTGTCAAATTTAGGGTTTAATGGATCTTAATAAGTTTTGAAAATTATGGTCATACAAAAAAAAATATTAAGAAAACTCAAGAAAAATTCTCAAGAATAAAATCAGATAAAGGAAAAGGTTTATTAAAGGTTCTCTATTCAAAATTAATCCCACAGAAATATAGTGTAATATTCCCAAATGTTATCTCATGATGAGATAGTGACTACATTCAAAACATGTCACTTTTTTTGGAGAATAATAATAAAATTGTGATTTATTTTGTTTATATAAATGATGTATATAAAAACAATTAAATAAAGAATAAGTTTAAATAGATATAAAATTGAATCCAAGAACTACCTTTGATCTTTTAACGCACCGTTTTTCATTTTCTAATATTAAATTCTATTTAAATTATTCAACACACACTCTATAATTGTAAATTTTACACCTAACTCTACTTGAAAATAATACGAATACTTTTGAATGAGAACAAATACTTTTTCAGAATTGATTCAATTACTTAAAACCACTAAATAATTAATCATAATTAAAACCACTATACTATTAAAAATGACTTTCTTGAGAAATTTAAATAAGGAGGATGATTACCTTACTTCTATAGATGGAACAAAAAATAAAAATAGAATTATATTAGAATTAAATTATAGAAAAAAACTATTTACATTCAAGAAAAAAAAATTATAGAATAATTTATATAGGATATCTAATAACAATAACTTTGAAGGGGTGTCCACCAGTCTTCATTTCTCACAACTATAAGAGGGTACAACAATATATGGATAAACCAACAAAAAATCCATTTGACTCTTGTTGCCTAGGTCCAATTTCTTTCTCCTCTCTTGTTTGTATGACACTATTCCTCTATAAACACATTGTTTTTAATAGCTCTCAAAATTGATGGAAGATAATTTTCAATAAGCCACAACTGAAAATACATTTGAATAAAACCTAGGGAATGTTTCACAAGTGTAGTGTTTTCTCAGTTGATTACCTTATTCAGGGAAGAAATATTTAACCATACATTGAAATTATTCCATATTAAACTTCCTTTTCATCACACCCATTTCAATTTATGAGGTCACAAAATACACCAACATTTCTTTAACGAGTCAAAATATAGAATGATTAATCATAAATTAGTTTTTAATTGAATTCCTATCATTTTTTACATCAACCCTTCATGGTATGACTGTAATCCTCACAGTGTAAAATTAAAATTATCTTCTCTCATTAGTGGATAATAACATATTAATAGTCTGGATTACACAAAATTTTATGTGGTACTAAAATTATATTAAACCACATTGTAGTGTAGCTAAATTATTCATGGTGTAATATATTCCTTATTCTTCTCTTGTGCATGATCATTTCTTCATAAAATAAGGCTTTCATTTCTTTAAAAACATTGTAAAAAATTCATTAAGGAAATTATTTTATGTATCCTCTTCCACTTTTAAATATATTAACCATGCTCCAATAAGAAAGTAAAAAAAATTGTATTATAAAAATTTTATCCAATTTTAAAAAAAATCTTATGCATCCCTGGGAAGTTCAAAAGAAACATTAACCATGTCTTACAAAAAATTATGTAAAAACCTCCATAAACAAGTACAAAAACATAAATATTAATTATCCAAGGGAATAAAATAGAAATGGTTCCAAAAAACATACGCATTACTATTGGGACATCATAAAAACCTTAAACATCTCAGTACTTTTTAAAAATTATTTTATTTATTACACAACTAAAAACCTACACATGAAAAAAATATTATGAATCCCACCCCTTTTTTAAATTTCATTATCAATTATTTAAAAATAACACTTTTTGTAAAAATTAACAAAAACATTTATTATAATTTTATCTTTTCCAATGATTGTAGAATATTTAAATACTAGTAAAAAACGAATTATGATCCTTTCATAATAAATTCGAAATAATCCTTAAAAATAAAAAATCATAAAATTTCATTTAAATGATAAAATGGTGGGGATTAAATTAGTCAAAGAAAAAATATAATTAATAAAAATATATGATATATCAACTATAATTCTTATCATGGGATGGAAATTTACAATTATTGTCTCTTACCCTCAGGGGGATTAGACGTTGGGATCATCAATATCAATCCAAAGGATGGTCACATCATTCAAATCAGATCTAGAACTCTCATGGGGTGATTTTAGGGATTTAATGGTGCAATTGGGGGTGAAATAATTACATAAATATAAAATAAATCATGGGTTATGGTGGTTGGTTTACCCTATAATAATATCTTCGTTGGTGATTGAGTTTGGATAATTAGGGAAATGATAACCTCAATAATTTCCAAATAATTTAGATTTTTATAATTGTGTTAGTGAACACAATTAATAGGAGTCCACCTAGGTGACTCTTTGCAATATATATGGACACATGGGATGTCCTTATTAGTTTCTATTATATATGGTAGGAAATCATTGTCTTAATATAGGGAGAGAATCTTAAGGTAGTTTGATTCTATGATGGAGGGTTGTTTTCCCTATATTGGCTTGTTGATATGACACTAACCTTTATAGATTCTACCCTTAAAGGTTTCCTTGGGATCATACTAATAGAATATACATTTTTAGAATTATTACCTTAAAATTAAATGATTTTAACACCATGTTTTTTGTAATATAGTGAAATCCCATCATATTTAGTTTTTAGTAATAGTTTTATATTTAGTTAGAAAATGAATTAATTGATAATTTTTTATTATTTTATTAATTTTACATAATTATTAGAAAATATAATCAATTTGTTTTTTATAATTTTTGGGTAATAGAAACACAGAAATAAATTTATTTTTATTAGGGAATGAGGAATAGAAAATTATTTTTGAAGGTTAAGTGGGATATTTGAAAAATGACTTGGATGCATAAAAAATCATATCATACAGAACAACCTTTATTAATTAGTAAAGAATCAATTTAACAATGTTCAGAGTCACCCTGTGAAATTTATGGGTCCTTTATCTCATAAGTAAAGGTTTTCATAATCAAAAATGAATTATTTAATGGGTACATCCAAGAATATGTAAGATTCATTTGAATTTAGAATTCTGAATTTGTTAAATCATGGCAAGGTATAAGAGTATCTGAAATGATATATAAACATTATCCTTACCAATATGTAATAATCATGAATTTATCATAGAAATATAATGTATCATTCTTTATTATGATTCATAAAGGTAACATGAACCAATATTCATAAATAAACCATGTAATCAAGATAATATTCAAATGTAAATGAATTTACTACATGAGTGATATAACAAGATGTAAATGTAATTCTAGTGGATTAAGAGATGAAGAAAAGTCCATGAATTTACTAGAGAGTAGATATTATGATACATAAAGATCAATAAAACACATTACATGATCTATAAAAGTATCATCCTTTATTAATAGTTATATTGAGATAATGTTCAAGGGTTCATTTCAGTTCATAGAATCTTATATAAAGGTTTTGTACATGGTTAAATTTAAACCAAGGTATTACATTGAATATTAAAAAAATCAGGCTAATCAATGATCGTGTTGAAAGTAATGAAGTTAAACCAGGATGTATTCAAATTCCAAACACTTAGAAAAAAACATAAAAAATAACCACTCCATAGTAATATTAGTCACAAAATATGGAATTTAAGTGTTCTTGGACAAGAATATCCCAATGAACCATTTTATGGATAGTCCCTCTTTAATAAAATACCATGATTAAAATTATTATGTTTTTATCAACTTAAATGATTATTTTTCAATGCCTATTAAATAAAAATCAGAATATGAGAAAATTTCAAATTGTGGGAATATTTCAAAAAATAAAAAATGTTTACTGCCATATAGAATAATAAGAGGAGGATGCACACATAATTCATGGTAGCCACCCCATGTGATGGTCCATTCTTATTTTATATTAATTAAATTACCTCTAATTTATAAAAGGTGGAAGGTGGATCAATGAGATTTATAAAAGAGTAACTAATGAGAAAAATATAATGAGGAAGATATCATTTTATCTTCACAACCATGTCTAACTCAACCATTTGTACTGGTTATCTAGTAAATATATTTAATACATTTCTATGTCTTGGATTTCAATTTTGAATAAAATTGAATTCTTATTGAATTTTTTTCTTTAATTTACATAGTTTTCATTATTTTGGAATGAAATTTTATTATGATTCTATTCTGAATTATTATTCATTCTATGAAATTAATGTAATTGGGTTTGAAAGAGAGTGATAGAGAATTTATAGGATGAAAATTAATATTTTCAAAAAATGAAGATATGGAGTATCTCATCAATGAAAATGAGTTTATCTTGGAGAACAATTCATGCATTATGTTGAATATCATCAGTAATTATTCATCAATTTTATTAAGTCTATATTTTACTATGGCTTCATTCCACCAAGGCTGGGAATGTTCTTTCAAGGATTTGGTTCATGAATCTTTTATGAACAAAAAATTTGATTTGTAAAAATTAAATCATTTTGAGGATCTTAATATATCAAATAACAAAGTAATTTCATTGATGGAGGCTCTCCGTAGCATGGATCCCTATAATGATGACTTTCCCAAACATTTTTCTTCAAGAGAATATATGATGTAGGATTATCGGTCATTGCAGATCTAGAATCCCTTCAATAATGGATTGATTTATTTAAATTTTCTATTTGTGGGAATATTTTGTATTTTAAGGGTAACAACTCTTGGTCTATCCTAGATAAAAAATCTTTAATTTCTATTTATTTCATCATTAGTGATTAAAATATGACCTCCATTGGAAGATGATTCATTCATATTATATAGAAAGAAAATTAGATATCGATTAGGTTAGAAGAGTTTGAAATGCCAATTTAATGCCTAGGGTCTTCTATATTTCTGAATTGGGTATGAATTTTAATCTTTTAAATCAGTGAAATTACACAACTCAAATTTGGATGAGGTTACATGATTGAATTGGGTTTACTAGAACATAAAACTTTTCAGTGATCTTCGAGATTTCATTGAAATTACCTTAAAGATAGACTAGCGTACTCTAAATATGGAACTTGGAATT
Organism: Viscum album; assembly: GCA_963277665.1. NCBI lineage: Eukaryota > Viridiplantae > Streptophyta > Magnoliopsida > Santalales > Viscaceae > Viscum > Viscum album. The sequence continues at coordinate 2,011,233,403 of OY728125.1, forward strand.
TATTCTAGTGCTATGGTTGATGATAAATTTTATTCATAACATAAAGATATGATCAAATTTATTATTAATGATCAAAATATTGAGGTTAATGTTGGGTATGAATATAACATCCATTATGTAATTTATGCATAATTTTACAAAACTCCATTGAAAATTATAGAGTGATTCATAAAAAGGTGAAGACTTCCAATGACGTTAATTCGTGGAAAGAAGTAAAAAAAGATAGATTCATAGTCATTGAAAAATGTTATACTTCCAAGAAGATTGATATAGAAAGTGGGATAAAAACAAGGTCAATTACATTGACTAAAAAAGAACAAAGGGTAAATGTTGGGTTGTTCTAGTTGATGAAGAGGAAGAAGTGAATGAGTTTTATGTTTTATATAGGGACCTAAAAGCCCTTTTCATACCACCAACTGAGAAAAATGAATAATTTGATGGTGAGGATAAATTCTTCCTCCTTGAACATTCCCTTGATATCACAAACATAGTTGGGTTTCTGAAAAATGAATCTAAAAACGAATTCTCTAACATAAATGTGAGTTCCTCTTTATCTCAACTAAATATAGGAGTTCTTTCACTTTCATAAGAAAATAGAACCATAAATGAATGTCATAGGACTTATTTGATTCTAGGTGTTGACACAAATAATTGTTATATAGTGCTTTTGAGGAAACCTATTAAAGCTAAAAGTGTCCCAAATAAATCCCATGAGTAAGATATATCAGGAATTCATGATGGTGTTATACTATATATTAATTCTGATGAAGTAATATATGAATTCCCCACTAAATTTCAAGTAGAAAATTTATCTGCTCAAAACCATCTTCAGATGAATAAAAATTATAATAGTAGATCCATAAGGCCTCCTCCTGAAATAAATCATGCATCCTCACCCACTCATGATGGAAGGAATTATAATCAATATTCTACCAATATATGTATGAATTTTGGTGTAGATATAAGAATGAATCTCACCATACATTAAGTTTCTAGCTCACTCAATAAACCGCTTCATAAGGAAATATTATTGGGTGATATTAAACTCATTAAAATCCCCTCCCAAGTAGATAGAATGGATAATTCCTTATATACACATGATGATAAAAATTCAATTGTCTCTCTACATGAGAAATCTATGAATTTTTCTAGGATTTTTAAACAATATATGGCTAGGACAAATTTTTCTCAATCTCACAATGATCCAAAAAATGATTAAAATTCAAGGAAAAACCTACCTTTGATAAAATTATTGAAACTATAGTTATGCCATTAGTTCTGGATGTAATTAATACATTAGTAACCATTAAATATAATTACAATGTTGTTTCCACCCTTAAATGTAGTCCAAAATTCCATTTCCTTACCATTTCTAATTCTTCAGATCATAATATAGAACTAGAATTCTTCAATATAGAAACTCCATGCAAGGTGAAAGATGTCAGTCCATTCAAGGGTGAGAAGCAAGCTATTTCAATCCAGAGGTCATCCATGAACAAACATCCTAGTGGTAAGAAGAAGGGTATCTATATCTCCAAATATAAGTTTAAATGTGGATTATGTTCTTGAATTTTTATGTATTTTACTACCCTCAAATAATTAGTTCACTAAGGATTTTTTTCAAAAATCTCAAGCACGATATTCTATGTCTCTTAGAACCTAAGAATATTTTTCAAGAAGATTAACGGTGTTAACAAGATAGGATATCATTTTGTAATCTCTAATCAGACCAATAATGACATAAAAAGGAATTGGAATTATACTCATTTGAGACTTGATGGAGTCTTAATCAGTATATATACATAGAAAATGGTCACATTAAATTATAATTAGTTATGAATGACACATGTTTTCTCTTTTATTCATACCTTCAATTGATATCAAGAAATAAGAGAGATATGGATGAGTATATAGGTTTGAATTATCTCAATAATGGTTTCTTAGATTCTTCTTGGAGACTACAATGATATCTTCAATATGGATGAGATATTTAGAATCATTAAATACTATACTTAAACTAGAACTTCAAAGAATTTAATGATAATTATAACCTACATGAATTCAATTTGGTTGGTGATAAATATACTTTTTTTGGAATTACCATAATAAAATGATGGACAATAGATTGGATATGGATTTTGTTAATGACGTAGCCCTCAATGTTTGGTGTTGGAATCCTCATTTTTAATCATGTTTTAATGATCATAAATCTTATACATTCTGTAACGCTTGTTATTCATGATTAATCTATCTCAAATCATGTTTACAAATGATTGGTTTCTTTTTGATTTAAATAAACTTATCCAAGATCTTAAGTACTATGTTTGATTATTGTAAACTATTTTTTAATTTTGGTTGTAATGTATTTCCATAATTAGTGATTAAGTATAATAAATTCTATGAATATCAATATTTATGTCTGTATATAGATATTTGGATAATTATTAGAAACTGTGAGTCTGCCATAGGTTATGTTTTTCTTGAAAAAAACCGAGACACCATGACCAGACACTGCGACGCAGACACCGTGACCCAGACACTGTGACCAGACACCGTGACCCAAACACTATGACTAGACTTCATAACCCAAACACGGTGACCCAATAACCATGACCCAGACACTGTGACCCAGACATTGCGACTAGACACCAAAACCACTTTTATATCTGTTGAAGTCTGGGACACCAGTTCCGTGCTAAGACACGATTTGATGTTTGGAAAAGGACCAGACACCGTGATCCTAACACTGAATCTGTGCTACCTATTATTTATCTCTATAAAACCATTCCATCATAACTATCTCACCACTCAATGGAAAAGGAGACACAATTTCATAGAGATTTTATTTCCTGGAGACATTGTTTCATGAAGACACCATTCCCAAACTAAATGTAAAACCGTTATTTAATCTGTTTTGTCATTTTTCAATTTAATTTATAATGGTCATATTTGAGTCTTGTAAATGCACTAACATAATTAATATTTATTTTTAGAAATATCACCTAATTGTACGAGGTATGAGGTGAATAATACAAGAATCCTGTAGGCTCCAACACATGCACTCCAAGAATAAATAGATAAGTGTGGACCAGAAACAAGGGGCGCGATAACGAATAAGCACAAGACTTATTAAGAAACGAACTAATACTTGAAAATAAAATACATCTGTAGAACACACGAATACTTTATGAATCAAGAAGCTTGGATACCATAGATCGGATTCAAGAACATCTTTACGTTACAAACTCCATGATGAACACAAGCCAGATATTACTAGAAACCAGAGCATCAGATCATCGATACTCTGTTTCATGCAAGAGGACCCATTTCTTACATTTGATTCATCCTATAAGTCCAGAGCTGCATAAACTAACACTCAGATAACTTCTAACCTTATCTCATTATTTTTTACTATGTTGTGTATTGTTTTATATCTATCGAGTAGTGTGTGTGTCTGTAAAAAAATACACAATATCTTCTGCATTAATATGAATGATAAAATATATCCTTCCTCTCACATCCTTTTACACTTTCTTTACTCTCACTGATAAGTGTAGAAGAGGTCCTTGTGTGACCTATTAGTTTATACCCATGAAGAATGGTGGAAGAGTTCATGTGACCTAGACAGTCTAGTATACTGTCATTTACCCTAATTCAGGGTGTGGATAAAGTTTATTAATAAAAACTGCTTGGTGGAAGGTGATCACCAAGTGGAGTGGATTAGGTCTCGACATGATACTAGACCTCTTTTTTTATATCTGCTGTGTTTTTTAAATTATTTTTCTCAATTTTAAAATATAATTCAGAAATCCCAAAATTTACTTTAATAGTTAATCTTGGAATGAAGTTATAACTATTTTTTAGTTATTAGAATAGATTAAAAATTAATATTAATAACTGATAGTAATATTACTGTGAATTAATCAATCTATTGAGAAGTTATTTAAATAGTAAAACTTTAATAACCGTATTACTTTGATTAATTGGGATGTATTTATTTTTATTGGGTAAACTTTTAAGAATACATTTGAAACATAATTTTGTAATAGATACTCAATACACCCCCTATTGAGTACTCTATTCTGACCAACATTTGGGAGTCCATTTCATGCTCCACTCTTTCAATAATCAATCAAGACTATCATCCTATTTTGAAAAACCTTAACACCAGAGTGATTAAATAATATTTTCAATTTAGATTCACCATTTTTTTGTCATTTTATACTAAATATAAAAAATTAATTCAAGATATATGAAATTCCCTAAAAAATATGAATGATACCTTGTATAGTATTTTAAATCTCAAAGTGATTAATAAATTTTGAACACTTGAAGTCATGATCACTTTAGTAATCCAGATTAAAATATTATTAAGCTCAAATCTATGATTAAAATCACTCAAGAGAGTGATACTAGTGGTGATTTGTTTTCTTGTTTAGTGTAAGAAAATAAATTTACACATGATCTAAAAAATCATTTAAAAATAAAAAAATAAATGAAAAGTGATGATTTCAAAGTCAAGTGTCCTATGTAAGGTGATTAGGATACCAAAATTTTAAACTATCTTTATAGAGTATGGAAGCTCAATAGACTCTTGTTCTATTCTAAATGATAAAAAGATGGTTCTTGATAAAATAAAGGATTTGGCTACTCATGTTGTTTCTTTCTACATGAACCTCTTTAATGGAACAAATTATAGTACTCGAACTATAGAAGGTATCATTCCTATGATTTGAAACTATGAGAAAAATTTTATCCTCATTGTTATTCTTATTGAATTTTAGATTAAAGAAGTGATTTTTTGGATTAAAATTTGAATGTTGTTCAAGATGAGATGGGTTCACAAATTCTTTTTTTCAAACATATTGAGAGATTATTCATTATGATATTTTAGGCTTGTCACTCATTTTTCCAAAGCTAGAAAATTTACGTGGGGAATTAATTCTCAGTTTCTTTCACTCATTCCCAAAGTTTATAATTTGAATGATATCCATATTTTCATATCGATGGTTGTTTTTTCAAAATATAAACAATTATTGGTAAAATTATTGCTATTAGACTCTACATCATTAAAAATATGATTGTGTGTCTTTATAAGTTTGGTTTCACCAATGGTATAACTTTTTGGATTTTATTATTAATTCCTATGAATATATTAATATTTATATGAATTCCACCATAGGGGGTAAAATTGATATCAAGTATAATGTTAAAATTAATTTGAAAAATTATATTAAGTATTTATTTTAAAGGTCTTAACAAATTTTGGATTTGATTATATATTTATTAATTGGTTAAACAAACACTTGGGATCAGCATATATCTAACTTCTTATCAACGGTTCCGTTGTGGACTATTTCACATATACTAGAGGTATTAGGCAAGGTTATCCTCTCTCATACATTATCTTCTCTATTTTTGTATATTACTTAAGTAGGGCCCTTAGCAATAAGGGAAATTCCAATAAGCTTAATCCCATCAGATCTTCTAGAGGCTTTACGGCCCCCACTCAATTATTGTATGCTGATCATATCATCCTTTTTACAAAATGTGATAAAAGAAACATCAAAAACCTCAAATATTATGTCCATAATTTTGAGATACTCTTAGGGTAGAATATTAGTTGGAACAATTTATTCTTATGCTTTATAAAAAATATAACTCCAACTAGAGAAGATGGAATCATTAGCAAGTAGGCAATTAGAAAAAGAGTGTTTCCTTTGAATTATCTTGGTGTCCCCATGTTTTGGTGGAAGACACATGTCTTCCATTTTTTTAAAAATGTTATCAAGGCTAGAAATATATTGGCTTTCTAGAATGCTAAAAAAACTCTTGATAGTAGGAAGGTTGATCATTTTCAATGATATAAATGTCTCAAATATTTTTTTACTATTTTACGGTGTATAAATGGCTGGATTCCTTCATTAAGTGTATCAAAACATAAATCAATTTTTTTTCTTGAGAGAAATATTCTATAGGGAATTATTGAGAGAGTTACATGGAATCAATGTTGTATACCAATTGATTATGGTATAATTGGTATTAAAAATTTATATAAATTCAATGATGACTTGTAGGATAACTTTATTTAGAGGCTTGTCCAAGAGAATTAAGACTCTCTTACTTTTACTAGATCAATATTTTTTAATAGTCTTCAAACTAAGACCTTAATTTATATTGATTCTTCTATTTGGCCTTCCCTCAATGATTATTTCTCTATAATCTATGTGAATTCACACTAGATAGACAATATTAACTTATACATAAACTTTTTATAGGATATCTAGACATGTATTCCTCTTCTCAACACTTCTAACTCTCTCGATAATTCATTTGACATAAATGTGTTGATCATAGGGAAACTAGAGAACTCATTGGATCTGATTCCTATTGAAATCAAAGAGTTTTTCATAAAATATAACTTCATTAATGGTTATGATACTCTTTTTTTGGAACCTTACTCAAATTGGAGGCTTTCAAAAAAGGATTTATAATATGAGGTTGTGTATGGGAATTCCAATATTTGGGATAAGGCTTTGAGAAGAATCTTTAATTTTCCTTCTAGATTCTATTTTTAATGGATAGTTATGTACTAAAAACTTCCCTTGATGATTTTTTATTGGGTGTTGGTATTATTGTATTCTCTCAATCTGTTCTTTTCAACCAATATAAGGAATAAATCAACCATACTTTCTTTTTTTCTCACTACTACCTCGATATTTTAGACTATAGTTATAGTCTGTTTTGAAATCAAAAATCCCAATTCAACAAGAATTTGAGATCACCTCCTCACCTATTTTAGTATACCACTCTTAATGAATCTTAAAAATCATTTTCTTATTACTATAATAGATGTTATCCACAAGATATGGACTAGAAAAAATAAATGAGTTCATGGGGCTACTTCCTTTAGTCTAAATTTAACCCCGGTCCATATTTTTACTATTATGAAACTTGCAAATGATGTTCAAAATGTACATTGTGATAACTAAATTAATGATCATACTATTCTAAAGTGTTTTATAATTATATGTTAAAATCATTCTCCTTTTACAACCATATAACTAATGTTAATTTATCCATTTTAGTATAGATCAAGTGCAATAAGGATGGTGATTCAAGAGGAAATCTAAGACCTTTAAGTTATGGTGTGATTTTCAAAAATCATTGTTCTGAAACAATGGTATGCATATATTTTCCTTCATTAATCAAAAAATCCTTTGATTCTTAATTGATTGGTATAATTAATGTGGTATATTATTCAAATAAAAATGACTATCTCAACTTGTGGATTGAATGTGACTCCACCACCATTGTTAAAGCTATCCAAATGGTATTATTCATCTCTCATGGAAGTGGAATACAATATGGATCAGCTACATGAATGTTCCTTCATCCATGAACTATATCATTACCCATACATTAATGAAAAAAAACTACTTGGATGATTGTATTTATAATAATGGGGTTACTTAACATGAGTTTATATGGTCCAATGACAAACTTAACAAGTATTTATATTTTTAGAATAATGATTATATTGACAACAATCTCAATTTATCCTTTTTTTAATCTTACTTTTATTCAATAGAGGAGAATTTTCATTTTGAGAAATTTACCATTCTATTCATAAAATAATAATAATTGAGTTTTATGTATACATTTATTAATTATGTTCATGTTAATAAGAGTAGTAAATTTAGTTATTTCATATTACTTGATAATTACTGAGTAGTTATATCACTTTTAGAGGAGTAGAAACACACATACAGAGGTTTTGGTATGATTTTAAGGAGAAATTAGGTGAAATTTATAAGGAATTTGAAAAACCATTGAGAAAGTTAACAAGAGAAATTGTTGATAATGAATAATGGTCCATCAAAAGGTCAAAATAGGTCATTACTACAATACTAAATATGTTCACTGACATTACTTTATAAATTTTTTCATCTTCCCAAAATTCTTATAGAAATTTTTAAAAAATCTCCAATATGTATTAAATAATAGAAAAAAGTAAATTTTTTATTTTTTGTAACATATAAATGATACAACATTAGGGAATTCTATCACTGTATTCTATAATGATAAAATTTTGATGCTTAGATTCCTAAAAAATCTATAGCCTTTCAATTGGTTCCTTTGATAGGTAGGTTAAAAAGTTGTTTTACACTTTTTTTGTACTCAGTTATTTAAACAAAAATTTAACAATTATAGACACTAAAAAAGATTTAACCTATCCCTATAGAGTAATGGTAGTGAGGGATGAGAAATAGGAGAGACAAGTTATTGAATATGTTAGTAGGGAAAATATAATGAATCTACTTTAACCATCTACTTCTTGTTGTGAAATTTCTAACTCACATAAAAGAGAACCCATTGAACATGAATAAACCATGATAGATAATAGAACTATTATGTAATTTTATGAATCGTATGAATATTATAAACAAAAAAAATAAGGAATACATCGATACACTTACTTGTTTTAAAATCAAACATGGTTTCATAATTCAATTTACAAAATTCCATATATTTCTTGAGGAATATCCACACAAAAATTAATAATATATATTTGTGTAGATACGAAACAATGAGGTGTGAATAAGGACCAATTTAAGCATATATATTTTCCTTTTTTCCTTATATAGATTATAAAATGAATAGTTCTTCTACTCACACTCCACTCTAATAGTGGAGTGGAATGGACTGAAGAAAATTTTACTTGAATTTTTCCATTCTTCAAGGATAACATACATTAGAAAAGAAATATATGAGATTATTAATGTGCAAGAAGAATGTTTATATGAGTATTTATAGCGATTTAAGATACTATGTTTTAACTTCCCTTAGTATCATATCAGTGAATAATTAATGATTTAATATTTTATGAAATATTTTTTTTCTGAGAGTATCATGATAGATACTATTGTATGAGATTATTTAGTAGATGAAAACCCAGTTTTATCACAAAATATCATTTCTAAAACGGCCAAAAATTCCAATAAAGTTAGAACCAGGGACCAGAATCATGTAAAACCTTCTTAGAAAATATATAATCCTTGTTTCTTAAACAATATTATTATGATCTAACATTGTTATATTACCACTATGGAAAATATTTTGACATTATTCAATACTTCACAACCCCAAACCCAACCTGAAACATGTTTACAACCTTAATATCACCATGTAATGTCTTTGTAAATTGATAATTATATTGACTAGTGCTAAAAATTGATAAAATCATCTGAAACTTGTAATTACATTTTTCCATGGTGACCTTTCCCATAGAACAACTATTCAGGTGCTTTCCGAATAAATTAGACCTATAAACAGGGTTTAAATAACCAATCCGATGAAATATTTAGACATCACGAACAATAAAAAATGTTTTACCAATGCTAAAAAAGTAACCCACAACCTAGATAATTCACTAGGAAATAAATATTTTTCATGGAATTTCAAACATGTTTAACCAACTCAAAAATATACAAAAATCCTTTGAAAAACTTTTAATAAACATAAAAATTACTTTTAATACCTTATTAACATAGACATGAAAAATTAATACTAATATTGGTAGTATAATAAATCAAATGAGTTTATTTCTTACTTAATAGACTAAATTAAACCCCAAGAGAAAGTGATAATAGAATGTTAGTGTTAAGAAGCTCAGAAGTTGCACTAATTTTAACATCAACCCCCCAAGTTGTGAATTTTATACACAAACCTTTTAAAGAGTGTTCCATATCTATTATACCTTATTTTGATTTAGTTAGAGAGAGGCCAAAAAATCTTTATACTGTTAATAATTTATAACATCGTGTGAATGAAAAAATATTATTAAAATAGGAGGTTTTTACTTAAGGAACCAAAAGATATTAGAGGATAATGATATGGTCTTATGGTAGTAAGGATAAATTTAAGGACAAAAATGAAATGGAAATAAAAACATTTTTTTAACCTATGAAGAATCTAAATATTAATAATACTGGTTATATTGAATTAGATCTGGATATTTGAGATACTTATAGGAAAGTTCATGTTCATATTTCTTTGTTTTATATAGTGAAACAGATTCTCAAATATTCTTAATTTCTAATGTAGATGTTCTCTCACAAGAGGAAATTGAGGGGAGGAGTGATGTTGAACCTTGGGAAGACTTTTTACTCTATGATTGAACATTCAATTCCTATAATATGATAATATAGAGGAAAATTCACTATTAAATATAGTATAGGGGTTTGAATTCAAATATATTATGTTAGATTTAAGAGCTTTTATAAATTTTACTCCACAAATTATTTAATCTACTTTGTAGGTTAGAGAACTAAAATGTGTTGGGATTTTTCTCACAATATAAGAATAGATAATCCAATCAATAATGATGTATTAGTTGAGTAATGTATATGATTTACTGGTGATTTTTATGTTTGAGACATCTAATAAGATATGTTTAGTAGAACTCCAAAATTAATTATATGTAGGGTTTTTTTAAAACCAATAAAGAAATTATAAATATTGATAAAGGCACAATGTCACTTGAATTTTCTAAAAGTGTGATTAACATTAACATTTTTAAATCCATGATATATCAAATAAAGTATTACCCAACACACCGTGTCAATATGAATGATTAATTAGACACATGGTCATGTCTAGATATCATAAGTAATGAACCGTTGATTTATGTTTCTAAGAATGTGTATACCTACTATTTATCCTAATTTAAATGATTATAAAATTATTTCATGTGATGAGGATTTAAATAATGAAACTACTAAATGTGAGCCTTATTAAAATAGTTGTATCTTTGTTGATAACTTTAAAATTTAGTATAATATGACATGTAATAAATTTAATTCCTATTTTTTAGAAGAAAATAATAAAATTTCATTTCAATAATGTTTTTTATATTCCAATAATTCTAAAAATAGTGCCAGTAATTCCTATATCTATTTTCATATTGAATATAAAATTTATTCTAAATATGAAAATTTTACAAAAACTATCAAACACCATTCTAAAAATATATAAAACATAAAATATGATTTTTTTCAGGAGTGTTTTAGGAGATGAGTTTGATACTATTGAGTTTAAAAACCATATTTACCAAGTGGTAATTTTCCAATTGATTCAGAGATAAAACAATTTCATTAGAATTGAAAATATTCATTTTTATATAAGAATGGGAAGCTTCTAATGATTATTTAAAACTGGATATTAGAAGATAAAAAAATATATTTTATGTGTCTTTAACAAGAATAAAAAATCCATATGACATACCTTAGATGACCTATATATAAATAGTTCTTTAGTATGAATGCATAAAATCATATTAAAATATTGTAATGATCCAAATATATGCATACATAATTTCAATTTATATATGTACATGTGACATATTTATTATTATAGTATAGTATAAAACAAAGGATAACACTTTATTTTATTAATTTACAATATTAGGTTTAGTGAAAAAATAATCCAAGTAAAATTAAAAGTATTACAACTGGAAAATAAATAGAAAATAAAATAAAATAACTAAAATAAGGAAAATTCAATCATCTCGATCTCCTAAGATTATGACACTTGGGAAAAATTTTAAATATTAAAAAGAACATTTGTAATGTAATATTTATTTTGAAAAATTAGAATACTCAAACTTGATATAAATTTAAGTAATAAATAAATGAACTAAATTAGATGTATTTAAATGGAATATAATATCTACATGTCTGTTGGACTAGTAAAATTGTACATTAAGAGTAGTAACATTCGAATTTGAAAGTAACTAGACTATTCTAATATTAAAATAACAGTATGGTATTTTTTAAAATAATAATATAAGAAATTTATATCCTAATAATATTGAATAAAATTTTTAACATGATAAAATAAATATATTATAAAAAAAATCCTTATTTCAATTTTTACTACAAAAATATATTTTTTCATAAAAATGCATTTTTATAGTAAAATTAGAATTTCTATATAAGATATATTTTCATAAAATGGTATTATAAAACAATATTTATTTGTATAAATAATTGTATGGTGCCCACATACTTTTTTTAGTGGGTCTAAAGATTGGTTTTTTTAAAAGAAGTATTGTTTTCAATTAATAAAGTGTTTATTTAAAAGAAAAATTTATCAAATATATAAAATATTTTGAAAAATGGATATAATTTTTTAAATCATCACATAAAAATTATCTTAGGGTGAATCTTTTGTTTTTTTTCTAAAATAGTTTAACTGTTGGTGAATAGTGAAATTCAATAAATTATGATATTATAGGATATATAAAAATAGAAGATTAATTACACATAGGATGATATAAGAAACCGTAATCCTGAAATGATATTTAAAAATTTCTATATAAAATCACAATAACCATCACTATTGTTACTCATGAATAAAAATAAAAAACTAACAAGTATTATATTAAAAACCCATCTCATGCTCTTATAAATACCACCATTCACTACGTCTCTTCTTCTCACACTCTATGTTCCTTAATAAGGATAATTTATACCAAAATAACTCCCTAAAAATATTTCTCTTTCCCAAGGAGTTATAGTCTTACCAAAAAGACATTTAAAGGATCTTTAATGGGTATCATAAGAGTAAAATTTAAAGGAATATGATGTTATGTGATCATACCAAATGAGTTAAGGACCCGAGGTAAATGAACTTCAAGACCAACCTCTTCAATTTTAAGTCATGAATTTTATCTCAAAAACATACCATGTCACTATATTTTTATCATATATTTATTTTATATTATAAATATATATATATACTATCCTAATATATACACCTAGTTTGACACACCTTTCCTTGTTGGGTGTATATAGGATTTTAATGTTACCTTCCCAATTTCATTTAAAAAAAACCAAATGAAATGGAACATCTATATTTCATATAGAATTTTATATAACACTGTATTAAATGATTTTAAGATTCCAAGGTTTCTAAAAATTATCATTTTCAAAATTTATAACAATTTTGTTTACTTGTAGTTAAAACAAATCTTATTATCTTACCCACATGAAATACATTTATCTTCTTCATTAAACAATTATTAAGAGTTTTATTTCCAATATTATTTTTTCAAATTTTTATAATTCATTAAATTAAATTGAAATTAATTTTTCTGAACTATTATTATCATTTTAGTAATTAATGTCCAATAATTATTTAATTACTTATTTCATAAGAATCATTATTTTTTGCAATTTGATATTTCTCTAAGAGAAGATTATGTAATCCATTCCATTTTTCTTTTGGTTTTCCTATGCTTAGGCCTTATTTTTTATTTCCTTATATAACACTCATATGAATGCATATGTTATCAATTTGAAGGGTGTTAACTGATAATGTTCAAAAATATTCGGTAATGTTTTCATCTCAATAGATACCAAGTATGTTGTAAAAATAGCTAACATAACACATTATGTTATTTTGCCTTTGAAAAAATCCTTAACTTATTTTTTTTAATGTTTTATGTTACTAAAAAATTAATATTATGATATGATCTTATGATTCTATTTTTTTCATTCTATGCTTCCATGTCATTTTTTGTTTATTTTATCATGATATGCCTTTTTTTCATATATATCAGGATTAAATTTATTTTCCCGTACTAGGATTTATAAATCATCACTTTACGTACGTGTAAACCTAGGTTCTCGTATGAATTATTATAAGATTATTGGGATTTATGAGTGCCTTTGAGAGATAAAAATAATGAATATGTAGTTTACATTCATTTTTTATTTATGTTCAAAGTTTTAAAATACACCAGATCTCTAGTTACATGGTTTGTATTTTTTGATATTTTATGTTGGGAACCATGAAATAAAATATGTATATGGTTTGTGATTCTATATTTGGAAATAGAGCTATGGAAAGTTGTTTTTTAGGTGATTAGTATTGCAAATAATTAGTGAAAACCCTACAGATAAATCTCATTATTGGGAAACATCCTAAATTTTTATTATTTTTGTGTGGTCTCTAAAAAATAAAATCCCTATATGGATACTACTAGAGGATATGTTTCATTTATAGATGTACCTAGGGTCTATGACCTTAAATAAGGATGGTTTGATAATGAACTTATATTCACCATAAACATGAGTATTGGGACTTACTTCACAACTAGTTTTACTCTCTAAGAGATACTCTTTGGAAGATTCACATGATATTTATAAGCCATTAATATGGATTTATAAAACATGATGAAGTAGTGTATAACCCTTTACGTTAGATAACGTAATAAAAAATGACTATATATTAACTATATTGAAACATATAGATTCATAAGTTATGATAGATATTTTATTCATTACAATTTAATTAGTTTTCCTTTTTAAAATATTATTGAATCATGTATCATTATCCCCAAAATTATTTTATTTTAGAAAATGGATAGAAATGAAAGGAATCATGTAAATGAAATATGAGATGAAACATATGATGATAAACCTAGTAGAATTATTAATTTTACAGGAGAATAATTTGAGATCATTATTATAGTAATAACATAGCTGACTGAAGTTATGAGTAATAACATGAATTAGGTCAAACACTATCTGTATTCTAAAAAATAACATGTTTCAATTGTGTCCTTTATATGAAAAAGGCCAAAATATTTATTGGATATTTGGATCCCATAATAATGGAAAAATGGATAAAATAAATTAATAATATTGTATTTATCCTCTATTTCTCCAAACAAGAGAATGTCATAATGGTTGTATATTTTATAGAGTGATAAAATTATATGTGGTAGAAAATGATCAAGAATAAAAAAAAAAAAATTGAATACATGGAATTGGAAGAATCCAATAAGATATTTTTTCACTAAATATTTTCCCCACACTCTTTATCTTAAAATAGAGAGGTATTTCCTTACACTTAAGAAAAGTAAAGAAAATTATACTAGGTCTTATGAAGATATATTCACAAGGATTTCATAGTATTACCCTAGTTCTTTTATAGATACATAATATAAGGTTTACTATTTATTCATTAGTATAAAGATAGTTATTCTTAATGACTTATAAATTAATGACTTTTATAAATATAATGAAATTTTCCACGGTTCCCTTAATATTTAGATGGGGATTGTCACGTCTTAGTTTTCTCGAGGGACTGGATATAAGATTGATATAATAAATAGAAAATATATAGAATCAATAAATAATCCTTATAGAATAAAGAGAATAAAACTTCCCACATGTCATAATTTTGGGAGGATTCATTCTGGAAACTACCTTAAGGGGACAAGAAAGTGTTTCAAGGGTGGAAGAGAAGAGAATTAAGATAATGAATTTTGAAGTTAGATGAAGAATACCACTAATGTGATGAAATAAGAGAATGTTCCAATCATCCCTAACTTATGGTTTATTATTTCAACTATATGGAACATCAGAAATGTGGAAACTATTTTCTAAATCCAAGGGTTGTCGAAGATAACAAATGAAAAAAACCTCTAAGGACTATATAAATCAGACGATCTTATTGGAAGGACCCGAACTTAAACATTAAATAATATTGAATTAAATGAATAATTCACATTGAGGATATTTTTAGGTTTAGTATTTTAGAGAATTAGGACATTACATTTACATAAAAACATGGATATTATATGTAGACAATTCTACCCACTATCCATTTTATTCATAAAATAAAAAATATTGAAAAAAATTCATGTCTAGTTCCAGGTTTTAGACATCATGACTTTTCCTTGATCCCATCCATGACCCTATTCATCGTTAAGTCCTGTGAAAACATTTCAAAACTTGGGATGAGTATAAAAAGCTCAGTAAGGGATACACAAATAAGGAAAGCTTTTAGTTTTTAAAAACAACAAGTAAACCATGAATACTTTAACATAAGTAATACATTTCACCTTTATGAAGTAGTAAATACTCTTAACTGAGTAAAAGATCACTATTTACCATTTTGTAACAAAAATATTACCATAAAACCCATATAAAGAACACATAACATATAAAGGTAACCTGAGACATAAGCATACTTAAATGGAATAACCATACGGTCGACTTCCACACATATCATTAAATATAATAGTCATACAGATGACTTACATACCTTATGCATTGGACATTATAACATAACCACATGTCTTGGTATTCACTGCACTGCCCGTCATTTGGATTACCATGCAACAACCTATAAAATGTCCATGTACCATTATAAAATCATAAGACCTAAAAAAATATAAAGGAAAGAAAATATTTCCACATTTCAATCAAAAATATATCACTTAAATATATTTACATAAAAAATCCATTATAAAAACCATTTTCAATACCAAACTACATAAAAGATTATATGGTATTTATTTTCCTTAAAAAACATTATGTATTGTTAAGGAAGTCAAAGATCAAATAATACTCGCGGTGGTGGAAAAGGACATTTTCACTGCTTACAAAAAAACATTTCTTTTTGTCATTTATTAAAATGATTCATAGAAAAATATTCCTTTTCAGTAAAAGTAAAAGTAAAAGGTGTTTATACACCTTATAAAAGAAAGTTGTGTATACATGAATATATGCATCAATGAAAGGAGATTGAGACGAAGTCCCTTACCTCGTGTTAGAGTTGACCCGATCGCTCTTTAATCTCTTGAATAATAAACTAAAGGTAATTTCTACTTTCTTAAGAACCTTTTGAAGTTTATTACTCCTTCTATATAACTTATTTCCATTTAATAAACATTATGTAATCATTTCAAGTTAATAATGGTCATTTTGTCGATATTTGTTACTTGGGTCAAAAATGGACTTCTTATAATAACATGTTGTTCATGTGGTCAAAGGTTCATTATATCCAGAATGATATTCATGATTTTGATATCATATATATCATATATATCCATAATATACATGTATTTATAATAGTACATAACATTTAGAAGTAATAGATGAAATGCACCGTTCATGGAGATGGTATGTCGTACGTACACTTGAATGCTACTTCCATTTCTATTTCATATTTAATGGAATAAAAACATAATGGTATATAGTAGTATTATAATTTCATTGTTGTATCATATATAATATCATTAAATATATCTTTTATACATACCACATATGTTATGAATGAGTCATATCACTTTGAATGGGCGGTAGTCTGCACTTCCTCAAATGAAATTATCGCGTTTACCCATAATGGGAACCATAAAGGTATTCTATAAAAGAAAAATACAGAAGCATAAATAAAACATAAACATAATATATATCATATATAAATATAGTTTCATCTTAATGGCCACCATGATAGGCTGTACGAGATAATCGAACAATCATCGTTTTGTGAGGTGTTAGTTTTCCATCCACAGAAACAGTGTGTTCTTCATCCATTAGATGGAGGTGTGTGTAAGTGTAGCTCGAATAATTCTCATAAAAACATCCTAGTATATTTATGATACATTTTTGTTATAAAATAAATTAATAAAAAGAGTTTAGGGGGATGGAGAAGCAAAATAATACAAAATAAAACAAAATAATTTAAGAGAAACCATTACCTTTAATTTGGGTAACTCACTTTGGTTTGATCTTGAATGGTTTGTTGAAGTGCCTTCTACCTAAGGTAAGACTTATAGGTGGAGGATAGGGATGCGGGGAGATTAATTGGGCAGAGTTTGGACAATCCAACAAGGTTGAGAGGTGTGAGGAATTTGTTAGAAATTGTCTCTTTTTATGAGTGGGAGGAGGGGCTCTTTAGGAAAGTGTGAAAATATTATTTTATTATATAATGATATTCAGTTTATAAAGGTCCAAAAATCATTAAAGTCGAAGATAAGAGGACTCATAATCGAAATAAATTCAGCCAATAAGAATTGGACATGTTTTGGATAATATTTTAATCATTATAATCTTATTTGTTTAAATCATTTATTAATGAGGTAAACACTAAATCATTATTGTGTCATAAATAATTTAATTTATTTGATCTCTAAAAATTATAAAACAAATACCATGATTTAGGAAATATATTTAGATTTCCAATGAACATGTATAGTCGAAAATAATATCTTATATATGACAATGTAAAAATTAATTTACAATGAAATATTTGTTTATTTCATTTTTGTCTTTACTTTAAATTAATTAATCAAAAATGTCATTATCACTTCCAAGTGGCTCAAAGGGTCCCAAAATGGACCCAAGGATTCCCATGATCGGCCATGACTAATAAAATAAAATTAAGACACGTTTAAGGGTAATTTTATATTATTATAATATTATTTATTCCCCTTATTTTCTTGATTTACGCGTTAACCACGGTAAATAAAATATTTACTGAAGTAAATAATTAAAATGTCTAAAAATAAAAGTTAACTATTTACATAATTTGGACCTTTTGATTCCAAATATGGAATTCATTTTTCTAGATTCGAAACATAGTAGTGGCAGATATTAATTTAAAATTAATTCTCACTGTCAAAACAAAAAAGCGTGTTTTTAAGAATTTATAACTATCAAAAGATGGAAAGTTGATTAAGACCAATTTCAAAGTGAAATTAATTATAATGAACAACATTGGATTAAATGGTAAAAATATATTCTAATTACACTTTAAAAATAATTAAAAAGTGAATATATCTATATAAATAAATTATATTAAAAGGCACATTTGAATTAAAATATAGTATTTTTCACTATTCATTAAAAAATGAACTTTATCTGGAAAATTCCAAAAAAATTTAAAAAAGTAAATTTTTATGTCCCCATTAAAAAGAATAATTTTTTTGGGGAAATATAACATATAAAAATGACCAAAACATGATTTAAATAGGGTTCACCATTAAAAGGCGGTAAATCGACCTTTTTAATGTAAATTATGCTTAAAATTAGATGCATTCCCATTTTAAGCCTCTAACTTTTATTGGATAAATTTAAATACATTTAACAATCATGTATAATCATATTGTAGATAGTTATATTCATTCCCGCCAATACAATGGCTAGAAGTTAACTACAATTTTAAAATAATAATATTATATTATTAGTGTGCAACGTAAGATTTCAAAGAAATCTGTTGTTGCGTATCAGGTATGCTATCGAACATAAAAACCATTTTAAAGTAAAATTAATATTTTATTAACAAATACTAATAAATATGAAAATATCTTTTTCATCATTTACCTGGGATGTTACATCCTTCCACCCTTTTAGAAGTTACGTCCTCGCAATTTTTATTCACTTATCAAAATTGGTGGGGGTATTTATCCCTCATAGCATTTTCAGATTCCCACATTGCCTCTTCAACCATATGGTTTTTTCACAAAACCATTACCTAGTGAATTACGTTATTCTGCAACACCTCATCTCTATGGTCAAGAATCTGGATTGTTTGTTCTTCATAAAAGATATTTTCGTCCAATTGAACTACCTCTAGGCTCAAAACATGATATGGATCTAGAATATAATTTCTGAACATCGAAAATGAAAAATATTGTGCACCTGGGATAAAATTGGAGGTAAAGACACTCTTTATGCAACTAATCCAACTTTCTCCAGAATTTCATAATTTCCAATGAACCTCAGACTCAACTTACCATTCTTACCAAAACACGTCACACTTTTCCATGGAGAAACTTTGAGAAAGACATGATCACCTACCTCAAAAAATATCCTTCCTCCCATTATCTGTATAACTTTTTTGTCTCCTCTGAGCTATTCTCATGTACTTCAGATTCAACTGAACTTTCTTTGCCATCTCTTCTACTAATTTTGGCCCCATCATCCTCATTTCCCCTACTTCATCCCAAAAAGGTGGAGTTCGACAATGCATTCCATATAATTCTTGAAAGTGAGCCACCTGTATACTGGAATGAAAACATTTATTATAAAGAAAATTCAACCAAAGGAAGATATTAGTCCCAACTTCCCTGATAATCCATCGAGCAAGCACGTAGCATATCCTCTGATGTCTGAATTGTTCGTTCTGAATGCCCATCTGATTTAGGATGAAAAGTTGTACTAAAATTTAATTCAGTACCCAATGACTTCTGAAGGACTTTCCAAAAGTCAAAAGTAAACCTATGATCACAATTAGATACTATTAAAAGGGGAACACTATGCAACCTGACTATATATTTAACATACAACCGAGAATATTGATCTAGAGAAAATGTATCTTGAATAGGAAGGAAATGAGAAGATTTAGTGAATCGATCTATTATAACCTAGATTGCATTATTACCTCGAGATTTATTCAGTAATCCCACAACAATTTCCATGGATATATTTTCCCATTTCCACTCTGGCATTGGTAACGACTTAAGAATCCATTTCGGTAACTTTCTCTCTGATTTAACCTGTTGACAATTCAAACACTTCACAATAAAATCAGCAATATCTATTTTCATTCCATCCCACCAGTAATACTCCTGAAGATCTATGTACTTCATTGTACTACCAGGATGAAATGAAAACAGAGAGCTATGATCTTCACATAACAACTAATTCTTCAACTCTGAATCACAAGGCACACATAATCTCTTCCCAAACCACAAAACACAATCATTATCAATGTTAAAATCCTGCAAATTGCCATTATGAACCAACTCTACCTTTTTCTGCAACTCATTGTCATCTTTCTGTGCTTTCCTTATTCTGTCTGATAGAGATAATTTCACTGACACCTAAAACAAAATAGAAGAATTTCCTACACCAATAACTGCTATGCCGAATCTCATCAAATCAAAAACCAAAGGACATCATTCCAAGTGTATCATGGCTAATGAGACAATACTTTTTCGACTCAAAGTATCAGCCACTTTATTTGCATTTCCTGGATGGTAATAGATCGTGCAATCATAATCCTTGATTAATTACAGTCATCTCCTCTGTCTCATGTTCAATCCTTTTTGAGTGAATATATACTTTAAACTATTCTGATCAGTATATATTTCATATTTTACTCTATAAAAATGATGCCTCCAAATTTTTAGAGCAAAAACAACAGCAGCTATTTCCAAATAATGTGTAGGGTAATTTAACTCATGAGGTTTCAAATAACATAAAGAATAAGCAATTACCTGATCATTCTACATAAGGACACATCCAAGTCCTTTCAATAAAGCATCACTGTAGATAACAAACTCACCATTTCTGGATAGCAGTGCCAAAACTGGAGCATTCACCAATCTTCTTTTCAATTCCTGAAAACAATCATCACATTCTTTTTTCCAAATGAACTGAACACCTTTTCGAGTTAACATAGTCATTGGAATAGATAACCATGAAATTTTTTCAAAAAACCTCCAGTAATAACCTTCCAAACGATGAAAACTAAATATCTCAGTTATATTTATTGGTCTTGGCCATTCTTCAAAATTTTTTGATTTAGTAGTATCAATAGTTATGCCATTTTTTGAAAGAATTTGACCAAAGAAAAAAAAATTGTTATAACCAATACTAACACTTTCAGAATTTCCCATACAGTTTATTTTCATTTAAGGTTTGCAAGATAACCCTTAAATGAATTTCATGTTTATATTTACTTTTGGAATAAACCAAAATATCATCAATGAACACAACCACAAACATATCCAATAAATCATGGAAATCTATATTCATAAGATCTATGAATACATTAGGTGCATTAGTTAACCCAAAAGGCATAACTACAAATTCATAATTGCCATATCTGGTACGAAACACAGTATTTGGAATGTCTGCTTCTTTAACTATTAACTGATGGTACCCTGATCTCATGTCAATCTTCGAAAAATACTAAGCTCCCTGGATCTGATCAAAAAAATCATCAATATGAGGAAAAGGATAATTGTTCTTAACAGTGATGTTATTTGATTCTCTATAATCAATGCAAAGTCTCATTGAACCATCTTTCTTTTTAAAAAACAAGATAGGAGAACCCCATGGTGATGTTCTAGGTTGAATGAAACCTTTATCTAACAACCCCTGCAATTGCTTCTTTAACTCTAAATGTTCAAATTGATCCATTCGATAAGGGGGTTTTGAAATTGTCTTAGCATCAGGAACTAAGTCAATAGTAAATTCAACTTCCCAATAATGTATTATACCAGGAAAATCATCAGAAAAAACATCAAGGTACTCATTTACCATTGGCACATAATTAATCTGAACATTTACTTTATTTTTAAAAATATGTTCAAGGTAACATTCATTTTCAACTTTTACTAGTTTCTCAGCTTCTTGATATGTTATCAAAATAAATGGTTCATTATTGTACACAAACTGTATATATTTCTAAAATGAAACCTATTTAGCTCTACAGTCAATCTTAGCATGATAAATGGAGATCCAATCCATGTCTAAAATAACATCATACTCTACTAGTGGCAAATAAATAAGGTTTTCATAAATATTCTTCCCACGCACAAGGACAGAAAGGATCTTATGCTTTATTTTTGTCTCAACATTTCCTCCAGGTGTTTTTACCATATGATCTATAGTCATAGATTGAGATAGAATTCCTAATTTACTAGAAAAAATATCATAAATAAATGAGTGT
Source organism: Viscum album (assembly GCA_963277665.1). Taxonomy (NCBI): domain Eukaryota; kingdom Viridiplantae; phylum Streptophyta; class Magnoliopsida; order Santalales; family Viscaceae; genus Viscum; species Viscum album. The sequence continues at coordinate 2,011,255,942 of OY728125.1, forward strand.
GTAGACCCTGAATCAAAAAACACATTTGTGTAACCTAAACAAACAAACAGTGTACCTAATACTACTTTGTTTGATGGCCCAACATCTGCTGAAGTAGTTGCAAAGGATTTCACCACCCTTTTCTGCTTGTAGTCTGGCTGATTTCCCTCTATTGAGTTCTTCGCTTGACACTCATTTTCATAATGACCCATTTAATTACACTTAAAACATCTTACCGATTTTTTTTCATTTCCTGTTTGATCATCTTCCTTACAGTTACGAGCAATATGACCAGACATACTACACTAGAACCACTTTCCAGACTTTGATAAACACTCTCCTGAATTCTTTTTACCACACTTATTAGAAGTTGGATATTAAATTTTCTTACCTCCAGGCTTCTTTGATGAATTCTGTCCCTTTACCTGCCAACTGGACCTCTTATTATGTTGTTTTCCAAAGAACACCTAATCATCGACAAACTCCATTTCCACCTTCTCCGCATATCGAACATGTTTTTCATAACTTTTGAACTCACGAGAAACTAAATCCCTTCAATACTTTGGATTTAATCCTGAGTAAAAATGATTGATTTTAATATCAAGATCTCGTATGAAATTTGGAGCATACCTTTCTAGTTTAGTGAACTTTTCTTCATAAGCAGCCACTGAGTCATCCTCTTGCTTTAATTCCAAGAATTTGTTTTCCATCCTTTTATGAACCACATTTGGAAAATATTTCTCAAGATACATACCTTTGAATTAATCCCAAACAAGAGCATAAATCTCCTCACTATCTCTGATATTTTTCTCCATCGACCACCACTGATCAGCTTCACCTTCAAAATGGTAAAAAAACAAGACTGTCCTTTTGATGTTCTGAACAACCCATGACATTGAAAATCTCTTCCAGTGCATTAATTCACCCTTCAGCTAGAACAGGGTCAGATGATCCTCTAAATTATGGGGGATGTTGCCTCATGAAATTATCAACTACCAAAATGTTCCTACGCAGTTGATCTGGCTAATCTCTTTCATGGATACCACCACCATTTATAGCCTGGGTCAACTGTTCCATCACTGCAACAAACAGTTCAGTTTCGATTCTGACCATCTCAGGCTGCAGATTTGAAGGTTGTCTTCCTCCTGATGTCGTCCCAACATAGCTTCCATCTTTCTTCTATGGAAAACCATTCTGAACAAAGAAATATCTTATGAAAAGAAACATGGTAATATGTAAATTCTATATCATTTCATTATTACCATAAATCAATTTATTGACATTTATTTAACAATACCCTAACTTCTAAAGTTATCTAAGCTGGCCTATGATACCAACTGTAAGGAACTGGCCATAAACATTTCATAATATTGAATTAAATGAATAATTCACATTGAGGATATTTTCAGGTTTAGAGTTCTAGAGAATTGGGACATTACATGAACATAACAACATGAATATTACTTGTAGACAATTCTACCCAGTATCCATTTTTTTCAAAAAATAAAAACTCTTGAAAAAAAATTCATGTATAGTAAAGGTATTAGACATCATGACTTTTCCTTGATCCCATCCTTGATACTATTCATCTTTAAGTCCTATGAAAACATTTCAAAACCTGGGATGAGCATAAAAAGCTCAGTAAGGGATACAGAAAGAAGGAAAACTGTTAGTTTTTTAAAACAACAAGTAAACCACAAATACTTTAACATAACTAATAATATTCACCTTTATGAAGTAGTAAATACTATTCATTGAATAAAAGATCACTACTTACCCTTTTGTAACCAAAAGATAACCATAAAACCCATTTAAAGAACACATAACATATAAAGGTAACTTGGGACATAAACATACATAAATGGAATAACCATATTGTAATCTTCCACTCATATCACTAAATGGAATAGCCATATGGCCGTCTTCCATACCCAATTTATTGGAGGTTATAATGTAACCACCCATCCTAGTATTCATGGCACTACCCGTCATTTGGTTTATCACGTAACCACCTGTCAAATGTCCAAGTACCATTATAAAATCATAATACATAAAACAAATATAAAGGAAAGAAAACATTTCCTCATTTCAATCACAATATATCACTTAAATATATTAACATACAAATTCCATTATCAAAACCATTTTCAATACCAAAATACATAAAAGAGTATATGGTATTTATTTTCCTGAAAAAAAATACATCTGGTCAAGGTAGCCAAATATCAAATAATACTCACGGTGGCGGAAAAGGTCGTTTTCACTGCTAAAAAACATTCCTTTTTGTCATTTAGTAAAACGTTTCATAGAAAAAGATTACTTTTAAATAAAAGTAAAAGTAAAAGGGGTTTATACACCATATAAAATAATGTTTTGTATAAATAAAGATATGTCTCAATGAAATTAGATTGAGACGAAGTCCCTTACCTCATGTCCGACTTGACTCGATTGCTATTTAATCTCTGGAATAATAAACTAAAGTTAATTTCTACTTGAATAAGAACATTTTCCAAGTTTTTTATTCCTTTTATATCACTTATTACTATGTTATAAACATTATGTAATAATTTCATGTTAATAATGGTCGGTTTGTTGATATTTGGTACTTGAGTCAAAAATGGACTTCTTATAATTACGTGTTGTTCATGTGGTCAAAGGTTCATTATATCCCGAAGGATATTCATGATTTGGATATCATATATTTAATATATATCCATAATATACATGTATTTATAATAATACATAACATTTATAGGTAAGAAATGAAATTCACCGTTCATGGAGACGGTAAGCAGTACGTACGCATGAACGCTACTTCAATTTCTATTTCATATTTAATGGAATTAAAAAATAATGATAAATTATAGTATTATAATTATAGTATTGTATCATATATAATATCATTAAATATATACTTTATATGTACCACATATGTTATGAACGATTCATATCACTTTGAGGGGGCGGTACTCCGCACTTCCTCAAATGAAATTATCGTGTATACCTATAATGGAAACCCTAAAGGTATGCTATAAAAGAAAAATACAGAAGAATAAAGAAAACATAAACATAATATATATCATATTTAAATATATTGTCATCTTAATGGCCACCATGAGAGGCGGTAGGAGATAATCAAACAATCATCATTTCGTGGGGTGTTAGTTTTCCATCCACAGAAACAGTTTGTTCTTCACCCATTAGATGGAGGTGTGTGTAACTTTAGCTCGAATACTTCTCAAAAACACATCCTAGTATATTGAGGATACTGGTGTTGTTATAAAATAAAGTAATAAAAAGAGTTTAGTGGGTTGTAGAAGCAAAATAAAACAAAATAAAACAAAAAAAATTAAGAGAAACCCTTACCTTTAATTTCGGTAACTCGCTTTGGTTTAAAGAAAAATGGTTTGTTGAAGTTATTTATGCCTAAGGTAAGGCTTCTAGGTAGAGAAGCTGTATGTGGGGAGCTTAATTGGGCATAGTTGGATGATCCAAAAGGCTTTAAAGGTGTGAGGAATTGGTTAGAAATGGTCTCCTTTTATAAGGGGGAGGAGGGGCTCTTTAGGAAAGTGTGAAAATATTATTTTATTACATAATGATATTCGGTTTCTAAAGTTAAAAAAATCATTAAAGGAAAATATAAAATGATTAATAATCAAAATAAATTCATCCAATAAAAATTGGATAGGTTTTGGATAATATTTTAATTATTATAATCTTATTTATTTAAATCATTTATTAATGAGGTAAACACTACATCATTATTGTGTCATAAATAATTTAATTTATTTGATGTCAAAGAATTATATAAAAATGCCATGATTTAGTAAATATTTTTATATTTCTAATTAATATTTATAGTCTATAAAATAACTTATATATCACCATGTAAAAATTAATTTAAAAAGAGATATTTCTTTATGTCATGTTTGTCATTAATTTAATTAATCAAAAATGGCATTATCCCTTCCAGGTGGCTCAAAGGGTCCCAAAATCGACCCAAGGATGCCCATGGTCGGCCATGACTCATCCAATAGGATTAAGAAACATTTAAGTGTAATTTTATATTATTATAATATTATTTTTTTACCCTTATTTACCTGATTTACCCTTTATCCACAGTAAATAAAATATTTACTAAAGTAAATATTTTAAATGTCTATAAATAAAAGTTACCTATTTAAACAATTTGGACGTCCTAATTAAAAATATGGAATCCATTTTTCAAAATTCAAAACACAGAAGTGGCATAAATTAATTTAAAATTAATTCTCATTGTCAAAACAAAAACCATGTCTTTAAGAATTAATAACCATCAAAAGATAGAGAGTTGATTAAGTCCAAGTTCAAATTGAAATTAATTACAATGACCATCATTGGATTAACTGGTAAATATATATTCTAATTATATTTTAAAACCAATTAGTAAGATAATCTAACCATATAAATAAATTATAATAAAAGGAACCTTTGAATTAAAATACAGTATTTTTCACTATTCATTAAAAAATAAACTTAATCAGAGAAATTCCAAAAAATTACAAAAAATTACAAAAAGTAAATATTGATTTCCCCATTATAAATATAAATTTTATTTGGTCAAATAGATCATATAAAAATGACCAAAACTAGATCTAAAAATGGTTCACCATTAAAAGGCGGTAAATCGACCTTTTTAATGTAAATTATGCTTAAAATTAGATTCATTTACCTTTTAAGCCTCTAAATTTTATTGGATAAATGTAAATATATTTAATAATCATGTATAATCATATTTTAGTTAGTTTTTCTCATTCCCGCCAATACAATGACTAGTAGTTAACTGCTATTTAAAATAATAATATTATATTATTAGTATGCAACCTAAGGTTTCCAAGAAACTCATTGTTGCGTATCGGGTACACTCTCGAAAATAGAAACCCATTTAAAGTAAAATTAATATTTAATTTCCAAGTATTAATAAATATGAAAATATCTTATTCTTTATTTAACCGGGATGTTACACTTATGCTACCTCTATTACTAAGGTGTATCCTAAAAATGAAGTAGTGATTTGTATATTGGTTATTCATTAATTAATAGTGAATATAATAGTTGATTTTGGTTATATTAATTATTTAATATCATGTTAGATTTTATAACTATTCAAATACAACATCAAAACATGGTGCTTTAATTATTAGAGAAAAAGGGGAAATGATTACATATCAAGAATATAACTCCTCCATAGTAAATATTTGTGGTCTTATCTCCCAACAAACCATGTTATACTACATTTAGTGTAATTTGATGTTATACTGGGCATAGATGGACTATCCTTATAAAAATCCAATATCTATTATACTGAGAATGAAATCTATTTTCATGTCCCAAATTATTCTTTTATTATAAAATATGTTTGGAGGATGATGAATTTCATTTGTAAAATTATTCTCAAGCATGGATATTATTCCCTTATAATAAATCATATCTAGATCAAATGATTGAGGGAAAGGAGGGGACCACCCTTTAAGACAGTCCCATTATAAAGTAAAATAATGATGTATTTTCTAAATAATTGGTTGGTCTTACTCTTAATCGTGAATTTGAGTTATCAATTGAAGATATACTTGGAGAAATTCCAATATCCAATACTCTATATAGAATGATACCTATTGAACTAGAAGAAATAAAGAAGAAACATCAAGGTAATCTAGAAAAGGGATTCATCTTCTGAATATCTTCACCATGGGGTGTATGTGTTATCTTTTTCATGAAATGGATGAATAAATGAATCTATTAATTGATTATTATGAACTCAAAAAAATTGAAGTAATAATGATGTTCCCGCTTACTCATATTGATTAATTTTTAGATCAGGTATGCAGTGCAAGATAATTCTTTAATGTGGATCTTTGATCCGTTTATCATCAAAATAAAGTGATGAATGTGGACATAACAAAAATTACATTCATATATGGTACCATATTTATTAGATCATAGTAATTACCTTCATACATAAAAAAAATCCATTAATATTTATAGGCATGTAAAATAAATTCTTTAGATATTACCTTCAAAATTTATGGTAGTTCTTATATATGATATTCTCTTACACCAAAAATAAAGACAAAACATGATGAGTATTTAAGTAAAGAGAAAAATAAATTACGAAATGATAAATTCTATTAATTTTTTTAAAAGTGCTATTTTTTGTTTCAAAGAGTATCCTTACTAGGTCGTGTAATCAGAAGTGATGATATATATGTGGATCATTAAAAAAGGATATTAGAGAATGAAACATACTAAAATATATAACATAGACATGTAGTTACCTTATATTTTCTAGGAAATATCATTTATTTGTGAGAATCTTTTCCTGATTTACAAACTTGATAAAAAGGAAATTGCATAAGGGTGTTAGGGTTTTTTTGGAATGATGAATGTGAAGAGAGTTTCAAGGAGTTGAAGAAGAGTCTATTCAATACTATTATACTCACACTACCCTCATATGGTAATGGATTTATAATATATAGTTATATTTCCAAAAATGGTTTGGTCTATGTCCTTATTCAAAAATGAAAAACTGATATCTAATACCTCTAAAAAGTTGAAGATACATGACCTGAATTGTTGAACCCAAGATATATATTTTTTTATAGTAATATTTTCATTGTTGATGTTATAATATTATCTATACGGAGTAATGTGTAACATATATATGAATCATAATATCCTAATATACCTATTCAAATAAAATATGTCAACATGTTTCAATGAAGGTAATTGGAGTTGATCATGTATTATGAATGTTAAATCCATTAACACGCCATAATGTTGAATAAATTTGATGATTCTATAAATACAAAGGATCCTACATCCTTACACATGATAAGGATTTATAGGGATCCAATTTTATTATACATTCAAAGAATGGACATGTGGAACAAAATGGATGTAAAATCAACATACCTTACATAAATAACCACTCAACCATCCATCCATGTGAATATCAAAGAGGTTAAGAGAGATGATGTTTATTTTCAAAGAAATATATAAATTTTATAGAGTTAAGAATTGATAAAGTGTTAATTATAAGGTATAGAACCAAAATATGTGTCCCATAGAGACCAAATATGAAGAAGGAGTTGTTGGATGAGGTGAAAAATGCATCCATCTCTATTCACCATGAGAGTACTAAGATGTATAAATGACTGAAGAAAAACTTCTGGCGGGACAACATGAGAAGGTATATTATCACGTTTGTATGTCATTTCGTATTATTCGAACAAGTTAAGGATGAATGATAGAGGTATAAAAGCATGATAAAACTATTACCCATACCTTTATATTAATTTTAAAATATAACCATTGATTTTTGAAATGGGAATCCCAAGACATTTAAAGTACATAATTCCATTTGAGTTGTAGTTGGTCACCTTACAAAGTTTACACATTTCATTTCAATCATGGTGGATTTAACTCTTAACCAAATCTTATAGATTTATATTAGATAAGTGGTAGTTTTGTATGAACTACCACTCTCCATTATACCTTATTGAGATATAAGGTTAACCATAAGGCTTTGTATATGTATTTTATAAAACATTGTATATAAAACCTAGTTTTAGATGTTCTTATCACCCTTAGAAAGATGGTTAGTCTGAATTAACCTTTAAAACTCTACAGGATATGTTGAAATTAGTATACATTTATTTAAAATAATTTCAGGATAAAAACCTTCCCCTAGTAAAGTTATCATATAATAATAGATTTAATGTTATTATTCTAATGGCACCTTATGAGGATATGTATGGAAAGAGGTGTATGACTCCAACACACTGGGATGAAGTTAGATAAATGATGTCTATAGGGAATGATCCTGTCCAGTAGATTATATAGAAGGTTCGAACAATTTACTAGCATATAGAATTGGTATAAAGATGACTTTAAAGCTATATTGATTATGATTGACGAGACCAATATTTTCAGTCTTGTGATAAGGTTCTCATTCACATAACACTATGGAATAAAGTGATGATATTTGAGAAGAAGGGAAAAATAATTCCATGATACACTGGTCCATTTGATATTCTTGATCTCATCAGTGATTTGGACAACTGACTAGCAATTATACATAACCTTTCTCAAGTACATGATGTATATGACATATCATTTTCGATATACATACAATATCCCATGTATGCACAAAATTCCATGGTGATGCCATTGGCGGATAATCTATCATATGTGCATCAACGAATGATAATAATGGATCATATAGATAAGGTGATATTAAATAACACAACTCACCTTGTAAAAGTATTGTTTCTAAAAAATAATTTTGAAGAGGTAACTTGGAAACGTGAAAATGTGATGAAATAGAAGAATAACTATTTGGTTTATGGTATACAATTAAAATTTTAAAGTAAAAAATATGAAGGGGTAACAATGTGATTCCTTAGAAATTTATATACATAATTTCACATATATATATATATATGTATGTGTGACATATATAACAATATATTGTAGTATCAAACACAACAATAACACTTTATTTTATTTATTGAGTACAATATATTTATTCAATAGTTAAAACAACTAAAATGCATGATATTAAAATGAGAAAATAAATAAAACAAAATATTATAAATTGTAAAATTTGGATCATCGTGATCTCCTAGGATTATCTCGCTTACAAAGAAAACATTAAAATGGTAATAGAACATTAGTAATGTATTATTCCTTTTGAGAATAGAGAATATTGAAACATGATATAAATTGATGTAATTGATGACTGAAGTAAATTGGGTGTCTGTATAGTGAGTATAAAACAAGTATGCACATTGGAATATAATCATTTTAATAATAAAAATATTTGTTAGAAATAGTTACCTAACTCTTGGAAAAGTAACTAGACCAGTATAATAGTAAAATAATAGTTTGTTATTTTATGAAATAATAATATAATTATTTTTTATCACAATAAAATTAAATTAATATTTTAACATGATAAAACAAATCTTTTAAATAAAGAAACCATAATTGTAATTTTTAGTAATATATATACATATTTTCTTTTTAGTAAAATATATTTTCATATTTAATTTAAAATTTCATAATAAAATGTATACTTATAAAATGGTTTTTTAAAACACTATCAATTTTTTAAAAAAAATTATTATCCATCATATAATTTTTTCATGGTGTTGAAAGATGGGATTTCTTATAAATGCTTTTATTTTTCAATAAATAATTATTTTATTGAAAAGCTAAATTTTTTCAATTTATATTTTTTTTACAAAACAGATATCATTTTTGGAATTTGAATAAAAAAATTAGATTAGGATGATTTTTTTATTTTTCTAAGATAGTTTATTTTTTTTATGAATAGTGAAATACAATAAACTTTAATATTTTACATTACAGGAAAATTGTTGATTAAATACTTTTTGGATGATGCAAGTAGCTTTTAATTTGAAATAACAAGGAAAATAGATGTAGATAGTCAATATAATTATCACAATTTGTACTATTGAAAAAAAAGAATAAAATAGTGAGTATTATATTAGAAAACCCCCTCTCCTCCCCTTATAAATACCACCTTTCACCACCCCTCTTATCTTAACACTCTATATTCCATACCATGCCAAATAGTAACCCAAATATCTCTCCAAAATCTCTTCCCTAATCAAAGAGTTCTTATCTTACCAAAATATCATTCTGAGTATCCATAAGTGGTATCGTAAGCATTAACATCCAATGGAAGAGGAAGTTATGGGATTATACCATTAAAGTAAATGACCCAAGTAGAAGAACTTCAAAAAACACCCTCTTCAATTTTGGGTTATGCCTTTCATCACTATAACTCACCATGTCACTCTATTCTTATTTTTTTAATTTTTTTGGTCTATATATATGTGATCCTCACATATATACCTAGCTTTATGTATATTTCCTTTTCAAGTATATATAATCTTATATGGTTCCCTTCTAATTATTTTCATTAAGAAAATATGATGAGTAGTGAATTCTCTATTTCGTACCCCATTTCATATATGACTACATTAACCATCAATGGTTTCTAGGAACACTCATTTTAAAAATTTAATACCATTTTGGTTAATTTCTAGTGTTATGAAAATATTATACTCTTGCAATCCTGAAATACATTTTCCTTTTTATTAAAACACTTCTTAAGAGATTAGTTTCCAAACACACTCCTCCACTCTTTTTTAATGTATTCAATTAAATTGAACATAATTTTAATGAAATATGATTCTTATCTCAGTTATAAACATCCATGAATTATTTATTTCTTTATTTCATGAGAATATTTATTTTATGGCATTTTATTATGATCTAGGACAATATTAGGTAACTCAATTCCCTTTTTCTTAGGGTCTTATTATTCTTATTCCTAATATTGGATTTAATCATGTATAACACATATGAATGTTCATGTTATGAATATGGAGGTTTCACCCTGATAGTGCTTCAATTCTTTGGGTAATTGTTTCATCTCTTGATATAACAACTATAGTGCATATAATTTTTTCCTAGAACTTTATGTTATGTTATATGAAAAGAAATCCTTGACCTATACTTATGTCGTGAAAACATTACTTTTATGATATGATCTTACGATATTATCTTTTTTACATTCCATGATTCCATGTTATTATTGTAGTTTATAAAATCATTACATTCCTTTTGTTTAATATGTATATTTCATAATTTTTTTTGATACCTAACTGGTATTTATAGATCACCCATTTATTTATGTATATCCCTAGGTTATGTTGTGTTGTATTAGAATATTATATAGATTTTTGGGCTCATTTTAGAGTTCAAAATAATTAATACATATTTTTTTTCATGTCTGTTTATTTAAGTGCCTAATCTTCTAAGGACACTGGACCTCTAGATCCATGGTATGTATTTTATGAAAACATATATAGATAATAATGAAATAAAATATTCATAAAGTTCAGGATTATATAAATATGATTATAAAACTCTTAGGTTGTATTAAAATATATTAAATGCAACAATTTTGAAGGCAGTTAAGAAATAATTGACTCATTTTATGTCTTATTAAATATTTTTCTAATTTATGAGAGATAATGTGTTTTTGAAATACAAATAGTTCCCAAAAATGAGTTGTTTCAATATTTTAAAGAATTAATTTGGAGAACATATTCCCATTATACTTCCAAACAAATGGAGGGTTTGAATAGACTTGTAATATCATCTTGGTAACTATGATAGATCAATTTCACCTCCAATTTATTGACTAAAATTTATAATGAATTATAATGATGTACCATTAATATTGGTTTGGATGGTTTTAGGGTACCTTTAGATTCAAATCTTACATGAGGATCAACAAAACACCACCTATAAATTTCATTTTGTTAATTTTTATTTTAGGAATATTCCTTTTAGACTGTGAGATCCTTTGGGAACCTTTAAAAGGTATACGATGAGTCTTTTTTTTGAATTTTTAGAAAAGTTTATCTAAGATTATATGGATGATTTCAAATTGTATTGATCGCCTTTTAATATTTTGTTGAAGTGTCTTGCTACTATTAAAAAAATATTGAGAAAAACATTAATATCAACTTTGAAATATTAGATTTTATGGTGGATAAATGCATTGTGCTGGTATATGAAATATAAAAGGACGAAATCTATGATGATAAGTCCAAGGTTTATTTTATTTATAAATTTCTATAATAACAAATAGTGAATTATGTGAGATATTTATTATCCATGCTTGGTTATGTAGGCGGTTTATAAAATATTTCAGCAAGATAGCCTTACCTTTTCCTATATTACATTAAAAAATTATTAATTCTTCTTTTATGAGAGTTTTAAAGATCCCATTAGGGTGACTAAATATAAATATGTATCATCAACAATTATTTATCCAACTAGATAGAATTTAACATTTATATCAAGGTCCTATGCTTCCAAATATTATCTAGAGGTTTTTTTTATTCTAAAAGTTTTAAAAAGGTATCATGTTATAGATTATAAATATGGGAATTTTGATTTAGCATAAGACAATTACAAAACTACCAAGAATGTTTTTTGTTCCCATTATCATTTCTATGGTAAAATATCAGTGTTATTTGTTAGGCTTTAAAATTAATATATTTAAAGACTAATCTTCCATCTGTTTTTAAGGGGAAAAAAGAAAAACCAAATTTATATAAATGATTTTATATTCATTGGAATTATATGTAGAGATAAAAGAGAAAAAGGTTAGCGAGAGATTAATGGATGACCATTTGATATAACTACCCAATGTTCTAGGTACAAAACCCCAAATCTTTTTACATATTATGGAAACCATTCTAGATGAATAACTTTATAATATTGTGATTTTTAGAACATTGTTTTTTATGAACATGTTAATTACTTGGCTACTAATGAAATTCCCCACTAATTTTCAATGAAATAAGGTTCTTACTTAGTGATTAATGTATGTAATTACATATAGGATTTCCCTTATTTATGTATAATTTTTAGATATCTAATCATAAGAAGAATTATTCATGATTTCGAGATATAATTAGTGCTAAAATTGTTCCATACCTTGGGTTATGGTGTCCACATTTTCCAGCATTGGAAAACTAGGAAAGTTCTTTGTTATGTATATTTTGGACTAAAATTTGCAAGGATACTTTTTAGTTCCATATATACGGTATAATATATCAGTTTTAAGGGAATATTTCAATGATAAATTAGATTCCAATAAATATCATGGGGTTTTTTGTGTCTTTAATATTTTTGGTATGGATTTCACGGTATAATTTCCTAAATTTTTTTGGGCATCATTATGTTATTATAGTTATGGACTATGTTTCCATGTGGTTATAATCAATTCCAACAATAATATTTGATTCTCAAGTAGTTTATAGACATGTAAGAGGAAAAATATTTTTTAGGTTTTGGATACCAAAATTTACAATCACTAATCAGTGTACCTACTTCTGAAAAGTTGTATTTAGAGTTATTTTTTAGGGAATATCATGTTTCTCATAAGTATTCAACATCTTATCATCCTAAAAAATGGCATGACTTAGGTGTAAAATATAGACGTCAAACACACTATAGAGAAAAGTGTTAATAAAATCTTAGAAGATCAGTGATTTAGATTATATTGTTATTTTTGGGACTATAACACCACTTTTAAAATAATAATTAGTATGTAAAATTTTATGTTAGTGTATGGATGAGCCTTTTAGTAACCTATAGAGTTAAAAAAATATGTTTGGGACATAAAAAGTTATAACAAAAATATTTTTGAAGCTTGAAAATAGTGGTAATTATTCTTGTACATGTTAAAATAAATTTAAAACAATTATTATGAAAAATTATTGATTTATAATGATAAAACTATCCATAATTAATTGATCCATAATACTAAGTTCAAAGAATGAGATAATGTGAAAATATTTGATTTTAGAAATAATATTTTTCTAGGAAAATTTAATTTCAAATTATCATGAAATTTTATTGTTACTAATTTTCGTCCATTTGGTGTTGTGTCTATTAAATAACCAAGTAAATATTAAACATTTATAGTTAATGGTAATAAATTGAATCTATTTATATAAAGTATGAATGAGGCTACAATGGAGGATTTTATTCTTCCTTAGGATGCTAGGTATTATGAGGATAGGTTGTTTTGTTACTTCTCATTTATTTGAGTTAGGTTTTTAAATAATATTTCCAAATTATAATATCAACTATTGAAAATTGGGAAGATTTAAAAAAATATATTTTTATCTGTATGTATTGGAGAACATCCTTTGGGTAGATTTTTTTTAATTTTTTTCATTTTAAATTTCATTTATGTTTGTTTATTTTTAATTTTCTTATGTTTTTTCACATATAGAGATCAATTTGAAAAATATTATAAGTTTGAAACATATGAATAATATGAGAGATAATTTTACCCATGAAATATAACATAGATGAATTATAAAATTAACTTTATTTCAAATTTAATTTTTATAAATTAATGAAAAGAAAATTTTTTTTGAATATAATGAAAGGAAGTAGAATAAAAATATTAAAATAACTTAACTATGAGGCTTCTAAAACATTTTTAATAGCTTATTTATTATAGAATCACTTCTCGAGAGAACTAATACATTTTTAATTAACCTTGCGTTATTTTGAATTATATTCAAAACTATATATCATTGTAGAAATTATATTGAAATTCATAAAGGCACGCTTTTGATTATTTTGGGACCCTATGATTTGGTATATATGTTGAAAATATAAGTGAACGATGGATCAAGGTACATCAGTTGATAATATGTATTGATTATTTTTTGGAAATATTAAGGCTCTTTGAAGTGAGGAAGTTTCATAATGTTCTCTATGTGTTTAATGCAATTATGAAGGAGATATATCGGGTGTAAGAATTGGATTCATGGTGATAATAATAGTATTTCTATGAATCCAACACATAGTTCAATTTTATGAATAAGGGTTATCTTGAAGTTTCCTTGTGCATGTAAAGGTAATCATATGCTGCATAAGGGTAATAAACAATTTCCACCTTTTATTTAAAGGTATAATTGATGACATGCTATAAAAAATTATTAGAGGTGGAATTTAAGTCTATTGATATATTTAAAGGTACTTCTTAGAAGGTAATTAGTTAGTTAAATGTCATGGTGATTTAGAAAAGGACCCCAAATACATTACCACACCACAGCTTGGGGAATAATGTACTCTCCATGATGCATGTTGTACTCCACATTGCAAGGAAGAACTATGGGAACGTTTTGAGAATATCTTATGGAGTTTTAAGTGCATATTTAAAGGTATAAAGTATTTTACATCAAGGTTATTATTTTGAAAATGATCTATGTATATAATGGGAAATCCAGTGAAATTTATCATGTGCCACTATTTACCATAAATATAATAGGGCACATAAAGGAATATATATAGGGAAATGTTTGATATATAAGGGTTAGTATTCCCAATGCATAAAGGTCAATGGAGTCAACTATATTTAATAAAGTTTAAATTAGAAGTATATTTAATTATTTAAATGTTGAGTAACGATCATTAATATATGTACAAATCAATTCTTTTAAAAAATTATGTCCCACACTATTATAGGATAGGGCTTGGTGGGTGTCATGTATTGAAGTTGATTCCAAACATACCAATAAAAAGAGGAAACATAAGATTTATTGGTGTTTTTTGTGGGATTTTTACCTTTTTAAAATGGTAAATCCCAAAATAGGTGTAGTGAATGGTGCAGAAAATATGAGTACTTCCTCTCAATGTTGACCAAAACGGCCAAAAAATGACGCTACATTGTGAAAGTGATACATTTTTTGTATCAAGTTTCTTATTCAAGGTGTACATAGTGTATTTTAATATAGTAAATTTAAGATCATCCTAATCTAGAATAAGTATTGATTTATGATGTAACATTTCATGGTCTCTCAAATGTGATGCTCAAATTTCAAGGTGTAAATAGAGACTTTTCCATCGTGTTTGAAAACTGATAGTAACAAGTAGTTTTGTATTTTTTAACAGATAAACAACTAGTTGTAAGTTATATTTTGAGTTCTAATGACCCAAAAGAGCTTCAAATGTAATTAATTAATATTAAATAAATCAATGGTTGAGTTTTAATGAGTAAAATATAGAATTTACATTTATATTTGAATTTTCATTATGAAATTCAAATGAAACTCAACATATATAGAGATATGATGTAAAAAATTAATAGAAGAGATAATATAGATAGAAAAAATATAGATTCATTTTTTAAAAGAGGATAGTTTCTAGATGAGGGGAGTACAATAAAAGATGAATGTGGTTGGAACTCATTAAACATTCTTACAAGGAATAGGATTATTATAAGTAAAACAAAGATGAAAATTATTTACATGGTTTCTCATGGGATGATGATATTTTAGGAGAGTTTCACAAAATTATTATGAAGAAGAGTCAAGAATATATAAGATAAAAAACCCAAACTTAGTGAAATAAAAATACAACGATATATTATTCTTACCCCATGAGAAAACTTGTATTCCTATTTGGGGTAGTGAAAATTAGGGAGGAATTATGGGGAAAGTGATCCTATGGTGACAGTATATCTAACATAAACCATTGTAAGGGATGTGAGACTAGGCAAGATTTAGTAGCCTAAAACCATTAATTATTCTATTTTATAGTAAAATTTTTATGCATGCTTTTTATAATAGCCTATAGTGGTGAACCAATTAATGTTCATGTGTTTTTATGCATTATCATTTATATTATACACATCACTACTTGGAGACATTATGTTAAGAAACCATTGATAAATCTTGCAATGGACTGTTAATATAAATTATTAACAATATAAACTTAAAATGAAGATAAAAACTATATGACCCTTCTATATTATAGGTCATGATCAAATTTTTGAATAGCGTGTTTCTTGAAAACTGTTTATTTGGAAAATAATTTTCATTCCCTAATTCATCCCTCAAGGCATTTATCAAATGACCCCTTTTAGGGC
The DNA here is from genome assembly GCA_963277665.1 of Viscum album. Lineage (NCBI taxonomy): Eukaryota > Viridiplantae > Streptophyta > Magnoliopsida > Santalales > Viscaceae > Viscum > Viscum album. Next base: position 2,011,272,461 of record OY728125.1, read on the forward strand.
CCAAACTTTTGTATAAATGAATATTTTATATTCTATTTGATTTTTTATTTCTTTGAATTTATCTAAATAGTTTTGATGTTGATTTTTTTGAGGAATATTATGTTCTTGGTTTCTATAGTAAAAGGAAGAACATAAAATAAAAAGAAAAAGTATGGTGTAATTCCATATTGGGGAACTATTTTAAAAAATAATGAGACCCAATTGACAAAATATATTATCATATAAATGGAAAGTATAAACAATTACAATTTAAAATATTTTTATCTATTTAATGATGTTGTAGGAGTGTGTTGAGATTATTATAGGTCAAGTTAAAATAGGGCTACTGATGACGAGGAATTCCCAATGAAGCCGAAAGTGAAATATTTCTAGTTTTTATAGAAGACTAATAATTTGTTAATATAATATCATCTAAATTTTAAGATTGTGGAAAAATCACAAAGAATTCAGATCCAATATATATATAATCATATACAACAAGCGAAGTAGCATTAAAAAAATCATGTTAATGTGGCCAAAAATTTGAGTGATAAAAATGATACCTAGGATGGAATTTCATTTTTGGTGTTTACAAGAGTGTAAAATATCAAGGGTGATATCAGGGGAATGATTTTAAACTCCAATAAAGTTTAAAACATGAAGGTTAAATAGAATTATCCTTCCACAAATGTGTCATGATTTGTTAAATATAATAATGTTCTATATCAAGGGAATTTATATCTTAAATAATTAATTACTAAATTGAATGATAACATTAATGTGAAGAGTGATATATTGGTAAAGATATTCAATGAATTAGAGGATGAAAATTATAGTGTAAATACACTCAAGGATGATCTAAATTCTTATATTTAAGAAAAGAGTATAAATATTATGTAGTTGGAATAGGAAATTATTCATTTAAGAAGGAAGTGGAAGCATCCAATTCCAAGGGGAGGCCTAAATTCATGGATTCTATAAATTTAATATCGGATTGATCCTTAATAAAAAATGATAATATGAAGGAATATTATGATATCTCAAGGAGAAACATTAAAATATTATCATGTCATAAATTCCTTACTCTCTATTTAATGTTCAGTTAGGTTATGATGAAACTTCTTATAGTTTTGAGAAGAAGAGATAAATTAGGAGTTCCAAGAAAATAGAAAATAGTGAATATTTTGGAAATAGATTTAAGAAATTAATTACAATTTTTAATGAATTACATATTATATCTAATATAAGGTATGAAAATATTTTCTATTTTTATGGAATACTTGGACAGATTTTCATTTTTTCTTCAGAACCATGGGAAAACATTAAATGTTTTGATGATGGAAGTAAGTTTAAATGTTTGAGTTTCCCAAATCAAGGGAGAACGTTTGGTTATAATTATAATAATTCTTACTATATTAACCATGTATCAGTTGTTTATTAAAGGGTATTTTTATATAGGATTATAGAATAAAATCAATATACAATGAATAAAAAACTTTTCCCCATGAAAATATATATCAAATGCTAGTTAAAGAGGATCTCCATATTACAATAATACTATAAATGAATTATAAAGTTTATAAAAAACAAAAAATATCTTAGAAAGATAATAAAATTATTTGTATGTAAGATAAGAACACTAATTTGGCCAAAAAATAAAAGGAAAAATTGAAAGAGATTCCCTAGATAAAGATATTCATTGAAAATATTGATAACTCATGTACGAAAATTAAAATTAATAATATAACTTTAATAAAGAAAGATAAACTTTAAATGGAAAGGTAAATACTTGGTGGTGAATTTTTCCAAGGAATAACAGGTTTTAACTTGGGTTTTATAGATGAGAACAATCCTAAACAAGTGAAAAAGATATTAGAATACATTAAATTTGATTTGGACATTAATATGTCCTTTGTGTTGAAGGGAAAAAGAGAATATTGTGGTATATAGTGAATCACCATCATCCTGAATGTGAGGAATATATAGGGCAACCCTCTCCCCATATACATTAATTTTTTTTAACTTGTTTATATAGGTTAATAATTTTGGGTGAGACAAAATCCATGGGGTCAGAGTGATCAAAATCACTTGAAATAGGCTTAAATAATACCTATTTCAAGCTAGTTTTGTATTTAATAAGTGGTTTTAAGAAGGTATCGATATAAAAGATGGAATATTCCATTAATGTATAATTTTAAGGTTTCAAATTTCATATAAAAGGAACTAAATTGTGAAAAATGGTGTCATATACACATCTAATGAAACTAGTGGTATCATGGTAAATATGATATAAAATAGTTTGTATTAGGGTTTATATGATGTGAAATCAAACCAAGGAGTTAGTATAATCATAACACTATGGAGTACAATATATTGTATGCCTCCTCATAAATAAAAATAATATTTATTAATTTATATTTTATCAAAATTGATACAAATGGATTATTTTGTAGGATACTAAATGTTTCAAGTCAAGGGGAGCAATTGTCAATAATTGGTGTCAGGTGATAGTGACGCAAATATGGGGAAGATGTTGATGAAATTTTAAAGGCTATTAGAATCTATCTATAAATGGATAATTCTACGAAGAATTATTGTTTTAGGGGTATCTCTAAATCTTTTATTACAAGTGGTATTAATTTATCCTCAAAGTGGTCTATTCCTTACACTATGTGGTTTACTTAATATAAACTAATGGTTTATCAGAATATGTGTTGAAATAAAAAATATTGTTGAATAAAGGAATAAGTGATGTTGCATGGCTTTATTGGTATCAATGAGGGTAATTTATAGATTTATCAAGGTCAAAATAGACTCTTATTTACCTCACTAAGCTTAGGCTCAGTAGGCACATAGGATTTGTTGACATCCCAAATTACAAGTGTTAAATTAACTCACTTTATTTATTTAAGTGTAGATAAGAAGATCCTTATTTTGTTTAATGGTTAGTGCCTTTGAAAATTTGTGTTCCCCGTAATAGGATAAGTCTTTGTTAGTTTTATGCATTGAAGTTAAATATAAAAAGGAAAATAAATGGAGTCCACGTTATAGATTTCAATTATTTTTATAGTTATATATATTTGAAATAATAAATACAAAAAAGAGTGGAGTTTAATTTGTATACAGTGTATCCAAAATCTATCGAAGTTCATCTAAAAATACAAAAATAATAACCCAATTCTTTGGAGGTGAAATTTTTAGGTATCTAGATGTTTATAAATTATTCAACAATACTAAATAGAATTTTTATAATCCATTTTTAGGGACATTCTAAACAAGAAGTAGTATTGTTTCATGATCTTGCATGTTATGGTATATCAAATTTTAATCCCAAAACACATGTTGTAATCATAGAATACACAATGACGTTTGAAAACAAACATTTATAGGGTGGTTTACAGTGCTTGGTCATTCAATAAACATGTATAATTTATGGTTCATGTTACCTCAACCAAAAAATTTCAATGGATATGATTTAATTTAATATTAAATAATGCTCAAGAATGAATGGAAAAAAGTTAGATTTTACATTTAGATACGAATTTAAAACCTGAAACTAAAATAAAACTCATGATATATAGAGATTTTTTTTGAAGGATTAATAGTATGGATAATAGGTAGAGAAAAAATAGATATCTTATTTTTATAAGTGGGAAATTTCCAGATGAGGGGTTGAAATGAAAAGAAGGAGGAGGTTAGAAATTTTTAAAAATTATTCTAAAGAATAGGAATTCTACTAGTAAAATAAAGGAATAAGTGAATTCCATGTCATCCCATAGAATGATTTTCTTCAATTATATTTCTTACAATATTATTATGAATAATCTCCCATGATATAATAGGGAAACAAATTACAATTAATTCAATAATAAAACATGGAGATATTGTTCTTAGCTTGTGAGCTAACTTGTAATCATTTATATAGTAGTGAAGATCAGAGAGTAATTGTAATGGAGGTGATTATAGGGAGATATTTCACCTAACCTAAAACTTTATAAGGTTTTTGAGCCCAATAAATAGTGACCTATCCTAAACCCGTTAGTTAATATAGTTTATAGTTGCATTTCTATACATTCACCTTGGATTAAGAAGAAGTGGTGAATGAATTATTATATCAATTTCTCTTATTCTTTCTCATTTACATTATACACATAAAAACAGTGATATTGGGTTATGAAACCATTGATAAATCTGGAAGAGTGTTTTCCAAGTAATGTATTAATCATATCAATGAGAAAATAAGGGAAAAACCATGATACCCTTCTATGTAAGAGTTAATGATTTAAGAAGTTTCATGAGATTTTCTTGAATATGTTTCGATTTGGAAAATAATTTTCATACAATGATTTACCCCCTATTAGGGTATTTCTCACCTAAAACACTTTTGGGTCTAATAATTAGGAATCACATTTTCACAATACACTTGTATTATGGGACACCATTTACATATGACCCTTGTAAGTATATATTACAAATAAATAACCTTTTTTCATCCTTATAACAAGCCCAAAACCCCTTTCTAATGTTGTCTGGAAGTAATTACAAGATCAACGGAACCCATGCTATTTTTCGAACACAATTAAAGAAATCAATTGTACCTTCTTCCATGAATGCCGCAACAAAGTCCTCTTCAGAGGGCAAATCCTCAAAAGGGCGGCATAATTCCAAGAAAGTGAAAGAATCAGAAGAAGATGAGTATGTGTCAAAGCCTAAGTTGTATTTGACTCTGGTAGACTTCATGTCATCTACATCAAATCAACGGTCACCACCCCACCAAATGGAACAACCGAAATTGGATAGTCAGGCTGAATCCTCTTTAGATGAAGAGTTGATTTTCGGTTTTGTTAATATGATTCAGTTAACAGATCCATATTACAGTCACAGATTCGATTTCAACGAGCCTGAATTCCCTGTATCAAACAGAGGAATCAGAGGATGTTCTAGAGGCTAAGGTTACAGGGGAAGATGTGGATCTTTCAGAAGCCACTATTCCAATTCTACCCCTGCTAAAACTGTGTATGCAGATGAAACTCGTGGTAGAGCCCTTCAACAAGCTCAGCAAGAACAAGAAAGTTCTTCCACCAATAGAAAATTAAGTCCTGGCACATTTATTTTGAAGACCGGTTGAAGGTTCCATCTTTTTTCTCTCAGAAAGTAAATAGAACTAATTGGTCTAATCTTTCAAAGCCAGTAGTATTACCAACTCCTATCCTGGTACAAGATGCATCAAATTCCAAAGCATCAACTTCCAAGGCACCTGTTAAACCACATGTTCCCATTGGGAAACGCAGACCTTTGGATCAAAAGTATGATGTATTGAAATACTTGGCCCAAGTACCAGCCAAGCTATCAATTCTGGATGGTTTGAATCTATTAGAAGATATTCTGGAGGCACTCATCTAGGCTTTGTCATGTCCTTAGGAGTTTGAAACTGAAATTGCTACAGATGAAGTCTATCACATAGAGAATAATCCTGCAGAATGACATGCAATAATATCTTTTACTAATGAAGATGAAGATGATGTTGTGAATGGGCATATTAGACCTTTTTACTTATCTGGAAAGTTCAATAGCGTAGACGTATGAAGAGCTTTCATTGACAATGGTTCAGGAGTCAACCTCATACCCATTCGTATACTTCATCGATTGGGTCTCACAGAATCTGATTTATCTCCTTTTACCATGATGTTATAAGGATATGATAAAAATGAACAAGAACCACTGGGCGAAGTTACAATTAGAACTCAGTTTGGATATCTTGTATCAAATTCAGATTTCATAGTTGTTGATCAAGACTCAACCTTCAACATCTTTCTTGGAAGACCCTAGCTACATCAACATGCGGCTATCCCTTCATCATACCGTCAATGTGTCAAATATTTTTTTGATGGTCAAGTTGGGACATTGTATGGTGATAAGTCCATGTTCAAGACATGTGAGTCTCAATACATTGAGGTGGAATTCTATCACATGAAGGGAAGGGATAAATCCAAAACAAAGGAGATTACCAAAATTAATGCTCCATATGGTTTGGAAAAGATTCCAGTAAATCCATTTGTGCATGTGAGTATAGATTGTGTGTTTCCTATCAGTCAAATTGACAGGATAGACCCAAATCAAAATACTCTTATGGAAAGATCCATAATATCAATTACGACAATCAATCCAGACAACATGGGAGAAATTAGTGATTCTCCAAGCAGTGATGAAAGCCCAAATGGTGACGTCTTCATTTCATCTTCTGAAATCCAACAAGTCTATACTTCTCCAATTATTCCAGAAGAAGTTATAGCAACATCAGAGGTGAGTAATTTTGTCGATTCTCAATCCATCATCTCCTCTTTATTACCCAAAGAAGACCCTTCATCATCAATCGGGTTAAAAATGGAAGCTTCTTCTTCAAGATGTGAAAATTTTGACATCTCTTATGATCATGAAAATTCTGCTTTATCATATACTATGAAATTAGAAATGGAAGAAATAACACATGATTAAGAAGAAGAGTAAGATCTCAGAGATGCTCCTCCAACATTTTAAGAGGGTATCTCTACCACCGCGGATGAACTTAGAGAAATAAATATAGGTACAAAAGAAGATCCATGCCCACATTAATCAGTGCGACCATGACTCTTGAAGAGAAAGAGATGTATATTTCCTTTCTAAAGAAAAATAGAGATATATTTTCTTGGAACTATACAGAAATTCTCTTTCTTGATCCTGATGTTGCTACTCTTCATTTGGGTTTACCAGAAGAACATCGAGGATTTAAGCAAGCCGTGAGAAGAACATACCCAACTTATTCTTCCAAAATTGAAGCTGTAGTCGATAAGCTTATCAAAGATAACTTCGTCAGATAAGTTCAATATCCCAAGTGGTTGTCTAATATTGTACCTGTAAAGAATAAGAACAGAAAAATTAGAGTTTTCATCGATTTCAGATATCTTAATCGTCATTGTCCTAAGGATGATTTCCCAGTTCCGATTACAAAAATTTTAATTGATGCAACAGCTAACTATGAAGCACTTTCCTTCATGGATGGATATTCCGGATATAATCAAATCTGAATGGCCCTAGAAGATGAGGAATCCATAGCCTTCAGAGCCCCCTAGGGTGTGTTTTGCCACCAGGTAATTCCCTTTGGCATAAAGAATGCGGGCGCGGCATATCAGTGTGCCATGCATCATATCTTCAAACCCTTTCTAGGGAAGTTTGTTGAATGCTATGTAGATGATTTGGTGGTTAAATCCAAACAATGTTCTAATCACTTGGATGATTTGGAAGTCATATTCCGCAAGCTTCGACAACATAATTTGACGATGAACCCCTTAAAATGTGCTTTTGGGGTAACCTCGGGAAAATTTCTCAGCTTTGTTATACGGCATCATGGTATTGAAGTCAATCCTAAGAAGACAAAGTCAATCCTTGGTATGTCACATCCTCGAAATTTGAAAGAATTAAGAGGACTTCAAGGAAACATAGCCTATATTCGGCATTTCATCACCAATTTGGCAGGAAAACGTTTACCCTTCACCAAATTGATGAAGAAGGGAGTCACTTATCAGTGGAATGAAGAATGTCAAGAGGCATCTGATATTCTAAAGAAATACCTCTTGAATCCACCGGTACTCATGCCACCTGTTGAAGGAAGACCACTTATCCTCTACGTGACAGCTCTAGAGCGATCATTGGGTGCCTTTCTTGCTCAGAAGAATTACTATGGGAATGAAAACAGTCTCTACTACCTCAGTCGGACTATGCTTAAAGCAGAAACCTGGTATTTAAGTATTGAGAAGTGCTGCCTGGCATTAATCATTGCAGTTTAGAAGTTGAGAGACTACCTACAACATCATGAGGTCCAATTGGTATCTCGTAATAACCCTCTAAAATTCATCCTTAGTCGTCCAATACATACGGGGCGTCTGGAAAGGTGGGCAGTTATTTTGCAGCAATTTGATATTCAGTATGTGTCTCAAAAGGCAATAAAAGGCCAAGATTTGGCTGATTTTCTGGCTGAACACCCTTCATTGGAAGATACATCTTCAGATATTGAACTCCCTGATGAGGAAATCTTCTCTATTCAATAAATTCATCAGGCATGGGAAATGTATTTTGATGGTGCTTACAGAAGTCCAATAGGGAGGAAACTGGAAAATCCTAAATTCAACAAAGTTGGCTTAGGAATTGTGCTCATTTCTCCAGAGAAGACAGTGTTACCTTATTCCTTCTTATTTTGGGAAGGTGGTACCAATAATGAAGCAGAATACCAAGCTCTCATCGCATTCTTGGAATTGGCACTTCAAGCACAAGTGAATCACTTAAAGGTGAAAGGTGATTCTGACCTGGTAATCAAACAAGTCAATGGGGATTATGCCATCAGAAAATAAGAACTAATACCTTTGTATGATTACATCAGAGAGTTAATGGGGGAATTCCCTTCAGAACTGGCATTTTTTTATGTCCCACGATCACAAAATGCTCAAGCTAATGTACTGGCTAATATAGCAACAGCTCTGGCAGATCCAAATCAAGATGAGAAAACCATCAGTATTGCCCACCGTCGTGCAATTTCACCTTATGTTCGAATCAAAACAGAGGAAATTAATGAAATTAGTCCCATTCCTGAACCGTATGGTCATATTACAGGATGGATGTCACCTATCAGGGAATACCTTCAAAATGGAATAGTTCCACCTGATAGAGCCAAGAAAGAACATATCTGGCGATGTGTGGTCAATTTTACTCTTTATGATAGCCCAGATCACCTAGAGAAAATTCTCTACAAACGTGGTTTTTATGGAGTTATCTTCAAATTCATTAATGGTGAAGAGACAATGGATGTCATGAAAGAAGTGCATGCAGGAGTTTGTGGTGCCCACCACTCTGGACATAGACTGTCTGATCAGATTCAAAGGCGTGGATACTTTTGGCCCTCAATGATAAAAGATTGTTTTGATTTCACAAAGAAGTGTCATTCATGCTAAGTACATGCCAACTTCATTCATAATCCTCCAGATTTGCTTCATACAGCTAAATACTTGTGTCCATTTACCACATGGGGAATGAATGTGGTGGGATTTTACCCTTCAGCTACAACCATGCGGTTTAAGTATATTCTTACTACTACTAATTTTTTTTCCAAATGGGCAGAGGCAATACCTCTCAAGGAAGTTAGTTATAAATGCATTGTTAGCTTCATCAAGTTTAAAATCATTACCAGATTTGGTGTCCCTCCTACCATATTGACGGACAATGGCACCAACTTCTGTTCATCCGAGGTGAAGATATTGTATCAAGAATACAACATAAAATCCAACCATTCATCTTGGTATCATGCAGCGGCCAATGGCTAGATAGAATCTTTCTACAAGACTCTGTCAAATATACTACAAAAGATGGTGGATAATGATAAGAAATCATGTCCTGATAAAATCTTTCATGCTTTATGGGCTTATCGGACTACCACCCGCACTACAACTCGGTCAACTCCATATTATTTGGTATATGGAACAGAATCATTCTTGCCAATTGAAGTTCAACTACCCTTGCTCAGAGTTTCCATTTGTATTCAATCATCTACAGATGAACAATCTCAAAAGCGATTGAATGAATTTTAACATTTAGATGAGAAAATAATGTTCACTTTTCTCCACTTGGAAGTCTATCAGAATCTAATAGCATGAGTTTTTAACAAAAAATTTCATCTTCGTTCATTCGCTCGGGGAGAATTAGTATTAGTTCTCAAAACTCCAATGATACCAGGATAGAAACCTCCCAAGATTGAGCCAAAATGGGAAGGACCTTACTCAGTACATAAGGTTTACTTCAATAGAGCTTATTCATTAATCTCGATGGATGGAGAACTCATCACTACTCCAACCAATGCCATATTTTTGAAGAAGTATTTTGTATAAACAAAAAATATATCATCTATGGTCTGGTATGACCTTAAACTGCACCACCATCCAACAAGACATTAAACTGCATCATCAACGGTCCATACATATGACCCTAAAATATTTGTATTCCTTCCGTCTCACATGACGTTAAACTGTAACGTCCAAACTACATGATGCTAAACTGTACAGAAGTCCCTTACGTCCATCATGACATTAATCTACACCATCCACGGTCCATGCATATGACCTTAAACTATCCACACATTCATCCAACATGACGCTAAACTGTATCGTCCCTTTTTCATCCAACATAATGTTAAACTGTGAAAATTTCCCTTACATCCATCATGACGTTAAACAGAATCATCAATTATCCGGTATGACCTTAAACTGCACCACCGTCCAGCAAGACGTTAAACTGCATCATCAACAGTCCATATATATGACCCTAAACTATTTGTATTCATTTCGTCTCACATGACGTTAAACTGTAACGTCCTAACTACATGACGCTAAACTGTACAGAAGTCCCTTACATTTAGCATGACATTAAACTTCACCATCCACGGTCCATGCATATGACCGTAAACTATTCACACTTTCGTCCAACATGATGCTAAATTGTATCGTCCATTTTTTGTCCAACATGACGTTAAACTGTGAAAACATCCCTTACGTCCAGCATGACATTAAACGACATCATCAATGGTCCATACATATTAACTTAAACTATTTGTGTTACTTTCGTCCAACATGACGTTAAACTATGAAAAAAGTCCCTAATATGTCCAACATGACGTTAAATGGTGTACTCTTTTGTCTTTACTACATGACATTAAACTACACAGTCGTCTTTTTGTCCAACATTACGTTAAACTATGTTGTCTCCATCGTCCTAACTACATGGCGCTAAACTGTACATAAAGTCCTTTGATACGTCCTACATGACATTAAACTGTACTTTGTCCCTGCTACGTGACATTAAACTGTGCAGCATCAACAGTCCTAACTAGAAGACTTTAAACTGAATAGTCCCTTTATATGTCCTACATGATATTAAACTGTGCATCGTTAAGGTTGTTATTACCTCTTGTTTCTCACACCAAGTATGAATCATGGGATCTTAGAGAAAAACTCAACCATAACACTCTCTCTGGGCTACTAACCATGTGTAAGTCCCAAAAACATCATTTTTTATGTCGTTGTCCCCAAGAACAACATGATAATTAATTCATTCTTTAATTGAACTATGCAGACTTTGATCATTGCCTTCCAAGCTGGGTACGTAGGCAACCTTCCAAGGTTCAATCCCAAAACCAATCTCTTCACATCGGTTCACCTCCATCTCATACGATGTTGATTCGTGAAACTGCCCCTAGAATCAATATCTTTACATTGATTCACTTTCGTACTTGCTATACGACGTTAAACTATACATCACTATTCTTTCTAGTATGACAGTAAACTATAAATATTCTTTGATACCCTCTCTTAAGAAGGAACCATTATTTACATTGATTTTTAATCATGTTTCATTTCAAAGACTACATGCATACATGGAAATGCCCAAACCTTTTATCTTGGGATAAACCATCATTGCACTAAAGTCCATTTTCACCCTTCACATGTACGAACCAAATTTGTACAGAGGGTATTTATAGAACTACGTGGGCATGATTCCCATCCTTATGGGATATGTAGGAATGTTCGAGTGTCCCTCGAATCCAGCCCCAAGTCTTTGGGCCTAACCCCAAATTCCACTTTCAGTCCCTTGGCTGAAAAGTCCCCATGAAAACACACACTGTTTATTTCTTATAATGGTCCCAGCTCTATGACCCTAAACTAAGATCTCTAATCCTTTTGTCCCACACGCTGTTAAACTATAGTTTAAGAACTACGTATGGCTTGTTTCCCATCCTTATGGGACACGTAGTGAAGTCCAACATTTCTAATCAGGACCCAACTACAACATGATTATGGTTATCATTGATCTGTGTATCTCTGTATACATTGGAAAACACCCATCTTTATGTGTCATAATCCTAAACTTAAATATTTTCAGATCTTCATAACCCTTTTCTTGACTTTTAGTCACTAAAATGTCAAATTTCTGAGAGTTATTATACCTGAATATGTAGTATGTGCCCTTAGGAGTCCTTGCATAAATAGTCTCCATAATAGATTTCTCATCCAAAAGATACTATTATCGGACTATGCAGCTAATGCCCTTAGGTGGCCCTGCATAATTCAACCCCCTAATGGGTTTGTCGGATACTGGTAACTTCATTCTTAGGAAGAAAGCCTATTTTGTCCTTATTGGTCTTAAATGACTGTATGTAGGGATCCACAAAAAAATAGCTATCCTTAACATATTTGTCCCATATCCTTTTTCAGGATCTGAAAGTATTCATGTCTATGGTTTATATTCTCCTTCCCTACGTTTGGGTCAGACCTTTGTAGTAGTGATATCCATCCAGTTCTTTGATAATCTTGTTTGGAAATATCTTTTCCATATTCAAGTACCTCTTTCCATACAACAAACTCTATACTTTGGAAAATTTGAATCTCCATAAACTTTCACTGGCTTTTTTAGCACTATGAAAGTAAAATTCTGAGAGTTCTTTTGCCTGACTATGTAGCACGTGCCCTTAGGCGGCCTTGCATAAACAGTCTACATAACAAAATTGTTAGCAAAAAGATGCTATTTATTTGACTATACAACCAATGCCCTTAGGTGGCCCTACATAATTCAACCCCCTAATAGGTTTATTAAATAATAGTAACTTCATTTTTGGAAACTACTTCTTCTAATGCCTTTTATCTCTTTTTTATATCATTCCTCATATTCAAATATTCTTAAGCCATAGTTTACATATTTTCCCTCATACTTGAGTATGGTAATATGTTTTCAGATAAATTGTCAAAGAATTGAGTCAATTATATTTCATTCAGTCAAAGCTATTTTCAACCTTAAACATTAGCCTCTATATGTTAGACGTGCATGACTTTAAACTGCCCACAAAAGACAAAGGAACTTTGAATAAAAGTCAAGTTCCAGCTCACTAAACATACATTTTTTATGGTTTAGGTAATATTGAGCAATTAAAAGATTCAAAGTTTGTAGGGTTATTTATAATAATCCTAGTAAAAATCAAACTATGCTTACTAGGCCCATTGGATTTGGTAAAATTTAAAGCATGTAGCAAAAGAATGCAGGCACGAATGATTGAATATGAAAGTGTTATTCATTGATACACAAGAGATAGATGGTCATCCACAGACTGGAGTCTCTTCTCTTTTTCAATAATTACAAAAGGCTTTCAACATAACTCTTCATTTGATTTACGGCATCCCGAGCTTCATCAGAAACCACCTGGAATTCATTCATTCAACTGGATACAATAAGAGATGCAGTGATAACAGCTCTTCGTGGACAAATTGTAAAAGGATGTTCTTGAGTGCGATTTGAGAAAATTTTCTGCTGATCAAAAAGTGACTCTGTTTCTATCCAAGAGACTTGGAAGGTGGATATATGGATTTGAGAATGGAGCATTGGAAGTAAAGATACATTTGGAGAGAGTACTCTTTTCAGATATTGCTCTAATGCTATGTTTGTCTTCTTTCCCCCAACCGGCAGTGGAAAACATTTCAGCCCATGGGTTTTCCAATTTCATATCTGCAAGGAAATGGCATGGAGGGAAAATTTGAAAGTTCACACCATTATTGTTGCTCTAAATGCACATCATAACCGAAATAGAGGAGTAGCAGTGTAGCTGCATATTAGGCGTATAGTTCTTTGCATCTGGAACATTGACTCCTTGTAGATGACCATGACCATATAGAGATAGGTAGATTCTCTATGGGAAATTAAGATGACATTTCTTCAAGTACTTAGCCAAATCTGGAAGAGTGTAGTCACAGATATCATAGTAATCATGGCCAAAAATGTTCATCATGTCATCAATCTGCTTGCAAGCCAGTTCATCAGCCATTCCGATTCTCATAAGAGCCATTGAATTTGCACAAAAGTTGAATAAACTAACTCTTAAATGTGTTTATTTTTCATAAAATTTGTGAAGGAATTCAGAAAAATGGAAAAGGAATTAAGGCACACAAGTCTAAACTTGGCGCGCAAGTGTTAGTGTGTCGCACTAGTTTTTGACGTTCAAGTGTAAACCACGCAAGTCTAAACACCTCTACAGCAGCGAGACAGTAAAGAAATAGCAGAAAACAGAGCAACCTTCGCGACGAAGGCCACTTGCACAGCGAGAGCTCAAAAGTTTGAAATCCAGATGCTTTGTATGGAAATGGGGCCACATATTTATAGGCCACAGTCGTACCCTGTACACCAAATTCTATCCAGCTGGAAGTTGCGAGCCATACCTATCGCGCCATATTCTGTGCGCCAAGTGTTGCACCCTGAACACTTGTGTGTCTCCTTTCCTTTCGTTTTCTTCTTTTCCTCAGAGTCACATCCTCATTTCTTTCAGATCCAACTCTGAGGGGGGACTTTTTTTTACACTCCTTTTTCATCACATTGTCTAAACGAATGGAAAGGGAAATGACTTAACACAAATTGATTTATCCTTTTAAGAAAACATAAAACATCGACAAATGCATGAACAAGGATTCAAATGCACAAGGGTCGTACAAGTTCCATCACTGTCGTGCAAGTATACTTGTGTGCCACATAATGGTCGTGCAATTGACTTGCACTCCCTAAAGGATAACCGCCCTGGGTCTTCTACAGCCTTTAAATAGACCCTGTGGGCCTGCCCATTTCGGGAGGAATTTTTCCAAAATTCACAGACAGAGCTCTGAACGCCCAAGTCTCATCTTCAAATCTTCTAAACTCTTATAAGTAAATTCTTTACATAGAATGGAAGGTCTAAACAGGAGGTGTAAGGTATAAGTGTTGGAATTCACTAACACTTGAGCGCCTAAGTGTTTTACCCTTAAGGGAAATGAACACACTTGCACGCCACCCTACTTCTTCATCAGAACTTGCGCGCCATCTTCTAGAAATCCTCTAGGGATAATACCAAGGGTTTGAGCCAAGTCTCGCCTAAGTATTACTCAAAGACTGAAAATCGCGCAAGTACCCATGTGTCGCGCAGGTATACCTGCGCGACCAGGACTTACGTGCCCACGCAGTACCTGCGTGCCTGCCAGGACTTGTGCGCCCCTACCTTTTTGGGTGCCTTTCCTGCCCACTTCACCCCTCTTATGCCATTCCACTTCTCCTATTCAAGATTCAGTCTTCAAGACACTCTTCAAAGCCATTTATGGAATGATTTCTTGATTTGGATTCCTTATCTGAAAGGAACTCCATGGAACATCTCTCAAAAATCTTGTGATTTATAGATCTTTATGTCACTAAAGATTGAGATTTCATTCATTCAACCTCATCTTTTATGATGAGAGAATCCTTAAACTAGGCCTCCTTTTCAAGAGTAAGCCCCATTCCAAAGTCTCAAATATGGGCATCCTCCTCAGGAGTAAGCCCCAACCATAATTCTCTTAACCTGGGCCTCCTTTTCAGGAGTAAGCCCCAGTCTCAAATATGGGCATCCTCCTCAGGAGTAAGCCCCAACCATAATTCTCTTAACCTGGGCCTCCTTTTCAGGAGTAAGCCCCAGTCCATATTCTCATTACTATGGGAGTCCTATTAAGGAGTAAGCCCCAAGTCCTCTAATATGGGAATCCTCCCTAGGAGTAAGCCCCATGTCCATTAATTTTCAAATCCCTTTAACCTGGACCTCCTCTTTAGGAATAATCCCCAGTATTAATTTCTCTTAACCAGTTCTAATTTACTTTTGATTTGGGGCGTCTTTCTCAGGAGTAAAACCCAATAATAAGTCCACTCCTAACTTAGGAATCTTCCATAGGAGTAATCCCCAAGATTAGAGTATCCAAATCTCCATAAAGTAAATATAACTTTATGGACCTCGTTCCTGGATTTATTCCCTGAAGTAAATCTTAATCCTCATCTATTTTGGTCAGTCATAAACACATAATCCCCACATCATTGCATCTTTCGTGGCACAATTGTCTGGTTTCACCAATACCTCTTATTTCTCGCATCGATCATGACTCACGTGAGCTTAGAGTGTAAAAGTTATCATGACTTCTTTCTTTGAGCCATCAATCATGCATAAGCATCATACTCCCTTATTCGAACTACGTGGGTTCTGATTCCTTTTCTAAAACAAAGGATACATTGGTAGTCCATCAATGGGTATGATCCCAACTCTAAAAAAATCCATGTCCTCCTGAATGACAATAAACTTCATGTGCCCCCACTGAGTGGCTTTAAAACCAATATGGTCATCATAATGACCAAGAGACTTTTATGTGTTGAAGAATACCATTGGCTAATAATATCTAAACAAATACAGATGATTCTCTATCAATGAAGAACCTCGAATACATATAAAAGATTCTCTAAATTTATTACATATCAATCATTTATTGTCAGATCTAAAGGAAAGCTCATTTTATAGTCGGTAATGTAATAAGGATTCACAAACATAACTTTAATCTATAAAGAGAGTCCCGGAGTGGACAATAATTCCCCTAAAAAATGTGTGATGAGTCTGACCTCCCATCCTCTCGACCAATGAAAATTCCTAAGCCTAATCATTCCACAACTAATGAGCACCTACCTTTGGAAAGTGGGTCCAAATAGATATGTAATCATTGGATGTTTCCAGTTCTATGAAAGACCCGTTAGAAACTGATTGGAATGTTTAAACCTTTAATCAATGAGGTCATCCCTGATTCCAGAGGGAATCAAGAAATGGTGAACCCGACGTGAATTCGTAACCAAGTAAAAATAATGTTTTGCTTATTTGTTAGGCCCCTATTTAAAAATCAATGAGAGGGCCAACAAGACAACCATTGATATATGTACTCATCCAAAAGATGTAGTGGTTGAATTTATCTTGATTACGCCTGTTACATAAAAAGGCACTCTTTTTCAAGATTTTTTGCATTTTAAGAAATAGATGCTCTCATGTTCACACCTATGAATACCACTGCTGTGAATACCGCTGCTGCAAATGCCACTGATGCTACTCCTACTGGATCATCATCCGCTCTATGGATGACATCACATACTCAGCGTCTTCAACGCTGGGTATCAAATGTGCTGATTAAGGAGTACCGTCAATACGGTACCATTCCAACTCTAGTGGCTGGTCGACAAGCCCTCCAAGTGAACAATTCAACATGGTCATCCAGACAATGATGACCAGTGATCAAGAAGCAGGCAGTGCTATCTACTATCTCCAACGGTTTCGGGTCGTTATCCCCAGAACACAATCACCATTCACTCCCATATTCTGGGGTGGTGAATGAGAAAGTCCCTCAGGGCCTTAATTCAAAGAAGCAGGAGTCCTTCCTGAGGGATCCTATCAACAATCACCTCCAGACTCGTGCGGAAGTACACCCTCAACATGATGATGGTACCGACTCCAGGCGTTCAGCTCAGGTTCCTCAAACCCGAGCAGGCAAGACGAACTGCCAAAGGCGGAATCTGGTCCACAGTGAGCAGGTTCTCATCTCTGCCATCTCTGGAGAATTCCACCAACCTAACTTGGTGGAATGAAACAAGCAGGAACATACACATTCCCGTTTTAATTCTGCTATCCAGTAGACTCGTCTGGCAGTATCACATCAATCTCGCCAGGCAATTCCGGCAGAGTACTATAGGTAGGAACATACACCTGTTTTTACATCATTAGCGAGTCAGCAGGCTCGTCTAAATACATATGATGGATCTTGTCAACCACATTCGGTGAAGTGAAATCAGCAGGCACATACACCTGCTAGTATTAATCAAGCCTACCAACAATCTCACTTGGTAGCACACAGAGAAGTCAATCAGAAAGCTCCGGCGAAAAACAGGAGGTAGACTCAACTCTCTGCCCCCACACTTGGGTACTGTCAGGATTCACTGACAGGAAAAGGAGGATAGGAGCAGGCACATACACCTACTCCAAGCACAAAATGGACATATATCCTTGTTCTGGAAGCTGAAGTCACCAATCATATTTTATCAATTGGGAAAGAGCAGAAGAAAATCCCTGCCCATATTCTGAGTGTTTGCCAAGATATTATTACAGCTTCAACAACATCTCAGGGAAAGACACATAAATCTATCCCTACCAGTGGAGTGACACATCAACAGTTCACTCCGAAACAGACACACACATCTATTCCAGTCCAAGAGGGTTGTGGGGAATACTCCCCCATATCATACAAACAACCAAGTCAGGAACATACACCTGATTTGAGTGAAGATCGTTAGCCTAACCTGGCCATCTTTTTTGATCAGGCACATACACCTGCTCAGAGCTGCCACTTTCGTCAACAAGTGGTTTCCAAGGCGAGTAAAAAGGAATCTAAGAAGAAGACCTGCCCAACACAGTCCAGAGATCAAGAGCCAATCTGTAACAAGGCCTTGCTCGATGCTGGAGTTAGTGAATCCCTCAGACAGTTATCTGTTGGAATTAAAGATTCTACTCCCTCATTTCCCAATAGTGGGAACATTAATTCTGAAGGTCTTCAACAGACACTTCCTCATGAAGGCTTGCTTCATGAAAATTTGGTTGACCTCAAAGTTTCATCTTCAGATGAGAGCCACAAGAACCCTCTGTGTAGTCAGAAGACAAAGAATCAAGAGATCAAATCTTTTGCTATAACCTATCATGGTGGTCCTCCCCATGATGATGAATTTTGCTGGGAAAGTCCTCTCTACAGTAGTGATGCAAATTGCCCAGAAAATTCTCCAGTGGACAATGTAGTGTCGAGAATGCCCTCTTATCTTGAGGCACTTGTAAATGAAAAACCGGTCATGTTTGATGCTTCATCGCTAGCAGGTGAAATACTTTCTCAATCAGAAGATAGCCCAGGGTGTAGGTCATTCTACGAACCACCCCTAAGTCATGAATCTTCTAGTTTGATCAGTGATTTATCTACCAATATTTTTGAATCTGATGAAGCAAAAAGGAAGCACAAACTATGGTCAAATCATGTAGAAGAATCTTCATTTAATGATAAAGAGGAAATACTGAACATGAGAAAAAAATGGTGAAAGGTGAAGTTCCAGTTATGTTTTGGCCTCTGGATGACTCTTAGTATGACATTCCAGAGATGTTAACGGAAGATGGGATTCATGATATTCATCTCAACATATGGAAAACCCTTTGTCAGTTGAAAAAGAAAGTATTATCTTATGATGAATATGAAAATCATATTAAGATAATAGAAGGGTTACAATGTTAGATTGATTTGGCATCTCTATCAGTCTCTCGATATCCGAAGGCTGAAAAGAAGCAGAGAGCCCTTCAGCGTTCATGCCTTGGCGCACTAAGAAGATTGCGCCAGTTAATTGCCAATGCCCCATCTGGTATTCATGTCAGAGGATGGGGTGTTCATGGAGCACTATATTTCACGGTGCTCTCCAGTCAGCAAAGCCCGCCGAAAATGGTCTCATGAAATGTTATTTCCCATGGCCGGCCATAGTCAATGGGCTTTGTTTGTAATCAAAATCTTTTCCAATAACATGCCACAACTAGTTCCTCTCAAAATCAAGAATACAGAGAACAAGTTATCGAATTACTCCAGCATCAAGAAAACGAGAATATTGAACATGCCTCTCATATGGAGCATGCACATCATCAAGTGACAGAAGTGTCAAAAATCATCCAATGTTCTTTTGAATCGGGTGATAAAAGTGGATACAGGTTGATGCATCCAGCTAATTTCTAGACTAAGTTCTGCAAGATCAGGAGAGATTTTATGAAAGTCTCAGACATAGCATATCAAGATCCACCCCAACTCGCCATACTAGGGACTCTTTTAAACCAACCCTCGGAATCAACAAATAAGATTCGAGGAGTTGAGCGGGAACAGCAGGAACAGCACCAGTCCACCAGACTTGGGACTTTTTCAAATCATCAATCCCCTCCTCAGAGAAAGTCGGTCTTTTCTCGATTGGGTAAGAAGCCTCAAGAGGAACGAAGAGCCAAATTATCAGGAGATTCTCTCCAAATTACGGTTCCAAAATTAGTTCTTGATGTATTGAATCAACAAAAGGAAAAGTCTCATCAAAGACATGGATGAAGACAATATCACAGAAATGCTGATAGAAGGGATGCGATGCGTTATGCATCAATCAATGTCATCAATGCCCTTGTTGTTGATCCACCTGATGAGGCTCACTTAGGGGACTCACATGAAGACGTTCCTGCTTAGGAAGTTGTGTGCACAGACACAAATGAAGAAGGTGTGCGTACACAAAATCAAAGGTTTACCCATAATTTGGGTGTTCCTTCAAATAACCCACTTCCCCCTATCCTAAATGGATCAGACAAGGGGACGGGAAAGAATCAGGTTACATATCCTTCCTCTGGAGAAGGCCAATCTCTCTCACTAGAGAAAAGATTTGTGCAACAGGAGGAAGAAATAATGGAATTGAGGAGGATGAATGCAGAACTACTTCAGGGTAGTTTTCCTCCTAAGCGTGATGGAGTCAGTCAGCCAAGGGAGTTTGTTGTAGCTAATGAGATGGATCATGAATATCCTCCTTTATCAGCACAGCCTCACAGGTCTAATCCTACGGGTCAAATGCAACAACAATTGGCAGTGCTGCCATCAGTTGCAGTACCAACTACCATACCTATCCAGACTCCAGTCATTGCACCTGGCCATGTCCAAGTTTAAATGTATGTTTCTCAAAAGTTAATGACTACCGTTGAGTCATTAACAGCTTGGTTGGAGACTATGGAAGGGAAGCGTGCACAGGTTCAACTGGAAAAAAAATCTTACCCTGAATGGGTAGATTCAATCTCTCCCCCATCAAATTTTGGGAATCCTGTATTCCCTATTTTAAATGGATCAAGCAAGCCTGAACAACATTTTATTCATTACGTGTCTTGTTGCGATCCTATGATGGGAACTCCGGAGTAGTAAGAAGCAGTGAAACTCAGATGCTTCGTGCGAACCTTGCAAGGACCAGCCTTTTTCTGGTACACAAACTTGAAATCCCGATCAATTACCAGATGGGAAGATCTCCGTCAATGATTTCTTCTTCAATTCAACTCAACTTTTCTAAAGATAATAGTTTTAGATCTTACAAACTATAAGAAAAGGGAGAATGTAAGATTTTCTGATTTCATTGCTCGCTGGAAGGTATTAACATATTCCCTAAGCTTAGAACTCCCTCAAGAGGAACTGTTTCCAATCTGTATGGCAAATCTGCGTGACGAATTACACACACCACTTATCCCTGTGAAATACATAGGAGGGTTTCGAGACCTTACTTCAATCGCTCAACAAATTGAAGATTCTATTATACAGACTAAGGCTAAATATTTTGTAATTCCATCAACTCCAGGAAAGAGAATGAGTAAAGCAGAAACTGCTACAGTTATGCTTAAACAAGCACCTGTACCTGCTTCTACATCAAAACCTTAATCTTTTCGAAGGGCTCCACCTCTTGAGCGCCAACAACAAAGGTTGTTTTGTCAAGAAGATCAAAAAGATCAAAGAAGAAAACAATTTGAGGATCTAAAGAGCAAAACATACTCTTTCCGAAATGAACAAGTTCCTGGTTACTTTATTTCGGCCCTAGAGAATAATTTGGTTCAGCTGCCAAAGCCCAAGAGGCCAAACAAAGAAGGAGTTGAAGACCATCCCAATTATTTCCCCTTTCATCAAATGTTGGGGCATCCCATCCCATAGTGTTTTGTCTTCAAATACCTCTTGCAAAATATGGTCCACTTGGTACAAGTCAAACTGAAAGACTCTTCAGCCCAGGTAGCATGTGTCCCTGCTACAGTTCCAGAGGAGGAAGGAGAGTGGCAAGAAGTCAAAAGCAAAACTGCACAAAAATAGGATGATTGGATGGTCAGAAAGATGATCAACCGAACTCATGATTTTTTGCGAACACAATTAAAGAAATAAATTGTACCATCTACCATGAATGCTGCAACAAAATCCTCTTCAGAGCGAAAATCCTCAAAAGGGTGGTATAATTCCAAAAAGAGAAAGAATCAGAAGAAGATGAGTATGTGTCAAATCCTAGCTTGTCTTTGACTCTGGCGGACTTCATTCCATCTACTTCAAATCAACGGGCACCGCCCCACCAAATGGCACAACCTAAATTGGAAAGTCAGGAAGAATCCTCATTGGATGAAGTGTTCATTTTCGGTTCTATTAATATGATTCAATTAACAAATCTATATTCTAGTCGCAGTTTTGATTTCGATGAGCATAAATTCCCTATATCAAATAGAGGAATCAGAGGAAGTTCTAGAGGCTCAGGATACAGGGGAAGACGTGGATCTTTCAAAAGACACTATTCCAATTCTACCCCTGCTAGAACTGTGTACGCATCAAAACTCATGGTAGAGCCCTTCAACGAGCTCAGTAAGAACAAGAAATTACTTCCAATAATTACAAATTTAGTCCTGGCACAGTTATTTTGGAAGACCAGTTGAAGTTTCCATCTTCTTCCTCTCAGTAAGTAAATATACCTAATTGGTATAATCTTCTAAAGCCAGGAGTATTACCAACTCCTATCCCGGTACAAGATGCGTCAAATTCCAAAGCATAAACTTCCAAGGCACCTGTTAAACCACATGTTACTGTTGGGAAACATAGACCTCTAGATCAAAAGTATGATGTATTGAAATAGTTGTCCCAAGTACCAGCCAAGTTATCAATTCTGGATGCTTTGAATCTGTCAAAAGATCTTCGGGAGGCACTGATCGAGGCTTTGTCAAGTACTCAGGAGTTTGAAACTGAAATTGCTGCAGCTGAAGTCTATCACATAGAGAATAATCTTGTAGAATGCCATGCAATAATATCTTTTATTGATGAAGATAGAGATGATTTTGTGCATGGGCATATTAGACCTTTGTACTTATCTGTAAAGGTCAATAGCGTAGACATCCGAAGAGCTTTCATTGACAATGGTTCAGGAGTCAACCTCATGCCCATTCATACACTTCATCGATTGGGCCCCACGGAATCTGATTTATCTCCTTCTAGAATGATGTTACAAGGATATGATAAAAATGAACAAGAACCACCAGGCGAAGTTACACTCAGAACTCAGTTTGGAGATCTTGTATCCAATTCATATTTCATGGTTATTGATCAAGACTCAGCCTTCAACAACCTTCTTGGAAGACCCTGGCTACATCAACATGCGGCTATCCCTTCATCATACCATCAATGTCTCAAATATTATTTTGATGGTCAAGTTGGGACATTGTATGGTGATAAGACCCCGTTCAAGACATGTGAGTCTCAATAAATTGAGGCGGAACTCTATCACATAAAGGAAAGGGAGAAATCCACAACAAAGGAGATTACCAAAATTAATGCTCCATATGGTTTGGAAAAGATTCAAGTAAATCCATTTGCGCATGTGAGTACAGATTATGTGTTGCCTATCAGTCAAATTGAAAGGATAGACCCAAATCAAAATACTCTTATAGAAAGATCCATAATGTCAATTATGACAATCAATCCAGACAACATAGGAGAAATTGGTGATTCTCCAAGAAGTGATGAAATCCCAAATGGTGACGTCTTCATTTCATCTTCTTAAATCCAACAAGTCTTTACATCGCCAATTAGTCCAGAAGAATTTATAGAAACATTAGAGGTGAGCAATGATGTCGATTCTCAATCCATCATCTCCTCTTTGTTACCCAAAGAAGACCCTTCATCATCAATCGGGTCAGAAATGGAAGCTTCTTCTTCAAGATGTGCAAATTTTGACATTTCTTCCAATCATGAAAATTCTTCTTTATCATCTACAATGCAACTAGAAATGGAAGAAATAACACATGATGAAGAAGAAGAGAAAGATCTCAGAGATGCTCCTCCAGCATTTGAAGAGGGTATCTCTACCACCGTGGATGAACTCAGAGAAATAAATCTGGGTACAAAAGAAGATCCACGCCCCACTTTAATCAGTGCGGCCATGACTCGTGAAGAGCAAGAGATGTATATTTAATTAATAAATAAAAATAGAGATATATTTTCTTGTAACTATAAATAAATGCCCGGGCTTGATCCTGATTTTTCTACTCATCATTTGGGTTAGCCAGAAGAACATCGAGGATTTAAGCAAGCCGCGAAAAGAACACACCCAACTTATGCTTCCAAAATTGAAGCTGAAGTGGATAAGATTATCAAAGCTAACTTTGTCAGAGAAGTTCAATATCCCAAGTGGTTGGATAATATTTTCCCTATAAATAAGTAGAACGGACAAATTAGAGTTTGCATCGATTTCAGATATCTTAATCGGCATTGTCCTAAGGATGATTTCCCAGTTCCAATTACAGAACTTTTAATTGATGCAACAACTGGATATGAACCACTTTCCTTCATGGATGGATATTCCAGATATAATAAAATCCAAATGGACCTAGAAGATGAGGAATCCACAGCCTTCAGAACCCCTCAGGGTGTGTTTTGATACCTGGTAATGCCCTTTGGCTTAAAAAATGCGAGCGCTACATATCAGCGTGCCATGCATCGTATCTTCAAACCCTTTCTAGGGAAGTTTGTTGAATGCTTTGTAGATGATTTGGTGGTTAAATCCAAACAACATTCTAATCACTTGAATGATTTGGAAGTCATATTCTGCAAGCTTCGACAACATAATTTGAAGATGAACCCCTTAAAATGTGCTTTTGGGGTAACCTCAGGAAAATTTCTCAGCTTTGTTGTATGCCATAGTGGTATTGAAGTCGATCCTGAGAAGACAAAGTCAATCCTTGGTATTTCACCTCCTCTAAATTTGAAATAATTAAGAGGAATTCAAGGAAACTTAGCCTATATTTGGCATTTCATCGCCAATTTGGCAGGAAAAAGTTTACCCTTCACCGAATTGATGAAGAAGGGAGTCACTTATCAGTGGACTGAATAATGTCATGAAGAATTCGATATTATCAATAAATACCTCTTGAGTCAATCGGTACTCATGACACCTGTTGAAGGAAGACCACTTATCCTCTATGTGACAGCTCTAGAGCGATCATTGGGTGCCTTTCTTACTCATAAGAATGACGCTGGGAATGAAAACAGCCTCTACTACCTTAGTCGGACTATGTTTGAAGCAGAAACCCAGTATTCAAGTATTGAGAAGTGTTGCCTGGCATTAATCTTTGCAGTTCAGAAGTTAAGACACTACCTGCAACATCATGAGGTCCAATTGGTATCTCACAATAACCTTCTCAAATTCATCCTTAGTCATCCAATGCTTACAGGACATCTGTCAAGGTGGGCAGTTATTTTGCAGCAATTTGATATTCAGTATGTGTCTCAAAAGGCAATAAAAGGCCAAGATCTGGCTGATTTCCTGGTTGAACACCCTTCAGTGGAAGACACATCTTCAGATATTGAACTCCCTGATGAGGAAATCTTCTCTATTCAAGAAACTCCTCAGTCATGGGAAATGTATTTTGATGGTGCTTCCAGAAGTCCAACAGGGAGGAAAATGGAAAATCCTAAATTCAACAAAGTTGGCTTAGGAATTGTGCTCATTTACTTAGAAAAGGAACTGTTACCTTATTCCTTCTTATTGTGGGAAGGTGGTACCAATAATGAAGCAGAATACCAAGCTCTCATCGCAGGCTTGGAATTGGCGCTTCAAGCACAAGTGAATCACTTAAAGGTTAAAGGTGATTCAGACCTGGTAATCAAACAAGTCAATGGGCATTATTCCATAAAAAAAGAACTAATCCCTTTGTATGATTACATAAAAGAGTTAATGGGGGAATTCCTTTCAGAACCGACATTTTCTTATATCTCGTGATCACAAAATGCTCAAGCTGATGCACTAGTTAATAAAGCCACAGCTCTGGAAGATCCAAATCAGGATGAGACAACCATCAGTATTCCCCACCATCGTGAAATTTCACCTTATGTTTGAATCAGAACAGAGGAAATTAATGAAATTAGTCCCATTCCTGAACCATATGGTCATATTACAGGATGGATGCCACCTATCAGGTAATACCTTCAAAATGGAACACTTCCCCCTTATAGAGCAAAGAAACAACAAATCTGGCGACATGTGGTCAGTTTTACTATTTCTGATAGCCTAGATCACCAAGATAAAATTCTCTACAAATTTGGTTTTGATGGAGTTCTCTTTCGATGCATTGATGGTGTAGAGACAATGGCTGTCATGAAAGAAGTGCATGCAGGAGTCTGTGGTGCCCACCAGTCTGGACATAGACTGTCTGATCAAATTCGAAGGCTTGGATACTTTTGGCCCTCAATGATACAAGATTGTGTTGATTTCACAAAGAAGTGTCATTCATTCCAAGTACATGCCAACTTTATTCATCAACCTCCAGAGTTGCTTCATACAGCTAAATACTCGTGGTCATTTGCCACATGGGGAATGGATGTGGTGGGACCTTACCCTTCATCTATGACCAAGCAGTTTAAGTATATTCTTACTACTACAGATTTCGTTTCCAAATGGGATGAGGCAATACCTCTCAAGGAAGTCAGTTATAAATTCATTGTTCGCTTCATCAAGTCTAACATCATTACCAGATTTGGTGTCCCTCATACCATATTGATGGACAATGGCACCAACTTCTTTTCATCCGAGGTGAAGAAATTGTATCAAGAATACAACATCAAATCCAACAATTCATCTCGGTATCATGTAGTGGCCAATGCCCAGATAGAAGCTTTAGACAAGTCTCTGTCTAATATACTACAAAAGATGGTGGATAAAGATAAGAAATTCTGGCCTGATAAACTCTTTCATGCTTTACGGGCTTATCGAACTACCACCCGTACTGCAACTCGGTCAACTCCATATTCATTGGTATATGGAACGGAAGCAGTCTTGCCAATTGAAGGTCAACTACCCTCGCTTAGAGTTTCCATTTTTGATCAATCATCTACAGATGAACAATCTCAAAAGAGATTGAATTAATTGGAATGGTTAGATGAAAAAATATTGTGCACTTTGCATCACTTCGAAGTCTATCAGAATCGAATAGAACGAGCTTTTAACAAAAAAGTTCATCTTCATTCATTCACTCAGGGAGAATTGGTATTAGTTCTCAGAACTCCAATGATACTAGGAAAGAAACCTCCCAAACTTGAGCCAAAATGGGAAGGACCTTACTCAATACATAGGGTCTTCTCCAATGGATCTTATTCATTAATCGCGATGGATGGAGAACTCATCACTACTCCAACCAATGCTAGATTTTTGAAGAATTATTTTGTATAAACACAAAATATATCATCTGTGGTTCGGTATGACCTTAAACTACACCACTGTCTAGAAAGATGTTAAACTGCATCATCAACGGTCCATACATATGACCCTAAACTATTTTTATTCCTTTCGTCTCACATGACGTTAAACTGTAAAGTCCTAACTACATGACGCTAAATTGTACAGAAGTCCCTTACGCCCAACATGACATTAAACTGCAACATCCACGGTCCATGCATATAACCTTAAACTATTCACACTTTATTCCAACATGAAACTAAACTGTGTCGTCCCTTTTTCATCCAACATGACGTTAAACTGTGAAAACGTCCCTTACATCCAGCATGATGTTAAACAGAATCATAAATGGTCCGGTATGACCTTAAACTGCACCACCGTCCAGCAAGACGTTAAACTGCATCATCAACGGTCCATACATATGACCCTAAACTATTTGTATTCCTTTCTTCTCACATGACGTTAAACTGTAACATCCTAACTACATGATGCTAAACTGTACAGAAGTCCCTTATGTACAGCATGACATTAAATTGCACCATCCACTGTCCATGCATATGACCTTGAACTATTCGCACTTTCATCCAACATGACGCTAAACTGTATCGTCCCTTTTTCATCCAACATGACGTTAAACTGTGAAAACATCCCTTACGTACAGCATGACGTTAAAAAGCATGATAAATGGTCCATACATATGACCTTAAACTATTTTTGTTACTTTCGTCCAACATGACGTTAAACTATGAAAAAAGTCCCTAATACATCCAACATGACATTAAATGGTGTACTCTTTTGTCCTTACTGCATGACATTAAACTGCACAGTCATCTTTTTGTCCAACATGATGTTAAACTTTGTTGTCTCCATCGTCCTAACTACATGACGCTAAACTGCAGAGAAAGTCCTTTGATAAATTCTACATGACATTAAACTGTACTTTGTCCCTGCTACATGACACTAAATTGTGCAGCCCCAATAGTCCTAACTGCAAGACTTTAAACTGCATAGTCCCTTTATATGTCTGACATGACATTAAACTGTGCATCATTAAGGTTGTTATTACCTCTTATTTCTCACACCGAGTATGACTCATGGGAGCTTAGAGAAAACCTCAACCATAATACTCTCTCTCGGCTACTAACCATGTGTAAGTCCCAACAACATCATTTTTTGAGGTCGTTTTCCCCAAGAACAACTTGATCATTAATTCATTATTTAATTGAACTACGTGGACTTTGATCCTTGCCTTCCAGGCTAGGTATGTAGGCATCCTCCTAAGGTTCAAGTCCAAAACCAATCTCTTCACATCAGTTCACCTCCATCTCATACGATGTTGATTCGTGAAACCACCCCTAGAATCAATATCTTTACATTGATTCACATTCTTCCTTGATATACGACGTTAAACTATACAACACTGTTTTGTCCAGTATGACAATAAACTAAAAATATTCTTTGATACCCTCACCTGAGAAGGAACCATTATTTAAATTGATTTTTCAATCATGTTTCATTTCAAAGACTACATGTATACATGGAAATGCCAAAACATTTTATCTTGGGATAAACCATCATTGCACTAAAGTCCCTTTTCACCATTCACATGTACGAACCAAATTTGTATAGAGGGTATTTCTAGAACTATGTGGGCTTGATTCCCATCCTTATGGGATACGTAGGAATGTTCGAGTGTCCCTCAAATCCAGCCTCAAGTCTTTGGGCCTAACCCCAAATTACACTTTCACTCCCTTTGCTGAAATGTCCCCATGAAAACACACACAGTGTATTTCATATAATGGTCCAAGCTCTATGACCCTAAACTAAGATCTCTAAACATTTTGTCCCACATGACGTTAAACTATAGTTTAAGAACTATGTATGTCTTGATTCCCATCCTTATGGGATACGTAGTGAATTCCAACATTTCCAGTCAGGACCCATCCACAGCATTATTATGGTTTGCATTGATCTGTATATCTCTGTATACATTGGACAATACCCATCATTATGTGTCATAATCCTAACCTTAAATATTTTCAGATCTTCATAACCCTTTTCTTGACTTTTAGTCACAAAAATATCAAATTTCTGAGAGTTCTTTTACATGACTATGCAGTGTGTGCCCTTAGGCAGCCTTGCATAAATAGTCTCCATAACAGATTTGTCAGCCAAAATATACTATTATCTGACTATGCAGCCAATGCCCTTTGGTGGCCCTGCATAATTCAACCTCCTAACGGGTTTGTCGGATACTGGTAACTTCATTCTTAAGAAGAAAGCCTCTTTTGTCCTTATTGGTCCGAAATGACAGTATGTAGGGATCCGCAAAACAATAGCCATCCTTAACATATTTTTCCCATATCCTTTTTCAGGATCTGAAAGTATTCAACTCTATGGTTTATATTCTCCTTCCCTACATTTGGGTCAGACCTTCGTAGGAGTGATATCCGTCCAGTTCTTTGATAATATTGCTTGGAAATATCTTCTCCATATTCAAGTACCTCTTTCCATATAGCAAACTCTATACATTGGAAAATTTGAATCTCCATAAACTTTCAATTTCTTTTTTAGCACTAGGAAAGTAAAATTCTAAGAGTTCTTTTGCCTGACTATGCAGCACGTGCCCTTAGGCGGCCTTGCATAAATAGTCTACATAACAGACTTGTTAGCCAAATGATGCTATTTATTTGACTATGCACCCAATGCCCTTAGGTGGCCCTACATAATTCAACCCCCTAACGGGTTTGTTAAATAATAGTAACTTCATTCTTTGAAACTACTTCTTCTGATGACTTTTATCTCTTTTTCATATCATTCCTCAGATTCAAATATTCTTAAGCCATAGTTTACATATTCTCCCTCATACATGACTATGGTAATATGTTTTCAGATAAATTATCAAAGAATTGAGTCAATTCAAATTCATTCGGTCAAAGCTATTTTTGACCTTAAACATTAGCCTCTGTATGTCCGACGTGAATGACTTTAAATTGCCCACAAAAGACAAAGGAACTCTGAATAAAAGTCAAGTTCCAGCTCACTAAACATTCATTTTGTATGATGTAGGTAATATTGAGCAATTAAAAGATTCAAAGTTTGTAGGGTTATTTATAATAATCCTAGTAAAAATCAAACTATGCTTACTAGGAACATTGGATTTGGTAAAATTTAAAGCATGTATCAAAGAATGAAGGTACGAATGATTGAAGATGAAAGTGTTTTTCATTGATACATAGGAGATAGAAGGACATCCATAGACTGGAGTCTCTTCTCTTTTTCAAGAATTACAAAAGGATTTCAACATAACTCTTCATTTGATTTACGGTATCCCGAGATTCATTAGTAACCACCTGGAATTCATTCATTCAACTGGATACAATAAGAGATGCAGTGATACTTTCTCTTCTTGGAACAATTGTAAAAGGATGTTCTTGAGTGCGGTTTGAGAAACATTTTTGCTGATCAAACAGTGACTCTGTTTCTGTCCAAGAGACTTGGAAGATGGATTCATGGATTTGAGAATGGAGCATTGGAAGTAATGATCCATTTGGAGAGAGTACTATTTTCAGATTTTTCTCTAATTCCATGTTTGTCTTCTCTCCACCAACCAGTAGCGGAAAACATTTCAGCCCATGGGTTTTCCATTTTCATATCTACAAGGAAATGACATGGAGGGAAAATTTGAAAGTTCACATCATTGTTGTTGCTCATGATGCCCATCATAACCGAAATAGAGGAGTAGCTGTGCAACTGCATCTTAGGGATATAGTTCTTTGCATCTAGAACATTGACTCATTGAAGATTACCATGACCATATAGAGAAATGTAGATTCTATGTGGGAAATTAAGATGATATTTCTTCAAGTACTTAGCCAAATCTGGGAGAGTGTTGTCGCAGATATCATAGTAATCATGGCCAACAATGTTCATCATGTCATCAATCTGCTTTCTATCTAGTTCATCAGCCATTCCGATTCTCATAAGAGCCATTTAATCTGCACAAAAGTTGAATAAACTAACTCTTAAATGGGTTTATTTTTCATAAAATTTGTGAAGGAATTCAGAAAAATGGAAAATGCATTAAGGCTCACAAGTCTAAACTTGGCATGCAAGTGTTAGTGTGTCGCGCTAGTTTTTGACGTGCAAGTATAAACCATACAAGTCTAAACACCTCAACAGCAGCGTGGCAGCAAAGAAACAGCGGAAACTAGAGCAACCTGCGTGGCGAAGGCCACATGCGCGATGAGAGCTCAAAAGTTTGAAATCCGGATGCTTTGTACAGAAATAGGGCCACATATTTATAGGCTACAGTCGTACCCTGCAAGCCGAAGTCTGTCCAGCTGGAATTTGTGTTCCATACCTTGCGCTCTATATCCTGCGCGCCAAATGTTGCACCCTGAACACTTGTGTGTCACCTTTCCTTTCGTTTTCTGCTTTTCCTCAGAGTCACATCCTCATTTCTTTCGGATCCAACTCTGAGGGTGGACTTTTTTTGACGCTCCTTTTTCATCACATTTTATAAACGAATGGAAAGGGAAATGACTTAGAACAAATTGATTTATCCTTTGAAGAAAACAAAAAAAAATTGAAAAAGGCGTGAACAAGGCTTCAAATGCACATGGGTCGCACAAGTTCCATCACTGTCACGCAAGTATACATGCGTGCCACATAATGGTCGTGCAAGTGACCCGAGCGCCCTAAAGGATAACCGCCTGGGGTCATCTCCATCCTATAAATAGACCCTGCCCCCCCCCCATTCCGGGAGGAATTTTTCCAGAATTCACTGAAAGAGCTCTGAACACCCAAGTCTCTTCTTCAGATCTTCCAAACTCTTCTAAGGTAATTCATTACCTAGAATGGAAGGTCTAAACAATAGGAGTAAGTTCTAATTATTGTAATTCACTAACACTTGCACGCCTAAGTGTTTTACCCTTAAGGGAAATGAACACACTTGCGCGCCACCCTACTTCTTCATCAGAACTTGTGCGCCATCTTCTGGAAAGCCTCTAGGGATAATAATAAGGATTTGAGCCAAGTCTTGCCTAATTATTACTCAAAGACTGAAAATCGTACAAGTAACCATGTGTTGCGTAGGTATACCTACGCGATCAGGACTTGCGTGCCCACACAGTGCCTACGTGCCTGCCAGGACTTGCGCGCCCCTACCTTTTTGGGTGCCTTTCCTGCCCACTTC
Source organism: Viscum album (assembly GCA_963277665.1). NCBI lineage: Eukaryota > Viridiplantae > Streptophyta > Magnoliopsida > Santalales > Viscaceae > Viscum > Viscum album. Next base: position 2,011,304,826 of record OY728125.1, read on the forward strand.
ACCCCTCTTATGCCATTCCACTTCTCCTATTAAAGATTCAGTCTTCAAGACACTATTCAAATCCATTTATGGCATGATTTCTTGATTTGGATTCCTTATCTGAAAGGAACTCCATGGAACATCTCTAAAAAATCTAGTGATTTATAGATCTTTAAGTCACTAAATATTGAGATTTCATTCATTCAACCTCATCCTTTAAAATGAGAGAATCCTTAACCTGGGCCTCCTTTTCAGGAGTAAGCCCCAGTTCAAAGTCTCAAATATGGGCATCCTCCTCAGGAGTAAGCCCCAACTATAATTCTCTTAACATGGGCCTCCTTTTCGGGAGTAATCCCCAGTCTCAAATATGTGCATCCTCCTCAGGAGTAAGCCCCAACCACAATTCTCTTAACCTGGGCCTCCTTTTCAAGAGTAATCCCCAGTCCAAATTCTCATTACTGTGGGCATCCTTTTTATGAGTAATCCCCAAGTCCTCTAATCTAGGAATCCTCCCTAGGAGTAAGCCCCAGGTCCCTTAATTTTTAAATCCCTTTAACCTGGGCCTCCTCCTTAGGAATAAGCCCCAGTCTTAATTTCTCTTAACAAGTTCTAATTTACTTTTGATTTGGGGCTTCTTTCTCAGGAGTAAAACCCAATCATAAGTCCTCTCCTAAAATGGGAATCTTCCTTAGGAGTAAGCCCTGAGATTAGAGTTTACAAATCTCTATAAAGTACATATACCTTTATGGACCCTATTCCTGGATTTCTTCCCCGAAGTAAATCTTAATCCTCATCTATTTTGGGTAGTCATAAACACATAATCCCCACATCATTGCTTCTTTTGTGGAACAATTTCCTGGTTTCACCAATACCTCTTGTTTCTCACACCGAGCATGACTCACGTGAGCTTAGAGTATAAAAGTAATCATGATTTCTTTCTTTGATCCATCAATAATGCATAAGAATCATACTCCCTTACTCGAACTACATGGGTTCTGATTCCTTTTCTAAAACAAAGGATACGTAGGTATCCCATCAGCGGGTACGATCCCAACTCTAAAATAATCCATGTCCTCCTGAATGACAATAAACTTCAAGTGCCCCACTGAGTGGCTTTAAAAATAGTATGGTCATCAAAATGACCAAGAGACTTTTATGTATTAAAGGATACCATTGTCTAAGAATCTCTAAAAACATACAGATGATTCTCTATCGATGAAGAACCTAGAATACCTATAAAAGATTTTCTAAATCTCTTACATATCAATCATTGATTTAGATCTAATAGAAAGCTCATTTTATACTTGGTAATGTAATAAGTATTCACGAGCATAACTTAAATCTATAAATAGAGTCCTAGAGTAGACAATAATTCCCCTAAAAAAGGTGTGATGAGTCCGACCTCCCATCCTCTCGACCAATGCAAATTCCTAAGCCTCATCAGTACACAACTAATGAGTTCCTACCTTTGGAAAGTAGGTCCAAATGGATATGGAATCATTGGATGTTTCCGGTTCTACGAACAAACCAGTTAGAAACCGATTGAAATATTTGAACCTTCAATCAACGAGGTCATCCCTGATTCCAGAGGGAAACAGTGATCAATCATAAAATAAAATCATTAGGAATCATAAAATGTTTTTTTGTTTTTTTATAAATACCAACATGATGATATTTGAGGGGATTATCTATAGTTTGAGGTATGGTCTTGATCACCAATAGGCTATTTATCTCTTTTTTTGGTACTGGTGATTCCCATTACATTATCTCCAATCAAATGGTTTGTGGTATCTTGCATATAAATTTTGGTTAGATTATTTTTTGAGTTGATTTCTCATGAAACACCCTTGTAAAATAATGTCAATCATCTCTAAGGGTATCTAGAGTGCCCATTTTGCATTAATGACTACTAAAATATATGGAATTTTGGGATCCTAGAGATGACTAGAATTGATATGATATTTGGAATGGATTATCTTACAATATTTTGTTATCACATTTACTATTATTAGAGGAGTTTATCCATTATTTTTGTTGAGAGGAGATGTTTTTGATGATAAATGAAAGGGACGTTAGATAAGGTAGATTAGAAGAAAACCTGATCCAAATTTGGGTTATTATGATGTAATTAATATGCTTGGTTCTTGTGGAGGCACCAATAGTAGCCTCTTCATTTCATGAAGTGTTGTAACTATACCAAGATGTATTTTTGGATACAATTTCACAACTCACTACCAAGAGTGGAATTTACTTATAGATCAAAATCATGTCTTAAGTACAACCTATATCGATTCCACCATATTTTATGGCGTTGAATGATATGAAGGAACTCAAGTTATTACTCAAGGATTTAGAGGTGTAGGGTATTATCTAACCAATAACATTGCCTTGGAGTAATATAGTGTTGTTCACAAGGAATTAAGATGGTAGATTTCAGTTGTGCATTGACAATAGGAAATTGAACCTAGTGAGTTCAAAGAATAAATACTTTTTACTGAGGATTAATGACTTATTTTACTAGTTGTAGGGTGCTTATTGTTTCTCCAAGATGGGATTATAGGACAACTACCACAATATTCTTATCATATAGGATGATATTCCCATGTAAATGTTTAGTAGTATGTATGGACTATATGAGTACATTTTCAGTACTTTGGAGTTGAAAAACACTCTAACAATGTTCAAAAAATTTATTAAAAGGAAATTATATCCATATAATGTCCCTTTTTCATTGAGTTCATGGATAATATCATAATATAACCTCTGAAATCATAAATGTATGCTAGGAACCTTTATATTATATTGAGTACACTTCAAGAAGATCGAATTTATACAAAACTATCAAAGTATCACTTTTGGATTTTGGATGTATGATTCCTTGGTGTCATCTTCAGAATGATTCTTAGATTTTTAGATTCCTTGGTTTAGCTGGGTACTAGTGACTTTTCATGTAGGACTTCACTCATATGGTAGTGCCTATGACGGGACTCATAAGGAATGGAGTGAAGTTCATTTAAATATATCTTTGTGAGTAGTCCTTCGTAGAGATAAAGAGAATATTGGACACAAGCCTAATTATGACATTGCTATGTCCTATGATAGAATATGCAGTTTAATACAATGAAAAAGGGGTTGGTTTGGGAGCTATGTTAATGTAGAGGGATCCGGTATTAGCATATGGGTTACATCAGTTGTAACCTCATGGGTAGAACTACCTGGATCATGAATTGGAGCTGGAAGGTTTGGTCCATGCTCTAATGTTTTGGAATCATTATCTCTTTGGTAAGTGATTTTTTTGACACAATCTACAATATCCTCTAATATTTCATCACTTAGAGTGATCTAATGTTGGGGTAGTGGTATAGGGTAAAGCATATATATAAATTTATATATTTTATATCCTATTATCTAGGGAAAGATAATTCTATTACATATTATCTTAGTAGGAAAACACCATAGAGACTCGAGTTTAAAGAGTGGTCTTTATAGGTTGATTAAAATCTAATGAGTTTGATGTTCAGGTTTATAAATTATGCATTATAGAATCATGATTTTATTAAATGTGTGCCCTTTTTATCATGTCTTTATTAGTGGACCAGGTCAATGTGAGCCAATAAACATATCCCAAGTGTGTGGTGATGCAAAAAAACATGGAATAAGATGATTTTATTCTAAGGAGGTCCATAGACAATGATGACAATGTTCATGAGTGGTTGATAGGGATAGCTTCATTGAGGGAATTGTAGATGAGGGACTCTCATGGTTTGAAATTTTTAGTGAATCTTAGGTCAGTGAAGTAATAACATGATAACAAATATTAGTTTTAGTGGAATGGAATGAAAAGGGACATCAATAGTTTTTTCATGATTCCATACATAAAAGAAAGTATAGGATAATAATAAGCATCTTGGTGGTTTGTTTTAACCACTTGGAGTGACTTTATGGAAGTGGGAAAATGTGATAATAGACCTTTTGATGGTAATACCTATGAGCATGAGGAGTCATGGTGCCTTTTGGGTAATAATTGATTAGCTGATGAAATTATAACACTTATTTATGATTCAATAGGATCACTCTATTGATGAGTTGAGATTGTTATATGTATGATATATTATATAACTATATAGAGTTCCTTATGGTATCATAACATTTTAGAATAATAATTTTTCATCACAGTTTTGGAAAATATTTCAGAAGGAATTGGGGACTCTGTTGAAGTTGATTATGTCATATCATACATTTTATGATAAAAATTAATAGTATATGATTAAGATTATTTGGGATATGATTTGAGAACATGTGCTGGACTATGTTGGGGTCTGGGATGAGAAATGGACCTTGATAGAGTTTTCATATAACAGTAGTTTATATGATATGATTTAGATGAAACCTTATGAGGATCTCTATGGATTTTTATTCCACTTAACATCATGTTGGCATTTGGAGGGAGACGAAACTGTTTTTGGGATGAGTATGGTGTCTAAGACCTCGAAGATAGTGTAAATGATCAAGAGGCAATTGGTTACCATACATACCAGGAAATGATTGTTTGGAAACTAGAGGAGATAAAACTTTTGGTTTTATATTATTGATCATTTTTTCTTACTAGAGACTCCTCAATTGGGTAATTTATGTCTTATTAAATAAAAAATGATATATTTTAGTTTGTTTGAACTGTTTAGGTTTTTCAAGAATATAGGGATAGTGGCTTACCATTTGAGTCTTCCACAATGTTACTAAGGTATACATGATGTGTTCTAAGTACATAATATTTCGATATATATTCCCAATATTGTGTATTTTATATAATTAGAGGGGTTTGATATGGATTTAGATGCATCATATGAGGTACAACTGGTCAGTATGGTTGACCGGATTAGGAACGTTATACGGGAGAAGATAGTTCAACTTGTGTTGATCTTATAGTGAAAAAGAAGGGTCTAAGAGGAGACTTGGGAGTATTATTCAAAAAATTGGATCAAATTACCAGAGTTTATTTTTCTTTTATAGATTGACATTGGAGATAAATATTTAGAATGAGAAGTCCTTATAGGGAGAGAATTATATCACCCTCATTTTGGGTGGTTACGTTAATATAATATCAAGCATTTATTAAGTTATTTTTTAATCCTTATGAAGGCTAAGACAAGGGTATAGTTTTAACTAGAGGTGTTTGTAATATTAAAAGTGGGGTTTGAAGGTTTTTGATTAAGAAAGGATAAAACCATGCCCTAGTACAATACATTTTGAACTTAGTATCATGTTATCTGAAACAAGGATGAAGAAAATGAATTTTCAAGCTGTTTTGGAGGATTTGGTGGGGGGGACACCATGGGTGTTAGTAACATGCACTATAAGAATCTATTTTTGGATAGCATATTCTAGAACACCAAGACCATGGCCCAACCATAGTGAAGGGTGTAGAAAAATCAAATTGGATTAGAAAAATAAGAAAAAAATTTAATTTCATCTTAAATCTTGGCCAAATCAAATTTAAAATTTGTGTGGATTAAATATGGGGTTTAAAATGTATTTATTAATCATTTACAACCCATAATAATAGAATATTCCCTTATCTTATTTATTCATTTCATTTGGATGATGTTGGGAAAACCTCCTTCTGTTGAGTTTCCTTGTTTAATTATCTTGATTGTTCTTGAACATACTCATGTGGTCTTACTAAAGGATCAAATCATTAAAGATTTAGGTTGATCACATCTATTCAAATGCTTAATAGCCTAAAATATGTTTTCTTATCACTATCCAAGAGTGATGTAAATTCTTGTTTATTTTAACTGTACTTGAAGATTAATATTGATGGGTTGTCTTGTGTTTTTTCTACCAATATTTTTATTATTCTTTATTCCTCATTCCAGAACCCATGTATTATTGTATTGGAACTATTCTAGATAAATATTGTCCTGAAAGAATATTCTAGATGATGTATGGACATTATTATTGTAATGATGCTTCTTTAGAACCATGAATTTGACATTGAAACCCCTATGATTGGATGTTCTTTACCATATATTGAGTAATTATATTATGTTAACATGATATGATTTTGTTTGTTTATATTCTTATACATAGCTTGAGTTTATCACATGTGTGTGCTTGTTTATCCCAAGATACCATGTTTGATATTTGATCACATGTGTGTATATCCAAAGCCTTTGATATCCATGCATGAGTTTCATCTCATATATTTTTTTCACTATCTATTACTCTTTATATGTTATGTTATGAATATATATGATTTTATCTATTTACATGTGATTTATTTGGAATGTTTTGTCTTATTTTTTTCATTGATGACACTAAAGTTATAGGTGGACATTTTGTGGCTTAGTATCCACAGAGGGGGGGGGGCATGTTTGTAAAGTCAATAAGATGTGATGATATGACTGATATATATTATGGGTCAGGATGTTTTTATGTCCTGACCTTAGGGCTTGATCACTTTTGGAATAATCTTGATAACTATTCATGATATCCCTAATTTTTCCTTTCTATGATATGTATTCCATGTGGTATTTAAGATCCCTAAGAACCTTACTTATAGTATAAATATGGATAGGTTTCTTGGTATTGGTTAAATACCCCTTGAACGGGGTCATGATAAAATGAAAAAGGATAAAAAATATGGATCGTTTGAGTATATGGGTCATATCATATGAATTTCTACATACGTGAAAGTATACCACACCTGGGAAATGAGAATCTTTCAGTTATTTGATGATATGACAGAAATAAATTTTAGGGTGATGTGTATATTCATATATTTCAAACATGTTAGGTAGGAGTTAACATCATCCAAGGATAACAACCACTTCTAGGGTGGGGAGTGTGATGTTCATGATCAACACCACCATCAAGCTAGGATGTTTTTCATTCCTCAAATGAAAAATTTGGAGGTATAATTGATAGGAATAGGGTTGAAACTGATTCTTGGAATTATGGGAAATCCTATAACATATAGTGATATCCTCTCAACCAATTTGTGGTTAGGGTATATATATGGAGATCTCATGGTTGAATCTAGATCATTAATTCTATTATGAATACATTTCCGTAATGGAGAAAAATTTGGTATGACCATGCGTTTGTTTCAGTTCGGTAAGAAAATGACCACTTGGTACATGATTTTATGTTATTGCCTATGTATTTTTCTATTCTCATAAAATAAACTCTTATACATGTGTAATAGTGTTATGGATACATTGGTGGTGTCTTAGTAGGTTTATAATCACACCCTTCATGTGCTTCTCGATGTGCATATAAGATTCATGATGAGTGATATAGGAAAGGGAATGGACTTAATGGTAGGGATCTAGGAGGTGAATGTTAGAGGTTGGATGTGGTACTAGGATAAACACATGAGTGATTATGCAATAATTTATTTATTTGCCTTTATTTTTTCATAATCTTGATTTTACTTCCACTTTGGGGGTTATTAGTTTATTTCTATAGGTGACATGAGATAATATTTATGTCATTCATTATATAATTCTTTAATTTTTATTCTATTTTATGTTGTGTAATTGTATATTCTTATCTTTGATAATATTGAGGGTATATTCACCCTAATGATGGTTTTTGGATAGTTGGTTCTTTCTAGAAACCACTTACCTACGAGATGACACACATGAGGCCACATGTCACTCTTTCTTGGATTCCATTATTCAAGTTGATTAATTACATTATGTGTGAATAAATTCATAGAACACACATTTTAATTATTTTTACCATTAATTTCAATGATTTCAACCCAACTATTTTGTTAATATGGAGAAATTGTATCTTATTTTTTATTCATATTTTGAGAATCAATTTGAAAAAGAAAAAATTTATGATTTATGATTTTGTTATTAATTTTAACGAATTATTAAGAAATAAATGCATTAAATATGTGTTTATTTAATTTTTAGGTAATGGGAACAATAAGTAAATTTCATTATATAAAGGACCTAAGATATGAAAAATTCATTTCGAAGCTAAATATATAAATTTGAAAAAATTATGGGATATGTAAAAGTAAATCTGTTCATATGTGATATTTCTAAACAAGTAGAGAAGAAATTTGAAAAAATGAAAAGTCACTTTAAGATATGTATGAGTCCTTAAAATCATATGTAAGGGTAATCATAATCATAGAGGAATTACATAAGGTTTACTTCAGGGAATACTTATGAGTTATTTCAAATCTACCATGAATAATTTGAAAATATTGGGTATATATAAGAACCCCTACCATGATACACAAATCTCTCCCTTGCCCATGTTTAAGAGTCATTAACTTATTGTAGAAAAGTAATGTTCCATGCTTCTCTATGATACATAAACATGACATTAGTTAGTTTGTAAAAGTAAAACTTGTCACCAATGTAATATGTAGTTGTTAAGGACATTATCATGATTGTGATATACCAATATATAAAAGTAATTTTAGTAGATGTAGATATGTGTAAAAGTAAATGACATTCCCATATAAAAGAAATTATGAAACATAATGGTTATTATATTAAATCATATATTGTGTATAATTCTAATGTTTTTAATTTTGGGGAGTTTGAGCTGAAGAATAAGGGTTCATTTCAGATTAGAAGAGTATGTATAAAGGTCAATTACTTAGGAAAATTTTTACAACTCTAACCAAGTAAAAATTTAAACAATTAAAGAAATAAAGCCACATGTTATGAGTAAGTAAGTCAGAACATGATATAATATTATTCTAAATATGTTGGAGAAAATTTACATAATAAACATGTTTCAGAAATTAAAGTCATTTCGTAAGGTGATTATGTGTGCTTAGACATGAAAATCCATTATAAAAACACTATGAACAATGATTCTTATAGGGTGTGACACAATTTATAGTACTTATATTTTTGGAAAGTGAAGTGATTATTTGTATGCATGCATTAAGTAAAAATAATAATATGAAGAGACTAAATATCTTGAGAGGATTTCAAAATCATAATTTTATTTACTACCACATGAAGGAAGAAGGGGAAGGATGCACACTATGTTCATGTTATCTATTACATATGATGGTCCAATCCTATTGCTATTCAAACTAAATTCCCTCCACTATGAAAAAATATGGGAGGATAAAAATGTTTCACACTAGAAAATGGGAGGTGACACATCTACTGATAATGAAATATTGTTTACTTATAGACATGTCTCACTAAACACCTTATAACAACGAGTTAGTGGAGATCATATTTTCCTTTACAAGTCTTTGATTACACTTTTCCATCCATTTTAATTCTTCTAGAATTTTCCATTTTGAATTTTCATATCTTTATTATATAATTTTATTCTATTTGATTCTATTATTATTCTTTCTTATTATACGAAAGTTAAGTAATTTAGTTTTCTATTTAAATTTATTTACAATGGTTTTGTTTAATATCATTGTAAATTTAGATAGTTCTGAATACTTTAGGGTTATTGATTAGTTAAATCCATTCTTATATAAGAAAAAACCCCGTACTATGACATTGGTATTATTTTATGGAATTATTAGGTGCTCTTTCTATGGTCATATACTAGGTATTGAGGAATTTAATAGGAGAACTTGTTGAAAATAGATAAGTGAATTCCAAAAGGATAAAAATAGTTGATGGATTCCATTCTAAATTAGATCATTTACTTTATTTTACCAAAATATTTTTTTCACAATTATTGCACAAACTTCACACAAATCCCCAAACCAATTTAATTAATAAAAACAAAAAAAAAATCAATTTGAGCTTAGTTGAAACATCTACAAGATAGAAACATAAGGATTTATATCACTTAATACTTTGGGGATAAAAATTCAAATTAGGGATTCATGAAGTATATATATACTCATAGATATTTTTATTTGGATTTAACTTTCATAGAAGTACTCATACATCAATTAATATACCAACTAATGATACCATTTTTACATAGGAAAGAGCATAAAAAATTTATAGAGAGTCATGGAATTTTTAGTGGTTTCAATGACAATGCATGGGCATGGAACCACTTGAAGATGATTTTGAATAATAAAAACCCTAATTACAATCAGATTATCCCCATAATAATTGGAGAATGCGAAACATCATCATCTATTAGCCATTGATTCGATTTGAATTTTTTATGAGTTCAAAAACAAATAAACCATTTGTAAAATACCACTAGTATAAATAAATGGCCCATCAATATTTTTTACAAGTAAGTTATTTCACATATGGTTTACCATTTTTTTCTACATTTTAAAAACTAAGATAAATATATGCTGATTTATCGCACAAAGGATCATTTATTCTAGTCTAAATATCTCTTATAAATTTATGTTATGTTTTTGAAATCCTCCTTGATAACAATATTTATTACATTTAATGAAAGGGATTGATTTAAATTTATGGATTTAATAGAACACAATATATCAATAAATTATTCTATACTAAAAATATAGGGTAATGTAAAATATTCATTACTCTTTATTTTAATTCCATATAGGATGACACAATAAAGTTGAACACCATAAGAAAGGTGTAAGAAAAGGGGCATAAAAATGGTGTTGAGGCTATAACCATAAAGGGCTTCATATATGCTCTTATTAAGGGAATACAACCACATTTATTTTAGGTTCATAGTTTAAATCCATATGAATGGGTGTTCTAATAATCCATGATGAATAAATATTGTATATTTTATCCTAGAAATAAGGTATAATAAGACACATAAATCCATATAAATAGGGTGTGAAACCCATCCATTATAATGAATCTTAGTATTTAAATCCATGTAAGTGGGCATATCATATAACAAAATATCATGTGATAAAGGTGTTATACAATTAATTTTAAGGTCATATGGTAAGAAAAATTATGATATTACTTTTTAGGTCATGTGATGAGGATTGTTATATCTTTTAGTTTTTGGTTATAAGAGTATAATCATTTGGATAAAACTAAAATTAAAAAGTATAAGTGTTGTAATAACACATGAGTATCCTTATAGGGGAATTCTTGATAGTCATTAACTGATAGTTTTTGGTATTTTCATAAAGCGATGAATCCTAAAAGTATGAGAATGTGATTTATGAATTAATAGGATTGAAAGGAGCCCACATATGAGTTTGGTAAAGGTGTAGGGGTTATTGAGGTAAAGAAACCTAGAAATGAAAAATTTTACCTTTAAAATCATGTTGGGATACATGCCATATAAGCATTCCATGGGGTCTTCAATGAGAAAATGATGTAGTTTGTTAAAGGATTTTATGATTTTTCACTCCTTGAAGATCCAAAATAGTAAGAGGACCATTATAATTGAGATCCCATGTTGGATTGGAAATTGCTTTTATCAAGGGGGAATAAGATCATATAATCCGTAGAATATAAAATCAAATAAAATAATGGAAATTTGGATATAGAGGGAAAGATAAAATGATAAATATATCTTCTGGGTTGTAATAGTTTGGAGAATTTTTTTTCCATTATGGTTAACATGAATACTTATGAAAAATTAATGAAATTATCCATGGTAGGTGAACCTGTCAAAGAATCAGATCTAGGTTAAACATAGGATATAGAAAAAATACCATTGATCTATATAGGGTATAACAAGGTAAAAATTCACCCAACCTACTTTGAAATATTCATTAAAGTATACATTTGACCTATGTTTTAATTTATAACAATGGTGAAATGATATCATATGAAGGAATTATGCATGATACCTTTAGATAGATTAAATTAATACATATACTCTCTTATATATTAGGTTTTGGTTTAAAAGAATCACCAATTGGATTTCATTGAGGATGAAATAATGAACAATGTAATAATACTATGGGGGATTTCTCTCCATTATGTCCATTTTTGGTGTTTCAATCCATGATTCGAATGGGATATTCCAAAATTGTATTTATAGGAAATGGTTGTTTAATATCCCAACCATAACCATGGTACAAACTTATCCCTGAGTATGGAATACACCCATATTTTGGAATAAAAGACAAATAACCTTAATCTTGGAATGAGCTAAGCCTTTTTTATTATGGGTGCTCAAATTTGATCATGTAATAGTCATTATTTGACAATTATTATTCTATGAAACCTTCATTAAGATTAATAAAATTACATAGAGAATTTTTTAATAAAAATAGTAATAATTATTATTTTTAATATTTTTAGCCTTAATAATTTTTTATATTTTTCTTAAAAATGATATTTTTAGAGAATTCATAGTTGATAAAAATAAAAAATTAAATTGGTTTTTCAAAATAATGTTTCACAGATATCTAAAAAGAAGAAGAGTAAATATATTTTCATAGTGGATTATTAAAAATATCATATGATTCCTAATAATTGAGTAAATAGTCTTGATAATAATGTTAAATAGAAGAGTAATTACACGTTGAAATTGAAATCCATTGTGTTAAATGGGTTGATAAGAATGGGGGTGACTCCAAATTGGACACACTAAATAATATTGAACCCAAGGTTGGATAGGTTATGAAGAAAGGGATAAAAATGAAAAATAATTATTGATAATACATACTCATTTTTTTCATAGAAAAAAGAAGTAGAAAAAAGGTGGGAATAATTCTCTACCAATGAAGAATGGGAATATGTCTAGGTGAAGACTCACCCATAATGAAAAGAGGAGAAAAATTTCATCATTGGAGAAGAATAAATTTATATCTTCTATTGGGGGAAACATGAACATCCATCCTTGAAATTTAATCACTACATATATTCATGGAGGATTAAAATCCTTAAGGTTGTTTCATGATATGTGGATTCATTTTCCATTCATTAAATAATAGTTTTTAAAAAATTATATTGTTAATTAATTAAACAAAATTTATGTATGAAGAAGAATTTATCCAGGAAATTCAATGATTAAATCAACAAAGATTCCCTAAGTGGAAGTAAAAGTGTAATAATACTTTGATTCACTCAAGGATAATTTTGGTTGGTGTTAAAAAGAATGTAAATTCACTATTTTTATCTTATGATACTACTAGAGAAACTACAAAAAAAATTCGACTCCAAATATCTTAAGAAATAATGTAACCATGAAGAAAATTCATATGTTTTTGGGGTATACCAAGGAAATAAACATGATGATGGTTCCAAGAATACGGTGTATCATGAGTATAAAATGAAATAATCCGATCAAAGGGTCACTGAATCTTTTCTTATAGTTCATTGAGTTCAATCCCCATAAAATAATAAATGTAAATATATTACAAGTGGTAAAATATCCCCTAATTCCAAATATATTTTGAGATATACTCTGCACATAGAAAAAAACATGAGGAAATCTAGAAAATTAAATGATATTTAAGAGGCAAAGGATAAAAATAAAATAAATTCTAGAGGACACCAATATATTTATTATGGTCCCCATAAAACATGATTGTATCTTAAACTAAGTTTTATAATTTATGTATTGAAGAAAATGATTTATTGCAACCAAATCCTAAAAAAACTATAATATTAGGGTTTATTGTGCTAAATTTTTTAAGGGGAAAGTATTGAAATATTTTTATGTTCATTCACCAAACGAAACACTTAAGAGCACTTAGATGAATAGAGGAACACTAGAACCAAAGAAGTTGAGGTTCAGGTAGCATAAGTTAGTTCATTAGATGATGGAAGTGTGAGATTAATTGATATTTGATTGGTTTCTCAATATTTTAGGTTAGAAGAATCATGATGAACATTTTGAGATCAATAGAAGAATTATTAATAATCGGATGGGTTCGGTTCAGAGATTGCAGTATAGTGGAAGTATGAATGTGAGAATTTTGAGGATGAAAACCCAATGCTTATACTTGGGGACTCAATCATGGTATTTGAGTATGGAGTGATCAAGATAAATGGGGAAACTTATAGTAGTAAAATTGATGCATGAAATATGATATGTAGGAAACAAAATTTCATGAGTTCCATGAAATAAAATAAAATAGTGCAAAAATATTTCTTAGAAAAAATATGATGGATATTCTTCAATCATTAGTGTGAAGTGAAGACATAATAAAATTTTTAACATTCATTTAGATATGTTGCAATGGATATAATTGAATATCATCAGTTTCTCATGTTGAAGGAGGGAAGTCTTGACTTGATGACTGAATGAGGACTAACATAGAGGTTAGGTTGGACCACTGATGTATGATGGTTATAAATTGAGATATATGAGCCAAAGAGTTCTGAAGGTCATACTAAAGGGCAATAAGGTGGTTTATTTGGATGACTAAACATAAAAAAACATATAAAATTTTCAGAGTGATGAAATTACAAAGGATATGGTCAAAGAATTATAAATATAATAGGATAAATGAAATGATCTAAATTTGTTAATAGTAATAAATAATTTAGAGAATTGAGTAGGGTAGTAAAAATTTGGTAATACCACATAAATCATGTTTATTTATTACAAAAAATATGAAAATAGATACCTATGTTATCCCATGAATATGGGACACATAATCTAAAGAATATAATCCATGTGTGCATTGAATTTATGATTTGTGCTTTCATGCATGTGTTTTTAAGGTCTTTTTTCACTTTTATGCTTTTCTAAATGAAGATCATGAGGCAAAAAACCATAATATGGAGGATTAATCAATCTGGTGGATTAGGTTTTCAGACTTCTAGTTATAGGCTTTGAAGTCATGGGGGATAGATGATTGGAATTATAGATTTTTTAGTGTTTAAATTTCTACTATTCCATATTACAGAAAAGGGAAACGTATGGTTAATACCAAAAGGAACCCTCATCCCCAAAAAGTTTTTTCAAAGCTAGGTTTAATTGATTAGTGGTAGAGTGTAATAACAGTGTTTTTGGGAGAGAAATTTTCAAGGACATTGAGGAATCATAGAAGATGGTTATTCGATTCTCATGTTAAGGTGCCTTATCAGGTTAATGGTATAATATTACTAAAATATGATGGTAGTATTAGTGGTATTTTTGGATATCAAAGGTCTAAATATCTTCATCTTTCATGATATGTGTTAAATTAATTTTTTGGAATTTTGGAACTTAGTGAATGACAACTGTGATGTTTCTATAAAAGTCGATGATCCATTACATTGAATTAAATGGGAGATCACATTTCTAGTGTAAATACATAGATAGTCTAGAAAAAATGATTATATGATGGTTGAGTATGTATATATTAAAGGATATTATTTTTATACTTTTGGAGGGTTTTTAATTCTCTTGTATAGGGATGTTAGCTAGAACTAATGAAGTGAACCAGAAATCTATGAGAAGAAGTTCAATGATTATTATGATGGGTTGAAGTTTGGTGTTAAAAGGATGATGTTTCCCCAAGGGGGTTCCGTGAAGTCAGCAAAATTTAGATAGAGAACATAATTAAATTGTTTTTTAAATTTAAATTACCCTTCCAAATGAATAAATTACAAATTAAGTAATGATTTAAAAAATATACACTATTTTTGTTATTTTAGACTATAATAAGTTGTATCCTGTCATATTTATAAGATTATTAAGAATCATAATTGTTGATAATATATTCATTTTATAGTGACCAGTATGATTTGAATATTTTAGTAGTTATGATACTGTCTAACTGAAAAATACAAGAGAATCAATGGCCTTAAACAGAATGAGCATACCCTATAATGCAAATTTATAAGAAATTTTGATGGAAATGGAATCACTGTGAGTTTTCCATGGCCATTCCCAATCTAAGATTCAGTAAATACAACATGACAAAAACTATTTATGGTATATTTTCAAGATTATAGAGTTCCCTACCCAAAACATGTTCATCGAAACACACCAAGAAAGTGTCACTATTGAACACCTTACCCTTAGGGCATAAAATGGCGTAAGAGGGGGTTATATATCTAAACCCTAATATTTTGGATTTTCATATTATTATTTTTAATAAAACAATTTGTATATTTATACTTGTTTTTTATTACTTTATATATTATTAAATAGTTAGTTTGATAAAATAATTAGTTTTTCAATACAAAGAAACACAAATTGTAATTTTTTAGAAATATATTGTTTAAATCAAGATATTACCTTTTTATGAATTCAATAATTATTGAAATAAATTTTATTTTTTGAAAATATTATTATTATATAATATTTATTTAAATAAAAATAATAGTATAATTTGATAAAATTGAATATAATTTTATAAGGGTTAGAAAATTGTTATCATCTTAAAAATCTATTTTTTCATTAAATAAGGATTTTTTATTCAATGTTAAAATTATCATATTTATGAAATTATTTTTATAAAATAAATAATATTTTTTGAATTATCATGTGGAAATTAGATAATGGTTATTTTATTATTATTTTCTGAGAAAACTGAATTTTCAGGTAAAAATTAAATATGCTTTAAAAATACGGTATGTATAATGACATCATAATGGCCCATAAGTGTTGTAATAAACACTACAAAGAGTATCCACAAAAAAATTTATATTTACAATTTAAAATAATTCATTTTTAGTGATTTGATTAATTTTATAAATCTTTAATGAATCCTCCAAAACCTATATTATATTTTATGCTTTTAAATGTAATTTATTATGAACATTATTCCCTTCCACATAAAAAAGGATACCCTTTCAATGATTTCTATTCTCATATTTATAAAATATTTAGAACCTCTATTATTTTGTAGAAATAATAGTAAAAAATCATGGTATGTACTGTGGTTTTGTTAATTTTATTCAATAGATTCCGAAACCTTATTTAGAAATTAATAAAGAATACACCACTCTTTTGATATAAAACCCCACCCAACCTCCCATTCATCTTCACTCAAAACCAATGAAGATTAAATTTTCACTACATTTACTTCTTTATAACCCTCCCATGGTTCCCCTAAGAACATAAGAGGATCATCTTAAAATTTTAGAGGTTACCTCTTCAGGTGAGGGATCCTCTCTATAACATCTCAGTTCTGGAAGCCACCCAGAGGCACCCCGTACTCGGTTGGTCACATGGCCTCAAGTGGATTTCCCCGAATTCTAGAGGCTGCTAACTAGAAGCAAGGGCCTTAGGTGTGGTCATGGGTAATCTATGCCCTCATTGACAGAGTACACAACGGAAGATGAACAAAATCAATATCGGAAGCAGTAAACATCCATATAAGAGTAAACAACAGAAGACAAAAAGTGTAAATAAGTGGAGCACACACACATATATATATATATAAATATGCATGATACATATATGTCTAGGAAAGCAGCCAAACAAGTCACAATGCTGAATAAAGTAATAAACCAAAGTGCAAGATAAAAACAGATAAACAACTCCTCAGTATAGCAAGCCTCAGCTTGGTCCTATTCTCTCCATCTCCATTGCAATCAAGTACCTGAAGTCGAAGGGTCCTTGACCTTATCTATACCTGCAGTAATATAATCTATTTTTTCCAAAAAAAATGACCCAAATAGGGTGTGAGACTAAATCCTAGTAGGAAATCCGTACAAGATGTATGCCTAACAGTCAATGAATATATGGTAGGAAAAGAACAGTGAGTAGTAAACAAGGTAAGTATTCAACAGAAAACAGTCCACAGTTTCAAGCATTTGATTCACAAACAAGTAATCAGCTACTCAAACAAGTAGAAACAAACAGGTAACCCTCTGGGTAGTTCTCAAAGCCTAACACCTATGGTTTAACCGACAAGTACTAGCAACCCTCTGGGAGGCACACAGTGTCTCACCCCTCTAGTTAAGCTAAATAATAGACTCTCTGGGGAAGAACTCATCGTCAATTCCCCCCTATAGTCTCGTATCGTACTAAAGGCGCTCTGGGGAAGCACTCAACGTCTCATTCCACTTATGGACTGCATCGAGGAACTACATATGCTCTGAGGAAGCACTCAATATCCATTCTCCCTGTGGTCTTGCATCGTACTATAAAGAAACTCTGGAGAATCTATTACATCCATTCTCCATATAGTCTACTATACTAGGTTTTCACAGCCCTGTGTAAAGTCACCAAGTATCGCATCGTGTAACGACCAAAGTAACCTCAAGAACTACTTGGCTAGCATTCTACAGCATCTCGTCATGGAAGAACAATTGTCACACCATCCTACAAGCTAGGAATGGAACTGGAAATTGCCTAACAGGTCAAAATAGACCAAACAGTCATAAACAGGCAAAACATACATGGGAAAAACATCCAAATCATTGTAAATTACCCTATTCTCAAAAAAAACCTATACTGAAGCATATAAGATATGAAGGAAAACAACAAGGGCAAAATAAGAAACATGCAATACCCCGTTCATGGGTATTGGTGGAATTTTCACATAATTACTCAATGAAATCCTACAGGAAGGCACAAACCACCTACCTTAATGGTTTTGATGAGAACCCCCACAAACAAAGAACGCACAATAAAACCAGGTTGATTCTCTATGAACCCACCTTAGATCTCTTCTACTAATAAGGCAAAGACTAAAACTCATCCAACATGTCATACACACACTTAGATCTACCCATAATGGATGTAGATCTATGAAATTGAGAGAAGAGGATAAGTAGATCTAACAAACTAAACAAGAACGAAGAAGAACGTCTTCATACCTCATGAATGCAGCTTCGATTTGCCCAGAAAAGCCTTCATATCACTTACAGATCAATGGGAGAACCTCCTTTGACCTTACGAGAAGAAAAATTCTGAGTTATGGACACTTAGGGGAAAAAAGATCCACTTAAAGGTGAAAACATATGAGATCCACTTTTTTATGATCTCACTTAAGTGCCCGCATGGTTTGTTTGCATGGTTAGACAAACCGTGCGCCGCCTGTGAGACTTCCCCTTTTCCTCAAAACTTCATTCAAAGTTCTTTCGACTCTCCCATTCATCACCCTTAACTTTATAACCATGAAAAGAATCAAAATAAGGTCATATACATGAAAAGAAGTTCTTGGGTTCTTACAATATTCCCCCCTTAATGAAATTCATCCTCGAATTTCTTTAACAAGGCGGCGCAGAAGAAGAAACCCCGAACAGTTCTGGACACTATGCCCGTACATCGGTCACCCTCTCCCAAGTCTCATCCTGCACCCACCCATGCTACCAAGCATGAAAAGTCTTGTATGAAACGTTTGTAGTATCCATCTAGCCCCAGAAAACTCTGCAACTCAAAGACATTCTTTGGCTACTCCCAGGAAACTATTGCTCTCACTTTCTCTAGGTCAACCGATACTCCTGTCTCTGAGATAACGTGACCCAAAAAGTTAATCTGATCCATCCAAAAGTGACATTTCCAGATATTATCATATAATTGATGCTCCCTCAGTGTACTCAAAACGATCTCATGATGAGTTGCATGGTCGTGTCGAGTGTGAGAGTACACCAAGATATCTTCCATGACGAGCACCACGAAAGAGTCTAAGTATGGATGGAACACTCGGTTCATCAGTTCCATGAAAACTGCTAGTGCGTTTGTGAGGCCGAATGACATAACTGTGTACTCGTATAGACTATACCTACTCGTGAAGGCTATAAAAGGTATATCTGACAGTCTATCATGCAACTGATAATAACCGGACCTCAAGTCGATCTTTGAGAACACCGGGCTCCTCGAAGATGATCAAAGAGGTCATCAATCCTAGGAAAGGGGTATCGATTCTTGACCATCAACTGTTTCAACTTTTGATAATCCACACAAAGCCTGAGGGTACCATCTTCCTTCTTCGCAAACAGAACAACCGAACCCCACAGAGAAGTACTAGGTCGGATGAATCCCATTACTGACATCTCCTCCAACTGCTTCTTAAGCTACTGTAACTCAGATGTAGCCTTCCTATAAAAAGGAATGGACACCAGTGTCTCTCCTGGCATGAACTCCATAAGAAAGTTTACCTCACACTATAGAGGAAAACCTGAAAAGTCCTTTGGAAAGAAATCTCTAAAATGATCCACCAATGGAGGAAAGTATAACTGTGATGTCCCCTGGTCATCCAGATAAAGACTAGCAATCTAGGTTGTAACTGTCCCCAACCCATGATGCTCTAGACCCGCTCTTCTCGCCTTGACATCCCACTCGCCCTTATGAAGAAAAGATCCACCCTCTCATGACATGAAACTCACCCTACGGTGATAACAGTCGACGACTTCCTAGACGGGAACTAGCCAGTCCATTCCGAGAATGACATCATAGCCTGTAATCTCTAGAACATAGAGATCCTGTAGAAAGTGATACCTAACCACCTCTAGAGGGAACACCTTGAGTTGACATACACTAGCCGTTCTAGTCCCCAATGGTGTGTTTAGCATCAAGATATTGGTAGAGGAAAATATACAGAGCTCAAGTCTCTCAAGAAAAGCAATAGAGATAAGGCTATGGGAAGATCTAGTGTCGAAAAGATCATAAGATAAAACTAAGGCTACTAAGATCATCTCTCGAACTGTAAAGGGTCCGAGATCCTTCTCTTATTGGGTCTACTCTACTGCAAAATCTTGACCTGTACCATGACCTTGTGACCCTTCTTGACCACTCTGAGCTGATCCACTCTGTTTTCACTGAAATAACGGTGACTGACCACCACGGCCTCGACCTCCACCTCGGCCCGAATAGCCGGAAGAACTCCAGTTCCCAGACTACTGAGAAACTGGTGGCCCTGCTCTTGAACGAGGATTCATGGCTGAGCCCCTATCACCAGCTAGTGGTGAGAAAACCTAACAGAATCACTGAAGGTGACCCATCATATAGTAAGATCAGCACTCTAAAGGGTCTCTCTAGAACTGCGGCCTCGTATGCCCAGCCCTTCCACACTGGTAGCATACCACCTAGCTACCCAGAGATGCATCCTGCCTCCTCAAAAGGTCTAAATGAACATTATAAAACCCTCTTAGAACTGTGCATCAGCACCTGTGTCCGGAATGATGGCTGGTGCCAAGAATGGCACAACAAGAGGACATCTCGGTGGAATGACTCTCCAAGGTCAAGTACACAACATAGATCAAAATTAAAAAGGATTAAAAACTAGGAGTGTAAGAAGGGAAAAAAATAAATATAGCATTCAATTTTTACAAAACATGACTACACGGTGTGTATAAAGACTACACGATGTGTTCCCTTAAGTCATTTACATGGGCGTGCACTTCTGCCAAAACTAGTCATGTAACACCCCAATCACACAACGTGTTATCCCAACTCATAGCATGTACCTAAATCCTCTTCCCCTGCCTGAGTCCTTCTACACAGTTAAGCCACATGGCTCTCCTAAGAAAAACATACACAACATGTTCAAGGTAGACATGGCGTGTATGAGAAATGATGACACCGACCCGTGTTGTTCGTTACACGGCCAGGAACCTGGGTCAGACTACACAACGTGTTCAAGGTTGACACGACATGTATAAGGAGAGACTCCACCGACCATGTTATTAACTACATGGTTGGACTCCTAGGATTACACTACATGGCATGCATAGAGAAAAAATGTTTCTTCTCGAACAGAAGATCTCAAGTTGTGTAGTCAAAACAACACAGTGTGAATTCTGGGTTTTTCCAGACAGTAAGCCTTAGAAACTACTCTGGGTCCCAAAGAAACACTAAAAAAAACATTGAACATGAAAAATTCTGATACTTGTGGGCCCATACTGTCCACAAATCAAACCTTGGCATCTTACACATGTTAAAAACAAGAAAATACAAGGAGATGATCCACCATGTTCTGTTCCATGAATTCCAATAATACCTCAGGAACCAAAATTTAGTGTTAATTCAAATAAAAACATCAAAAAAATACCCTATCAAATAGATGGTATTTTTATCGAGGCATCTATCACAACATCGTGCATGTTATACACAACATCTATCACAACAACATGAAATTTCTAATGAATCCTAGATATCATGGCAAGAATACAAGACATGTGAATTCTATCAAGTGCCTATATGATCCATGAGATGACATACCCTCATATCATTGAGTTGTGACAGAAATAGAACCACAATATCAACAACGGTAATAGTACACAACATGTTAATCACCCAAAGGTGAAATCAAGTTAGCTGCAAAACTGAAAACCATTAAAATTACAATAAACGAGGTAGTATGGATTTTCCCTATACATGGGTTAGCTACTCCCAAGCACAACTTATTACCAAGTACCTATTCCATCATATCCCCAGCTATAGGATCCAAACGGTAAATAAAGAGAAAAGAAACCCTCTGATACCACTTTATAACGTCCCGGTTCCAGAAGCCACCCTGAGGCACCCCGTACCCAGTTGGTCACAGAGCCTCAAGTGCATTTACCCGAACGCCAGAGGCTACTGACTAGTAGTGAGGGCCTTGGGTGTGGTAGTGGGGAAATAATGCGCTCATTGGTATAGTACACAATAGAAGATAAACAAAATCAATATCAGAAGCAGTAAACACCCATACGATAGTAAAAAATTGAAGACTAAAAGTGTAAAAAAACAGATCACATATATATATAAATATGCATGATACATATATGTCTATGAAAGTATCAAAACAAGTCACAATTATAAATATAGTACTAAACCAAAGTGCAAGAGGAAAACAGATATGAAACTCCTCAGCATCGCAAGCCTCATCTTGGTCCCATGCTCTCCAGCTCCAATGAAATCAATTACCTGAAGTCGAAGGGCACTTGCCCTTGTCTATACCTATAATAATATAATCTGTTTGGGCCCAATGGAATGGACCAAACAGAGTGTGAGACTAAATCCCAGTAGGCAACAACCACAAGATCTGTGCCTAAAAGTCAGTGAATATATGGTAGGAAAAGTACAGAAAGTAGTAAAAAAGGTAAGTCTTCAATAGCAAACAATACACAGTTTCAAGCATTTAATTCACAAACAAGTAATCAACTACTTAATAAAGTAGAAACAAACAGCTATCCATCTGGGTAGTTATCACAGCCAAACCCCTATGGTTTAACCAACAAGTACTAGCAACCCTCTGGGAGGCACACACAGTCTCACCCCTCTGGTTTAGATAAATAATATACTCTCTGGGGAACCACACTGTCAATTTCCCCTATAGTCTCATATCGTACTAAAGGCGCTCTGGGGAAGCACTCAACATCTCATTCCTCCTGTGGCCCACGTCGAGGAACTAAAAACAGTCTGAGGAAGCACTCAATGTCAATTCCCCATACGGTCTCACATCATATTATAAAGACACTCTAGAGAAGCCCTTACGTCCATTCTCCCTATGTTCTACTACACTAGGTTATCACAACCATGTGTAACATCAGCAAGTATCGCATCACGTAACAGCCAAAATAACCTCAAGATCTACTTGGATAGAATTCTACAGCATCTCAGCATGGAAGAACAACAATCACACTATCCTACAAGCTAGGCTTGTAACTGGAAATAACCTAACATGTAAAACTAGACCAAACGGTCATAAAAAGGAAAATCATGCATGGGAAAAACATCCAAAGAACAGTGAATTACCTTATTCACAAACAAAAACCTCCACTCAAGTATATAAGCAAAGCAGGCAAACAACAAGGGAAACACATGAAACACGCAATACCTCGTTTAGGGGTATTGGCAGAATTTTCACATAATTACTCAATGACTTCCTACATGAAGGCAAAAACCACCTACCTCAAAGGATTTGACAAACACCCCCACAAATAAAGAATGCACAAGAAAACATGGTTGATTCTCCAAGAACCCACCTTAGATCTCTTCTCCTAACAAGACCAAGACAAAAAATCATCAATAATGTCATCCATACACTTAGATCTACCCATAACGGGCTTAGATCTAAGAAACTGATATAAGAGGAGAAGTAGATCTAAGAAACTGAACGATAACGAAGAATAAAGTCTACATACCACAAGAATCTAGCTTCGATTCACCCAGAGAATCCTTTGAATCGCTTTCATATCGATGGAAGAACCCTCTTCGACCTCAGGAGAAGCTAAATCCCGAGTTATGGCCTCTTATGAGGAAAAATGAGCCACTTAGAGGAAAAAACATGCGCAATCTACTTTTTTAGGATCTCACTTAAGTGTCTGCACTGTTTTCTCGCATGGTTAGAAAAATTGTGTGTCGCATGTGCGACTTCTCCATTACCTCAAAACTTCATTCAAAGTTCTTCCGACTCTCCCATTCATCACCCTTAACTTTATAACCATGAAAAGCATCATACAAGGGTTATATACCTGAAAAGAAGGTATGGGTTCTTAAACTCTCATCCTCTTTATTCAAGAACTTCCTTTGCTTCATGAAATTTTATTTCCAATTTTTATTTTTATAATATGTTTTTGTACACCCCTATTAGTGTAATTATGATATAAATATAATGAAAGACCCATTTTCTATTTTATTAAACCCTTCCTTGATTTTTTATGTACCATTGTGATTTTATTGAAATTATACTCTGATTTTCAATACAAAAAATTTGAGTAGTAGAAGTCCTTACCCATTTACACTAAACAAAATTTACTTAGATGTGACTATAAATAATTTATTGGGAAATTCTAGGTATATAACCCAAGATCCTTAATTTTGGGATTAAAAGTGATGAAAGAAAACCTTATGTTGTATGATATATTTGGAAGACTAATGTATGTACATTATATGAATGTGACGGGTAAGACTAGAGTTATATAGCCCTCAAATGCATTCAAAAATTATTTTATCTAATTATATTCCATGTATTGTGAATGGTAGATTATCCTAAGCATTCTATGTTATGATTTATAGAAATTTATCCTTGACTTATGTTAATTATGTCATGTTTACTATTGTTTCCACATTCCCATATTGACCTTATATAATCATCTTATATCATGACTCAATATTCAAGTTTGTGATTATGAAACCTATTATATTAACTTGATATTACTATTTACCAACATGTTCTTATTTACATTATTCTATCCTTTTATTATCTCTTTATATAGATTTATAGATCACCACTTTCTTATGTACATCCCCATGTTACCCCAAGTAGTTTTAGAAGAGAAATGGAATTTTAAGAGCATGTTATGGAGAGTTAAGTAATGTGATATTACACATTTTAAAATTTATTTTGTTATATACCTAATTTCACAAAGGCACTAGGCCTCATGATATTTTGATATTGTATTGTTTGTACCTTAATATAATTGGTCATGAATTATGGTGTATAAAAATATGGTTTTTCATAGTTGGTAGCAAAGTAAAGCCTAGTTATTTTTAGGGATTAGGATTGGAAAAACATAGTGAAAGCATTATAGATAAGACTAATCATAGGAATACATTGATAAATATTGGTAATGTAGAGTATTTGTTTGTTATTAAAATACACATCTTTCTAGATACTACAATTGGATGTCAATGTCATTTAGTTTTAACTAGGGGTAATAACTATGAAAACAGGGCATTGGGATAGACTCGATCATCACCAAGTGCACAATAAAGAGGCCTTGCTACACACATGGTTTGACACACTCGATGGATATACATTGGTAAATTAAAAATATATTTATAAAAAATTATTAAGTGTAAAAAATGCCCCTAATATTTTATATTAGGATATAGATCATGGACACCGTAGATGGAAAATTTTAAATAAATATGATAAATAATATATATAATTTATGAGTAATCCATTTAAGGTTAATGGTCTCTCAATTATTTGATTAATATTTTAAAAACTCCCATCCTCAATTTTCTCTTTATATTATTAAAATTTATTGGAATAGGTGAAAACAAATAAAAGGAAAATTTTAGGGGTAATATGATTACATCTCAAATGAGATTCCTAAACTGATAGGAGTAGGATTCAAGAACATCGGGATGATACTTTCTTAATTATCTATAATTTTAAAAAAATCTAAATCCTAAGGAAAAAAACATCCCCCTAGGAAAGAGAATGTTATTATTGAGACCTTTATATATCAAAGGCCTCTTACTTTAAGGGGATATTTTGATCCTTTAATCATAGCACATTGGATAAAATCTATAGAAAAGGCAATATCAGTGCTTCAATTCTCTGAAAAATTGAATTTCATGCTAGATATTTATTGTATGGATGGATAAATTGATCAATGGTGGAAATTAAAAAAAATATGATTCTATATGAGGAGATTCAAATTATCGAGTGGAAATAATTAGGAATTTTTTTTCATAAATATTTTTCTTGCACTCTATGAAGGTTGATGTGGAGGGATTTCGTTAGCCTCAATAAAAATGAATGATGAATCCATAAAAACATATGAGGATAAATTCACAAGACATGGAAGATACAACTCCATCATTTTCATTGACTGAAAAAATAATGTTTTCCACTTATTTTGTGGGATAAAGTTGAGTGTATAAAAATATTTGGTGATTTGAAACTTTGAAATCTATGCCAAAATTGTATGATGTTCCCCCAAAGTCAAAATAGAGATTAGTTAATATTAAGGGTCTCACAGGTCTGGATATTAGACGAAAAGGATGGATTTTAATTCTCGATATATGATGGATAAATCTCATGGGGGAAATAATGTCAAACATCACATTTTTAAAAGTGTAGGAAGAATAATCTTGAGAATTTTTGGAGGGGAGTAAGGAAATGGATTATATGTAATAAGGAATGGAACCAACACAAAGATATCTGATAGGAGAAACCCACCAATGTTATAGAATAGATGAATTCTATAGTCAACCCATAACATATTTCCCAATGTTTCAACTATAAAAAAAAGGATGATATGTGAATCAATAAACTAATACAAGGGTTTTACCTATAAATTGATGACAACAACATTCAAGGTCTAGAGAGAAAGGAAATTTTTTTTCCAAATAAACTATTGAGGTGGAACCAAAAAATTATTTGGTGATAGGTATTATAGTTATACATTCATGGAAAATGAGTATACTATTTAATTCTGGTTATATCCATTCTCTCATATCAAATTTTTTTTATAGAACTATTCAAACACCTTCTCAAAACATGGAATTCATAATTTTAGTAAAGATGGAAAATGTGTCAATTGTTGCATCCCAAGAATATAACTCACCCCCTTTAAACTTTTATGGGTTTAATTTCCCAATTTTTATGTTGATATTACCTTTAGTGTAATTAAATTCTATTCTGGGTGAGTACATTCTTTCTCGGTATAGATCTAATATATATTTTTGGTAGATAGAAATCACCCTCTGTATCGCAAAATGCACTTTCATTATATACAACTGTATGGAGGAGGATGAATCTTGTTTGGTATCAACATATTAAGCATGTATATTAATTCTTTTGAGAAATAATATCTTGCACAAATGATTTAAACTAAGGAAAATATCATCCTTGATGACATGCCCATTATAATGGAATTAATTGATGTGTTTACCAATGAAGATCATAGAATTACTTATAACTGTGAGGATTAGTTCTAAATAAAAATTATACCTAGATAATTTTTAATATCCAAGACTCTATATAAAATAAAAATTGATTAACATGAAGATATCAAGAAGCATCTATATGAGAATATAGATAAATGGTTTGTATGACCATGTTCTTCCTTGTGAGGTGCACTAGTCCTTTTTTTCTAGATAAAGGATATGTCATTGTCACATTGAATTGATTATCATAAGCTCAAAAATATCATGATAATGAATGAGAATCCTCTTACATGGATTGATGACTTTTTTGATCAACTATATAGAGATCAATAATTATATAACGAGGATCTTCAAATGGGATACTATAAATTAAATCTGAAGAAAGATGATATCCATAGACTATTTTAGAACAAGACACAAGCTCTAAAAGTTAATATAGATTCAATTTAGAATCACTAATACTCAAACTATTTTCATGGACCTAATGAATGGAGTATTTAGGGATTACCCTGAACTTTTTTTAGTGTTCAATGACAAAATTCTTATCTACTTAAAAAAAGTAGAAACATGAGGGTCATTTGAATGTATTACTAAGAACCATACAAAAATTAATAGTTATATGTAATGTATATTAAAAGTGTGTTTTATATGGAAAAAGTAACACTCTAGTGGCATTTTATCATTACAAAATTGATATATATGGATCCATAAAAAATAAAGGCAATTAAACGATAGATGAAACCAATATCGGTGATATAAATCCATAGTTTCTTAGTAATAAATGGGTACCATCCTTTATTTTTGAGAAGATTCTCATGATTTTTATGTCTATTAAATAAGATCACTTATAAGGGAGTCATGTTTTTATAGACTAAAAAATACAAGGAGAGATTTAAAGAGTTAAATAATTGGATAATCACTCTACATGTACTCTCATTACCAACCAATGGGGAAGGATTTATGATCTAAAATGATGTGTTTAATAAGGGATTGGGGTTTATAATCATGAAATATAAAATTGTGATAGATTATTACTCTAGTTAATTAAATATTCCTGAATATAAATACTCAATAAATTATCTATAATTACCTATGGTGATATTCGCATTGAAGATTTTGTGACACTATCTCTATGGGAAGAAGTTTGATATATATAAGGATCATAAAATACTCAAGTATATAATAACACAAAATGAAATCAATATACCCCAATTTAGGTGGATATAGATCATAATGAATTATGATTGTTTAATCCATTATTATCTTGGGATGGAAAAAATGGAAGATTCTATAAGTATAAAGGATCCTATAACCGTATCCATGACGAGGATTATAAGGGATTTAATCTTCTTTGACATGAAGAGGATAGATATAGTCATAATAAAAGGATATTCATCGTAAATTTATCAAATAACTACTCCATAATACATTCTTGAGGGGATCAAGGAATCCGAAAAGGATGATGAAGCTTTACTATAACTGTATAAAATATTATGGAGTAAAAATTTTCTAAAGATGGAGTTTTAAGGTTTGGAACTCAGATATGTGATCAATAAAAACCATAGATGAAAAGGGAACATCTGGATGATTTATATAGATTATCCATCTCTATTAATCATATAATCACTAAGATATATAGAGATATGAAGAAAACCCTATTGTGGGATTACATGAATAGGGAGATTATAATTTTTTTAATTGATTCTTGGTATTCCAAAAAGTCAAGGCTAAACAACATAATTCTAAGGGTAAGATGAAACCATTTCCTATACCAGTATGGAAATAGGAAAAAATAATAATGGATTGCACAAATTAACTCACTAGGATATCTGATGACAATAATTCCATATGAATTAAAATCGATCACCTTAAGAAGTTAAAAAATTTCATATTTATCAAGGAGTATTTATTTGTGGACTAACTTTCCAATATATACATAAGATAAGTGGTTAGACTACATAATGTTACACTCTCCATTGTATATGATCAGGATTCGTGACTTACCTTGAGGTTTTAGAGAATCCTATAGAATAAAATGGATATAAAGTTGAGTTTTATTACTACTTATCACCCTTGGATGTATGGTCAGACTATTAGAACTATTCAAACTCTAGAGGATATGTTGAGATCGTGTTCAATGGATCTACAAGGATATTGTGATCAAAACCATCCCCTAGTAGATTTATCATATAACAATAGTTTATATTATATAAATCATATGGAACCTTATGAGGATCTATATGGGAAGTAGTTTTGGGCTCTAATATATTAGGATAATGTTGGAGAGACGAAGTTGATGAGACATGATCTTATATAAGAGATAATTTATAGGGTTAAAACCATTTAACATTTTATAAAATCATCAAAAAGTCATGAGAAAATATATAAATACAATCATCGATGTGATCTAAAGTCTATGGATTGAGATAAAGGGTTACTTTAAATATCACTATAGAATAAAGTCATGGGGTTTGGGAAAAAGGGAAAATGTAGTCCAAGATATATTGGCCCCTTTGATATCCTTGATCACATTAGTGTTGTGACCTATCAACTAGAACTCCCACCTACCGTATATCAAGTACGTGATGTGTTCCATATATCACTATTGAGTAATATCCTAAAAGAAACCTGGTTAGTACTAAATCTTGATGTGGTATTATTGGATAATTATATTTCATATTAAGAGTAGATGGTTAATATGTTAGACCATATTGACAATGTTCTAGGAAAAAATGGAAAATCACCAGATCAAAGTGGTGTGGCAGAACCACATGTTTGAGAAAGAAAATTGGGATCTAGAAGAGTAAATGAAACAAATGTACCCTTATATTTTATAGTGAATGAAATTAAATTTCAAGGGTTAAATTTCTATAGGGGGGAAGAATGTAGTGACCCGATGTTTATAAATAAAATTCCTTTTTTAAATGCATAATTTCATTATTAAGTAATAATTATATAGAGAAAATAAGAACTAATTTGGTTAATTTGGACAACTATAAGGGATATACTATTAAATATAAAAGAAAATTAATCATCAGAACCATTGATAATATTGTTTTTGTGTAGTGATTATTCGGATTATTATATGATAAGAGTTATAATAAATTCCAATTGACATAGAAAAAATAGGTGATGATCTTAACTAGAAGGATCATACCCTATGAAGCCCATTTATTAGAGATTCAATGGGAGATTAAATTTATAGGATTTAACATTAACCAACTATAATAAAAAATTCATAAAACAAAGAAAAATGGAAATAATTTATGGTATATGTTCAAGCTTATCGAAACCACAACCCAAACCATGCTCTCCAAAACACCCCAAGAAAGTCTCACCATCGCACAACTTATTTGGGGCATACACTAGTGTAATAAAGGGTTATTTATCTTGACCTAAAAGTATGGATTTTTATATTTTTAATTTTAATGAATTAATGATGTTATTTATCCAGTTATATTATTACGTTATAAATGTTCAAATAATTTGTTTTATAAAAATTAGATTTTGATATGATGAAAAAGAAATGATAATTTTGGGAAAGATATAGTTTCAATTAAGAAAATATTTTTGGTGAATTCAAGAATTTTTTAAATAAATGTAATTTTAAAAAAAATCTTATTTAATAATATTTATTTTAATATAAATGATAATATAATTTTATAAAATAAAATATAATATTTATATGAGTAAAAAAAGTGTTATCATCACATAAACTGTTTATTCACGTAAATAAGGTTTTTAATTAAAT
Organism: Viscum album; assembly: GCA_963277665.1. Taxonomy (NCBI): domain Eukaryota; kingdom Viridiplantae; phylum Streptophyta; class Magnoliopsida; order Santalales; family Viscaceae; genus Viscum; species Viscum album. The sequence continues at coordinate 2,011,335,874 of OY728125.1, forward strand.
GTGAAAATTCTCATATTTAGAAAATTATTTTGATAAAAGAAATATTATTTTCTAAATTATTAAATCAAAATTATCCAATTGTGAGTTTATAAAAATTTTATGAGATGATAAATTTTATGGTTAAAAATTAAATACAGTATAAATATATGGTCCTTATTATGACATCATGGTAGCACACTATTGATATAATAAATACTATAACTATTATTAACATCCAAAAATATGTTTCACTTTAAAATAATGTGTTTTGAAGTTATTTGAAAAAATTTATAATCCCTTAATTAATCCTCCAAATACTATATTATATTTTAAGGGTTTAAAATTAATTCTTAATTAACCTAGATCAGATCCACTTCACCATGGGTATTATTTTAATGAGTTTAGTTCTTAAAAATATAAAATATTTCAAAACACTCCTCTTTGGTAGAGAAAAGGCTAAAAACATATTTGAATTATTTTGTTTTTTGATTATTTTATTATATTGAATTGAAAACCTATATTTAGAAATTTATAACAAATTCTCCCAACTATTTCTATAAAAACCCAACCAACCTCCCATTATTCATCACAAAAAACCCTTAGAGAATTAATTTTGTCTTCCTTTCCCTATATATATTCCTTTAAAGATTCAACCAAGCTATTAATAACTCCTCGCAATATTTTAGAAGCACCCTCTCTCAGGGTAAGGGATCCTCTCTTCCTCTACATTATTCATGAACTACCTTTATATTATATGTTATTATTTACAATTAATCTAGTTAGAATTTTTTTTAAACCTAAATCATACTATCCTTAATATTTCCATGTAACTAGAGAACCATTTTTACTTTTATTAATACCTTTAGTTAATCTTTATATACCCCTGTTATGCTGCTGAAATTATTTTGTTATTTTCTATGTTGAATATTTTTGTAGTGAATACCAATACAAATTTACAATCAAGGATACTCACCTAGATATAAGTATCCTTAATTTATTTTTCAATTCCATTTGTATAACCCAAATTCATAATAATTGGATTAAATTTGACAAAAGAAATCCTTATTTGGTATGATCTATATAGAACACTTACGCATGTACATGATATAAATGTGAAGTGTGGCCCCATAATTATATTGACCTCTAATGTATTCAGTATTATTTTCATATCATGAGAGTCCATGTATAGTGTATTTTATATTATCCTAAGCACTCAATGTTATGATTTATTGGTAGTTATCCTTGACTTATGATGATGAGGTAATGTTTTATGTTGTTTCCACATTTCCCTATTTCTTTTATGTTATCATCTTATACCATGATTCGATGTTCATGTTTATGATTCTCACAGATTGTTTTCACCAAAATAGGTCTATTATATAAAAGTTACAAATTTAACTTATTATGTGCTCTAATTATTCTATTACTAGGATTTATATCTCACCCCTTTCTTATTTACATCCTAAAGTTAACCCATGTTGTTTTAGAAGAGAAATGGAATATTAATAGAATTTTAAGGATATTTTAGTAATGCTGGTGTACCCATGTTTCACGTAATTGTATTATTTACCTAATTTTACAAAGACCCATGGCATAACAATATTAGGGGATTGTATTATGTGTACATATATAAATTAAATATTTAATAAAGTAGTATTTAGATAAGTTATTTCATAGATCTTGTTCTTGTAATCTCAAAATTCAAAATGATTCACAAAACTATAGATAAGAGGGAATGAATAAAATTTATTTTGAGTATCTATTAAGCCAAAGTATTGGTTTAAGACCTTTTATCAATGATTTCACAGATGGATATCAATTGTGTTGGAGCAGGTGGAATGTTCCATAAAATCTCTCAGATGTCATATTTCAATCTAGAAAAAAGGATCTGAATTGAAATGTTGACAAGATATTGATTTATTACAAGATGGATAGTGAAAAATGATAATAATTTTAAGGAGAGTGTTTCATTCATTGAGGGATTTAGGGATAAGGAATGTGTGAAAAAGTTCCAATCCTAAAAAGGATGGTTAATAAGATAGGGATTATATTATTAAAAGATTTAAAAAATGGAATGGTTTACAAAATCACATGAGAGTGAGAAAGGAGTAAGTATGGTAATTATACATTGTGATTTATTTTGATTAGAATTTGATTATTATGAGTTAAATATTTGGTGGTTGTGGTTGAAGTTCACATTATGGGGGATTCTCTCATGGAAACCCTTTTACATTCATGTACCATTAAAAATTGTGAAAACCCATGATTTAAGGGGACCATAGGTTCTTATAATAGATGATATGGTCAATAAAGTATTGAGTTATAGAAAAATTCTGGATGGTTTCAACTAATTTAAGAATACTAAATAAGAACATACGATGAATTTTTTTTCATAAAGGTGAGGTTTATTTACCAGAAATATGTGTTGGATATTTTGGATGATTTCTGCATTTAGATAAAACATGTGGTATGGTTTTTTTACATGAATGGAAAGATATTTTGAAGGATACTCTAGAATTATAGTAGTATGATGACTATTTTATCTCAACTAAAAATTATTTGGATGATATGGGTTTGGGAAATGATAATGTGATAGAAAGTTATTTCACCAGTTCTTGGTGTCATTTTTTTATAAGGATGTAAAAATGGGGAAGCGATCATTGGAATATTGTTATAAGATTGAAATTATGTCATTTTATAGGTAGGATCATGAAAGGGTTAGAACATAGGGGAATAATTTAGATAAAATGACCATAAATTCATTGGTTTCACTAATCATATGTTTATTGGGAGTTCATCAAACTGATGACATCATACTTTACAGAAGGTGATGTTCTAGATGGTGGTATGTTTTAATGATATCCATGTAACTTTGTGTATAGAGAATATCATAGAAGTAATTGAAGCTCAAAGGGAGAGTCTTTGAGAATGTATGAAAACAATTAGAGAGTGATCATAAATTATGTAACACCCCAAGCTTCAATAGTATGCTTCTCTTGAATAATACAATAGCGTGTGTTGTACGCAACACTGAGTTCAAGCGCACTATGACTTACCAAACTAGTCGTTCAAAAGAGGATATGAATAGTATCAAATGAATTTTAAATTTTATATTATCCTTATAATTTTAGAATCAATATTATGAGTTTTTAAGACATAATTTAAGAACGAATTCATTTTTTTAGATAAAAGAAGTATTTTTCAAAAAAAGCAATTTTACCACCTTTTAATGGCAAAGCCTTTTTAAATCCAATATTTGAAGCATTTATATATTAAATTTGAAGAAATTAACTTCTTCTTTATAATTGGGACATAAGAATTTAGTTTCAATTATGTTTTAGTGTTTTTCAGATAATTTTCATATTTGGGTGAATAGTGAAAAATACTACATTTTAACAAAAAACAACTTTTTTAATCAATATAATTTATAGTGTTAAGTTATAAATTTTAATGGTTTAGAAGTATAAATAGATTATATTTTTACCATTTAATCCAATTATGATCATTGTAAGTAATTTCACTTTGAAATTGGACATAAACAAGTGTCAAACTTTTGATAGTTATTAAAAAAATGCCTTTTGGTTTTAATAGCGAGAATTAGTTTTAAATTAATAAGTGAAAATTTTATGTTTTAAATTTGGTAAAATAGAACTCATTTTTGGATTCGGATTATCGAAATTAGCTTAGGGTGAAATTTTGGTACTTTTCTAATAACATTCATATTTTGATAAATAGTTAAAATTACTAAATTTTAATTAAAAACAACTTTTTTAATTGAAATAATTAATAGTGATAAATTATGAATTTGAGTGATTTTAAAGTATAATTAGATTATATTTTTACAATTTAATCCAGTTTTGGTCATTGAACATTATTTCATATTTAAACTGGACATTACAAAGTTTCAAACTTTTGATAGTTATTATTTGTTAAAAACATGCCTTTTATTTCGACAACAGGAATTAATTTTAAATTAATTTCTGCCACTTCTGTGTTTTTAATTTGGAAAAATGGATTCTATATTTGGAATTAGGATGTCCAAATTGTGAAATAGGTAACTCTTATTTTTAGACATTTTGAATAATTACTTCAGTAAATATTTTAGTTACCATGGTAAAAGGGTAAATCCGGTAAATAAGGGTCAACAAAAAATATTATAATAATATTAATTTACCCTAAAACGTGTCTTAACCCTATTGGTTGATACGTGACCGACCATGGGCATCTTTGGGTTGATTTTAGGACCCCATGGAGCCACTTGTAGGTGATAAGGACACTTTATATTAATTAAGTAAAAGTAAATACAAAATTGACAAAAGCATATATCTTTTAGAAAATCAATTTTTACATAGGGTTATATATGTTATATGTTCGACTATATATATTCATTAGAAATATAAAACTATTTCGTACATAATGGTATTTTATTTATAATTTTTAGACATTGAATAATTAAATTTAGTTATGACGCAATAAAGATGAAGTATTTTCTTCCTTAATGAAAGAATCAAATAATTAGTATAATAAATGTTAAAATAAATATAATTTGAAAGTTTTGATTTCATAAATGATTTTTATTGGTTAATAAGACATTTTAGGATTTCTTAAATGAATTTTTTTCGAATTAATAATGTTTTTAAGACTTTATCAAAAATCAATTATTAAATATTGTCAAAATTGACATAAATGAGTTTTTAAAACAAATATTATATTATTAATTGATATTCTATTCATAAAAATATATGGTCTGGCCAAAGGACTTATATCATGATAGATGTATCATTAATGGACAACTTGGGGGTCGCTTGTATGTATATAGTATGTTTATTAACTATATAATAAAAAAATAGAAAGTGACATAGTAAATGTCAAACTAATTACCTAAGAGTTAAAACTAAAAGATAAGGTTAATATAATGACCCAAAACTGTCTAAAATCTATTGGTTGAAAGGATTTCGACCCATCCCCACCTTAGAATTTGAATAATATACTTTGGAGCCATTATAAACTGAATATGAATTTATTATAAAATAATACTTTAAGTTTTTCCTAAATAGCCCCTCCCCCTTATAAAAGGACACCACTTCTAACCAATTCTTCACACCTTCAAAGCCATTTGGTTCAGCCAACCCCTACCCAAATATTCACTCAAATTCACTCACTTAAACCTATAGGCATTAGTTTGATCAGAAAGCCATCCTAAGGATCCCTTTTTGATCAAATCAAAAAGAAGAACCTGAAGAAGAGGAGGTTAACCTATCCTCAACCAAGGAAAAGTACAAGGTAAGGGGTTATTTCACAATCTCTTCATTATCCGAGGTTGTTTATACATAATTTTATACTGGGACATCTTTATTATCCACATCTATGTTTCTTAAAAAAGTATTTCAAAAAACTATTACTATTTTATAAACTATGGTTTCAAGTCATTTATACCCTTGTTGACTTTTTATAAGATGTTTATAAAGGAATATTCTAGTCATTTTCCAAACAAGGTCCTTTTTAACCTTTTTGAAAAAATTAAGGCAAGAATGTCTTTTTTTAACTTATACGGCGGGTGAGGCTATTTTCTACCATTATAAACTCATTGAAGCTTCCCCTAAAATCTTGTAAGAATATTTTCAAAGTAAATATTTTATTTTATAATTATCTGACTCTTAAATGATTTCAAAATAGAAAGAGATATTTGTCTAAAAAGGGTTTTGATTTCATCTATGTCAACATAATTTTATGGATTTTATGTTTATTTGTAGTTGATTTATTATGATACAAAACTTCCATATTTTATTTAAGGTTTTGAGATATGTTTTACTGTGGATGTGCTATTTTTATACTATTCATGGTTTATGGTTAAAGTATTGACAATTATTTTTCTAGTTTTAATATGAATGTTTATGAAATGTTTAAACCATTTCATATGAGGAATGTATTGGACTTATTAAGTGACTGGTGGAGCCCGCTATAGCTCCTCTATTATTCGGTAGGTCTCATGGGATAACTATATGTGGAATTGGCTGAGGCCCTTTCCCAATTTGATTTATGGTTTTCGTCGAGGCCTTAATCATTTTTAAACGTCTTGGCTGAGGCTTTTACAAAATGTTTCAGAATATCTGGCATTATACATTCCCTAATTATGGAAATAATATTGATGGTTCATGTGGTCATTCAACTTGTAGAATTCCCAGGATTATGTTTTAATATGTCATTATTTACTCTACTCATATTCTTACCATAAAAGTATTCATATTTACTATTGGTAAAGGCATGTGGTTTCAATTATTTACCATTCATAATATTTATGAAATTTTCTGTTGTATTAATTACCCTTACTGAGCATTTGAGATCACCCCTTTCTTATGTTTCATTTTCCAAGGATATGAAAGAGTTAGTTATGAGTGACCTGCATACATAATCTTGGAGGCTTGGATGTTTCTAATGAAATATATTTGTGTTGTATTTATCTTCAAGCTATAAAGTTAAACTTATGTATGAATCTTGTTTCCAATGCTACTAAACTAATCTGTCTTTCAAGACATGATCTTTTGTGATCATTCTAATGTTATGTAATAATGCACTGACTCTGGGTAAATGTGGTCAGGGTGTTATAGTTTTTATTAGAGGAAGTTTATTACAAAACTTGGAAGCTAGAATTAGATAAACTCTGGTTAGATCACATAGACCTAAGATGGAATTTGAGGATTAATGTAGAAGAAATTCCTAGAATTTTGGTAATGTAGAGATTTTGTGTGTTTTCCAAGAAAATATGTCCCTGTCTGGATACAAGCAGGTAGAGGAAGCTCTGGCACTAATGTACCTAGGGGTGAAACCTGGAAACACCTTTTTGAGCTAGACTCGATCTGGAACTGGTGCACGACAACGGGCCTTGCTACACTCTTTGTTACGACACTCCCAGGGGATATGCTTAGGATAATTCTCATTTTCTTTACAAAACATTATGAAGGGTTTATGAGTATATACATCCTCAATGAAAACATTTTTATGATTATGGATTATATCCATAAACTGTTTAATTTATGTTAAGTGTTTTACAAGTTTTGGATTAGATATTGTTATTCATAAACAAATCTAGTGTATGCCATTGTTTAGAAATGGCGCCCAGTAGAAGGAATGAGAACTCCAACAATACACATGATCCAAAGAGTAAAAAGTATCATATCATTCATGGTCTTAAGCTAGAATTTAAAAGGAAAATAGTCTCCCACATATAATCATCATATGAAGAAAATTATCTTGTGTTGATAAGATAAGTGACAAATTCTCAGATTACTATGGCTTTGAAGGGAAGCCATAGAAGGAAATGATGGTAGACAGAAGGATAGATAAAGGGAACAAGGTAAAGAAGGATTTTCCCATATGTGATAGCTTTGGAAAGAATCACCTTAGAAAATTCTTGAAGGGAATGGGAGTATGTTATAAGTGTGGAGAAAAAGGACAACAAGTATGTGACTGAAAGGGTAAGAAAAAGGTTTCAAATGTACAATACTTCATCTGCGAAGAGTTGGGACACTACGCAAACCAATGTTCAAATTACCAGAGTATGTCCCAAATGATGATATTGGATAATAATCAAGTTATGATACTACCACAGATGAGGAGGAATGATTAGAGTTCTTATGTTGTTATTAAATAATTATGTCATTTGAGTGTTGTATCAATGATATACTGGTTATAATAACTATAGAGTATATAAGGATTGTACTATAGTACTATTTATTTAAGGGCTTGAGATTGTGTGGAACCAAGAAAAGTGACTCAATAGTAGGTTAAATTTTTGGAAAATATATGGTTAAGAGAAACATAAACCATAATATGGTTCTTATACCGAGATAGTGATTTTGGAATAATACATTATTGATTTGGATAAATTATATTGGATATTCTTATCTACCTTGAAACTGATTAATGATTTGTATATTCTATCATTTTTGGAGTTTACAACATTTTTTTAAAGAAGGAGTATATCCAATATTCTATAAGGAATAAGGGATCATGAATGTAATCAATACGGTTTTATGGTAATTCTGGATGTTACAGTGTTTTAAAAGAATACATGATGAAGGTGTTCACATGTTATTAAGCGGAAAAAATGATATTCATTGTGTTTACCTTCCTTATAAATTTTGTATTGTGAGTTTGGAAATAAGTATTTTTGATAATTATAGTTTGAGATTATTTTTGGATTTACATAAAAGGATTACCCAGAGGTCGAGCGGCAACCCGTCGCGTCTGGCAAGGCCGCGAGACTTGAACCCACAACCATAGTGCAATTGGGATTTATAGCCTACCACTGGACCACGTGAATTCCCTGGAGTGTATAATCTAGTTTTTTTAAATTCTGATAGATGAATTATAAATTTATTTTTAGAACCCTATATGGTTAGGATAAATAGAATATTTTTGAGTTCTATTACCTTTTGGAGTGAAAGATGGGTTTGTGGTAAAACTTTAGTATGGAATGAATGTCTACATGAAAAGTAAGTATATTTCCTTATGTTCTAAATAAATCTCATAAATAATTTCTTCAACTTTATGAAAGGTAACTTAAAACAAAAACGTTGTTGGTTGACTTTTCCTATTGAGGATTCAAAGACCGTTTAACCAATCACAAGTTTGTGTTTTTCTTATAGTTAACTTTCTCTTAATCAAGTTTTCTACAACTCTCCCTCAGACCATGATGTTTTGTTTCTCCTCCATATCCATGTTTTTATAGAATACTAGTATGGTCTATCTCCGGTGACCTTTGTACTTCTCTTTCTTTCTTTTAAAGTAATATTTTTATTAACCCTATTTCAATGTGGGTTTTCCAAAAAGGTATCTTATATTTTCAACCTTTTATTCTCAAAGAAAATTTTCAAATTTGGAGGACACAATTTATTGAAGGAGGGGAGAATGTTACGCCCCAAGCATCCACGGTATGCTTCTCTTGTATAATACAATAGCGTGTGTTGTACAAAACACTGAGTTCAATCACAACATGACTTACCAAACTAGCCGTTCAAAAGAGGTTATGAATTGTAATAACTGAATTTTAAATTTTATATTATCCTTAAAATTTTAGAATCAATATTATGATTTTATAAGACATAATTTAAAAACAACTTCATTTTTTTCCAGATAAAAGAATAATTTTTCAAAAAATGAAATTTTACCGCCTTTTAATGGAAAAGCCTTTTTAAATCCAATATTTGAAACTTTTATATATTCAATTTGAAAAAATGAACTTCTTATTTAGAATTGGGACATAAGAATTTATTTTCAATAATGTTTTGGTGTTTTTCTGATAACTTTCATATTTGGGTGAATAGTGAAAAATACTATAATTTAACTGAAATCAACTTTTTAATCAAAATAATTTATAGTGTTATGTTATAAATTTTAATGGTTTGTAAATATAAATAGATTATATTTTTACCATTTAACCCAATGATGTCCATTGTATGTAATTTCAGTTTAAAATTGGATATAAACAACTATCAAAATTTTAATTTTTATTAAAAATATGCCTCTTGGTTTTAATAGTGGGAATTAATTATAAATTAATAAATTCAAAGTTTATGATTTTAATTTTCTAAAATAGACCTCATTTTTGGATTCGGAATATCTAAATTATCTTAGGGTGAAATTTTGGTACTTTTCTGAAAACTTTCATTTTTTGATGAATAGTTAAAATTACTAAATTTTAATTAAAAACAAATATTTTAATCGAAATAATTAATAGTGATAAATTATGAATTTGAGTTATTTTAAAGTATAATTATATTATATTCTTACCATTTAATCCAATTTGGTTCATTGAACAAAATTTCATATTTAAACTGGACATAAGAATGTGTCAATATTTTGATAGTTATTATTTGTTAAAAACATGCTTTTTGTTTCGACAACGAGAATTAATTTTAAATTAATTTCTGCCAATTATGTGTTTAGAATTTGGAAAAATGGATTCCATATTTGGAATCAGGATTTCTAAATTGTGAAAATAGTTAACTCATATTTTTAGACATTTTGAATAATTACTTCGGTAAATATTTTATTTACCATGGTTAAAGGGTAAATCCGGTAAATAAGGGTAAACAAATAATATTATAATAATATTAATTAACTCTAAAACATTTACTAACCCTATTAAATGATACATTTCCGACCATGGGCATATTTGGGTCTATTTTGGGACCCCATGGAGCTACTTGTAGGTGATAAGGACACATTATATTAATTAAGTTAAAATAAATACAAAAATGACATAAGCCTATATATTTTACAAAAACAATTTTTACATAGTGTTATATATGTTATATTTTCAACTGTAACTATTCATTAGAAATATAAAACGATTTCCTACATAATGGTATTTTATTTATAATTTTTAGACATTGAATAATTAAATTTATTTATGACACAATAATGATGCAGTATTTTCTTCATTAATGAATGAATCAAATAATTAGTATAATAAATGTTAAAATAAATATAATTTGAAAGTTTTGATTTCATCAATGATTTTTTTGGTTAACATGAAATTTTAGTATTGCTTAAATTAATTTGGTTCGAATTAATAAAGTTGTTAAGACTTTAACAAAAATCAATTATTAAATTTTGTCAAAATAGACATAAATAAGTTTTTTTAAAAATATTATATTATTAATTGATATTCTATTCCTAAAAATCTAAGGTTCGGCCAAAGGAGTTATAACATGATATTTGTATCATTAATGGACAACTTGGGGGTCTATTGGATGTATATAGTAAGTTTATTAACTATATAATATAAAAATACAAAGTGACATGGTAAATGTCAAACTAATTAACTAAGAGTTAAAACTAAAACATAAAGTTAATATAATGATCCAAACCTGTCTAAAATCTATTGGTTGAAAGGATTTCAACCCATTCCCTCCTTATAATTTGAATAATCCACTTTAGAGCCATTATAAACCGAATATGAATTTATTATAAAATAATACTTTCATTTTTCATAAAGAGCCCCTCCTCCCCCTTATAAAAGGACACCACTTCTAACCAATTCTTCACACCTTCAAAGCCTTTTGGTTCGGCCAACCCGTGCCCAAATATTCTTTCAAATTCCCTCACTTCAACATAGAGGCCTTATTTTGATCAGAAAGCCAACCTAAGGAGCCCTTTTGATCAAATCTAATGGAAGAACCCAAAGAAGAGGAGGTAAACCTACCCTCAACCAAGGAAAAGTATAAGGTAAGGGTGTATTTCACAATCTCTTCAGAATCCGAGGTTTTTTATACATAATTTTCTACTGGGACCTCTTTATCATCCACATCCTTGTTTCTTAAAAATGTATTTCAAAACATTCTTACTATTTTATAGACAATGGGTTAAAGTCATTTATACCCTTCTTGACTTTTTATAAGATGTTTATAAAAAAATATTTGCGTCATTTTCCAAACAAGGTCCATTTTAAACCTTTTCGACAAGATTAAGGTAAGAATGTATTTTTATTAACTTATACGGTGGGTGCTACTATTTTAGACCATTATAAACTCGTCGATGCTTCCCTTACAAGCTTGTATGAATATTTTCAAAGTAAATGTTTTATTTTATAATTATGTGACTCTTAAATGATTTCAAAATAGAAAGAGATATTTCTATAAAAATGGTTGTGATTTCATCTATGACAACATCCTTTGATGGGTTTTAAGTTTATTTGTAGTTGATATATTATAATACAAAACTACCATATTGTATTGAAAGTTTAGAGATATGTTTGACTGTAGATGTGCTATTTTTATACCATTGATGGTTTATGGTTAAATTATTGAAATTTCTTATGCTAGTTTTAATACGAATGTTTATGATATGTTTAAACCATTTCATATGAGGAATGTATTGGACTTATTAAGTGATGGGTGGAGCGCGCTATAGATCCTCGATGCATTGGTAGGTCTCATGAGACAACTAGACGTGGAATTGGCTGAGGCCCTTTCCCAATTTGATTTATGGTTTTGGTCGAGGCCTTAATCATTTTTAGACGTCTTGTCCGAGGCCTTGAAAATTTTTTTGAGTATCCAAGATTATACATTCCCTCATTATGGAAATAATATTGATGGTTCATGTGATCATTTGACTAGTAGAATAACCATGATTATATTTTAATATGGCATTATTTACTCAGCTCATATTCTTATCATAAAAGTATTCATGTTTATTATTGGTAAAGGCATGTGGTTTCAATTATTTACCATGATTAATATTTATGTCATTTTCCTCTATATTACTTACCCTTTCTGAGCATTTGAGCTCACCCCATTCTTATGTTTCATTTTCCCAGGATATGAAGAAGTTAGTTATGAGTGACCTGTAGGCATAATCTAGGAGGCTTTGATGTTTCTAATGAAATATATTTGTGTTTAATTTCTCTTCAAGTTGTAAAGTTGAAATTATGTATGAATCTTGTTTCCAAGGCTACTAAAATAATCAGTCTTTCGAGACATGATCTTTTGTGATCATTCTAATTTTATGTAATAATGCACCGACTCTAGGTAACTAGGGTCGGGGCATTACAAATGAGGTTCACAATTATGGTTGTCAAAGGAAATTCCTGAAATTATAATGATGAAAACAAAGTGACTTTTTGTGTTAGAGAATTTTAATGGAGACATTAAGTTGAGTTTCATGGATGCATAATAATTTAATATCATGGTTCTAAAGAACTAAATATTAATTTCATTCAGTTGGAGTTCAAATTTTCAAAAGGAGAATCATGGAATAATGAACATTGTGGTAGCTGTAAAGGGAAACTGAACAGATACTGACTGCTAGGACTTTGTTTTCATAAAGAGAATGTCCAGAAAGTAGGATATTGTTGGACTTTAACTACATGAACAATTATTAATTGGGTTATTGATAGGGTTTTGTGTGAGAAATGTTATATGTAAAATTTATTAGAGGCTCTATAAGTTTATTCACAAGAATTAATAGTTTAGAGATCCCATAAGAAGAGTAGTACACCAACACCATTTAGTTTTAGGATTAAGAAGTAGAAGTATGTTGGCTATAATTTTATTGGGTGGATGGTTGTGTTCAATAGATTTAACAAGGTTGAATTTAATAGGTTTTGGAATAGTGTATCATGATGTCAGGTTGACAGATGCATGATGAATGGTCTGAGTTCATTGGAAGTAACTACAACAGCGGGACCAGTTTGATTTAGAAGATGTATAAAATTAGAAATATAAGTTAATAAATGATGAATATGTATACCTAAATCATATACTTGGGGACTTTTTCATGGTCTAGAGGATAGATTGTGGTTGACTAAAGGGGATTTGTTCACTATCAAAATGGATTTTTAGAGCTGCTAAAGTAAGAAGAACAATTTTATGTGTTTCATGAAATTTTATGATGGGGTGTGGAACTATATCCAATAAAATAGAAAAGATATATTTTTAATAGCCATTAAAGTTAAGTGGAGATTAAATTAACCTATTAACCTTGAGTTGAAAGTCATTGCAATGGATGAAACTTTATATTAGAGGTTTCTCATGTTAATAGAGGGAAGTTGTGATTGGGTGACCATATGAGGACTAACATAAATAGTGGAATGTACCACATGTGAAAGATACTAAATAATTGAGTAAGAAAAGATAAATCCTACTGATGGGTATGGTAAATTTTTTGATGGAGGTGACTTCAGTAGTATGAGAACACTTTTACACATCTATATACTTAATGGAGGAAATTCCAGAAGAAGTTATAAAATCACTTGAAGTAGTACATTGGATACATATTCTCTATAAGATGGTGTTAGTTATAAATATTTAAAATAATTGATTAGGGTTTTTGATATTTGATAATCTATAATAACTCATGTTTCAATATTTCTGTTAGAATGAAAATATATACATCCATTCTCTTATACCCATAGAGCACTTTGTCTGAAGCAAATAATATTTGTGTGCATTGTGCTTATCACTTTTTATTTATTTTATATGTTCTTTGTTTTCTTTTTCATGTGTAAATTCATCATAAATATGATCTTTTAGTGGATATAATTTTATGGTGGATGAATTTTGAAAATGAAGATGAGGTTATTGGACTTCTAGTTATGGTTTCAATGCCACGGGGGATGTATAATCAAAATCAGGAACTTTTTCCATTGTTTTAAGTTCCTCTATAATAAATTACCAGGAGTAAGAACTTAAGGTTAGAATAAAAATCCACCCTAATCCTCAGTGCCTATTAGGGTGGGGGTAGTAAATGTAGCCACCAAATTTTTTTACGTGGTTTACCACAAAGGTAAACATTCAAGGAGTATACACACTATGATTTACTAGTGTAAAAAAATACTTCTCAATGTATGTGATATTAGATCAACATAAGGCTCTCTTCCAACCTAAATTACACTAACTAAATGTTCATATCCATGTACTAATTTAAGGAATATATTTTGGAAGTAATATATATTTATATATATTTTATAAGAAATATTCATACAATATTCTAACACTAGATCAACAAGAGAGATTTACATTATAATATAGATTCATTTTACTAAAACTGTATAACCCATAACGTTCTTCACAATATTATATCATCTCTCAAAATTTTGGTAGTGAAACAATTATTTCTAACCTCTTTGATGTCCACCCTCTCTAATTCCAATAACATTTCTTTTAAAAAATATTTAAAAAAAATTTACAAGTTTTCCTCTAAATTTTTTCATATTTAATAAGTTTATCAGGATTCCAAACCGTCTAGAAGGGTCTAATTAAATTTCCTAAAGATCTAGAAAATCACACCATATATAAAAACTATATGAGTTTATAAATTAATCTATAATTCACTAAATTAAGACTGAATATTAATTATTACAATGTAATTTTATTCCAAAACTTGATGGTTTGAGAATCATGTCATGATTCGGAATTAAAACTTCAAAAATTAGGGTATTTAAATCATTATTTAATAACTACCCAAATTCATTTTGTGGTAACACATTATGTTATATCAAAGTTGTTAAATCTCAAATGAATTATGAATTTCACATAAAATTTAAAATATGAGTCATAGGCCAAAACATAAACCAATTTTTTATATGGATTCCCATTATGGATTTACTATATGGGTTTAAAAATATACTTGAATTACTACATCATCTCACCATAATTCGTGGTATAATTTGCATGTATTGGGGCATGATTTTCACTTAGAAAAAAATCCAGCTATATGAGACCATTATATTGTGTTGTAAAGTTTAAGCCATCATATCATGTTCTAAACACTTCCTCTACATTTAATCATACATAAAACATCTCAAAAAATGTTAGTTTACCCCCATGGTGTAATATTTGAATGACAATTTCATGAAATCCACAATAAAATATTAAGGCACAACTATAAATATATTAGATCGAATTTTGTCTTCTTCATAAAATTGACTAAATAACTCTCAAGAACCACACTAAAATTATTCATGGTTCTAAAATAGTAATAATATATCTAATAGGGCTTATGATAATAAACACATTCAATTATGGTCACCTTTCAAATAACTCCTCTTGTATATCCATGATTAAAATACTCACATTGACATAGAATCCTAAATTTCCCCTATATTACCTTAGGTTCCAAAATTACCCCCCTTTGGGTTTGATTAAAATAATTTATATATTGAATATCAATAATGAAATTATATACCTAATGATCCTATAAAACTAAACTGTAATAGTATAACTCAATAAAAACTCTATGTCTACATGATCAATTATTAGTGTAGAATAAAAGGTATCAAGAGATAATTTTATTCCTCAATGAATAGATTTTAAATTCCTATTTAATAAAAAAACATTCAATTTAATTTTGATCTCAAATTTCCCAAATTTATAAGTATTTCATGAATTCATTCGCCATGGATTGTATCTCTCTTGACTCTTCCACCAATTACTCTCATGTATAAATTAATTCCACTTAAATGTATAATTCTACCCCTATATATGAATATTCTACTAGTAATCCACTTATTGATATTAAAATGTTCTAATAATGCTATATTTCCACTTTTTGACCAATTTGATCACATAAAACAATAATTTTTATTTTTATTAAAATATCAAATTTCACTAACCTATATATTTTCTATGAATTCCCCCCATTCGATAATAAATTAAAAGTGTTTAACATACCAAGAATTAAAAAAAAGTTACTCATTAAATACATATAGGGGGAGGGTATTTCCAAGCCTCCACAATATGAGGGAGGTGGTTTAACCTAAATATTAAACGGATTATTTTAAAATTATTGTGTGGACAATGGTTTAACAAATATTCCCATCACTTGTTGATATGTTCTAATGTGATCCTATTTTGTAACTATTTACTGAGGTTGTGGTCTAAGTCCATGATACATTCATCCCATGGTCATATGATAGCCGATCTCCAAGGGTTGCATTGGACATGGTGGTTTGGAAACATCATCAAGGCACTTTCTCTATGGGCACATGTTCCTATAGCGATTGGCATGGCCCAAAATGTTCAACTTCAATGGGTACTCAATCTTATGTCAGTATTTTTTTTCTCTCGAGATTTTATCATTATGGGAACCAAAAAACATAAAGATAGGTTCTTTCTATACCCATACCATACTCTTCCTATATGGGACATCTGGTTCTCACATCAAACAATGAAAATAATTGTGATCACCCATGGCCATAGGTTGTTACTATGGGTGCCTATCACATCCATTGGGTTATTTTGAGTTATTTTACCCTTTATTTTTAGAATTATCTTTATTAATCAGGTTTAATAGGTGGTTTTGTTATAAGTGGTGGTTTTTAGGCCGATCAAAAGGAGGCTCATGATTGGAATCTCCATAATTTCCTCCAGACCGTGCGACTATCCAGATCTATAAAAACATTGAAATTCAAATTTGTTCCTCCATGATTACAAAAATAAAACACCCATTTACATCCCCATTCAGTAT
Source organism: Viscum album (assembly GCA_963277665.1). Taxonomy (NCBI): domain Eukaryota; kingdom Viridiplantae; phylum Streptophyta; class Magnoliopsida; order Santalales; family Viscaceae; genus Viscum; species Viscum album. Next base: position 2,011,352,824 of record OY728125.1, read on the forward strand.
TCCAAATTCTAAGTACACCTACATCTCTATATCAACCCCATTTTCTCCAAATATAGGGCGTTTTGTCTTGGATATTTCAATAAATTATCAAATATGCTCCCCCTCTCTTCCATTTTCCCTTCTTACTGGTTCACCTTTATTCTTTCATGAGCTCAATGTTCTCTAATGGATAGTTAGGCATAAATTGGGTTCAATATTGTTTATTTTGGTTGGATATTGGGGGAATTTATGCGATTTTAGCTTTATAGAGTGTCTCTTGGGTGAATTTGTTGTTAACAACCAGTTATGTGTGATTTCCAAGAAAGAGGTAGGTGGTTACATGCATGTAATTATTTTAAAACATTATTATGATTTCTTGGGTTTTAAAAATGGTTTCATGAAATTTTTTGGGTGGCGAGAATGGTGTTTTCCATGAGTTTTCGTGTGATTTTAAATGTTTCATAATGATTTCCCCTTTCCAAATGGTTGTTTTCATGTGTGGTTATAAATTTTGGTATTATGATGGTGCATCAAGGGATTTAATTTCAAATAGAGATTTGAATAGAGAACATGGGAATTCTAGGTATCATAGAAGGCATAGTAGGTCTAATATATTAAGTGAGTTGGTTGGTCTAAGGATCAATCTCCCTAATAGGATTACATGACACCATAAACTAAATTTTTTTGATGGAGATTAGTTGGCTCGAGTATGAGACATACCTTTGTGTCCAAGATGTGATAAAAAATAGTACATGGATCACAAGATCTTGATAACCTTAGTTACATTGGTGATTTACTAGGATGTGTATTCTATGATTACCACAATACCATGTTTTACTATTCTTTTAATATTTTATACCAAAGTATGTTTGTAGTTAAATTTTATCTTTTCTTTTTCTTAAAAACCAGCATGCTACATTTTCAATTAATGTCATTGTATGGAATCATTTTTTGGTGGTATCATATTAAGAAATTAATCTCACACCTTACATATACCTTTGGGTGTATTTAGACCTTATCATGCTAGACCCAGGTAAATGTAGGTCTCCCTGGTGGTGATGGTGGTTCTATGTGATAACGACTCTTATTGGGAAGGTGATGGAATTAATGTAATTGGGTTTTGACCCAAATATTGTATGGATTCATGTTTCTCTAGTTAGTCTCACTCCATTTTTGGTTATTTTGTCTTTGGTTTTAAATGTTAAATATCTTAATCATGTTTGTATTGTTTTCCTTTGATCTTTTTTATTTTTGATGTCAGTTATGATTTGAAGTATCATATTTATGGGTTTTTTATAGTTTAATCATATGGTAAAAATCTATTACAAAGGTTTTACTTGATGTTGGAGTCCTATTTTTTGGAACATGGAGATCATGATCACCCTTCATGAAATACCAATGTTTGAGTTAAGTGTTGGGTTGGATGGAAGCCTAACATGGTTTATAACAAAATATATTCAGAGGAAATTTTTCTCTTTCTTTTGGTAATTTTATTTGATAGAGTATGTATAAAAAATATCTAGGGATGAGTGGGCTTCAGTTCTAGTTTTTAGTGGGGTGTATGCCCAACACAACTCATGAATGTCCTTAGGTAACCATGGGATGTTCATGAATTGGTTTGACTCCTTCTTCAGGTGTGTTGCACTGGAAGCATATTATGAATGGACACTAAGCTGGGGAGATAAATTTAGATGGTTTTTTAGGGTTTTATATAGTTTTATTCTGATTTATATTGATGTTTAACTCATTTTCTTGTTGAAAATCATTGTGGGTGGTGTATTGATGGTTTCTTAGGTCTTGTTTATTTATGTAGAATTAAGGATCCCTAGATACTTCTCAGGTAACCACGTAAAGAAGTTAGTGTGAATTATCCCTCACCAGTTGATCAGAGATTAGTGGGAGTATTGGTTCAGGAAATTTGATATTTGGATCAAGGAGTAGGCCCTGGTCATTATCATGACAATAAATCCTAGCCTCTTCTAGAAAAAGACAAATCCTAAGAGTTCCTTATAGACAAGCCTCCTTTCTTCCAAGGTAGTACATAACCCTAATAAGGATAGTATTGGGTGGAAAAGTTTGAGATTATATTTATATTTCTTTATACTCTTCATGTGGTCAAGTTAAATCATGCTTCGTTCATGTTGGTAGGACCTAAACGTAGGATGAGTGACTGAGTGGTCTGAATAGGGAAATATGAGAAGATGAATTAGAAAGGATTCACAGTTTCCTTCAATGAGTATTATTTCTCCAAGACCTTGTATCTCACTATGAAATATGAGTTTTTGTATCCCCATCATTGGGATTTCACAGTGTTAGAGTAAGATAACCATTTTCCACAATTAGCCTATTTTGAACCTAAGGTGGTTTTTAATGAGAAATTAAATTCTCAACAATTCAAAATGTATTTGAAGATGGAAATTCAATCTCAGTTCTTAAATTGTAAGATGAATATATATTCAAAGGTGGTGTATCATTCTCATATGGTGGGAATTGATAGGGTAGGTATGTCTTGATTTTATAGGATAACACTACAAATGGTCTCGGAGTGCAATGGCACATCTGAGAATAAAAGGAATCTTGAAGATCAGAACGAGAAAGGTGGTGGTATCTCCAGCCACCCATCCCAACCAAATTCATCTACAACCAATAGTGGTGGGTCATTTCTGTGATTCCAGTGTGGAATGTTGAGGCACGTGTGGTCAGAATGTCCAGTTACACTTAGACCCTTCCTTCAGTGTGGGCACTTGGGTCACTTAAAGTGATTTTTTAAGGATGGTTCACCAAATCAATGTGTCATTTTATTCTTAGTGTAAAGGTAATTTCTGGATCAGTTCTATGAATCTAGGGCTATAGGTTGCCAGTTTTCTGGGCATGGTTGAAAAGAAAGATCTTCTTATTGCCAAAGTTATCTAAAAAAGGATCCTCTTGTCAGCAATTGATCTCATGCATTGGAAGACCCGAATCACCTACATATTATGGACTAGGTGCATATGGAGTAAGATGTGGGTCTTATAATCCTTGGAGGTAATTTTTTCCATCATATCATCTATAGTTGTCAATTTATATGAAATAAGTGTTTATAATTCGTTAATTTCTTACAGTCTTAGAGAAATATTGATTTTTTATACTAAGCTTATGCCTTATGCCATGGAGTTAGTTACACAACTTGGAATTAATATGAAGTATGTTTTCAAATGTTCTTCCAACACTCTCACTCTATCTAGAGTTAAATTTGAGTGGGATATCTGGGTTCTTGAAATGGACCTCTTTAATTTGATTCTGGGAAAGGACATGATTGTGAGTTTTAAGGAACAGATCGATTTCTATCATTGGTGAGTAACTTTTGTGGCAATGTATGGGAGTACTCAGGTCTTCCAAGGTGAATGAGATCACCAACAAAGGTTATCTAGACCTCCAATTCTAAAATTAATATGTTTTGTTTATCAGGTATCTTATATTTTGTTCAATGATGATGGTAGAGGTTTTGAGAATGGGTTTCCTCCTATAGTAGATCAGTTTCAAATGGTGTTTACAGAATATTTCTTAAAGTTACGTATATAATGGGATATGAAGTTCACTATTGACTTGTCATTGAGAAACAATAATATATATTCCCTTATACCATATTCTCCACCAAATTAACAGAATTAAATAAACATAAAGAATATTTGGAATCTACAGGATTCATTCTTCTGAGCATATCGCCTTGTGACTCCCTTGTGTTTTTTTATAAAAAAAAAGTTATATATACCTCAAGTTGTGCATTGATTACCAAAATAAGAACAAGATCAAAATTAAGAATAAATATCTCCTTCACCATATTTAGGAACTCTTTGATTAGATAAATTGGTAAATGTGGTTTTCCAAGATTGACATGTACTCTTGATATCATCATGTTGGGGCCATAGAGGAAGAAATTCCTATGAAATCCATTCAAAGAAGGTATTATACCATTGGGTAGTTGGTAATTCCTTTAATGTTGAAAAATTATTAGGCTTTTTTCCCAGTTCTTATTAACTGTGTATTCTATTGAAACCTTTAATACTTGGTCATGGTGATCATGGATACCATTCAGGTCTTTTCTAGGGTCGAGTAAGATCATGGGCACCACTTTAGCAACATTCTGTGTGTTTATATAGGATAACCACATAGCGTCATTAATCTCTCACTAAATATGACCACATGAAATGAACTATCCTACTAATGACTTAAAATTTGTGGAAGTAGATCACGATTTGAAGACATGACATTACTATCTCATTGGGGAGAAATTCATAGTCTACCCAGACAATAAGTGTTAGTATTTCATTTTATCAAAGAAAGACATAACTCTGAGGTATCACTGATGGGTTGAGTACGTTCGAGGGTTTGAACTTGATATTGTATATACCCTAGGAAAATTTAATTCTGTATCAGATTCCATAAGAAGGAAAATACCAGTGCAATTTGTAAAAGAGTCTGGTGATAAGTGGAATCTAATGGGGATTTTTTCCTACCTTCACCTAGAATACAAGGATCATAGTGGGGGCACATTCTTGGATAGAATTAATTTGATTCCATATCTTAGTGATATTATTCAAGAAGAGAATACTAACAATGAGTGGTGTTAGTGTTCAATGTAGCTTCTTGATGGTGGGGATTTTCCCAGTGAGTGGGCATTGTCTTCTGAGGGAATTATTTTCATTAAGGGTCCATTTTTGGCGACACTATATTTATAGAAGGTGGTGATCTAGTATAGTAACTAGAATTAGTGTGTTATTCATCCTGGGACCAATAATATGTTTTATGTAGTTTCATGATGGTTTTGGTGTCCAGGTATGATATGGTATATGGATGACTTTATATACAGAATCTACAATTATCGGCAGGTTAAAGAAGAGTACTAGAGGACCTCAGGTCTTCGTAATCCACTCCACATTCTTATAAAAAATGGGATAATGTCTCCATGGACATTATCAATGGATTACCTCATACATCCCAATGTATCCATTTGGGTGGTTATTGCCTGTCTGGCCAGGTCCTCCCATTTCATTCCCATCATAGATTCGAACAATGTGGATGAGTTGGCCTGGTTGAATATTGAGGATATTTTCAGAATTCATGGTGTTCCATCCGCCATCATTTCAGATAGTGACCCCCTTTTTACCTATCAGTTCTGAGAAGGACTTTAGAAGGTTATGGGATCACATTTCAAACATAGTATGACATGTCGTCCCCAAATTGTTGGTTATGACATACGGGCAAACCAAATTTTGGAATAGGTGCTTCATGTACACATGTTAGATTTTAGAGGCTCATGGGATAACATTTGCGGATTTGCGACATTTTCATATAATAATAGTTATCATTCCCCAATTAAAATGGCCCCCTTTGAGGTTTATTATGGTTGTCCATTTTAGCTGCCTCTGTTCTACATGAATGTGGGTGATACTTCTCTACTAGGACCAACACTTGTATAAGAGAAATTTTAGAAAGTCTAATTTATTTGTGAAAAGTTGTTGATAGAATAGAGGCACCACATGTCTTATGCCAATTAGTGGTTCTAAGAGTTGGATCTCTTAGAGGATGACTGAGTGTTTATAATTTTGACACCTCACTAGGGTCACCGTCATCAAGGTAATCCAGGATAGCATACATTGTGGTACAACAAACTTTTTGAGATCACTAGAAGAGTTGGTAAGGTGAAATAAAAATTAGAATTAACATCCCAGTTGATATTCATCCAAGACGTGTTCCATGTCTCCCAATTAAATAATTATAATCTAGAGCCATCTCATGTGATTAAATGGTAGGAATTCGAGTTGAAATATGAATTTTTTTGTGACTGAGCATCCAGTACTAATTTTGGATTAACAACTAAAATTTCATTGAGAAAAATACATACCATTTGTTTAGGTATTTTTGCAGCACATAAATGATGACCATGAGACCTTGGAGTTATATTATTTTGTTGAGGATAAATACTTGTATTTATTATCTGATTAGAATTTAGGTTGACCTTTTGAGGGTGGAATGTTTTCATAGTGGAGAGAATTTTCACATCCATTGGGTTATTTTTAAAGATTCAACCTTTATTTTTTTGTCTTATCATTATTATATGGGGTTTCTAGGTGTTTTTGAGAAAAATTGTGATTTTTAGGTTGGATGTAATGAGACACATAGTTGATGCATTTTTAGTAGAAAATGTGCACTGAACTAGTGTAAATCGGGCATGTAGAATAATGGAACTATCTATATAGCATGACCTAGGGCATGTGTGTATGGTTATTTCAAAGAAAACCATGTGATCAATATTGTGTAAATTTCTTGGCTTCATGGGTTGGTGCATGTGAATGTTCCCCAACCAAGAAAACCATCTGACTGATTTTCCTCTTGGATAGAGGTGCGACATGGTTGGCATAGGTTTTATTAGACCATGTGGCCAAACCATGTGACTTAACATATTATTAAAAACATTGGAACTCTCATTTTTAACCTTATATATTCTAAACCCAAATCAACCATGACTCTCCCCATTCATAATCCCCATCCCTTGGTATTACTCCCTCTCTTTCCCCTCCCTTTGGCTCTAAATCTTGGTTGTTTTGGCTGGGATTCTTCAAGAAACTATCAAGTAAACTTCTCATCTATTATATTTTCCCTTATTATTGGTTCCCCCATTTCTTCATTTTTGATTTATATCTTCATGAGAAGATAGGATAACATTTTGAATATTGTTTCCTTGATTTGGATATTGATGGTTTTGGGGTTCTTTTTCTTTTATAGGTACTCTCCTTGGTGCAGTTCTGGATTCCAACTATTTTTAGGTAATTTCCAACCAAGAGATCGGTGGTTATATGCATTGACATAATTTGATGATTGTATTTTGATTTCTTTGGTTTTAAAAAAGTTTTTATAAAATTGTGTGGGTGGTGGAAGAGGTGTTTTCTATGGGTTTTTGTGTCATTTAAATGTTTGATGTTGATTTTACCTATGAAAATAGTTGGTTGTCATTTGTGGTTTTAATTATTGGAATTGAGATTGTGTATCTTGTGATTTCACTCGATATGTGGATTGTAATAAATCAAATGGGAATATTAGGTATCTAGATGGGAAAACTAGTTCAAGTATGTTAGGCCTAGTCGATAGGGCCTAGGCCCAGTTTCCCTAATGAGATTATTTGATATCACTTACTAAAAACATGTAATAATGACTAGTTTTCTAGAGAAGGGGATAAATCATTGTGTACACGATGTGATCATAGAGATTATGAGGATACTAGGACCCATATAACCCTATTTACCTTAGTGATTTATAGTGGTTCTTATGCTATTCTAACTGCCAAAGTTTGTTTCTGGATTCTTTACCTCTTTTATGTAAAATCATTTTCAAAATTAAATTATATATTTTCATTTTCTTAAAAAATTCATGCTAGTTTATCTTTTAATTTCATATCATATAATCCTTTGGGTGGTATACTAATGGGAAATCTATCTCATAACCTATATACACCCTCAAATGTATAAAGACCTTGTCATGTTTGACCTGGGTAAAACAATGTCTCCTCATGGTGGTGATGAAGGATCTGTGTTCTAGACACTCTTATTGGGTAGGTGTTGGAAGTGATGGCATAGGGTAGTGACCCAAATATTTAAAAGAGGCTTGGTTTTCTAGGATATATCCCTCCCTTTTTGTTTATTTTGGATTTGTTTACAAATGTTGAATGATTAATTGATATTTATAGTGTTTTTCTTTGATCTCTTACTTTTTATATATTGGTTATGATGTGAAGTATCATTTTTTGGGTTTTTTATATTTGATTATTGGGGTAAAAAATAATTCCCAAAGGTGTTACATGATTCCTCGGTAGTAGTTTTTTTCTCGTGGGGATCAGGAACTCCCTTTAGGCTATTCCACGATCTTGGTCAGGTGTCAGGTCGAATAGAAGCCCAGACTAGTTTGTGGTAGGGACTATCATCTTATGTGTGGGTTTTAACGGTAGTAAATCCCATATAGGTCCATGAATTTTTTTCTTGTGGTTGTTCGGTGATCTATAAACATGATTTTGCAGACTACGGATTGGGATGTGTGGTCGTGGAATAATTTTTTAATATTCTATATTTTTAAATATTCCAAAAAATCTTAGTATTTTTCAATGTTAAACACTAAACCATAATCAAAACTACTAATATTACCCAACTATAACATCTAAACATGTGACATATTGTTTTGTTAAAATTCATTACATATCACAATAAATCAAACCTTATAACCTATATGTTTAGTGTATTTCGATTTAATATACGTAAAAAATTTATTTTACAAAAATTATCCAATATATCTCCCAAATAATGTTCACAAAATAAACCATTAATGGCATAAAATACATAGTACTCATTATTATTACATAGGGAATAGAAACATAAGAAAATAGATTCTCTGATCCCTTGAAAGGGGTGAACATAAGAAATATCAATAAACTATCTTAAGTGAGAATAATATGAACATGTGGGTATGAGAATATAATAAGGTTATATGAACATAACATAATGAAATCATAAGAAATAAAACTAGGATCATAAATTTTGAATCATGGAATAATGTTTTTGACATGACATGTAAAATGTGGCATATGAATGAGGAATCATGAGGCAATTATAATAATCAACATAAGTATAACATAACATTGTGAGATAACATAGTAATGTGCTATAATAATGTGAAACATTCATAAGAATATAAAATAATTTATTATATCAAGTATCAATACTAATACCATCAACACATAGTGGGTAGAGTCTTATAATGGATTGAGATCACTCCTCGATCCCATAGAAGTTATAACATTATATATAAGGATTTTCCCAATAAATTGGGGGCACATATAATTCTAGGACCACCAATCACATAATTATAAACCATATATCTATGTACCACATGAACATGAAAGAATTAATTATTCCATCATAAATTTATTACTCTATAAGAAAGAAATGATTTTTATGAAAATTTCCACAGTAAATGATCCAAATAAATTCAAATAAAAAATGTGGATAGTATCATTATAACATATCAATAGTGAAATATAACGAATATTAAATGATATTTATTTATAAGAAAATTCATATATAAGATTTCTAGAAAATTTATTTTAAAAATAATAAAACATATAATTTTGTTTTTTGGTAATTTTTTAAAAAGTAAATAATTTATAAAATATATTTTTATAAAAAAAATAAAATTAACTTTTTTTTAGAGAATTAGGGAAATTTAGTACAAAAGCTTATTAAAAAGCCTAAAAATTGTGGGAGAAGTTTATCGTGAAGAAAAGGGTCAAAAATATTTCTTTTACACTTTTTTTAAAGAAAGTAATATAAAGCAACATTAAATGATAATATATGTTGGTATAAGGAAACCCCTAAAATGATATGAAAAAAACATGAACATTGAAGAGAAAGATTCTCAATTGAAATAAATGTTAAGGTTAGGTCCACTTATAATAATCAATTTAATTAAATTGCAAACCAAACAAAGGTGAAATGGTATTTATTCTTGTAAAACCCAGTTATAACCCGAGGATAAGAAAATAGATGTGGTTTCAAGGAGAAATAGAATAAAATTTTCCTTGATATAAAAGTAGAAATAAATAATTTTAATTTAAATGTGAGATTGGAAAAAAACCCTTATCTTTACTCTTGAATTCAATGATATAACCTTAAACATATATATAATAATGACATCCAAATTAATCATGTATTACATAACCTTATTCATATATATTACCTTTTATTCCCATAAATTATAATAATTAATTATGCATATATTTTTTAGTTACTATTTATTTTCATAACCATATGTTTGTAATTTTGATCATTCCATACTAATTTTGTAATCATGATGATGATAGTCATTATATGATAAAATTTCCCTTATTTAAATAATAAAAATGTTAGTGGAATTGTTTTGATTAAATTATGTAATGCCCCGACCCCAGTTACCCAGAGTCGGTGCATTATTGCGTAACATTAGCATGATCACAGAAGATAAAGTCTCGAAGGACCGATTAGTTTAGTAGTCTTGAAAACAATAGATACATTCATAAGTCTTACATTACATAATAAGGTAAACCAAAACTAAAAAAACATCCAGTATTCATATCCCCTCATACTATCCCTGAAAGTCATTCATAATATACTTCATCACATCCTGGAAAAATTAAAACATTGAAAGGTGTGAGCTCAGATGCTCAGTAAGGATAACAATATAGCAGAAAATTTCATAAATAAACATAAATATTTAAGGCAATGTATAACTAAAAAAAAAGAATTTTAAACTTTAACTTCAGCATAATATGGAAAAAATAAAATGAAATAATTCCATTTACTTATTCACATGGATATTCTACTAGTCAAATAATCACATGCAATGTCAATAACCACTTTCATAATGATGGAATGCATAATGCTAGACTATCATAACCATGTATCCAAGGCCTCGTGACAAGACTACAAATAAGATTTTTTCAAGGCCTCGTGCCAAGACATTAGTTTGTCTCATGAGACCTACCGATGCATCGAGGAGCTATGGCAGGCTCCACCTGTCCCTTATTAAGTCCAATGCATTCATCATATGAATAGGTATAAACATATCATAAACCAGAACATAATCTTATCACATAAAACATGCATAAAGGAAACATAAAATTTCCACATTTCAATCACAAGATATCAATACAAAACATTGATATAATAAAAACATTATCAAAACAATTTTCAATACCAAAATAAAAGAAAATTAAAACTTTGTATTTATTTTTCATTAAAAAAACTTATGGATTGTAGAGGAAGCCGAAACACAAATAATGGTCACGGCGGCAGAGAAGTCGTTGTCTCTGTATACGTATGAAAAAAAAACATTCCTTTTTGTTATTTAGTAAAATGCTTCATATAAAAAAGATTCCTTTTGAATAAACGTAAAAGTTAAAGGGGTTTATACACCATAAAAAAGATAGTTATATATAAAACAAAATATGCCTCAATGAAAGGAGATTGAGACGGAGTCCCTTAAAAAGATCATTTTTTTAAATAAAATAGATCTATTATTTGTATTCATGATATGTACACATAAATAAACAACAAATACAATATTGGACGTAATAATATCATGACACAATTTGAAATTAGGAGATTAACCCAAAGAATGGAAATTGGGTTAAGAAGTTCCCTTACCTCGTATCCGACTTGACTCGATCGTTCTTTAATCTCCTGAATAATAAAATAGAGTTAATTTATACATTCATAAGAACACTTTTCAAGTTAATTATTCCTTTTTTATCACTTATTACCATGTTATAAACATTAAGTAATTATTTATGTTAATAACGGTCGTTTTGTTGATCTTTGGTACTTGAGTCAAAAATAACTTCTTATAATTACAAGTTGTTCATGTGGTAAAATATCCATTATATCCAGAATTATATTCATGACGTAGAAATAATATATATCATATATATCCAGTATATACATGCATTTATAATAATACATAATATTTAGAGATAAGAAATGAAATGCACCGTTCATGGAGACGGTAAGCCATACGTACGCATGAACGCTAATTTCATTTCTATTTCTTATTTAATGGAATTAAAACTAAATGAGATATATATATATATATTATAATTAAAATATAATATATATGTTATATAGGTCACATAAGTTCATTAATTTCATTCTTTAAACATTGCATGTATTGCATGAACGAGTCACATCACTTGAGGGGGTGGTAGTCCACACTTCCTCAAATGAAATTATCGCATTTTCACAACATGAAAAGCATAAAGGTATGTTTTAAATGTAAAATACAGAAGAATATAGAGGAAATAAATATAATATAAATCATAAATAAATATAGTTCCAGCATAATGGCCACCATGAGAGGTGGTAGGAGAAGATAGAACAATCATCATTTCGTGAGGCAGTAATTCACCATCCACAGAAACAATATGTTATTTAACCATTAGACGGAGGTGTGTGTAAGTGTAGCTCGAATAATTATCATAATAACACCCTAGTATATTGAAGATACTGGTGTTGTTACAAAATAAAGGAATAAAAAGATTTTAGGGGGTTGGAAAAGCAAAATAAAACAAAATAGAACAAGTGAAGACATTACCTTTAAATCGGGTAACTCTTTTTGATTTGATCCAAAGGCTTCCTTGGGAAGACTTATGCTCAAATTGAGGCTTCTAGGAGTAATATATTGAATTTTAGAGAGTATTTGGGCAGAGTTTTTCCGAGCCAAATGGCTTGAAGGTGTGAATAAGGTGGTAGAGGTGGGGGCCTTTTATAAGAGGAGAGGAGGGGCACTCTTGGAAACTCATGAAATGTTACATTATTATGAAGTGATTTTCGGATTTCAAAGGTCCCACAATTATAAATTTCCAGGATAAGGTGATAAGGGTTCTAAATCTTCTCATCTAATAGGATTTTGACAAGTTTAAGTCCTAGATTTTACATTATATTTTTATTTTATTTAAATCGTTAATTAATGATGTCATCGCTGCATCATAATGGTGTCATAAATAATTTAATTTATTTAATGTATAAAAATTATAAAAAAATATAATGATTTAGGAAATCTTTTTATCTTTCCAATGAATATTTATAGTCTAAAAGTTAACTTATATAACCTCATGTAATAATTGTTTTAGTAAAACAACACATGTTTGTGACAATTTTATTTTTACTTTAAATAAAAAGTTATTAATGTCATTTTCTTACACAAGTGGCTCCATGGGGTCCCCAAGTTGACACATGGATTGTCTTGTTCGGACATGACTAATCCAATAAGGGTAGGACAAGTGTAAAAGTAATTTTATTTTATTAAAACATTATATTTACCATAAAGTACACTAATTACCTTTAATTACGATTAATAAAACTTAAAAGTAACCATTCACCAAAAATTATTTTAATCCCATTGAACCACATTTTACTTTCTAATGACAATTATGTATGTCGGATTTTGGAAATTCAAATCACAGTGGTGGTAAAATTTCATTTAAACGAAAAATCAGTTTTTTAACTACCACTTAGTAGTTTCACTATTCATCAAAAAATCGATGTTTTTTAGAACAATACCAAAAATTCACCCTAATATATAATTGATATTCAGAATTCGAAAATGATGTCTATTTTACAAAATTCCAAACATATATGTTGCATTAATTAATTTTATAATTAATTCCCGCTGTCAAAACAAATAGCGTGTTTTTAAGAAACAATATCAATCAAAAGATTGACAATTGTTTATGTCCAATTTCAAAGTGAAATTAATTATAATGACCAACATTGGATAAAATGGTAAATATATATTCTAATTATACTTTAAAACCACTCAATAGTATAACTTATCACTATAAATTATTTTGATTAAAAAAGTTGTTTTTAAGTATTTTTACTATTCATAGAAAATTGGAAGTTTTCAGAAAATCACAAAAAATTCAACATAGGATAATTTTGATATTCCGAATACAAAAATTAAGTCTATTATGAAATATAAAATTTATATAATTTCAAAAAGTGGGTATTAATATTCATAACAGCTACTTTGATTGGTCGTGGTGTGTTAGAATCTCGAATTTGTGTATAATGCAAACTATTGCATTATTGAAAGAGAAGTGTACCATGGAAGCTTGGGGTGTTACATTCTCCCCTCCTTCAATAAATTGCATCCTCGAAATTTGAAAATTTTCTTTGAAAATAAAAGGTTGAAAATAGAAAATACCTTTGTGGAAAACCCACATCAGAAATAGGGTTAATAAAAATATAACTTTAAAAGAAAGAAAGAGAAGTACACATGTCACTCGAGATAGCCCATACTAGGATTTTATGAAAATATGGATATGGAGGGAAAAAATCATCAAGGTATGATGGAGAGTTATAGAAAACAAGATTAGGAGAAAGTTAACCACAAGAAAATCACAAACTTGTGATTGGTTAAACATTCATTGAATCCCTAGTTGGAAAAGTTAACCGACAACGTTTTTGTTTTATGTTACATTTCATAATGTTAAGGAATTTATTTATGAGATTTACTAAGAATGTAAGGAAACATATTAACTTGTCATGTAGACTTTCATTATTTAATAAACTTTTACCACAAACCCATATTTCACTCCAAATGGTAACAGAACTCAAAAATATTCTATTTATTATAATTGTATAAGGTTACAAATATTAACAAATACCATTTAGATTAGGAAAACTATTTTGTAATTACCAGGGACTTCTTGTAGGCTAGTGGTTGGTAATAAAGGTATGTGGCACTGTGGTTATGGGTTCAATTCCTGTAGCTTTTTCTGACACGACAGGTTATCCCCCAACCTACAGGTTGTCCTTTTCCTAAAACTATAGTATTATAATATTACAAAAATAATCTTCAGAAATTTTTTAACCTTAAATAATACTATCCATAGTTCAACCTAATCTATTCCAATCTTTATAGTTATCCAAAATACCTCTGTCCAGACATTCTCTAAAAGGGTCTCTAAATTCAAAAATCAATTCATCAGATTCCCCAAACAAAGTAAAGTTTCTCTTATTGTCACATACTAAAAATATGATTACCTTCATCATATTAAAATCTTAATGAAAATAACAAGTACTTCAGTACAATCCTTATATATATCACATTATTCTTATAACCAGAATATAATCCTTGAGTCCAAAATCACCAATACATTAATTATTCCACTTCAACTGTAGTAACAACATAAGATTGGCCTTGATCCCTTGGCCTTTTATGAGGTAAGTTTCTCTGACGCTTAGGACATTCATTTGCATAATGCCCCATTTCCCTAAAATTGTAACATTCAACATTGATATCTTATTTCTTTCCCTTGCAATCACGAGCCTGGTGACCTTTTTCTCCACATTTATAACAAACTCCCATTCATTTTAGGCATGTACTGGGGTGATTCTTCCCACAATTATCACATAATGGAAAATCCTTCTTTCCATTTTTCCCTTTATCTGTCTCTTGTTTCGCCATTCTCTTCTTCTCTTTCTTTACTTTGTTGTCATGAGACTTAGAGAGTTCCTTTTCTGTCTTGATAGCACACGAGACTATATATTCATATTTTGTGAAAGATTGTGATACTAATGCTCAACGGAGAAATGGTTTTAACCCATCAAAGAAATGATCAATCTTACTTCTTGGGTTACATATATAATCTGCAGTATACCTTGCTAACCTTGTAAAGTTGGCCTCATACTTTGCGACATTCTCATCCTCCTTTTGTCTCAGACTCAGAAATTGTCTTTCCATATCTACTCTATGGTCACGAGGGAAGTATTTTTCTAAGAAAATCTCTTTGGAATCCCTCCATTCCATATTAGATACTTCTTCATCTTCTTTCGTGTTTTGAATCAGCGACCACCATTGATCGACATCTCCAGTGAGCCAGTAAACTGTCATGACAACCTTCTCCCTTTCTCTACTCCCCAAGGCATGGAATATTTTCTCTAAAGAGTTTATCCATTGCTCAACTACTAATGGATTTGTACCCCTATTAAATGTTGGTGGTTGTTTCCTCATGAAGCGGTCTAACATTGATCCTCCACGTTGCGGATCAGGGTGCTCCATACGATTAGGGTTATTATTCATTACCTAAGTGAGTTTTCCTAGTATGGTGATAAGCTTATCAGCACCAGTTTTATCACCAGCTCCACTATAATTATCTTGAGAAAGAGGGAAATCCCTACATGGAGTGCGTGCATTGATACGATTTCCATTCCTCCCATTAGGAGACATTTCAAAACAATGGCATAAACTAGATTAGTTTATGAATCAAAATACATAATTCCATACTTGTAAAATACTTAACATAAATTGAACTATAATAATAAAAATGTTTTGTTTTAGGAAGTATATACTCATAAACCCTTCATAATGTTTTGTAAAGAAAATGAGAATTATCCTAAGCATATCCTCTGGGAGTGTCGTAACCAAGAGTGCAGCAAGGCCCGTTGTCGTGCACCAGTTCCCGCTCGAGTCTAGCTCAAACTAGTGTTTTCGGGTTTTACCCCTAGGTACATCTGTACCAGAGCTACCTCTACCTGCTCGTATCCAGACAGGGATGTATTTCTCAGAAAACTCACAAAATCTCTACTACAATAAAATTATAGGAAGTTCTTCTATACTAATCCTCAAAGCCTATCTTATGGCTATGTGCTCTAATCAGAGTTTTTCTAAATCTAGCTTCCAAGGTTAGTACTAAACTGCCTATAATACCAAATGTAATGCCTTGAAACCAGTTACCCAGAGTCGGTGCATTATTGTGTAACATTGGAATGATCACAAAATATCATGTCTCGAAAGACCGATTAGTTTAGTAGTCATGGAAACACTAGATACATTCATAAGTCTTACATTACATCATAAAGTAAAACAAAACTAAAAAAGCACCTGGTCTTTATATACCCATACATTATCCCTGCAGGTCATTCATACTATACTTCATCTCATCCTGGAAAAATTAAAACACTAAAAGGGGTGAGCTCATATGCTTAGTAAGGATAACAATACAGCGGAAACTTTCTTAAATAAACAAAAACATTTAAGGAAATGTATAACTAAAACAAAAGCCTTTTAAAAATGAACTTCAGCATAATATAGAAAAAATAAAATGAAATAATTCCATTTATTTATTTATAAGGATATTCTACTAGTCTAATAATCACATACAATATCAATAACCACTTTTATAATGATGGAATGCATAATGCCAGCCTATCATAACCACGTAGCCAAGGCCTCGTGCCAAGACTACAAATAAGATTTTGTCAAGGACTCGTGCCAAGACACTAGTTTTTCTCATGAGACCTATCGATGCATCGGGGAGCTATGGAGGGCTCCACCCGTCACTTATTAAGTCCAATGCATTCCTCATATGAACAGGTTTAAACATATCATAAACCATAACATAATTGTATCACATAAAACATGCATAAAAGAAAAAATAAAATTCCCACATTTCAATCAAAAGATATCAATAAAAAAATTGATATAATAAAAACATTATCAAAACCAATTTCAATACCAAAATAAAATAAAATTAAAACTTTGTATTTATTTTTCATTTAAAAAACCTTATAGCTTGCAGAGGAAGCCGAAACACAAATAATGGTCACGGCGGCGGAGAAGTCGTTGTCGCCGCATACGTACGACAAAAAAACCATTCATTTTTTTTATATAGTAAAACACTTCATATAAAAAATATTCATTTTGAATAAATGTAAAAGTCAAAGGGGTTTATACACCGTATAAAATATAGTTGTGTATAAAACAAAATATGCCTCAATGAAAGGAGATTGAGATGAAGTCCCTTAGAAAGATTATTTTTTTAAATAAAATAGATCTATTATGTGTATTCATGATATTTACAAATAAATAAAGTACAAATACAATATTGTACATAATAATATCATCACATAATTTGAAAGTAGGAGATTAACCCAATGAATGGAAATTGGGTTAAAAAGTTTCCTTACCTCCTGTCCGACTTGACTCGATCGTTCTTTAATCTCCTGAATAATAAACTAGAGTTAATTTCAACTTTCTTGTGAACCCTTTTCAAGTTAATTATTCCTTTTATATCACTTATTAACATGTTATAAACATTATGTAATTATTTATGTTAATAATGGTGGTTTTGTCGATCTTTGGTACTTTAGTCAAAAATAACATCTTATAATTACAAGTTGTTTATGTGGTAAAATATCCATTATATCCAGAATTATATTCATGATTTAGACATAATATATATCATATATATCCAGTATATACATGAATTTATAATATTAAATAATATTTAGAGATAAGAAACGAAATGCACTGTTCATGGAGACGGTAACCCGTACGTACGCATGAACGCTACTTTCATTTCTATTTCGTATTTAATGGAATTAAAACTAAATGAGATATATAAATATTATAATTACAGTATAATATATATGTTATATTGGTCACATAATTTTATTAATTTCATTCTTTACACATTCCATGTATTTCATGAACGAGTCACATCACTTGAGGGGGCGGTAGTCCACACTTCCTCAAATGAAATTATCGCATTTTCACAACATGAAAAGCATAAAGGTATGTTTTAAATGTAAATAATACTAGAATAGAGAGGAAATAAATATAATATATATCATAAATAAATATAGTTCCATCATAATGGCCACCATGAGAGGTGGTAGGAGAATATAGAACAATCATCGTTTCGTGAGGTAGTAATTCGCCATCCACGGAAACAATATGTTATTTCACCATTAGATGGAGGTGTGAGTACGTTTAGATCAAATAATTATCATAAAAAAATTCTAGTATATTGAATATACTTGTGTTGTTACAAAATAATGGAATAAAAAGAGTTTAGGGGGATTGAAAAGTAAAATAAAACAAAAGAGAATAAGTGAAGACATTACCTTTAAATCGGGTAACTCTTTTTGATTTGAGCCAAAGGCTTCCTTGTTAAGAATTATGATAAAAGTGAGGCTTCTAGGAGTAATAGAGGAAAGTTTAGAGAGTATTTGGGCAGATTTTCGATGATACAAATGGCTTGAAGGTGTGAATAAGGTGGTAGAGGTGGGGGCCTTTTATAAGAGGAGAGGAGGGGAACTCTTGGAAACTCATGAAATTTTACATTATTATGAAGTGCTTTTCAGATTTCAAAGGTCCCAAAATTATATATTTCTAGTATAAGGTTATAAGGGTTCTAAATCTACTCATACAATATGTTTTTGACAAGATTAACTCTTATATTTTACATTATCTTTTCATTTTATTTAAATCGTTAATTAATGAGGTAATCACTACATCATCATGGTGGCATAAATAATATAATTTATTTAATGTCTAAAAATTATAAAAAAATATCATTATGTAGGAAATCCTTTTTTCTTTACAAATAATATTTATAGTCGAAAATTTAACTTATATAAACCTGTGTAATAATTGTTTTAGTAAAACAACACATGTTTGTGATAATTTTATTTTTAATTTAAATAAAAATTAATTAATGTCATTTTCTTACACAAGTGGCTCCATGGGGTCCCCAAGTTGACCCATGGATTCTCATGGTCATACATGACTCATCTAATAAGGGTAGGATAGGTGTAAAGGTAATTTAATATTATTAAAGCATTATATTTACATTAAATTACACTAATTACCTTTAATCGCGATTAATAAAACTTAAAAGTTACTATTCACCAAAAATTATTTTAATCTGATTGAAACAAATTTTACTTCCTAATTACAATGATGTATATCGAATTTTGGAAATTCAAATCACAGAGGTGGTAAAATTTCATTTAAACAAAAAATCAGTTTTTTAACTACCACTTAGTGGTTTCACTATTCATCAAAAATCGAAGTTTTTCAGAACAATACCAAACATTCACCCTAAGATATAATTGATTTTATGAATTTGAAAATGATTTCTATTTTAAAAAAATCCAAACATATAAGTTGCATTAATTAATTTCATAATTAATTCCCTCTGTCAAAACAAATAGTGTTCTTTTGAGAAACAATATCAATCAAAAGATTGACAATGGTTTATGTCCAATTTTAATGTGAAATTAATTATAATCACCACCATTGGATAAAATGTTAAAAATATATTCTAATTATACTTTAAAACCACTTAATAACATAACTTATCACTATAAATTATTTTGATTAAAAAATTTGTTTTTAGGTAT
Organism: Viscum album; assembly: GCA_963277665.1. Lineage (NCBI taxonomy): Eukaryota > Viridiplantae > Streptophyta > Magnoliopsida > Santalales > Viscaceae > Viscum > Viscum album. The sequence goes on from OY728125.1 coordinate 2,011,372,554, forward strand.
TTTTATTATTCATAGAAAATTGGAAGTTCTCAGAAAATTACAAAAAATTCAACTTAGGATAATTTTGATATTATGAATACAAAAATGAAGTCCATTTTGAAATATAAAATTTATATAATTTCAAAAGGTGGGTATTACTATTCATAACAGCTACTTTGATTGGTCGCGGTGTGTTAGAATCTCGAACATGCGTATAATGCAAGCTATTGCATTATTGAAATAGAAGAGTACCATGGAAGCTTGGGGTGTTACAAATTATTTATGTATTCCGATATTTATTTGATGAAAGGTATGGGTATGTTTGACAAGAATGGAATCCACGAAAAACATGTTTTAGAAAATTTATTAATAATAACAAGTTACATTAGAATTAACATGATATTTTGTTCCACCATTATAGGAACATGTTCATGAAATAAATAACTCATTAATGATATATATTATCAGTATGAATGTTTTAGTACTCATTCAAGTTAGAAAAAAATATATTATAACATAATTCATATAGGTGGTTGAACCGAACCAAATAATATTTTTCTATACTAAGGAATGAGTAAGAGTACAGAGTAATGATATAGAAACATCATTGATGGAACACATAAATATTACATTATTATCCAGATTTTAATCACATCCCACTAAAATTATTTATTTATATTCAATGAAGCAACCCAAGATAAAAATACATAAATATTATATTGATATAATGGTTTAATTAATACATCTCACAAATAGATTCACAACCCCTGAACCTAAAGGTTTAGTGTCTTAGAGACTAGAAACATATAAACACTTATTTTTCAAATATGTATGTTTTTCTCCATAAACTAAATTTTCTATTAAACATTCCATGAGAAATAATAATCTTAAAAAATTAGGAAAGTGAAAAACATAAGAAGGGGTTTTCTCAAACACTTAGTAAGGAATAACATATAAAGGGAAAAATAGTTTGATCATAAAAATATGGGAAAGCATGAATACAAAAGAATATATGATTTAAAAGAACATATCATTAAGTATTAACTAAAAGTATAAAATCTATTCATACCATCTCAAATGATAACACCTTTTCCATTTCATGAGAAAATAAAACATGAATCATATAACATGAGCCATAGAATATTGGAAAGAATATATCATGATCATAATCATAGGATATATTATTGTTGTGAACCTGGCTACCCGCCAACTTGTTTATATATAAAATTTTTAGTAGAGATAAACACCATCACACTCACCCTTTTTAAACCGATATAATCACTAACCTATTCACATGTAAAATTATAAGTGCAACTAAACACCATTTCCCCCACCCTTTGTAAACTATGCTAATTGATAACCTATTATGGTAATATTTAAATCTCATGAGATATAAGAATTTATCCAATGCACTAATTGGAGATATAGGTATAACCCATCTCTTAATCCATAGAATTTCATGCCACATAAAAATTAATTATATCATAAATAAAACAATAAAAAAATTTGGTCTCACATTATTTGAAAATAATCAATTTATAAATAACTAGTTGAAATACAAATTATTTAATTACTTTATCAAATGATACTACATAAAATTGCTTAAAAAATAAAATCAAGAGATACGAAAACTTTTTCACAAAAATTAAAAACATTCTAATATAACATATAAGTAGAACTATGAAAAATAACTCTATTTTAGGTATATCTTTTATTGACTGAGAAGAAATTGGAAGAATATTTTTTAAAAAATTTATTTATTTTAAACTATTCTACATTGTTTATAAAACAATGTTCAAAATAATTACAAAAATATTTTTGAGAAATTTTCAAAGAGACTATTTATTTTTTAAAATATATAATTTAGAAATAATAATTACAATTTATAATAAAATGTTTGTTAGAAGTTAAAATTTAATATCTTGAAATTGAAAACCATTTATATCAAAAAATTAACCTTTTATTTAAAACACACATAATTTGAAGAGTTGATAAAAAATATTTTAAAATTTTTTAATGAGATATTTATGTTTGCAAATATTTAAAAAATAGTATAATTCCAAATGTGATGATTTTTTTGGCTGAAATAAATAATATAGACACAAAAAAATTATTGGAAAATAAAAACATTTCTCATCAATATCACATTTTATAAAGAAAATAATCATGGAGGAATTCATAGATATTTACCAAAATTCACTAGAAAATAAATACGGTTTATAAAATAATATCATAATAGAGATTATGAGAGAAACAATTTAATGACAAGGTTCAATAAAGAGTTGTTTAACTCAATGAATAGTAATTTAGTTATCAAAATCCTTATGACTTTGGTAATATATGAATCAAAAAAATTGGAATCTTGAAAACCATATACACCTATAAATCACATTAATTAAATTCCATAGTATTAAAAAGTGAATTATTGTGTAGTATATAACCATATAGATAATAGATTGGTGTATGACATTAAAACAAGTCTCAATAAGAGAAATTGGGCTGAAAACCCCATACATAGAATTACAATTAACTTGGTCATGATTTTTCCTCTTGTATAAAAAACATAACTACTTTAGTTTTTTATTTGAGAAAATTTTCATGTCCATAACCTTGAATGATTATAGATTTGGTTAATCAGAATATGAAGATGGAAAATCCAGGATTGATTCTAGAAGCATGATGACTATGAAAAGGATTATGAAATTGATCAGTGAGATATAAATATATTATCACAATAATAAGGAGTCATTATGGTATTAAAACAATTATTATAAATATGCGTATGCATAATAAATTGAAACACATATGAATTATCAAAAAATACGTACTTGAATCAAAAGGGGGATGAGAACACTAACCTTGAAAAATAAATTGTAAAATATTGGTAGGACTCCATAAAACCCCAGAAAATATTTGTGAGGTGTTTATAGAGGGATTAGGAAGATAAATTTAAGATCAAGGAATTTAGTTTGGAGAAAAATGAATCAATTTTTGGGTGTGATATCCTTCAATAGTTTAGAATGTGGAACTATGTCATGGAAAACTAGAGTTAGGAAAGGGGTATGAATGGAATCATATTTTCATTAGGAGTGCTATGTGAATTAGGTGGAGAAATGGTTTTTGATTCATGTGTGTATTAATTTAATATATAAAAATTATTTCTAAAAGGTATAAGTTTCCATTTAATAATTAAAAATTCAATATTTCATGTTTACCCATATTTCCCTTTATTATACTTAATTAGAAATCAATCATTTTAATTACTTTATTTAAAAAATGCAAGAAGAATCATTTTAAATTTTTTATGTGATGAATTATAATTTAGGATCCATTTACTGTGATTCAAATTTTAAATAAGAGAAAACTAACTTAAAAAAAATTGAAAAATTGTTTATGTAGAAAAATTCTATTTTCAATCCTTAAGTGTTCTTAATATTATTTCCAATTTACTAATAATTAAATATTTTTTTATTATTTTTTATATATGTTTAAAAATCATATTAGAGTATTAATTTTTAAATTATTCATTTATTTTAAAAAAATAAACTATATTTTTGTAATCATAATTCTTTGGAATATAATAATTTTACTATGGTTACTAATATTTACCCAAGGTAACTTAATAAGAATGAATAAAAATAAGGTAACCTTATTCTAAAATTTGGACCTATAGATGTTAAATTTGAAATCAATTTATTTTGATTCAAAATATTTAATTGACAAAAATTAATTTTAGAAAAATTATGTATAATTTATTAAAAAAAATTGAGAAAATATTTTTTTATGATTAAATATATCAATGATTGGTTTTCAAATATATCGTAAAATTTAAAAATATATAATTTTACATATAATACATATATTTAGTTAATAAAAAGTTTATATATGTTTTAGGTTATGCATATGTCCAACTGATATCATAAATACAACAATATAATAATAAAAATACTATTTTTAATTGTTAACCTAAAAAGAAATTATATTAAAAAAATCATCTTAAACTAAAATGAATAAGAAAAAATACAAAAATGAGGTTAATTTATTCAAATATACATCATATAATTAATAAATTTTATTTATTTAAAAATATAAAATATAGTGAAAAACTATATTATCAGAAAACAAATTTTGATATATTAACTATTTCTAATTAATCTATTGCTAACATATCATGTTATTATTGAATAAAAAATAAACTTACTTCCTTGAAATAATATTCCATTTTATCTAAAATCGATTTTATAAGAGTAATTTTAATTTAACACAACTAAATTTTCAGAAATTATAAAAATTATAGATTTATCTATATATATAAAAATTTAATTACATTTTGATATAATCCTAATTTTTACTTATTAACCCCTTATGATGTCTCCATAAGACAAAAGGGTATGTAAGATCTAGTAACAGTTTCAATTAGAAGTTCAATTAGAATGGATGATTTGTTAATCTCTGTATATTTGATCCTCTCTCGTATATGGTTTTTTAGAAACCGTAATTGCTTGAGTTTGTCCAAGGCCTGGTCAAGGGAAATCCCCAACGAAGCTACCTCTCTTACAAGTATAAAAAATTGTCTTTACAAAGAATACTTATACTTCTAGATGCCCTTTCTTATTTATTTATTTATTAACATTATATTTTATATACATTATTTATACTAGTTAATTTAACACTTATTTTTTAATGGTTGTATTTAATATTAAAAATATATCAATGTCTTTTTGTTTTATTTTTTTGATTTTGAGATATTCTATTAGCATAAAAATTATTTATGGATAATATAAAGTGAAATATCAGGTCCTTACATTCTCACCATTTAAATAATTTTTATCCTCACTATTTAAATTATTTTATACTAATGATGTTATCTAAGGATATTTGTAAGATGAATCCTGATTTAATTTTATTATGTGGTATCAATTATTTCTAATTACTTATAATAGTAATAAACCCAATATTTAGTTTTTTCTTAACCATTTTAGTTAAATTTCTCTCATGATTTCGTGTTAAGACATATTTTTTTCTATGATTTAATATTTTATACCAATAATAATAGATTATTAAAAATTGGTTTAAGTTATGAAATTCATATACGTATTTTTACAATGAGTACACTAGTCAAACCTATCAATAACTATCAACGTTTTTTTTCTTGGTGGTGCTGATGGATAGTTGAGGTCGAATGATAAAGTCGATGAATAATGCACATTATCCACATGAGGCTAGTTGAGATCCATGTTTAGACCTCTTATGGCCCTTTCTAGAGTATTAGTCTCTAATGCACTGATATACTCCCTCTTTTTTATCTTTTTCATGTGTTTCAAACTTCAATAGATAATCAGCCACCTCTTTGGCCATTTGTTTTACTATTACTTAGCTTTAAATATATGTAAATCCTTCTTGGATAAAGGTTGATGGGGGTATTGATGCCTTTGAAAATCTACATTAGGTGGAATTTCATTCATATAAATAGGTACTTCCAATACCATAAGTATTTTCTACACATGACACATAGGCTCACATGTTCCATGGTATCAAATTTGATTCTAAATTTCCTACCAGACACAACATCACTATGTAGATTCCTTTTTCTATTGATGACTATGTCCTGTGAAACTATCAGTGGGGAATAGAAATTTCATTCTACATCCTAAATTGTCATGTTTAATTTATCTTATCTGGAAACAAATAGACATATTTATGGTGGTTGTGCATTGATGGATAACGAAGAAGATTCATCATGGTAATATATTGTTAGAGTGATGTTAGAACTTTTTATTGTGGTAGCTAGTTGTTGATTATTCCCATATCCATTTACAAAATTAATGATGTTATGGGTAATCCTACCACTATAAATTAATATAGAGTCTATGTTGAAATAGTTAAACTATTATGTTAAATAAATCTAATACACCTATACCAAGATTTAAATTATCATATTTAAATTTCAAAAAGTGACCATTATATAATTAGATATTTTACTTTACAAACAAACATCAGGGTGGTATACATAGAAAACAATTTAAATAGCTTAGGGTGGATAGAATAAAAATCTCAAAGTCACAATTCTAATGTTGAGGATTTATTTATCACAATATAACTATTCCTAATTTGGTGAACGAGCTACAAAATATTCCCTTTGTTGTGGTGGTTGTTCTTGCCTATCATAATTATCATACTTGAATTTTTTAGACAATCTTTTTTATGCATATATTTTCAATAATAATGGGATTAGACCATTGGTTGTGATTTTGGATACATGTTTCACACTTCTATCATGATAGACAACCTCTTCATTTTTCTATGAATATTGATGCTCAATGAGCCCCCTTCCACATTTAAAGCATCTTCTAGTACCCTTATGAAAATTAAGTCAGTTCTTATCCAATCATATTTAAAATATTGTAAATTTAAAATTCATTCATTTATCACCCTCATTACTTTATCTTTCATGAGACTCCCTCCATCATTTATTATGTGTGTTTGGTACTTGAATATGTTCACATTGTTAATAATTTTTTCAAGATAGCTAGTTTGGGATAACAACAATGTTTCTCATTTTATATCCCATTATGATGGTTTATTCATTGAGGTGATATTTGTGTTGTCCCTCACACCCATGGTTCTTTCTAGTTACAACCATTACTATAAAAAAGGGTTAAAATAAGTGAAAAACATTAACAAATTTGGAGAATTATCATAACCATAAGAGGAATTTTAACCTTAAAAGGCCTTATTCATTCACATTATAATGTTGAACTATAGTTCCTTTAGTTCAACTTATATAAATTGTAGTTTGACCTAGTTTACTTTATGTTGGGTTATATTATACTTCTGAAAACAATCCCTAAATTCACTAGAAAATCAATCCTACATAGAATTTCATAAATAATATATGATCAAAAAAATAATCTCCCTTGGGAGTTTTAAACTAGGTGTGTTGTTAGATAGTTTTTCCATGCACCTGGTGATGAATGACGTAATAACCAATACACCATTATTTGGGTTATTTCCCCTGGGTACAACTATTATAAGTCTTTCATCTATTTTTAATATCTATATATAGATATATATTTATAGGGAATACCATCTTCTCAAGATTATATAATATTTTATGATATAATCATATAAAAAGACACATATTAGAGTTTTCATTAATATTCTATAAACATAATACTAAATATAATTAAAGTAGTCTCAAAAAATAAATAAACCCTTCCTTAATACCAATTGAATCGACCAAAGAAAAACATAAATACCTATTACATTGATATAATGGTTTAATTAATACCTCTTAAAAATAATCTCACAACCTAAGGACCTAAATGTTTCGTGTATTTGAGAATAGAAACATTAAAAGAATATATTAAATATTTTAAACCCAAATCCCATATTATAAATAAGAAATAGGCAAAAAAAATCAAATATCTGTGAAGTGAATAAAAAGGAGGGTTTAACTCAAACACATATTAAGTTAGAACATATCTAAGGAAAAAAGGTTATATTATAAACATGTACAAAAACATGAATAAGAAAAAAATATTTGTTTTAAAAGAACATAAATCAATACGTTTTTACCCAAAGAATAATATATAGAAACATAATCTCAAATTATAACACTTTTACCATGGAATGATAAAATAAAACATGAAGCATATAACAAGATCCATCAAACATATAAATAAAAGTGTCACATTCATAAACATGATATTTCTTATTATTATAAACCTTGATACCCATCAACGTATTTAGACATAAAAGTTTTGTGTAGATATACACAATATCAAACTCACACTTTTTGAAACTATATACTCACTATCCTATTTAGAGGTACCATTTTGAGTAGACCTAAAACAATATCACTCCTAGACTTTGTAAACCTAGTTACTCACTAACCTATTAACAAACTATATCTATGTTATGAGATATAATAATCTACCCATTCAATTGGAGGGAAATATAGGATCCTCCCATATAATAATACATCCATTTCTATGCCACATTAATACAATCAATATATAATTAATTAATCTGTAAATGGAAAATGGGGTTCATGTTATATCCAAATCAAAAAATCCTAAATAATCCATGGAAAGAAAATTTATTTCATTGCATTATCAAATGGTAAGGCATAAAATTTCTTAAAAAATAAAATGAAGCGATAAAATGTTTTTTCACCAAAATAAAAATACATTATATATTAATATAAAAGGTCAATCATGAAACATAAAACTGTTTTAGGTATATATTCTAGTGACTAAAATGAATTAAAACGAAATTGTGTTTTAAAAACAATAGTTCATTAAAACATTTGTACATTTTTTCTAAACTAGAGTTTAAAATAGATTGAAAAATATTTCTGATAATATTTCAAAGATAATTTTTAATAATTTTTTTAAAAATATATTATATTTAAAGAATAATTTCATTGTATAAGAAAATGTATATTAGAAGATAAAATATAAGAGAATGAAATTGAAAGATATTTATATAAAAAAATTAAAAAAAAATTAGAAAACACATATCATTTGAAGAGTTAAGGAAATAAAATTTAAAATTTTTAATGATGAATATTATTTTATAAGAGAAAAAACATAATATATTTTCAAATAATAAAGAAAAATTTGGTGTAAATAGAAAATTTGTACATGGAAAAGAAAGGTTCCATAGAAAATATGATATTAATTTTTATAATCTTAAATTTTATATATGAAATAATAATGGAAGAATACATATATATATATATAATATAATTATCCGGAAAATAAAGTGGGTCAATAACATAATATCATAATAAGAATTATTATATCCAACTTTTTATGATAAGGATCAATAAATATGAGTATAAATCATTAAAAAAAATTAGTTATCAAAACCCTTATGGCTATATGAATCTTTGAATAAAATATCATTGGAAGATTGGAAAACATATGAACCTATAAACCCAAATAATTATGTCATTTAGTGTCACCAAAATACGTTTTTGTAAATCATATATATCGTAAAGATATTAAATTAGTGCATAACATTAAAACATATCTGAATAAAGATAAATTGAGATGAAAACCAATAACCTTAAATTTTCTTAACTTGGAATTTCAATAAGCTCTTATATAACTAGAATAACTATATCAGTTCCCTATTTCCTAACCTTTTAAAATCTATATTCTTTACTATAAATCAATTATAGGGATACAAATTAATGATTTTATAGTTCAGTATTTATAACATGAGTACAGAAAATCCAGGAATTCTTTTTATAGCATAACGACTATAGAAAAAGACTATAAAATGGATTAATGAGTGTAAAATATAGAATTTCATTAATAGGAAAAAAATTAGGAATGAAAAGGATCGATTATACACTAATTTTAAAAATATTCACATGGATATAAAAAGAATTATAAAAAAGGAAGTGCATGAATTTAAAGGAATAATGAGAGAATCAAAGAGTGATATCAACAGCATAAAAAATATACAAATATTTAATAGAATTTTTTAATGAAAGTGAATGGTTTTATATGATAAATGGGTAATTAATATTAATGTAAAATATTATGTATAAATATGTTTAATCATAATGAATTAAAAGTCAAAGGGATTATCAAAAAAAGTACTTGAATTAAAAAGGGGGAGAAGAACAACTACCTTGCTAGTAAATAATTGGGAGGGATTTAGAGAGGTATATGTGAGATAAATATTTCTTAAATACCATTATATTGGAGATATATTAGATAATTTGTGGGTGTGAGATCAATTTTTAGTTGAGAATAATGATAGTTCTCGTAGAAAACTAGAGTTTGGTAGAGGGTTTGAATGAAATAGCATGGGTGTTAGGTGGGTTCTCTAAATTATATAAAGTAGGTGTATAAATGGTGGGTGAGACATGTGGATTTTATTTTAATACCTAAAAGTTATTTCTATAAGGTTTAAGTGACCTTTTAATTGTTAAAATTTTTAGATTCTTTATTTACCCATTTTTACCATTATTAGTTTTGGTTAAAAACTGATCTTGGTGACTATATTATTAATAAATTGTAAGATAAATATTATTTCCAATTTTTGACATTATTAATAAAAAATTTGGATCCATTTTATGTAATTAAATTTCTTAATAGGATGAAATTAACTTTTATGTTAAAATTTTTCATTTATGAAAAACTGATTTTTTAGAAAAATGTCATTTCCTCCAATGGCCCAAAGGCCTTCATTTTTAATGATTTTGATAATCCACCTTTCAAGGGGTGAGGTGGAACCCTTTCAAGGACCATAGGCATAAGTATTACATGGCTCGTAGGCCTTAGAAGAATTCATATCCTGTAGGCTGCAAACATTACATACAACCTAGACTAACTACTTGGAACCGCTCCTCCTCAGCATCTTCATCGTGAAATCAACTCTCCACCTTCGCATGGCTATTTGGCTAGGCTTTCCTGTGCATGAATAGTCTTGTACCTATGGCAGGTTCTATACCCGCTCATTCTTGAAATCCATTTAGCTTCTGCTATGGTGGAAGCTTCTTGCTTCTCCTCCTTCTGAAGCTTGTTCCTTGTAGGTTGTCTAGTTTGTATTTGCGCTTAAAGTGGCCCAAATTCCTTGAGGTGGCTCGAATGAATTACTTAAATTAAGGCATGAGTGGCCAGAAGGCCATAAAAGTCCCAGGGACCAAATCGGTGGCCCGAAGGCCCAAACGAGGGAATATTCCTGGCTACTACAGTGCCAAACAGTGCCTACTACAGTTCTTGCTAAAGTACCTGCTAAATTTTTTTCACAGTTCCTGCTACAGTAATTATATAGTACCCGGAAATTATCCTCCACCTAGATTTGATCCTGGGTCTTTTGAATACACTTAAGGAGTCCTCACCAACTAGGATGAGGCTCATGTGCTAGAAAAATTTCATTTTAATCATTAAGTTTCACTAATATTATTTAAAATTTATAATAAATGAAATAAGTATTGATTAATTTTTAAATATGTTTAGACATCATATTGTATTATTTGTTTAAAATATATATGCATTTAATTTTAAAAATACAAATTTTTAGAAATGTATTATTCTTTGAAAAATAACAATTTTATCGGAGTAACTAATATTTACCCAAGGTACCATGATCTTTGTACCTAAAAATAAAGTGTACTATATTGGATAATTTAGACCCACATAATTTAAATTATAAATCTATTTATTATGATTCCATTTAACAAATTGATAAAAAATAATTTAAAATACTAATTCATATTTTATGTAAAATAGTTTTTAGAAAATATTACTTATGATTTAAAATATAAAACACAGGTTTGTAATAAAAAATAATATATAAAAATATATAATGTTACATATACGACACATATGTAGAAAATAAAATGTTTAATAAGTTTTAGAATATTATTATATCTATGTGATATTCTAAAAACACAGGTATTTTGAAAAAAATATATTTTAAACTATTTACCAAAAAATCAAATATTTTAAGAAAATACTAAAAATTTATCACAAGCTAATATGAAAATGAAAAATCATATAATGACGTAATTTTTTTTCAAATTCACAACCAAATATTTTTTATTTTTTTATTTAAAGTCATAAAATATATTAAAAAATGGTTTTAATGAAAAACTACTTTTCTCATATTAATAATTACTACTTAATATAATAATAATATAAATTATTATTGATAATTAAAAATAAATATATTTCCTTCATATAAATTCTCAAATATTGAAAAATAGTTTTTTTGGAGTAATATGATTTAGTAAAAATGATTTTATAGAAAGTATAAAATGTGATGATATATCTATACATATAAATGTTTTATTCCATTTTTTATACAATTATAATTTCTGATTATATAAGAACTTATTATATTTATGAAAGGACTATAGATTATGTAAGATCTGGTAATAGTTCTAGGAGGTTGTTCAACTAACAAGGATCTTGTGAAAATATCAAAAATCATGGAATTATCCTGTATGTAGTTTCGATCAAACTGTAATTAAACAACATTGGCTAGGGCATGGCCATGGGAAAACCCTAGAGAAGCTACCTCTCTTCTGATTTTGAAAAAATGGGATTTATAAGGAAGACATAGGCTTCTATACAATATGTCTTCTTTCTCTATTTACTATTTTTTAATCCTGTGGCTTTAATTGATACTAGCTAATTTAATGACAATGTTTTTAATGGTCATATTTTTGAGTCAAAATATATCAAGGTTTTTAGTTTTTTTTTGTGTGTGTGATAAAATATTATCATGATATTTATTTATGTTTAATTTATATTGAAATCTCAGGTTGTTATATTCTCCCACTTTAAATAAATTGCATCTTCACAATTTTAATTATTTTTTTCTAACAAAGATATCCAAGGGTAATTGTAATATGGTGAATGATTTAATTTTCCTATGAGGTATCAATCACTTATTTTTACTTATAATAATCATAAACACAATATTTTGGTTTTTCCTTAACAATTTGTGTTAAATACTTCTCATGGATTGGTGTTAATAACTTTTTTATTTTTCATAGAGTTCATAGTTGAGACTATCAATAAAAGATTATCATAAATTGGTTTAAGGTATGAAATGTGATTCCCTATTATGATAATAGTTAAACCAAACAAAACAATATATTGTTAAACTTGGTTTTTAAACATGGGAGTGTTTATGGAAAGTTGAGATCCAATGGTGAAGTTGATGATGAATTCCCCTCGTCCTTATAAGGTTCATTTAAATCCAAATTAATACCTCTCTTGGAGCTTATTATATTATCCATCCCTAATACACCTACATGGGCCATCTCTATATTATTCATATCCATCATTTTTATCTCAAAAAAAACCACCCATCTCTTTTCCCACAATTTATACTCGACCTTTCATTTATCTGTTTGTAAAACCCTATTAGATAAAGGTTGTAAGGGAATATATCCTCTCTACATATGATTTGGTTGTCAGTTCATGTGTCCAAAGAGGTAATTACAATAAAAAAACATTTTCCTACACACACTGAATAGTGTCATGCATTCTGGGTTATGAAACCTTGTTATATAATTTCTCACCCAATCGTCATAACATGGCCTCATTTTTTTCTTGAAAAACACATCCTAAAGATCTGGTGGTGGGAGAGGGGAATTTTATTCTACATCAACCATTAGAATAAGGATCTAAAATTCACTTTAAATGTCTATAACTACACATGGTGGTGGTGAATTATTGGATAATGAATATGATTCATTACATCCATTTATTTTTAAAGTGATGTTATGATCATTCCTTTGTGACTTTTGGTTTTTGATTATACCCACATAAATTTTTAATTGTGAAGATACTATAAGTGAATATGGAGTCTTTGTTGAAATAGCTAAACCACTATATCAACTCTGTCTAAAGAACCCATTCTAAAATTTATACTCTCATAAAATTAAATTTTGAAAAGAAAAAATTTTACAAATAGATATTTTTTTGATAAAAAAATATATGGGTGGTATACAAAGAAAAACTCTTGGTAAATTAGAGAAGCTATAATAAATACCTCTTATTCAAAATTCAAAATTAGAGGATTTACTTATCATAATTAACCTCATCGGTAATCATTGAACATGATCTACTTTGTTAACTTTTTTTTGGTGGTTGTTCTGTCCTATTATTCTTATAATCCTTAGATTTATGATGCAGACATTTGTAATGTTCATTCTTTTCTTCCTTAAGGCATTGGACTATTTTTGGTTGTTTTGGATACACATTTTCTAATCCCATCATGATAACCAACCTCATCATTTTCCTATGGTAGTTTGATGCCTGATGACCCCACCTTCCATAAATAAATCATCTTTTTTATCCTCATAATCCAATAAACTTGCTTCTTATTTAATTTTTTTACGTATTAGAAATTTTACATTTTTACCTCATCATCATCATCACTTGGTCTTTTATGATACTACCTCATTAAATTCTTATGTGTTGTAATTTGAATATTCTCCCATTTATAATTGTATTTCATGATAGATTATTTGGTATAATAACAAGGATTTTCATTTCAACTCCCATTTTTATGGGTTGTTAGTTGAGTTAATATATTCATTTTCCCTCACACCAATGGTTTCTTCTAGTTCCATTAATTTATATCACCAAAATGGATGAAATTAGGGGGAAAATATTAATGAAATAAAAAAATTTCATAACAATAGAATTAATTTCAACAATAAAAAAATTATTCTTATTTCACATTATCATGTTGGCCGATAGTTCCTTTAGTTCAACCTATATCTATTTTATTTTGATGTACGTTACCTTAGGACGAGTTATCTTATACTTCTCAACTTAATCTATCATGTTACAATGAATTAAATCCTTCATTACAATTCCTAATGACTATATGATCAAACAAAGCACATCCCTTGGGAGTATAATAAAGTCATGCAATTAGGCCTAGTTTTCATGCACTAGGTAATAATTTAGTAAATACCCAATATTACATTTTTGAGATTATTACCCCAATGTACAACTGTTCCAAATCTTGTATCCACTTATAGTATCTATACAAGGATGCATTTCTAGGGAATACTATACACTCAATACTTTACCATTATTTCAAGATATCATCATATACCAAGACTCATCTCTATGTTTTTCAATTTGAATTTTATAAATTTAATACAAAAATGTAAACAAATAGATCTCCAAAATTTACTAGACCCTTCTATAATACCAACTAGTATGAATAAGATAAAATTATATAAAAATTAAATTCATATCATAGTTTAATTAATAAATCTCACAAACAGTCACACAACCCATGGACCGAATGTTTTGTGTCTTCGAGACTAATTTTTTTCCTAACACGATGTCAACATTTATCCATAAAATAAATCTCATATTACACATTCCATGATAGAAAATCACCTTAAAATACGAGGTAATGTAAAAACATAAGAAGCGATGAGATCAAACTCTCAATAAGGGATAACATATCAAAGGCTATAATGGTTAGATCCAAAAAACATGGGAATGCATTTATAAGAAAATATAAACAATTTATATGAACATAAATCAATAATTTTTATCCGAAATTGTAAAATATAGATATATAATCTAAAACTAAAACACATTTAACATTGAATTAGAAAAAAAACGTGAATAATGTAACATGATCCATGGAACATAGGAAATAATGTTCCATAATCATAAACATATGATTTCTTATTATTGTGAACTTTGATACCCTCCAACATATTCACATATAAAATTATGAGTAGATATAAATAATATCTTGCATGCCCATTGTTAAACTAGATTCTCTATTACCTTTTATCATGTAATAATGTGAGTAGAGTTAAATGTCATCACACTCACCCTTTGCGAACCTAGTAACTCATTAATCTATTCATATAACATTTATAGATCATGATATATAAGAATTTAATGTATGAATTTGAAGGAGATATTGCTCAAAACCCTCTCATAATCCATAAATTTATTTTCCTATTGAAAAAAATCATTATATTATAAAAAATCCAATAATAAAAATGGATTTCAAGTTATTTAGAACCATCAAATCTTAATGACCACATATAAATAAAATTGGTTTTATAACATTATAAAATTGTATCTCATAAACATTATTTAAATATAAAATAAAATGATTCCAAAACATTTTTAAGAAAATAAAATACATTATATGAAAAAAATAATGTTATTCATGAAACACAACTTCATTACCAGAAAATATTATTGATACTAAATTAAATTAGATAAAAATTATTTTCAAATTTTTCTTTTAAAGTGTATATGAATTGTTTGTAAGATAAAGGTTAAAATAATTTACAAAATATATTTCCTAACATTTCAAATAGAATTTTAAAACTATTTTTTCAAATAATTAATATTTAAATAAAAAACTCCTTTTATAAAAAAACTTATGTTAGAAAATAAAATATAAGAACATGAAATTGAAATCTTTTTATATAAAAAATTATACTTTTGTAAAAAACACAAATCATTTTAAGAGTTTATAAACGTCACTTTAAAACTATTAATGTTAAATATGAAGGTCACTGGTGATAAAACAGAATATATTTTCTGTAAGAACCTGGTTTTTTCTGAGAAGGACTTTGTAATATTCTTGATGATATTCCAGAGCAGCGCCTTCAGACGGCGTGCGATTCCGAGCCCCAGAGTGGCCGGAATTAAATTTTCAGTGCGTTCACACAGGAAACACTAAATAAATGAGATAACTCCTAAACGGAGCTTCAGATTAGAGATCCGAGTGTACGGATGGGTCCGGAATGGGGTTTTTACCCTAGTAATGACATAAAACTTGTCGTCACAGGATATTTGGACCCCTCGCCCGCTTCTGGAACGTTAAACGGATTAAATAAATTAATTAATTCATTTAATGGAGAAATGCTAGTATATTTTAAACGGTGGCTCGGATTGGAAAACTGAGGGCACCGTTGAGTTTGGAGCGTGCCTTTTACCCTAGGAGGGGTATAAGTTTCACGGGCGTGAGCCGTTTGTGAAAAATGGCTCTAGGGGCGTTTTCGTAATTTGGCGGCCTCGGGCGCTAAGTTTAGTAACTTTTGAACAGGGTATCAAAATAAAATTCCGAGACCGCAGTTGCGCTCATAGCATGGTTCTTATCCTAGGGGAGGCTAAATCCTTACCCCGCCGGGAGTTCGGGTTCGGGGCTGTCAGGCGGGCGTTTAAGTGATTTGTACTTAAACACCCCCACCCCTCTTCTTCTTCTTCTTCTTCTTCCTCAAACCCTTCCCCCCTCCTTCACCTCCGGTGAGTCAAATCCAGCGAGGTGAGCTCCAGCGAGGCGTGCCCCCCCCCCCCCCCGGCGGGTTGACGGCGAAGCGACGGGCATCACCCAAGAGGTAGGAGTTTATCGTTTGCATTTTTCTTTCCCGCACCTCCTTTGAACCTAATTTATACCCCCGGATTGTTGTTTGATCTTTGAAAAAAACCCATGATCGCATATTACGTTATCCAAGATTTCCAACGCTTGTTTCGGATTCGAAATCCGACCTCCGAAGCCTCCACAGTGGCTCGGTGAAGATCTGTGGGTTTTTGGGGTTTTCTGGCTGGCACGGTGGTCCAGCGATCTCGAGGCGGTGCCGGCACGGTGGTCCGACGATCTCTAGGCGGTGGCAGTACGGTGGACCGGCGGGTTTCGATGGCGGCAACGTCCCTCCCTGTCGGCGGCGCTCTTCGGCGTGGCAGTGAGCTCCGGCCGTGGCGGCTTCGCGCGGCGCGGAGCGAAAGGACCGGACGGCTGTGCCGGCCGGTTGACCCGGGAGACCGGGGTCGCACGCCGCGACCCCGCGGAGGAGGCAGAGACCCATGCCTGGTGGGTCTTCGCATGGCGAGGTGACTGACCCTCGTGGCCGGTCTTTAGGTAAGCTGCGAACCGGCACCGGTCCGCGCGGCTAAGCCGCGGGCCAGGCCAGGTCAGGCGGACCGGCCGGTCCAGGCCGGTCCAGCCCAAGGGGTTTTTTTCCCTCCCCTTCGGACGCCCGTAATTCTCAATACGGGTGTCCTATTTGTACAACGTCTGCGGTTGTGGGGCCGTATCATCAAGGTGGAAATTTTGAGATGGTTTCAAGAATTTTTAATTCCCGAAACGAGGGGCCGCGGAGGCACGACGCGTCTTTAAGTGGACGAGCGTTTTTCCCGAGACTCTTGTTTTGGGCGGCACGGACGCATCCGACGTCCGTTTTGAGCGCCGTCAGTGGCATTGCGACCCTGTCACTGAGGCGGAGGTTTCTAGAGTGGTTTTGGGCATTGATACTGGATTTGAGGCGTGGGCTCCACAACCCGCCTTTCGAGCTGCGTGCAGCGTTTCACGACTTTTTCGTCGGACGTCCGTTCGGGGCATGCAAGCAGTCGATGTTGGGTGTTTTTTCAAGGGGATTGCAATGGTGCAATCCACCCGCCCTAACTCGGCACGACGGTGCGGGCCCCGCGAGGGCCGTTTCGGGAGTTGATGATGATTTCCAGCATTATCACCGGGCGACCGTTTTGGACAAGTGAATAGTCCATTTCGTGTACTTTTTCGAGAGGATTGCAACGGTGTGATCCGTTCGTTGAGTTTCGAGACCGGGATGTGGGTCCCACATGGCACCGCTCGTGTGCGGTGCGCCGGGATGCATATTTTTCTCCGGATATCCGTTGTACTCATGTGGGTAGTGCTTTTGACGTGTTTTCCTGAGGGGATCGCAACGGTGCGATGCGCCCAACTGTTTTCGGGGCCAAGGCTTGGGATCACGGAACGTCGTTCGGGCGTGAGGCGGTGTTGGTGACTTTTCCATCGGATATCCGTTTGAGGCGAGTGAGTATTCTATCTCGCGTGTTTTTTCGCGGGGATTACAACGGTGCGATCCGTTTGGTTGTGAAGAGCCTCTTGCACGATCTTGTTAAATGTGGAAGAATGAAAGGTGCTTCGGTGGCGGTTCGCCCAACCTTGTTTGTAGCGGGCCCTTGGCAGGTGATCGCGCGCTCTTGGGAGAGTGATGTAAGTGGTTAACGAGATGTGGTTGGTTGTGCCTGGGACTTTGAGTTGGAGATGTTATGTCACGCCTTCGCGTTGACGTTGGGTGATGTGTGCACGATAGCCTTAGGGATAGAGACGAGGTATACTCTGGGAATATACGGGAGCACTTGGAGGTACGTGTGGTTTTTACCTGAGATGTTTGTGCGCTTGGTTGGGGTTTGAATTGGGGCCACACGTTGTGTGTGCCCCCATGTGTGTGTTGTGTTCTGATTTGCGTACTTTGACCTCTCACGATGTAGAGGGTCCCTCTATGTGTTTGTTTGACCAGCAGGGTGGAGTTTTTCCCTTGGCTCGGTGCTCTTTTGTTGACCAGCAGGGTTGAGTGGTCTCCCCCTAGTTTCGTTCTCGATGGATTGACCGGTAGCGGTGCTAGTGACACCCAGTGATGGAGAAGGTGTTGAACTTATTTTGGGTGAGTTGTTCTGGAGTTGGGTGGTTGCGCGATACCCACTCTGTGTTTGGTTGGCCAGTGTTGTACCCTCCCATGGATATGGACAGAGTAGTTCTGAGTTTTACCCTCCAGTGGGACTGGGCAGTGGGTTACTCAACCGACACTCTTAGGGTCTACCCTCCAGCGGAGACTGGGCAGTGGGTCACCAGATGAACTTAGTGTCTACCCTCCAGTGGAGACTGGGCAGTGGGTCACCCAATGACCTCTTAGGGTCTACCCTCTAGCAGGGTTGGGCAGTGGGTCGCCCGTCATCTAGTTCCAGGTCTACCCTCCAGCACGGTTGGGCAGTGGGTCGCCTGTCGACTTATTCCAGGTCTACCCTCCAGCGGGGCTGGGTGGTGGGTCGCCTGATGATGTAATAAGGTTTAACCTCCAGCAGGGCTGGGCAGTGGGTCACCCAGTATCTTAACATGGTTTACCCTCCAGCGGGGCTGGGTAGTGGGTCGCTTGATGATGTGTTGGTGTTTACACTCCAGTAGGGCTGGGCAGTGGGTCACCTGATATCTGGTTATGAATTACCCTCCAGTAGGGCTGGGTAGTGGGGACACCGGTTGGCATTCCAGACTCAGTCCTCTCGACTAGGCTAGTCTGTGGCTTACCTCCGTGATTACCGGAGCGGGACCCTTGGTTATACGGGTTAGTGTTGTGACGACTTGACTTTGAGGAGACCACTCGACTGCAGGGCAGTGATGAGGTGTGGTTTGACTTTCCCTAGAAGTCTCAAATTCTAGGGGCACTTTCCCCACCGATACGTGTTCTTGTGATGCGATCTAAAACCATGCGGGCGAGTTAGTGTCGCCCAAAGTTGCTAGTGTCAAGGTGCGGTGATTGAGCCCCTTGGCTTGCGGTTCGGGGCAGACGTGCGGGATGTTGGGCATCGATGGAGTTTCTTATGGGACCGTTGGTGACTCATTTTCTTGGGCTAAGCTACGGGACGGAGATCCCCTTACGACGTTGTTCAGGTTTCTGGTTGAGCATACATATGTGTATATACCTTGTTTTCGATACCAACTTCTTGGGTTTGGTTACTCTCTTTCCAGGAGGGGCGAAGATGCGCGGGGTATACCATGTTCTTTTCGTGTCTAGCTTCTCATGGTTGGACGAGTCTACTCTCCTGCTATAGGTAGCAAACACTCGATGGGAAGTTCATCTTCTCATTGTTTCCATCTCCTTGGGTCTGGACGAGTCTACCTTCATTCCTCCTCTTGGGTTGAGCTGGACTCTTTACTGTACTCTGTTGTACCCCTTTACTTTCCTGTTCACTCTACTACTCATCCTTCAGTACCTCCTTTTGTTGCTCCTTCGAGCCATCAGGTTATCCTACCGAGTATTTTTATACTCACCCCTGCTTGGGCTTTGCCCGCACTTGGTGTGCCCTTGCAGATGACGGACAGGTGGAGCGTGACTTCAGTGGAGCGTTGGAGCTTGGGAGCTTGGACCGCGTGCGGTGGTCGTGGACGGGTTCCAAGTGGGAGACTCATCAGCTGTTTCCTTTTTGTTTACCTGTTTCCGAGTTTTGGAACCTTTTTCTGGTTGGGCGCGTCATTGCCCCTTTTTTTTTCTTTTCAGCACTGTACTTTGTACTGTTAGAGGTCGATGCACATTATGGTTTATATATATAGTAGTTGTTCTTTTACTCTGCTTGTCTCTTCTTTTACTCTGCACTGTTGCATTGAGTGTACTGCGTGTGGGTGTGTACAGGTACTTAGGCAAAGGCCTCCCCGAGTTGTTGTTCCTTCGGCACTGGTCGCCAACCCCTGGCCTATGGAGGCGGGCTTGGGGTAGTTGCGGCTCAAGCCCGGGTAGGGTCGGGTCATGACAAAGTGGTATCAAAGGTGGTTCGTTCCTTGGGACGTTGTGCGGATGTCCCTAAAAGAGGAATTGGTTGGGATTTAGGGCAACAGTGTTAACGTGTCGCGAGAGTGGCTCTCAGGCCAGGGAGTCCAGTGATGGTGTGGCGAGCAACGTATCCATTCACTAGGACCTTGATAACCCGCTTGTCGACTCGGCATGCTGAGACACTTGTTACAGGGAAAATTGGTTTGTGGATCACATAGGACCGACTCTTTGATTTTCCTTCTTGAGTCAGCTCCCCATCGTTGTTGTTGTGGTATATACATATATGCTCATCTGACCGCGGCACTCCTTGATAATATTCAGGATGTCTCCGTGAAGATAGCCAGCCCAGATACCATCTTTGGTGCGTGACGAAGACCCTGTGAGCTACGAGGCCACAGTCTAGGACCCATCATGCGAGCCCTTTCCTTGGGTTGGCCGGTAGCAGCACCACCACCTGTTGAGCAGCAGATAATTTCAGTAGATCAGGCTGAGTTTGAGCGCGGGTTGAGCGCGCTCCATGAGTTCCAGTGGCAGAGACCGCTGAGGTTCAGTGGTGATCCAGACCCTCAGGCATCATACGTTTGGCTCGAGGTAGTGGTTAGCCTTTTAAGGCTTGTGCAGACGCCGACATATCAGAGAGTGGCTTTGGCAGCCACCCATTTTTCGTGGAGCAGGTCGGCGTTGGTGGAGTCCAGTGACTCAGCTTCTTGTCGAGTCGTCGCTTTCGTGGGGCGGCTTTCGATTGTTGTTCCGTGAGGAGTTTTGCCCCTCCTGATTGTGCTTTGTTCGGATTCTGGAGCTCCTGCAGTTTTAGAAGGGAGGGATGACGGTGGCCGAGTACGCGACTAGTTTTACAGACCGTGAACGCTTTTACCCGGACTTAGTCCATGACGACAACATCCAAGCACGGAAGTTTGAGAAGGGTCTCCACCGAGAGATTCATGCTGTCATAGTACCCTTGAGAATTTCCACATATACCGGGGTGCTAGAGCAGGTGCTGGTGACAGAGGGCTTCCTCTCATGTTTTCCGGTTGGTAGTGTCAATGGGCGTGACGGAGCCGGGACGTCTGTCGTAGCTAGCAGGCATCGGAGGACAGGACCTCGATACAGGTGTCCTTCCCACTGCCGGGTTCGGAGACGTGGTCGTATACCACAATGGCAAAAAGGTGCAGGGCCTCAGTCGAGGATTCCCTTTCGTGAGTGGATCCCAGGCCGTGGTCGTACACCACAGTGGCGCCGGAGGGCACCGGGGTAGCCCAGAGAGCGCCGGTGCTATGCTTGTGACGGGAGAGGTCACTTGGTACGAGACTGCGAGACTCGAGTTGCTGAGAGCTTCGGGCAGGAAGAAGGTGCACCAGCATGGCAGAGGCAGCGCCGTGATCGGAGTAGTGGCCAGAGAGGTGGTGCTAGTAGATGAGCGGGAGGAGCTAGAGGTGGGGGGAGACGTTATGAGGTCTTCCCATCACCACTAAGCGATCCACATCAGGCTCCGGGAGATGACGGTTGGGACCACTGATAGTCGCGAGCTTTGGATGTCTATGATCCTGTAGACCATGAGATGGTGAGAGGTACCCTTGCGACTCTTCTACTTCTTGCAGTAGAATTGTTAGGCTCTCCGTGTGAAAGGATTTTCTCCCTGCTCCTTGTTTTAGGCGTTACCAGGGTGACGCAGGGTGTCCGGTGTAAACCTGTGTTGGTAAGGAAAAAGGCGTGAGACCTTTTCCTTTAATCGATGGTGTTGAATCCTTCACCTTTTGAGCGTGTAAGAGAGCATCGACTATGGAATCTTGCGTGACCAGATATCCTTGGGTGTTCCACCATATGGATATTCTAAACGAGGGAAGCACCAGGCCTTGTTTCAGGTGCGGATGGTGATTATAGTTGCAGCGTGCGACGTAGAGGTTTGATCGGGGAGGTGAGCTACCCCGAGGGCCTTCGGGCCGTGTGAGACTGTGCAAAGGGATGGCAAGGTACCCTACCACCTTGCCCTAACCCCAAAGTCTGTAGTGGGTGCACGACATCGGCAAGGGCCGACCTCGTGTGAACGGATCAATCCTTTGGTCTGTGTGCGGTGACGCAGAGCTGTGTGTGAGTTCTTCTGGGTACAGGGAGCCAGGTGTGGGCTTAGTACCATGTGTTGCTCCCCAGTTTTTCTTTTCGGGGACGAAAATCTTGAAGGAGGGAATGATGTAAGAACTTGGTTTTTGCTGAGAAAGACTTTTGAATATTCTTGATGATATTCCAGAGCAGCGTCTTCAGACGGCGTGCGATTCCGAGCCCCAGAGTGGCCGGAATTAAATTTTCAATGCATTCACACTGGAAATGCTAAATAAATGAGATAACTCCTAAACAGAGCTTCAGATCAGAGATCCGAGTGTATATATGGGTCCGTAATGGGCTTTTTACCCTAGGAACGACATAAAACTTGTCAGTGCAGGATGTTTGGACCCCTCGCCCGCTTCTGGAACGTTAAACGGATTAAATAAATTAATTAATTTGTTTAATGGTGAAATGCTAGTATCTTTTAAATGGTGGCTCGGATTGGAAAACTGAGGGCACCGTTGAGTTCAGAACGTGTCGTTTACACTAGGAGGGGTATAAGTTTCACGGGCGCGGACCGTTTGTGAAAAATGGCTCTAGGGGCGTTTTCGTAATTTGGCGGCTTCGGGCGCTAAGTTTAGTAACTTTTGAAAGGGGTCTCAAAATAAAATTCTGAGACCGCTGTTTCACTTAGAGTGTGGTTCTTAGCCTAGGGGAGGCTAAATCCCGACCCCGTCGGGAGTTCGAGTTCGGGGCTGTCGGGCAGGCGTCCAAGTGATTTGTACTTAAACACCCCACCCCTCTTCTTCTTCTTCTTCTTCTTCTTCCTCCTCAAACCCTTCCCCCCTCCTTCACCTACGGTGATGAAACTCCAGCAAGGCGAGCTCCGACGAGGCGCGGCCCCCCCGGCAGGTTGATGGCGAAGCGACGGGCATCACCCAAGAGGTAGGAGTTTATCGTTTGCGTTTTTCTTTCCCGCACCTCCTTTGAACCTAATTTATACCCCTGAATTGTTGTTTGATCTTAGAACAAAACCCATGATCGCGTATTTCATTATCTGAGCTTTCAAACGCTTTTTTCGGATTCGATATCCGACCTCTGAAGCCTCCGCAGCGGCTCGGCGAAGATCTGCGGGTTTTTGGGGTTTTCTGGCCGGCACGGTGGTCCGGCGATCTCCAGGCGGTGGAAGTACGGTGGTCTGGTGGGTTTTGATGGCGGCGGCTTCCCTCCTAGGCAGCGGCGCTCTTCGGCGCGGCAGCGAGCTCCGGCCGCGGCGGCTTCGCGCGGCGCGAAGCAGAAGGACCGGCCGGCCGTGCCGGCCGGTTGACCCGGGAGATCGGGGTCGCACGCCGCGACCTCGCGGAGGAGGCAGAGACCCATGCTTGGTGGGTCTTCACACGGCGAGGCAAACGACCCTCGTGGCCAGTCTGCATGCGGGCTACAAACCGGCACCGGTCCGTGCGGCTAAGTCACGGGTCGGGCCTGGTCGGGCGGACCAACCGGTCCAGGCCGGTCCATCCCAAGGGGTTTTTCCCCTCCCCTTCGGACGCCCGTAATTCTCAATACGGGTGTCCGATTTGTATGTCGTCTACGGTTGTGGGGCTGTATCATCGAGGCGGAAATGTTGAGATGGTTTCAGGAATTTTTAATTCCCAAAACGAGGGGCCGTGGAGGCACGACGCGTCTTTAAGTGGACAAGCATTTTTTCCGAGACTCTTGTTTTGGGCGGCACAGATGCATCTGACGTCTATTTTGAGAGTCGTCAGCGGCATTGTGACCCTGGCACTGAGGTGGAGGTTTCCAGGGAAGTTTCGGGCATTGAGACTGGATTTGAGGCATGCACCCCATGGCCCGCCTTTCGAGCTGCATGCAGCGTTTCACGACTTTTTCGTCGGACGTCCGTTCGGGGCGTGCGAGCAGTCAATGTTGGGTGTTTTTTCGAGTGGATTGCAATGGTGCAATCCACCCTCCCTAAATCGGCATGAAAGTGCAGGCCCCGCGAGGGCCGTTTCGGGAGTTGACGGTGATTTCCGGCTTTATCACTGGGCGACCATTTTGGACAAGTGAATAGTCCATTTCGTGTACTTTTTCGAGAGGATCTCAACGGCACGATCCGTTTGTTGAGTTTCAGGACTGGTATGGGGGTCCCATGTGGCACCGCTCGTGTGCGGTGCACCGGGATGTTTCTTTTTCTCCCGATATCCGTTGCACTCTTGTGGGTAGTGCTTTTGACGTGTTTTCCTGAGGGGATCGCAACAGTGCGATGCGCCCGACTATTTTTGGGGTCGAGGCTCGGGATCATGGGACGCCATTCGGGCGTGAGGCGGTATTGGTGACTTTTCCGTCGGATATCTGTTTAAGGCGAGTGAATAGTCTATCTCGTGTGTTTTTCCGTGGGGATTACAACGGTGCGATCTGTTTGGTTGTGCGGGTCCTCTTTCACGATCTTGTTAAATGTGGAAGAATGAAAGGTTCTCCAGTGGTGGTTCACCCTACCTTGTTTGTAGTGGGCCCTTGGCGGGTGATCTCACGCTCTTGGGAGAGTGATGTAAGTGGTTCACGAGATGTGGTTGGCCGTGAATTATCCTTTTAGTTGGAGATGTTATGTCACACCTTCGCGTTGACGTTAGGTGTCGTGTGCACAATAGCCTTAGGGCTGGAGACGAGGTATACTCTGGGAGTATACGGGAGCGCTTGGAGGTACGTGTGGTTTTTACCTAAGATGTTCGTGCGCTTGGTTGGGGTTTGACTTGGGGCCACACGTTGTGTGGGACCCATGTGCGTGTTGTGTTCTGCTTTGCTTAATTTGACCTCTCGCGACGTAGAGGGTCCCTCTGTGTGTTTGTTTGTCCAGCAGGGTGGAGTTTTTCCCCTGGCTCGGTGCTCGTTTGTTGACCAGCAGGGTTGAGTGGTCTTTCCCTGGTTTCGTTCTCGATGGATTGGCCGTTAGTAGTGCTAGTGACACCCAGTGATGGAGCAGGCGCTAAACTTCTTTTGGGTGAGTTGTTTTGGAGTTGGGTGGTTGCGCGATACCCACTCCGTGTTTAGTTGGCCAGTGTTGTACCCTCCAGTGGATATTTCCAGAGCAGTTCTGAGTTTTACCCTCCAGCGGGGCTGGGCAGTGGGTTACTCACCCGATGCTCTTAGGGTCTACCCTCCAGCGGAGACTGGGCAGTGGGTCACCCGACGCACTTTGGGTCTACCCTCCAGTGGAGACTGGGCAGTGGGTCACCCGTCGACCTCTTAGGGTCTACCCTCCAGCAGGGCTGGGCAGTGGGTCGCCCATCGTCTAGTTTCAGGTCTACCCTCCAGCACGGCTGGGCAGTGGGTCGCCTGTCGACTTATTCCAGGTCTACCCTCTAGCGGGGCTAGGCAGTGGGTCGCCTGATGATGTAATAAGGTTTACCCTCCAGCAGGGCTGGGCAGTGGGTCACACAGTATCTTAATATGGTTTACCCTCCAGCGGGGCTGGGCAGTGGGTCGCTTGATGATGTGTTGGTGTTTACCCTCCAGTAGGGCTAGGCAGTGGGTCACCCAATATCTGGTTATGAATTACCCTCCAGTAGGGCTGGGCAGTGGGGACACCGGTTGGCATTCCAGACTCAGTCCTCTCGACTAGGCTAGTCTGTGGCTTTCCTCCGTGATTACCGGAGCGGGACCCTTGGTTATACGGGTCAATGTTGTGACGGCTTGACTTTGAGGAGACCTCTCGACTGCAGGGTAGTGACGAGGTGTGGTTTGACTTTCCTTAGAACTCTCAAGTTCGAGGGGCACTTTTCCCACCGAGACGCGTTCTTGTGACGCGATCTAAAACCGTGCGTGCGAGTCAGTGCCGCCCAAAGTGGATAGTGTCAAGGTGTGGTGATTGAGCCCCTTGGCTTGCGGTTCGGGGCAGACATGTGAGATGCTGGGCATCGATGGAGTTTCTTCTGGGACCGTTGGTGACTCATTTTCTTGGGATAAGCTATGGGACGGAGATCCCCTTACAACGTTGTTCAGGTTTCTGGTTGAGCATACAGATATGCATATACCTTCTTTCTGGTACCCATTTCTTGGGTTTGGTTACTATCTTTCCAGGAGGGGTGAAGATGTGAGGGTTATGCCATGTGCTTTCCGTTTCTATCTTCTCATGGTTGGATGAGTCTACTCTCCTGCTATAGGTAGCGAAGACTCGATGGGAATTTCGTCATCTCACCATTTCCAGCTCCTTGTTTCTGGATGATTCTACCTTCTTTCCTCCTGTTGGGTTGAGTTGGACTCTTTACTGTACTCTGTTGTACCCCTTTAATTTCCTGTTCTCTCTACTTCCCATCCTTCGGTACCTCCTTTTGTTGCTCCCTTGGGCCTTCGGGGTATCCTACTGAGTATTTTTATACTCACCCCTGCTTGGGCTTTTCCCGCACTTGGTGTGCCCTTGCAGACGACGGACAGGTGGAGCGTGACTTTAGTGGAGTGTAGGAGCTTCAGAGCTTGGACCGCGTGCGGTGGTCATGGATGGGTTCCAGGTGGGAGACTCATCAGCTGTTTCCTTTTTGTTTACCTGTTTCCAGGTTGTGGCACCTTTTTCTGGTTGGGCGCGTGTTTTGCCCCTTTTTTTCCTTTTCATCACTGTACTTTGTACTGTTAGAGGTCGATGCACATTGTGGTTTATATATATAGCAGTTGTTCTTTTAGTCTGCTTGTCTCTTCTTTTACTCTGCACTATTGCATTGAGTGTGCTGTGTGTGGGTGTGTACAGGTACTTAGGCAAAGGCCTCCCTGAGTTGTTGTGCCTTCGGCACTGGTCACCAGCCCCTGGCCTATGGAGGTGGGCTTGGGGTAGTTTCGGCTTGAGCCCGGGTAGGGTCGGGTCGTGACATTTCCAAATAATAAGGATGAAATTTTTATAAATGGAAAATATGTAAATGGAAAATAACGGTTCATTAGATAATATGGAAATTATTCTTTCCAATATAAAATTTTATAAACCAAATCATCATTGAAGTATACATGGATATTAAACAAAATTATCATTAAAAGAAAGAAGGTTTTTAACATACTATCATCATAAGATTTAGTAGGGGAAAATTTTAATGATAAAGTTCAATGAAAAGAAGTATAACTCAATGAAAGGTAATTGAGTTATTAAAACCCTCATAAATTTTATAATCTCTGAATCAATGTAACTAAAAGCTTGAAAAATATATCAATATGTAAATATCATGAATTAAATCATTTACATTCTTGAAAAACTTCTATATACTAACCCATGATTTTTATACATAGATATTACATATTTTTAGATGAATATTTATGACATTTCAAAAACATAATTGAGTATTGTAAAGGTATAATTATTTTGGAAACATGGAAAAATAATGAATGGTTCATAAGAGTTATACATTTTCTCCTAGATATTTCCTCATAACTATCACCCCTATTCGACATATCAAATTTAATACCTATAACGATAATATGAGGAAAACAAACCTAAGAAAGGGTGACATCTGATTCTCAGTAAGGGTAAACAAGGGATATATGTAATCATAATTTGATAATAAGGGTTTGTGAACATGAGAATAACATATTAAAACCATAACCCACATATAAAATATTAAAATCATGTGTCATGGAATAAATCTTGGTAGTTCATAAGATTTGAATCATAATGAAATCTAATAACACAACCCATAAGAGTATAACATTGAAAAATGGTAAGGAATTTTGGTATAAAAATATGCATAGAAAATCATTTCCATAGTAGTCAAGGGACATTTACATGGATATCATAGTGGAATAGGTTGACACCCTAAACTATCATAGTAGTCAAGGATCACACCCATTTCTATCATAGTGGAAAAATTACCTTACTAAACTAGGTTCACTCTCTATTCAAGTTCGATTAATCTCAAAATATATAAATATTTTCCTAATTCATTGGAAAGAGATATTTTTCCCACCTATCACATAATATACATCATACATATGTGTGTCACAAGATAATAAAACATTCCTCATATCAAAACCCATGAAAATAAATTGGTTTCATAAATATTTCATCATTTCATAACCCATGGAAAATAAATAGGCTTCATTATCATTTCATTATTTTAGCATAGCATAACCTAGGGAAAATTAATTAGGTTTTATAATAATTTTTTCATTGTATAACTCATGGAAAAGAAACAGGTTTCATAAAAATATTATCATAATAAATACAAACAATTCATAGAATAAATAATAATGAAATATTAGGATCATATCACCAATAAATATTAACAATAATAAAAGGATATCATCTTAGATGAAAAATTATTTTAAAATATCACTTGGTGCATTACTTAAGTAAAATACCCTATTAAATTTGAAAATCCATTTTTAAAACTAAAATTTCATAAAAGTAATTCAATGAAATTAACATTGAATTTTTTTTTTGAAAAAATATAAATGAATTTTTAAGTCATTGATCAATCATGGTAGTGAAATATACTTTTCATTATGTACAAGTAAAATAATTCCTTTCACATTTTTGGTAAGATCCAAACAATCCATATTTGGAAGATGACATTAAAAATAAATTTAAATTGTTTTGTAAAAATTAAATCAAGAGTATAAATTTCTTTAAAAATAATTATATATTAGTAAAAAATATTATTTTAAACATTTTTTGAAGACATTAATGTAGTGTAAAATGTGTTTTTGACTGAAGAGAGAAATAAAATTGTTTTTTCGTAAATATATTCCTCTGAACTCTTTAGTGTATAAAGGGAGTAAAATCATGGAAAAACGTGTATTATCTTCTTATAAACATATGAGAATAAAATTCATGAGTTTCTTATGAGGTGAATTATAAAATTTCATCATTATAATAATAAATAAAAACAATCCTGATGAATAATGAGATTGAATCATAAAACCCTTACCACTTTGGGAACATTGAGTTGTAAGACCCGTGAAAGAATAATAATAAATGAAATATAAGAAATCGTGAGAATAAATAAATTCATGATAAAATCTTTCAGAGGTTTAATATACACATAATAGAAGTGTATATGTTCATAACATAACATATGTCTAAAATAAGAAAAATTTAGACAAAAACCCCTTACCATATTCATAATATTTCGAATCATAAGGCCCAATAAATCATAACTTTAGATTAATTATAAAATATTATAAAAATATGGATATTAATGATATAATATGTCAATGGGGTTGTATATATACCCTTTGAAAGAAAAAAGTGGTGAATATGACATTATTCTCCCAAAAATAATTGAGAGACTAAAAATCCCTTACTTAATGTCTTAAATTCCTTTGTATAAGTAGGAACATCCTATATAGTAAATATTGGTTTATTATAAATATATTATAGAAAAATAATTATATATATTTATATGTATCATACCATATATTATTTAATTATGACTATTTATTACTCCTTTATTAACAATTCCTTGTTAAAATCATGTTTCGTGTAATAACCGCGTTGTTATTCATTTATGTTTTGATTTGGTATTCATGATCATTTTAATATGATAATGGATAAATAATATTCATAATCTTATAAATAATATAAATTTAATATATATTCATTATAAATATATTTTGAGTAATCTACATATATTGGAGATATAAAAAGAAATACAACATTCATGGAGATGGTAGATTATACCTACACGTGAATGTTATATCCATTTATCAATGGATGTTAGAAAAAAAAGGTAAATAATAATTAATATTTATTGAATAATTTTGATTTAATATATATAAAATATATTTATAATATTTATCATTGTTACCTTCGATGAAAATCATTACTGAAAAACAATTCATATTACATTATTAGGGGTATCCCACCGTACACATGAATGACATTATTGTATTCCCCGTAGAATGAAAAGTAAAAAAGGTTAATGTGATATAAAAATTCCATAATTGTAATTATGTTACCAATGTTGTAAATATTAATTTCATATATCCTTATTAACTTCCCAAAAACATTGAAATGAAAAACATATCACATCGATTCGTAAGGCGGTAGTCCGCCGTACACATGAGGGACACCATTGTTATCCAATAGGTTAGAATTTAATAAGATATATGTTGTATTATAATTAAATAAGAATATTAATATCATAAATATCATATATAAACATTAAATCCATCATTGTATCCATCTATGAGAAGTGGTGATGAAAAATGAATAATATTAATTCGTGTGGTTGTAGTTCGTCATACACATGATCGATGTTTTTTTATCCCATTTGATGAAAGAGGAGATATGAATAGGTTATACCATTAAAATAATAATATGTCATTATATGGGATATATTTGTGTTATTATAGCTTCATATATGAATAATATTTTAATGCGGTGTTAGAATAAATAAAACCAAAATGGAATTTTAAGAATTTAACATGTTCTTCGGAGAGAATCTTTAGGATTATACCAAAATCCCTCTTAATAGATATTAATAATCACAAAAAATTCCTATATAATATTTTACAGCATTTAACTAATATATTGTTGGAGTTATTGCTTAAATAAATTGGTTTTTATGTGTGGAGAGGATAGGAGAGGTGTGGCCATTTATAAGTAGGGGAGAGGATCCATATGTAATTTTAAAAAAGAATAAAGTGTAACAATGTTTTTTACATGAAAAAATTATTTATAATGGGTAATTATAGATCCATAGAGTTTATAAGGTCAAAATTGTTCCATTAAATTGGTTATTAAAAATTTTATATGTTACTTTACTTCTTATTTTTTTAGTTTAACTACAAGTAAAATAGTTTTAACCATACCCAAGATAATTTCTTTTAATGTTTTAAAAATTATTTTTTTCAAAAAATTTAGCTTAAATTATAATATAATATAAATTATGATGATTCCAAAAATAAACTTATTTTTTTTTTCAAATTTCATTTATATAATTAGAATAATTTAACTTAAAATTAAATTCACAAACAAGATGAAAAAGTTGTTTTCCAATGATAAAAATTTCAAAAATTAAATTGTTTTTATTTAAAAATTAAATATAAAATTGATTCCAATGACCTAAATTACCTTTCAAATATATAATTTAACTAATTATAATTTTAAAACCATATAAAAATAATGTTTATATTGTAAATGATTTGAATGAAACAAATTGCTTCATTAAAAACCATCATTTTAACTAATCACTAAAACAAAATAACTCTTCATAAAATTATCAAAAATTTAGTAATATATAATTTTTAAATTATTATTAAAAAATGAAATTTATTTTTAAAATAATTTTTATAAAAGTTTTAAAAAAATTTATAAAAGTAATGTGAAAAATTTTAAAAAGTGTTTTTTCAGATAAATAATGTTTTTAAGTGTAAACATGGAATTATTTTTAGCTAATGTATATAAAACTGAAAAGATGAATTTAAAATAAAAATTTATTATGTAATATATAAATTTAATTAAAAAATCAAAAAAAGTGAATTTTTTAATTTCTTGACATACAATTTATTTTTTTTGCATAAAAATAGTTGTTCAAGAAATAAATATACTTTATTTTAAAAAAGTTTTTATTTTTTTTAAAATATTAGTCACCAAATAATTAATTTTATATACATATGTAAAAAATAAATTTTCATAATTTATTAAATTATTTTAGTGACCTCTATTACAATAGCTAAACAACATCAATCATATTATATAATAATATTTTAATAATATATTTTGTTTTGTTAAAACTATATGTTTTGTGTAGCACAAGATATCGAAGACGTTAAATTTATTAGAAAATAATATTTTATAAAAAATATGGTGTTAAATTATGCCCCATTTAAAATGAATTTTCCCTCAAAATTTCATCAAATTGATATAATAAAATAAGCATACTTTCTTCTCATCACAGCCTATAATTCCCACGTAGCTTTCTCAAGCTGATGGTTTCTCCACCAAACATTAACGAGGTTAGTAGTCTTAATTTGTATAACTTTATCTCTATGGTCCAGAATATTCAATAATTTTTCCTCATAAGAATGATATCTCTCAAGTGGTATGACCCAAAGATTCACACTTTTGATAGATTAGGTGTAAAATTCTACATGAGAGATATGTGGAACACATCATGAACTCGAGAGAGGATTGGCGGGTGTTCCAAATGACAGACTACCATCCAGATATGATAAATAATTTTAAAGGGACCAATATACCCTGATATTAGTTTCCCATTCATTATTCTATAGAGAAATTCATAGAAAACACTTCTCACCTACGTCGAATTCCAAATAATTTCGATGATTATCAGCATAATTTTCTATCAACATTGGACAATCCTTTTTTCTTATATAATAGATCTAATCTCCCCAACCATTTCCTCCACAATTTTAGGTCCCAGTAGATTTTTTTCTCCCAATTCATTTCAGAATGCGGGTTCTCAACAATTCATTCCATAGAGGTATTCATAAGTATTGATTTGAATAAATTTTTTGAAATCTATTAATATAATAAAACTCAAATAGATATAGGTGTTTATCCTAAATACATTTGAAATTCATAGAATAATATCTTAGCTATAACATCCTAGCCTAGGTTCTATAAAATCATTGCCTCTATCTAGTTTTCCACATGATGTCAATCACACATCCTTGTATTCTAGAGGCTTTGGAATAGTAGAGGGGTTATAAGATGGTACATTGAGTAGACTATACCCTCATATAAGAGTGCACAATCGGATGTCAATAGCTAAATATCATTTAAATCAGAGTATGTATAATGAACACCAAAAATGAAACTAAAAATATGATACAGTAAAGTAAAATGAAATAGTGGCATGAATGACCATGTCATTCATACAAACGACCACCCACCGATCTAGTTAAAATTCATACAAAACTACAAATGGACTCCTCAACATCACCAAGACAATCCTATATATTCACCTGATACCACTTGAGATATCATGATCAATCAACCAATACTAAACACAATCCTCAACCCAATCTTATACGTACAATAAACATGTGATAGATTCCTAGGTATCCATGTGAAATGGAGGATAAAGAAATGTGTAAGAAAAACATAGCGGGACACCACAAAAATTGTCTAATGAAAACACTAGTTAGTTCAACATTGAATACATGGTAAGGAATAAATGTATATTAGTAGTAAAATAAAAAAGTATTCATTATTTTACAATAAATTATTTAATATCTTTTAATATTTGTTCTAAAAGATAGTCATTTACCAAAATAATGTATCATCCTATAATGGTCTTTTGAGACACATATCGAAAGGGTCACTGGTTGGGAAACAATGGGCAATAGTACATGTATCCTACTGGGATCTGGTATTCCATGTCTAGGCATCCCAACAACTAGGTCAAAAGTTGGTAAACACATAACATTAGACCCTAAGTCAAACTGGGACAAGGAATGATATGTATAAAAGTTTACATGTTTGAAAACATCGAGCATTATTCCCTGAATCCAACTGGGACTCAAAATTACATTTAGGAAAATCCCAACCATGATACAGTAATCCATGTCTATTCCCTTGGGTTTAGAAGCATCAATGCTTCCCCCAAAACTAATTACGGTGCATTAGGGTGCCTAGAGAATCTGTATGGCCCACCCAAAATCTAGGATTGGAGAATTATTCTAATTTCCAAATACAATTAGTCATAGGCCTAAAACTTGGAGTCTCAGTCCATGAATCCAATTGGAATTAATGACATCATATAGGACCATCCCAAATCATTCAATTCTGTAAGAACCCAGATCTTCTTTTCAAGATTTTTTTCTCTTTTCTGGTGTTTTAGAGAAAAATTGGAGTTTCTAACATTTTTTGATGTACACACCATGTACTTATATGTACACATCGTGTACTCTTTTGCCGTATGTAGCTATGTGATGTTTGTGTAACGGCCGAAGACACAACAATGTGTGGTGACCTCGAGACCACCAAATGTGGGGGCCGGTAAGGGCAAGTACATGTCGTGTACTTCTAAAACACAAGTTGTGTACTATCGTTTTTTTCATTTAATGGACTGGGGTCGCGTCTAATTGGAAAGAAGTTTCTTATTTTTTACCTTCTTTGACCGAGAGCATCTGTATGGTTCTGAAATTTTCCCGAACCCCCGATTGAGCATCTGTTCTCCGAATCGAAATCCATCAGTTGTGTTGGAATCACATCAGTGAGTTATCTCTAATTCTTGAACCATGTTTCCTGATTTCTCATCTCTTACAAATTATATTTGGTTAAATGTTTGAGAATTTTTTTTATCTATGAAATTCCAACGTGAATCAAGTCTTGAGATTCATGTATAGTGATCTCATAATGACGAGGTAGGTGTTTTGTTTCTTTTCGTAGATATTCTTTGAGTTGTATGTGAAAAAGTGTCCAATACCCTTGTTCAGGGTACTACGTGATTATGGTTTTTCCTTGTTAATTGCATGTTATTCTTGTATGCTTTAGTAGT
Source organism: Viscum album (assembly GCA_963277665.1). NCBI lineage: Eukaryota > Viridiplantae > Streptophyta > Magnoliopsida > Santalales > Viscaceae > Viscum > Viscum album. The sequence goes on from OY728125.1 coordinate 2,011,407,858, forward strand.
GGACAATTGAATGTGAATAGGGTTAATTAATGTTCTTTGGAAGTGTTTTTTGATGCATGTTTTGTTTATGATTGTTTGGTCTTGCTTAGCCTATTACGCTGTTGTGTTTTCCATTCCTAGTGTTGATAGGATGGAATGATATTTTTGTCTAACATGTTGTTATGTGGTATATAGTTTATCCAAGTAGTTCTTGAGGTATACTTTCGCCATTATATATCGTTGTGCTCGATTGACTTACACAGGGCTGTAGGAACTTGGTGTAGTAGACCATAAGGAGAATGGACATTAAGGGGTTATCTAAAGTGTCTACTTACTATTACGCTGCGAGAACATAGGGGGAATGAACGTAAGTGCTTCTTTAGAGTGTATTTAGTTCCTTGATGCGGGACACATGGATAATTGTACGTTGAGTGCTTCCCCAAAGCGCATTTTAGTTACCGAGACGAGACTATAGGGGGAATTGATAGTGAGTGCTTCCCCAGAGAGTGTGTGTAACAGCTGAACTAGAGGGTTTAGACTGTGTGTACATACCAAAGTGTTTCTTGTTGTTATTTTAGTTGGACCAGAGGTTTTTGGCTATGAGTACTTCCCAGAGGGTTCCCAGCTTATGATTAGATGCTTTCTTCACATCTGATAATTGAATGCATTTGAAACTGTAGGATTGTTTACATTTGAGTACTTCCTTGATTACTGCTTCTCTTTTCTTATTGTCGGCCATATATATTCACTGATTTTTAGGCACAAATCTTTGTGTGGTTTCCTATTGGGATTAGTCTCACACCCTATTTAGGTCATGCTTTTGGTCCCAAACAGATTATATTACTACAGGTGAAGACAAGGTAAAGTGCCCTTCTACTTCTGGTACTTGATTGTTGCGGAGCTGGGGAGCATGGGATCAAGATAAGGCTTGTGATGTTGTTGGAGTTTATCTGTTTTTTTAGTACTTTGGTTCATTATGGTATCCCATCATTATGACTTGTTTGGCAACTTTCCTAGACATATGTATCATGCATCATTTATATATGATCTATAGTTTTTATTATTTTAGCCTTTTGCTATTTACTTTTGGTATGATATTATTACTGTATCCTCTATGGATATCCGTTTTACTTCCATTGTGTTACTCTACCAATGAGGTAATAGTTTCCCCACTATCATACCCAATGCCCTCACTACTATTTGGCAGCCTCTGGCATTCGGGGAAATGCACTTGAGGCCATGTGACCAACCGGGTATAGGGCACCACTTGGCGGCTACCGGAACTGGGATGTTACAATGTTGTATCAAAGGGATCATTTTCTTTTTGACTTACTGTTTGGAGCCTATAGCTAGGGATAGGAAGGAATAGGTACTTGGTAATAAGTTTTTCCCAGGATTATCTAACTCGTGTACAAGGAAAAGCCAATTTACCTAGTATATTGTGATTTTTATGTTTTTTTCAATTTTATAGTTGATTTTTTTACACCAATGGGTGATTCACATGTTTTGTGATGTTATCGTTGATATTTATAATGTTCTATTTCTATTTCAACCTGATGATATGAGGGTATGCCATCTCATGCATTATATAGGGACTTGTTTGATATCACATGTCATGAATTCTTGACATTCCATTTAGGGTGCATTAATTATTTCATGTTGTTGTGATAGGTTCTATGATAGATATGCATGCTGTTGTGATAGATTCTTTGATAAGGATACCAGTTGTTTGATAGGCTATAAAATTGTGAAAGGTTTTGTTCGAATGAATTCCAAACATCAGTTATTGAGGTGTTATGGGTCCTCATGGATCAGAATTTGTAGGTCATTGCCAGGTTTTCCTTGTATAATACATGTATAAGATGCCCAGATTTGATTCGCGTGGAGTATGGTCCCTCACGGATCAGAATCTGGCACTTTAACATTTGTTTTAGTGTTTTTCTGGATTCCTGAGTAGTTTCTGAGGTTTACTGTCCAGAAAAATCTAGAATACACGTAGTGTAATGTTGGAAACACACAACATGTCTTCTTATATTTAGGAATAAACTGTTTATCTTAAGTACATGTCGTGTAGTCTCTAGGCGTGTTACTGACTGTGTGGGCAGAACCACGGGGTTGGGAAATCTTTGTAGAACACGTTGTGTGATAGATGTCCATGTTGTGTGGTGTGGACCATGTTTCCACCTGTGTGACTAATGAAACATATGGATAAATATTAGCTTATACACATCATGTCATGTTTGAACATGGCATGTAGTGTAACTCGATTATCTGGTCGTGTATCCAACAACATAGGTCAGTGAAATCTTTCAAGTACATGCCCTGCCCATCTAGAACACGCTGTGTAGAGTGTGTCGTGTAACCGGCCGTGTGACTAATAAAATGGGCTGGTGAAGTTCATCTAGTACATGCCGTGTCTGGAACTAATATGTCATGTTTTCATGTTCTAGGAGAACCATGTGAAAAAGTTATCTAGAAGAACTCAGGCAGGGAAAGGGGATTCAATACACGTTGTGTGTTAGGACTACACGTTGTGTATCCATGTTTTGAAAAACATGAATACTTTATTTCTCTTGTTCCCTTATTAACCATCTAAGTTTCATACCTTATTAATCTTTATCTAAGATGTGCACTTGAACTTGCAGAGTCATGTCACCGAGTCGTCCTCTGGTTGCCTACCAGTTATAGGGAAGTGATCAGACACCAGATATGGATGATCAAGGACCATCGGTTGATCCTCCAATTGTTCCAGTCTTAGCACCAGCCATTATACCAGATAAAAGTGATGAAAAATAGTTCCAAGAAGTCTTTAGGAGGTTTATGAAGATCTTCCAAGGAGTACCACATTTTCCCCTTCTACGGCCGAACTGATGCGGGTCTTTCAGTAGCAGCAACCTCCCACTTTCTTAGGGGATAAAAGACCCTAGGCTTCAGAGTCATGGATAGAAGCCATGCTGAAGATCTTAGAGCATCTAGAGCTGCCTCCAGATAATAGGGTGAATCTCGCTATGTATATGCTTCGTGATTCATCCAAGAGATGGTGGGATGTGATCTCACATGAAGGCTTCCAGCAGGTTATGGTGTGGGATGAGTTCTAACGTGCCTTTTATGACTACTTCTACCTGGAAACTTTGAAGGCCGATTGGTCCCAAGAGTTCATGATTCTAAAGGAGGGTACTCTTTCTGTTACGAATTATTATTCTTACTTCACAGAGCTGCAGTGCTTCACGCCCATCATAGGAGGTTATGAGTTATTTATGGCAGTGAAAGTTTGAGGAGGGTCTTAGGCACGACATCCAATCTCTAGTGAACATCTTCAGGTTAACTTCCATCACTTCTATAGTCAACCAGTTGCTTATCACAGAGCACAATTTGAGTGATTATGGAGTTGTGAGCCGGGTAGGCTCAACATCCGGGGTTGGTATCCCTACTACTGAGAGTAGGAAGCACTGCATGGAGTCTTCGCGCAGAGATCATAGGAGATGGAAGACTTATTATGGTAGCCATGTGGTGTTATACCAGTGCAGGAAGAGTGGGAATGCGAGGCCAAATTGCCGGAGAGACCCAGTGGAGTGCCTATAATGCGTAAAGATTGATATTATTCAGCGCTTTTTCCAATTTTTCTCAACAGAAGCTGGAAACATGGCTTCTTCGATTACTCCTCATTCAGGAGCAGCACCACCAGTTTATCACCAGTCTAGGAACTGGATTTCTTCCAGCCGTTCAGGCCATGGTGGAGGTCGTGACCATAGTAGCCAGTTGCCAAAATTTCAGTGACAACATGGTGGATCAGATCAGAGTGTTCAACTAGGTTCATAGGGCTGTAGTGCAGTAATCATTTTGATGTGGAGCTGACCCAGCAGGAGCAGGATCTTGAAACCTCTACAGTTTGAGGTACGATCCTAGTTTCCTTGGTTTTATCTTCTTTTATTTTTGATATGAGGCTTCCCATAGCTTTATATCTGTTTTTGTTTTGGATATCCTTGGGCTATATCTCTTCTCTTCTACAGATGTCTTGACGCTAGACACTTCGTTTGGGAAAAAAATGGCTAGTGTATGACAATGCACGGAGTTCCCTCAAGGGGTTGGTGGGTGTCACTTTTAATGGGACCTCTATGTATTAGAGATGACAGGATATGATGTCTTACTCAGAATGGACTGGTTCATTCCCTTCAGGAAGTTGTTGATTGCTATCATTGTAGGTTGAGATTCACCTCACCGGAGGGTAGATCATTTCTTCATAAGGGTTAATGCGATATCCAGGTGAGTATAGCGGGACCTGAGCATCATGGGTTGGGTGGAGTTACAACCCAGACTGCTAGTCGTTATTAGGATGACTAGGGGACCTCACCGATGGACTTTCCTCTAGTGGTGGATCATTTCAGGGACGTTTTTCCAAAGGACTTTTCAATTTTTCCTCCAGATCAAGAGGTGGAATTTTCTATTGATGTTGTTCTAGGAGCAGCACTGATGTCCATTCCTCCTTATAGGATGGCTACACCAGAGTTATATAAGCTCAAGAAGTAGATGGAGGAGTTGTAGGAAAAGGGTTTCATCTGACCCAGTACTTCTCCTTGGGGTTCGCCTGTCCTGTTTGCAAAGAAGGCGGACGATACCCTCAGACTTGGTGTAGATTATCAGAAGTTGAACCATCTGACGGTCAAGAACCAATATCCCTTTCTGAGGATTGATGATATCTTTGATCAACTTTGAGGATCCCGGTTGTTGTCGAAGATTTACATGAGATCTGGTTATCATCAGAAATGCGTTAGACTATCAAATGTACCACTTACTGCCTTTAGTAGGAGGTATGGTCTATAAAAGTATGTGGTTATGTTGTTCGGTCTCACAAACACAGCTTTAGTTTTCATGGTACAGATGAAACAAGTGTTCCATCCATACTTGGATTCTTTTGTGGTTGTCTTTGTGAACGATATATTGGTGTACTTTCACACTCGACATGACCATGACACACATCATGAGATCCTTTTGAGTACACTGAGAGAACATAAGTTATATGATAAGCTCTCAAAATGACACTATCGGATGGACCAAATTCATTTCTTGGGTCGTGTTATCTCAGAGAAAGGAGTATCAGTATACCCTGAGAAAGTGAGAGAAGTAGTTTCCTGGGAGCATCCGAAGAACGTTTTTGAGGTATGAAGTTTTCAAGGGAAGGACTGTTACTACATATGTTTCATAAAGGAATTTTCATTTTTATTAATGCCACTGAAGGGCCTGACTAAGACGGGTGTGAAGTACTTGTGGTCTGATTCTTGTGAGTCGGACTTTCAAGAGATGGAAGGGTGGTTGAATTCATCACCGATACTTGTATTTCCAGAGCCAGGAAAGACGTATATTGTTTACTATGATGCATCAGAAATCGGGATTGGAGAAGTGCTTATGAAAGAGGAAGGGGATGTTGCGTAAGAGTCACGACAGTTGAGGCCACATGAGAGGAACTACCCGACACATGATCTCGAGCTAGCTGCAGTTGTTCATGCTTTACACTGTTTGAGACATTATCTTCTGGGAGATCATTTTGTGGTTTTCACCAACCACAAGAGTCTTAAGTATATCTTTACACGACACGATCTAAATTTGAGAAAGTGAAGGTGGTTGAGTACCTTCAGTCCTTTGACTTTGATCTTACCTATACACCGGGGAAAGGAAACGTTGTGGCTGATGTGTTGAGCAGGAGGACTCAGATATAGGTAGTTTAGGAAGCCAGAAGTGAGTGTAAGCTTATAGATATGTTCTCTGAGATGAATTTGGAGGTACATAATAGACATGGGCATACGTTTCTATCTTCTATAACTGTTACCTCTACTCTACTTAATGGACTGCGAATTAAGAAGCTATCAGTTTCGGAGGGCCCAGTCCTACAGGAGAGCGTTTTAGGAGAGGACCCTATTCTTGGATGAATATTAGGTGAGGATGAGATCTTGTTTTTTTATAGGAACATATGTGTTCCAGTAGAAATACACAAGGAGATGATATGGTACTTTCATTCCTCATTTTGGGCAGTTCATCCTGGTGTCACGAAGATGTATCATGATCTACATGGTCAGTTTTGGTGGCCAGGTATGAAGAGAGATGTTGCTAGGTTTTTCATGAGATGTTTTACCTTCCAGCAGGTAAAGACGGAGCATCAACAACCAGTGGGGATTTTGAAACAGTTACCCATTCTTGAGTGGGAATGGAACGATGTCGTGATGGACTTCATGACATGTTTGTTGAGGTCACCTCGAGGGAATGATTTAGTTTGGGTTGTGATTGACAGACTCATGAAGGTTGTTCACTTCTTTCTGATCAAGGAGACATTTAATGCTAATGAGCTAGGACAGTTGTACATTTGAGATATTGTGCATTTAAATGGATTTCCACACTCCATTATTTCAGAAAGGGATACCCTTTTTACTTCTTGGGTCTGAAAAATACTTCATAAGACGTTGGGGACACATGTACTTTTTTAACGACCCAAAGTTTCATTAATGGAAATCCCTCTTGATATAATGAAATGTCTATTTATGTTTATATAAAATGTAAAATTCATTGTTTTTAAGTTATGAATTTTGACCATTGCTAATATAGCCATTGAACAGTGATCACATGATTAGTATAAATATAAGGCTTTAACAAATCCAAATTTACTCAGACAAAGGAAGCGATGGCCTCATCAAGTAGAATTGCCCCATACGAAGCCCATTTGTCAGAGCTCGGAAAAGAGGTGGGATCCTTGGGCTTCGGTCTTGACCAAGCCCAAGCTGAGCTTCATCATGTCAAGCTCGAACAGGATTGTCTACGGGAGAAGTAGAAGTTGATAGAAATTACCACTCGAGTGATGTTATCCGAGCCACCCCAAGAGTACGTAACCATCGCACACCTTACCCTTAGGTCTTATGCGGCTGTTTTAAGGGGTTATGTAACAAATAAACAATACTATGTTCATGTACATTATTTTTTGTATATAATAATGAATATACTTTCTTTTCATTATTGATACATTGTAAATAGTTTTTAAAGTACAAATAGTGTTTTTAGTTATTATTTAATTAAGATTTATATTTCTTAAATTAAGGGATTTTTTTATTAAATAATATTTTAATAAAATATTATTATTATTTATACATTAATTTTCAATAAATATAAATTATCTTATAATCTTATGAATGCAATTGTAATTTTTATTAAGGTTTGAAAGCCATTTCTATCAAAACCCGTGAATTTTCGATAAATGCCGGTTTTTATTTTAAAATTAAAAAATAACCTATTTATAAAATTATTTAGATAAAATAAATGTTATTTCTAGAATCAGGATGTTGAAATTATCCAATGGTGAATTTTTCATAATTTTCTGAGACAGTCAAATTTTTGGGTAAAAATTAAATATCGTTTAAATATATAATGTTTTTTATGACATCATAATGACCCAATAGTGATGTAATAAAATACTATAATCTTTATGTTCGGACAATATATGTTTTAACATTAAAATAATGTGATTTTGGGTTTTTTTGACTTACATTTCCAAGCATTAATGGACCCCTCAAGACTAATTAAACACCTTGTCTTTTTAAATTAATTTCAATGGGAGTATGACTCACCTCTACATAAGTAACCCTATTATTTTAAGAAGTTAGGACTTTGGCCATATAAAATATTGTTTTCTGCTTCGCTTTTCCAAAAACCATGGGATGGTTTGTGGTTTGGATTAATTTAATGTAAGGGGACCCAAACCTAAATAATAAAGAATTCCCTCACCTTCCCTATATAAACCCACCCAAGCTCCCCCTTCATCCTCACTAAAAGAATTTGGAGTTAGTAAAACCTCTGCCCTAATCTCTCTTGAATCCTCCCAAGGTGCCTCAATCTCCCAAGAAGCCTCTCACAAGCCTCTCTCTATCCTTTGGTAGCACACTTCTGAGTAAGGGTTTTTTTCTTCCTTTCTCATTTTTGTCCAATTTTCTTCATATTGTTATGCCCTTTTAATTTAAATTATAAATGCTGGGGTATGGTTTTGAACCTCCCCCATACTTCCCTATTATTGTTTGAATGATGTGAGACCCCTTTCTCTCTCATTAAATGCCTCCCACAAACACCTGTCACTATCCCGAAATTCCGAAAGGAGCTTCTCTCTCCTCATTTACATTTAAGCAATACTTTTGTATCATGAATCTAAATTCCATTACAATTTTTGGGACGTGTATCTATATGACCTCCTTACTGTCCATTACATTTAAATATGATGAGGAACCCATTTATCTCTCATCAACCATTTTTTATGAATTCTTATGTCACATCGTTACGCTGCCGAAATCGCACTGATTTTCTAGGCAAATGCCATTGTGTAGTGAATACCATGCCCGTTTCTCCATCAAGGGTATTCACCTTTATGAATATTTACTTATTGACTATAAATATTCATGGATGAATTCCACATTCCTTTATCATGGAATAAATGATTATGTTTTATGAACCAATCTTTTAGGATCCATGTGGCACACTTATGCACGAAATGAAATGTTTAAGAAGGGTGCGCCCTTATAGCCCTCCAATGCATTGGGTAAAGTATAGTATCATGATATGTCATGTGCAATGAGTGTTGAATCATTCTAATTCAAGTGTAACGAGGGTTTACTCGTGCTTTATGTGCAATGAGGATTTAATCATGCTCTATGTGCAATGAGCCTTGGCTCATGCTAATTCCATTTTAAGTGTTATTGCCACATTTTCATGTTATGATTATCATGCTTTATCAAGCCTTTATGTTCATGTTTCTCTTATACTCTATTGATATGACAATTTCCTATCGTCTATTGTACTCCTCATATTATTCCATGTGTACTCCCTAACTGGGATTTATAGCTCACCCTTTTCTTATGCATGTCCTCATGTTATCCCATGCAATGCTAAGTACGAGTGAATGTTGTGGTCATGTAAAGGAAGTTTTCAATAAAGATATTGTATTTCATGTTTTAAGTTTTTATGTAATGATCCTAAGCCCCAAATACACTAAACCTCTTGATCTTCTTTGTTGTATCAAGTGAAGTTTTATGTAATAAATCATTTTTAACTTGTAATAAAAGCAGGGTTGTCATAGTTGGTATCAGAGGGAGGTTTAGTTATTTTTGGGATTAGGATTAGAAAACCCTAGTAAAGCCTTAGAGACAAGACTAAATATAATAAAAACATCCCTATGTTTTGGTAAGTACTGAGTAAGTGGTTTATTAAACAAATACATCCCTGTCTGTATATGAGCAGGTAGAGGTGGCTCTGGCACAAATGTATCCTAGGGGTAAAACCAGAAAACACCGCTTTGAGCTACACTCGAACAAGAACTGGTTCAGGACAACGGGCCTTGCTACACTCTTGGTTACAACACTCCCGGGGGATATGTTTTGATAAATTCACAATCATAGTATGATCCCTTATTAAGGGAATTGAAAAAAATTCCCCTAAGAATATATGCTAGAAAGTAGATCATGGAAAGCCTAGATTGAAGCTTATAGACTCATGATTTAAGGAAATAAAAGTTTGTTTATAAGTGATCATCTTTTGTATTTGGATTACCCTTTATGTGTTACCCCTAACTTTCCTTTTATTCCAGCCAATGGCCAGTAATAGGAGGACTCGGGCTAACAACCATTGTGATGATCAGTGTGATGACTGTACTAATGAGATGCCCAATCCAATGGGAGCTGAAATCGCGAAATTTGTCATGCTTCTCTCTCATCTAACTCAAGTTTTGAATAGAATCAAGGGTCAAGAGGAACGGTCACCCCCACCCCCCCCAAGAAAGAACAAGTCGTTATCGAGAGCTTCATGAGACAAAGTCCTCCTACTTTTAGTGGATCATCTGATCCCACGATCGCTGAACAATGGATCAACTCCATTGAAAAGATCTTCTCCATCCTTCATTGTTCTGAACAAGAGAAGGTTCTCCTGGCAGCTTATTGTATGGAGGGTGAAGCTGATCAATGGTGGATGTTGATAAAAAATACGAAGCCTGAGGAGAAGATCGATTCATTGGAATGGAAGGATTTACGGAATATGTTTTTCGATAAATATTTTACACGCACCCTCCGACTTAATATGGAAAGGGACTTTCATTTCCCTCATGAAAAAAAGACGAAGAATATGTTGGAGTGTACGAGGAAAACTTTACAAGGCTTTCACGATACTCTTTCGGCTTTGTCATTACCCCAGAATGCAAAGTTGACCACTTCTTTGGTGGGTTAAAGCCTAGCCAACGGAAAGCATTAGCAATCCGTGACTTCGACAGCTATGAGGAAATTGTCCGATGTGCCCTCAATGTCGAAATGGAGATCGGAGAATCACATGGGTATCATGGGGATAAGAAGAATAATGTGGAATTCAATGCTGGTGGTCCGATGGATAATTCCAATAGTGCTAAGAAGATCAAGCACCCCACTTTCCAAAAGTGCGGAAAGAAGTACCCTGGAAATTGCCTTAAGGGGATGAGGAAATGCTTCAGGTGTGGAAGAGAAGGGAACCTAGCTGTTAACTGACGGCAAGAAAGACTCGCGACTGCAACAGAGGATATTAACACTCCGATCGAACCTCAATGTGTTGTTCAATGCTACAAATGAAAAGAACCGGGTCATTTTTCAAATCAGTGCCCTAATCCATGGGTTTTCAGAGGCAACCAACAACCTCCAAGGCAGAAAGGAAGATCTTTTTCCATCACTTCTGCTGAAGTGAACCCTGACAACGAAGTGGTGATAAGTACACTAGTTATTCATTCAAGAATAGCGTACATACTTTTTGATTCAGGTTCTACGAATTCTTTTATATCTTTAATGTTTAGTAGAACAATCTCAGCACCACCACAAATCATGGAATTGAAGATGTCGGTGAGTACGAAAAATGGGGCAATCATTGCATCCCATGAATATAAGTCCTCCCCTGTTATAATCTGTGGATTGAATTTCCCGGTGAACATCGTCATACTCCCTATGGTGGAATTTGATGCAATTCTTCGCATGGATTGGCTTTCCTTATATAGATCCAACATAAATTGTCGGGAGAGGGAAATCACACTCTTTATGGAGAATCGACCCCACCGATTCTTTACAAGTGTAAGGTGGAAGATGAATCTCCTTTTGATCCATCAGCTCAAGCATAGATATTACTGCCTTATGAGAACGTGTATCTGTATCAGATGATTGAGTCCAAGGAAGAAACCATCCTTGAAGAAATGCCTATTGTGAGGGAATTCGCTGAATTGTTTCCCGAGGAACTGCCTGGTCTTCCTCCTAGAAGAGATGTTGAATTCTCAATTGAACTTATACCTGGGGATTTAACAATATCCAATACTCCATATAGAATGGCTATTGTAGAGCTTGAAGATCTGAAGAAACAACTACATGATAATCTCGATAAAGGGTTTATACGCCCAAGTGATTCACCATGGGGTGCACCAGTCCTCTTCGTCAAGAAGAAGGATGGGTCAATGCAGATTTGCATCGATTATCATGATCATAAAAAATCACGATAAAGAACAAGTATCATCTCCCAAGAATTGATGACTTTTTTTATTAGCTGCGTGGATCACAATACTTCTCCAAGGTGGACTTGTGGTCGGTATATTATCAAGTAAGGGTGAAGAAGGAAGATATCCCCAAGACTGCTTTTCGCACAAGATATGGGTACTATGAATTCATAGTAATGCCTTTCGAACTAAATAATTCTCCATAAATCTTCATGGAATTAATTAATAGAGTATTTAGAGATTACCTAGACAAATTTGTGGTAGTCTTTATATAAGATATTCTAATATACTCCAAAACCAAGGAGGATCATGATGAGCATTTAAGAACTGTACTGGAGAATTTGCGCAAGGAGAAGCTCTATTCAAAGTATAGAAATTGTGAGTTCTGGTTGAAGGAAGTCTCATTCATGGGACATATCATAACAAGCAATGGGAAATCTATTGATCCCTTCAAAACAGATGCAATTGAGGGATGGCTGAGGCCAACATCGGTAACGGATATCCGTAGCTTCTTGGGGTAAGCTGGATATTATCGATGATTTGTGAGAAATTTATCACAATTTTCCAACCCTCTTACCAAGATAACTTGAAAGGGAGTAAGGTTTTCCTGGAGTGATGAATGCAAAGAAATCTTCAAGGAGTTGAAAAGGAGGCTTATCATTGCACCCGTTCTCACTTTACCCACAAGTGGGGAACTTTTTGTTGTTTTTAGTGATGCTTCCAAGAAGGGCTTAGGCTGTGTGCTGATGTAGAATGATAAAGTTATATCTTATGCCTCAAGGCACTTGAAAATCCATGAGCGAAACTATCCAACGCATGATCTGGATTTGGCGGTGGTGATCTTTGCCTTGAAAATCTGGCGGCATTATCTCTATGGAGAGAAATGTGAGATATATACTAACCACAAGAGTATTAAATATATATTCACATAGAAAGAGGTTAATATGCGCCAGAGAAGATGGATAAAGCTCATCAAGGATTATGAATTTTTAATCCATTACCACCCTAGGAAAGTGAACAAGGTGGCAGATGCCCTAAGTAGAAAGGATCCAATGATTCTATCAATGTTGAGAATTGAGAAGGATCCAATCTTCTTATACTTAATGAAGATGGACATGGGAATCATAGAGAAGGGAACATCATAAATCCTTTTACAGATGATTTCTCAACCGTCTCTTTTGGAAAGGGTAAAGTATGCTCAAAAGGATGATGTGGGAATTCAAGAAAAAGTGTAAGCTATCGAAAAAGGTGAATCCTCGGAGTTTAATGTTAATGAAGAAGGAATTGTGCGGTTTGGGAAAAGACTATGTGTTCCATCAAGTCCAGAGCTGAAGAAGGAAATTTTGGATGATGACCATAGTTCAAATTTCTCTATTCACCTAGGGATTACGAAGATGTATCGAGATCTCTGAGATAACTTTTGGTGGGATAATATGAAGAAGGAGATCGCTGAATATACATCAAAGTGCCTGGTGTGCCAGCAGGTGAAGGCAGAGAGGCAAATGTCTAAGGGGATGATGCAACCATTTCCCATACCAGAATGGAAATGGGAGAACATCACCATGGACTTTGTCACTGGACATCCGAGGACATCCAAAGGCAACAATGAAATATGGGTTATTGTGGATCGTCTTACAAAGACTGCACACTTCATTTCTTTTTGGGAGGATTTATCATTGGATCAACTGGAACAGATATATATCATGGAAGTGGTAAGGATTCATGGAGTACCACTATCTATTGTGTCTGACCGAGATCCAAGATTCACCTCTAAGTTTTAGAAGAGTCTTCAACATGCTCTGAATACTGAACTGAACTTTAGTACAGCCTATCATCCTCAAACTGATGGCCAATCTAAGTGGACTATCCAAACACTTGAGGATATGTTGTGAGCATTCTCAATGGACTTTAAGGGAGGATGGGATCAACATATTCCTCTAGTTTAGTTCTCTTATAATAACAGTTTCCACTCGATCATCCAAATAGCACCATATGAAGCCCTGTATGGGAAAAGGTGCAGAACACCAGCATGTTGGGATGAGGTCAGTGAACGTAAGCTGCTTGGACCATAAATGGTCCAGGAAATGGTGGAGAAGGTGAAAAACATTCCGCAGCATATCAAGGCAGCCCATAGTTGACAGAAGAGTTATACAGATAATCATCGATGAGACCTTGAGTTTAAATTTAGAGATATGGTTTTTCTACGCATATCTCTGTGTTAGAAGGTCATGAGGTTTGGAAAAAAAGGGAAGTCAATTCCAACGTACATTTCCCCCTTTGAGATTCTTGATCATGTTGGGGATGTGGCCTATCGACTAGCACTTCCACCTACTATGGCCAAAGTACATGATGTCTTTCATGTATCCCTCTTAAGGAAGTACATACCGGAACCTTCACATGTACTCTCTTCGGAGGTGCTACAATTGGAAGATGATCTATCTTATAAGGATCAACCAGTGAGGATCTTATATCGTAGAGAAAATTTTCTACGAAATAAGACAATACCCCTCGTCAAGGTTTTGTGGAGAAACCACAAGTTTGAAGAAGCGACTTGGGAATTAGAGGAAATGATGAAGCTGAGTTACCCACATCTGTTTTAGTGTGGGAAAATGAAAATTTCGAGGGAAAAATTTCTTAAGGGGGGAATATTGTAACGACCCAAAGTATCATTAATTGAAATACCTATTGATCTAATTAAATGTCTTTTTATGTTTATATAAAATGTCAACTTCTTTGGTTTTATGTTAAGAATTTTGACCATTTCTAATATAGTTGTTGAACAGTGATCACATGAATAGTATAAATATAGGGCTTTAACAAATCCAAATTTATTCAGACAAAGGAAGTGATGGCCTCATCCAGTAGAATTGCCCCATACGAAGACCATTTGTCAGAGCTTAGAAAAGAGGTGGCATCCTTGGGATTTTCTCTTGACCAAACCCAAGCTGAGCTTCATTATGTCATGCTCGAACGAGACCGTCTACGGGAGAAGAGGAAGTTGATAGAAATTACCACTCGAGTGATGTTATCTGAGCCACCCCAGGGGTCTATCACCATCGCACACCTTACCCTTAGGTCTTATGCGGCTGTTTTAAGGGGTTCTGTAACAAATAAATAGTACTATGCTCATGTAAATTATTTTTTTATTTAATAATGAATATACTTTCTTGTCATTATTGATGCATTGTAAATAGTTTTTAAAGTACAAATAGTGTTTTTAGTTATTATTTAATTAAGAATTATATTTTATTAAATTAAGGGATTTTTGAATTAAATAATATTTTAATAAAATATTTCAAATTATTATTAAATTAAATTTTATTAAATATAAATGATCTTATAATTTTATGAATGCATTTGTAATTTTTATTAAGTTTTGAAAGCCATTTCTGTCAAAACCCGTGAATTTTTGATAAATGACAGTTTTTATTTTAAAAGTAAAAATTAGCATATTTAGAAAATTATTTAGAAAAAATAAATTTTATTTCTGGAATCAGGATGTCGAAATTATCCAATGGTAAATTTTTCATAATTTTCAGAGAGAGTCAAATTTTTGGGTAAAAATTAAATACCGTTTAAATATATAAAGTGTTTTATGACATCATAATGACCCAATAGTGATGTTATAAAATAATATAATCATTATGTTCATCCAATATATGTTTTACCATTAAAATAATGTGATCTTGGGTTTTTTTGACTTACTTTTCAAAGCATTAATGGAGCCCTCAAGACTAATTGAACACCTTGTCTTTTTAAATTAATTTCCATGGGAGTATGACTCACCTCCACATAATCAACCCTATTATTTTAAGAATTTATGACTTTGGACTTATAAAATATTGTTTTCCTCTTCCCTTTTCCAAAACCCATGGTCAAAACCATGGGATGGTATGTGGTTTGGATTAATTTAATGTAAGGGGACCCAAACCTAAATAATAAAGAATTCCCTCACCTTTCCTATATAAACCCACCCAATCTCCCACTTCCTCCTCACTCAAAGCCTTTGTAGTTCGTGAAACCTATTCCCTAATCTCTCTAGAATCCTCCCAAGGTTCCCAAATCTCCCAATAATCCTCTCACAAGCCTCTCTCTAGCCTTTGGAAGCACACTTCCGAGTAAGGGTTTTTTTCTTCCTTTCGCATTTTTTCCAATTTTCTTCATATTGTTATGCCCTTTTAATTTCAATTATAAATGATGGGGTATGGTTTTTCACCTCCCCATACATCCCTATTATTTTTTGAATGATGGGATACCCCTTTATCTCTCATTAAATGCCTCCCATGTACACCCGTCACTATGCCGAAATTCCGAAAGGAACTTCTCTCTCCTCATTTACATTCATGCAATACTTTTGTATCATGAATCTAAATTCCATTGAAATTGTTGGGACATGTATCTATATGACCTCCTTACTATCCATTACATGTAAATATGATGAGGAACCCCTTTATCTCTAATCAAACATTTTTATGAATTCTTATGTCACATTGTTACACTGCCGAAATCACACCAATTTTCTAAGCCAATGCCATTGTGTAGTGAATACCATGCCCGTTTCTCCATCAAGGGTATTAAACTTTATTCATATTTAAGTATTGATTATAAAGCTTCATGTATGAATTCCACATTCCTTTATCATGGAATAAATGATTATGTTTTATGAATCAATGTTTTATGATCCATGTGGCACACTTATGCATGAATTGAAATGTTTAAGAAGGGTGCGCCCTTATAGAGCTCCAATGCATTGGGTAAAGTATAGTATCATGATAAGTCATGTGCAATGAGTGTTTACTCATGCTAATTCAAGTGAAATGAGGTTTTACTCTTGATTCATGTGCAATGAGGATTTACTCATGTTCTATGTGCAGTGAGCCTTGGCTCATTCTAATTCCATGTTAAGTGTTGTTTCCACATTTCCATGTTATGATTATCATTCTTTATCATACCTTTATGTCCATGTTTCTCTTATGGTCTATTGATATTCCTATTTCCTAAAATGTATTGTACTCATCATGTTATTTCATGTGTACACACTTACTGGGATTTATAGCTCACCCTTTTCTTATGCATGTCCTCAGGTTATCCCATGCAAAGCTAAGTACGAGGGAATGTAGTAGTCATGTAAAGGATGTTTTCATTAAAGATGTTGTATCTCATGTTTTAATTTTTATGTAATGATAATAATCCCCAAAGACACTAAACCTCTCGATATTCTTTGTTTTATCAAGTGAAGTTATATGGAATAAATCATGTTTAAGTTGTAATAAAAGCAGGGTTGTCATACTTTTGAGTATAGCTTACCATCCCCTGACAAATGGCCAGTCTGAGCATACGATTAAGGTGCTTGAGGACATGCTTCGAGAATGCATCCATGATTTTTTAGGTTCTTAGGAGAATTATATACCTCTTTTGGTGTTTTCCTACAATAATAGTTCTCAAGAAACTATCCAGATGGCACCTTATGAGTGTTTGTAGGGTAGGCCATGCCGATCACCCTTTTACTGGCTAGAGGCAGGAGAGGCAGTAATGCTTAGACCTCAAGATTTCTAGGAGACGACAGAGAAGATATAGTAGATTCATAAGAGGATGGCTACTTCACAGTTATGACATAAGTCTTATGCTGATCGACGAAAATGACTTCTGGAGTTCGAGGTCGGAGATCAGGTTTTCCTACGTGTCACACCAAGGTTGAGTCAGAGGAGTATTATGTGGTAGGGTAAGATTTCATCGAGGTATGTCAGACCACTTGAGGTGTTGGAGAGAGTTGGTTTGATTGACTATCAGTTGTAGTTACCTCAAAGGTACTGAGCTATGCATGATGTCTTCAACGTTTCTCAGCTTTGACGTTACTTCTCAGACCCGTCTCATGTTTTTCAACCAGATGAGGTTTAGTTAAAGGTGGATTCCATGTTTGAAGAGAATCCTATCCATATTATTGATCGAAGTATGGAAGTTATCCATGGATGATCTATTCCTCTGGTTTGAGTGCTATGGTAGCACGAGCGAGTATAGGATGAGACCAGGGAGAGGGAGGCTGATGTACGATCACAGTGGCGAGAGCTTTTCGAGGAATCTTCTTCTACACCACCTTTCTTGGGAAATTTGATGATGAATATCTTTAATATGGGAAGTTCGTAAGAACCCATATCTTCTTTTCAAGTATGTTTTTCTCATTTCTTTAGTTTTTTAGAAAAATAAGAGTTTTTTAAAATTTCTAAAGTACATTCCATATATTTAAATGTACATGTCATGTACTTTTTAGACACACGTAGTCATGTGATGGACGTGTAATGGCCAAGCACACAGCCATGTGTGGTGACCTGGAGACTGCCTAATGCTGGGGCCGATAAGGGCAAGTACACACCATGTACTTCTAAAGTACACTTCATGTATTTTATTCTTTTTTAATTAAACGGACTGGGGTCGCATATAATTGGAAGAAGTATCTTCTTCTCCAACATCCCCAAACAATAGTGTCTGTATGAAACTGATCTTTTCTCAAGCCCCTGATCGAGAATCAGTACTCCGAATCGAACTTATTCGGTTGTGTTGGAATCACATTGGGTAGTTCTCTCTTCTTCTTGAACCTCATTTCCTGATTTCTCTTCTCTTGTGAGTTATCCTCAGTTAAACATTTTTGATTTTTTTGTATATATATGGAGTTATAAGGTGAATCAAGGATTGATATTCACGCATAGAGATCAAATAATGCTAAGGTGGGTGGTTTGTGCCTTTCTATAGATAGTCTTCAAGTAATATGTGCAAAATTTCCCAACAACCTTGTTCAATGTATTGCATGTTTATGGTTTTAGCCCTGTTAATTGCATGTGATGACTTTATTCCTAAATAGAGGTTAATTTTTTTGGGGTAATGCTTTGGTGAAAGACCAGAGCACAATTTATTGATAAACAAAAAAGGATTATAAGAGGCGAAAAGATGGGATTTTTTTTACAATCTCTATCAAAAAGGTATAGTAAGTCAGAAGGAATAGAGCCCATCCAAGTCATGCTATGATGAACTCCTTTGTTGGAAAGAGCATCAGCAACAACATTTGCTTCACGGTAGGCATGAGTAGCTATATAGTCCATCCCATGGAGAAAATTCATACAATTCATCCAACGTGTGGTAAGTGTCCAGGCCAGATGGATGTTGCCATTCCAGATGGCATGAATGATAGTGGTTGAATAACTTTCTATCCAGAGCTTTCTCTAACCTCTTTAAAGCGAAAAATCAACAGCATGAATGACCCCACAGCATTTCCGCCTCCAGAGAGGAAGAGTGACCACATCCAACATAGAAGCAGCCCTGACACTGCCCAGCTGAGTCTCTGAAGATGGCACCACAACTGGAAGGTCATGGGTTGCCTTTGGAGGTGCCATCGATGTTCACTTTAGTCCATCCTGGCATTGGAGATTGCCAGAACACTTCAAATGAGTGTTTGGTCTTTGGGTAGATGCCAGGAACACGGAGCTGTCGAAGAATCACAAAGTCACCAACTGAGTTGTTACAACAGTCTTTTTGTATTGAGACAGCTTCATGAACCACAAGAAGAATCTGAGATTTCCCTGCATTTAGATTGAGAGGGTAATTATTGTGAATGAGAGCATTTATAACATACCAGATCTCATGTAGAAGCTCCACCACTACCGCCAGGAAAAGATTTTTTATCTGTAGAGAAATATCATGTCCAGTACAATTTTTTAATAACAAGGAAATTGAGTTAGTAAAGAACCATCTGTAATTAAATAAATTAGAAATATAATTCCATAGAGTAGAGTCCATCGCGCAAGATATAAAAAGATGATCGGCATCCTCCCTATGATGATTACATAGGAGACACTTATAACAGAGTTGAAAACCAAAAGTTTGAAGAAAAGCTTCTATTGGTAATCTATTATGGGCAATGCGCCAAATAAGGGTGAGCCTAGAAGGTTTAATTCAGGGTTTGTTAAAATGATTCATCCATAGAAAACTAGATTCATTATCAGAGAAATTATGATTATAATAATTTTTTGAATCTAGGATGCCATTGGTAGAAGGCTCCCAAACAAGGAAATCACCATCAGGAGAAAAAAGATGATTGTCAATAATTTGCGCAATATTTTTAGGGAGATCATGTTGGTGAGATTGTAAGACATCCTTTATAGTCTGATTTGTATCTTCAGGAGGATTATTAGAGGGTAACAAGGATATCAGAGGGGTACCACACCAATTGTCACACCAAAAATTTATGGAAGAATTAGCACTGACTATCCATCTAGAATTTTGCATGATCCTATGATAAGAGTCCCGGATAGAGGACCAGATGGATGAGCTGATGAAATTAAAATTACCTTTTAAAATATTAAAGAGGAATCTATGGTTCAGGAATTCAGTATCCTTAGAAGTGGAATTAATAATGTGCCAAGTGAGGCGGTCCTGAAGAGCATCATTGAACAATTTTAAATTTTTTATGCCAATACCACCATTAGAAATGGGTTTACAGCAAGATTTCCATGGTATTGGAACAATATTCTTTTCAAAAATGCTTCCAGACCAAATTAAGTTTTTGATATAAGTATTAAATTTTTTTAAGATGTTGATGGGCCATTTATAAACCATAAAGGAATAGACCATTTTAGAAACAATGGTCGATTTAACCAAACAAATTTCTCCCAGCCATGGAGAGGGTTTTCCCTTTCCAGCTAGCTAGTTGATTTATGATTTGATCAATGATGTTAGAAAAATAGGTTGCTTTGGGTCGACACCAAAATATTGGAACACCAAAATAATTGAAAGGTAAAAAACCCTCTTTAATACCCAGATAAGAGGTGATATTAGATTTCCTTCTTACAGGAAATTTTTTTCCAAAAAATATATACGATTTGTTCTAAGAAATTGCTTGCCCAGAGATTTTTTCATAGTGAGAAATCGCTTGCTTGAGAACATGAATATTTTTTTGATCCCATTTTATGAATAAAATAATATCATCATCATATAAGAGGTGGGTAGGGGCATTTAAATTCCTGGGAACTTGAATAGGTTTAAGCATATTTTGATCAACCAGCTTGTTAAGAAGTCTACTTAGGTAATCCTCAGCAATAACAAAAATGATAGCAGAAAGTGGGTCACCCTGCCTGACACCTTTTGAGAAATTGAAGAAACCTCTAGGGGTGCCATTAATCAGGATAGAGATATAGGCTGAGCAAAAGAGATTATTAATTCTACCAATGAAGAATCATTAAAGACAACGTTTTTTAGAACTCTGAAGATAAAATTCCAGTCTATGGTGTCAAAATACTTTCTGATATCTAGTTTGATGGCCACATAGCCCCCTCTTGTGCTTCTATTTAAACTGTTGGTACATTCCGAAGCAAGACAGATATAGTCTTGGATAGACCTTCCTTTAATAAAACCAAATTGGTTTGAAGAGACGATTCTATTGCAGATAGGAGCAAGTCTATTAGCAATAATTTTGGAAATTATTTTATAGATATTGTTAATCAAAGCAATTGGTCTGAATTGATGGATCTCAGAAGCATTCTCAACCTTAGTAATTAAGGTTAGAAATTGATCATTGATTCCATGAGGTAGAGATCCATGGGTGAAGAAGGTCTTAACAAGGTTACAAACATCATTGTGTATTATATTCCAATGTTTTTGGAAAAACCCATTATTGAATCCGTCCGGACCGGGAGCACTGTTAGGATTAAGACCAAAGACTATGTATTTGATTTCATGATCAAGAGGGGTGCTTAAAAGAGTCTTATTGTCTTTTTCATCCACCATTAAAGGAATAATATCCGGTTTAAGATCAATATTTATATCAGGACCATTAAAAATTCTATAAAAGTACGAGGTGACATGGTCTGTAATAGATTAATCAGAATCAATGATCAAGTCATTATTAATGAGCATAGTAAGAGGACGATTGACCTTTCTAATTCTTTGAAGACAGTTATAGAATTTGGTATTTCGATCACCATCTTTCATCCATTTAGTCTTGAACATTTGTTTACGAATATTGTCCTTAAAAGTAAGTAGGGAATTAAGTTTAGAAGACATATTAGATTCTAATTGAGGATCCATATTTAAATCTGAATTAGTGTTCTGAGTTTGGGTACGATTGAGTTCATCTTCAAGATAGGAGATATCAAGATCTATTTGAGTATTTGTATTTTTACACCAACCTTTAAGGGCCTGCTTGAGAATTTTTAATTTGCATAAACAGGAAAAAGAATCATTATGGTGTTTCATGGAGTTCCAGGTGTCATAGATAAAGGTGACACAATCAGGATTCGAGGACCAAGCATTATTAAATTTGAAGGGAATGATAGGCTTTCGATCATTCATAAGAATGCTTACAAGGATAGGATTATGATCAGAGTTGAGTCTCGGAAGGGTTACACAGTATATTTTGTCCCAGTTGTCAAGAGTCTTGATGTTGACAAAAACTCTGTCAAGTTTACTAGCAACGTTTTTGTTGTGATGCATCCTATACCAAGTGTATTTTTCACCAATGAGAGTGATTTAAAAAAGGTTAGAGTCATCAATAGTAGAATTAAATTCCTTGGAGGATATAGAAAGGTGCGAGGGACCAATTTTTTCAGAGGGGGAAAGGATGGAGTTGAAGTCACCCAAAACAACCCAGGATTCTTGAATGTGTTTCTCCATATCAAGGAGTTCATGCCATAAAGATCTCCTATCCTGGTATCTATTCTTGGCATAAACCATAGTGAAAAAGATATGTCGACCATTCCAGAAGAAGTCACTGGTAAGATGCTGTTCAGAAATTCTAAAAATGTTGACATTTTTTAAAGAGTTGTGGAAAAATATCCACAAAGAGTCAAAATGAGGACCACTTTTTCAAGATCCTAAAAAATTGTAATTGAGAGAGCCAAATCTCATATATTTCATTCTAAAGTTGACTTTAGGTTCAGCAATGGCAAAGAGTTGGGGTGTATGAGTGTTTAAAATCCTCCTAAGTGTTTTGGAGGTGTCATTGTTGGCGATACCTTGAATGTTACAATAAAGGATATTCATTACTATTTGCGGATTGGGGTAGAACCCTTATTTTTTTTGATTTACCAGATCCCTTATTCTTCTGGGATCTCGTAACCATTGAGGAAGAGATAGACTCTCGTTTACTCTCATGAGCTTCAGATATTTGAGAGGAATCAGATTTCAGGTCTGATTTTGGATTAGGGGCAGCAACTGGAGTACTCATAAGATCAGTACAGTTCAGAGTGTGATTTTTTTCCAGTCCATGAATAGTGTCCTGCTCAAATGAGAGCTATTTCTCATCCCTAACCAGAATAATCTCACTATCTAGGGCGAAATGAGGTGGGGTAGTCGGTACAGGAGGGGGAATTTCTGAGGAAGTAGGAGGCAAAGTAGGGCTTGTCTGGACAATCTCTAGAACAGCAACCTGAGCAGAAGGTTGCACAGGATGAGAAAACATACCAGACTCAGGCTAGACAGTTTTAGTTGCATCAGGTATCAAATAATCCAAAACAGAATTAGGAATAGCAAAATAGTCCTTCTTGCCAGCAGGAGGAGTAATATTTTTATCTAACATGCTGTTATGATGTAGACTATTTAGCCATGTAGTTCTTGAGGTATACTTTGGACATTATATATCGTTGTTCTTGATTGAATTACATAGGGGTGTAGGAACCTGGTGTAGTAGACTATAGGGAGAATGGACGTTGAGGGATTCTACAGAGTGTCTGTTTAATACTACGATGTGAGACCATAGGGGGAATGGACATAAGTGCTTCTTTAGAGTGTCTGTAGTTCCTCGATGTGGGACACAGGTGGAATTGGATATTGATTTCTTCCCTAGAGTGCCTTTTAGTTACCGATGCGATACTATATTGGTAATTGACAGTGAGTTCTTCCTCATAGAGTCAGTGAAATAGTTGAACCAGAGGTGTTAGACTATGTGTACTTCTCAGAGGGTTGCTTGTGGTTGTTTTGGTTGGACCAGAGGGGTTAGGATATGAGTACTTCCCAATGTGTTCCTTGCTTATGATTAGGTTCTTTCTTAATATCTGATAAATAAATGAATTTAAAACTGTTGGATTGTTTACATTCAATTACTTCTTTGTTTACTGCTTCTCTTTGCTTATTGCTTACCATATATATTACCTTACTATTAGGACCATATCTTTGGGTATTTTCCTACTAAGATTAGTCTCACACCCTGTTTGGGTCATGCTTTTGGGCCCAAACAGATTATATTTCTATAGGTATAGACTAGGGCAAGCATCTTTCAACTTCTGGAACTTGATTGTTGCGGAGCTAGGGAGCATGGTATGAAGTTGAGGCTTGTGATGCTGTTGGATTTTATATGCTTTCTTTGTAAATTGGTTCATTATAGTATCCCAACATTGTGACTTTGGATATGTTCTGAGACATATGTATCATGCATCATTTATATATGTGCTCCAATGTTAATTATTTCTTTCATTCATTGTTTACTTTTTGGTATGGTATTATTACTGTTTCCGATATTTCTATCTATTTTACTTCTGCTGTGTTACTCTGCCAATGAGAGCATAGTTTCCACACTATCACACCTAAGGCCCTCACTGCTAGTCGGCAGCCTCTGACATTCGGGGAAATGCGCTTGAGTCCATGTGACCAACCAGGTATGAGGCACCTCTGGGTGGCTCCTAGAACCAGGATGTTACACATTCTCAATTAATTCTATTTCATTCGACATTCACAAGGTACATTACATTCATCATATAAAACCAATTTCACAATTATATAATTTCATCTTTTACCCAAATACACATATGTTAAATGTTCATAAATCCATTTAACAATCAACACACCATTTTCTCCATTTTAATTTCCTTTCTAAATCACAACATTTATCATTATCCCAAAGGACCTCTAAATCAATAGACGAATCAATAAAATCTAACACATTTCAAAAAGTCATAAAACACTATAAACAAAAATTATAAAAAATCAATTTAAAAGAACCCCTTAACCAAGAGTATTCCCATTTTAAAATCCAAAAATGGTCCAAGACCATCATATTTCACAAAAACCATTTAAAGAGTCAACACATGCATTTTATAAATCATCATTTCAAATCCATTTTAATCCAATTTGAAAACAACTCATGGGAAACACCTTATTTCAAACCATGAATCATTTCATGACATTGATTTCACCCTTTTTGAATCCAAAACTAATAAAACTCCAATAAAAAAATTTAAACCATTTCAAAATCCTTATAGTAATTTTCATAAAAAATTAACACATATAAAATTCCACACCAAGGGTTGGAACACCCCATGGGTGGCCATAAGTCTGGTCTCACATCACCATAGATCCAATGAGATTTGTGGAAGGTCCAAGGTATCAATAAAAGGCCAAAAATAATTTTTTTTAATCATGATAGAAATAATTACACACATGGGAACTATTTGCACATTGCATAAAAATGAAAATAAATTAACAATATTGTTGGTAAACGTCTTAGAACACCTATGTTAATAGTGAATCTTTCCAAAATAATTCTATATCATGATTGCCTTGGTAAGTACCATAAAAGTCTCAACTCAACTTCCAAACACCCAACCAAGCTCAACAACACTACCTGAGATCTAGTATTAGTCCATGAGACAGAAACTAATTAATTATTACAATTATAATTAATTAATTAACCAAAACCCAACTTGACATAATAATATAAAACTCATCAGATCATCTTACCACACTGAAAATGAATTAAAAATTCACCAAATACCAATGGAATAATCTCGACCAAATTAATTTCAAAATACCTAATAGGTGAAACCAATTAAACCAATAATTAAATTAAACCATTATAAAAAACCTATGAAAATTCACCACTATCACATGATTTAATGAAACACCATGTTACAAAGTGTAGAATATTTCTCGAGATCTCTACTATGCATGACAACCAAATACCCCATCATCCATGTATGATTACACCATGAATTGGTGGAATCAAAATCAAATCTCAAACCCCTAAATCTAAATATTTGTAGGAACCAAGGGGAGAGATAATGGGAGTAGGAGGAAGATACATCTCACCTTAAATTCCAATGAAACACCACTAATCCCATCCTTAGTGAGGCTTTAAGAAGGGAAGAAGAGAGGGGAGCCCTCATCTGGTTCATACACACAAGGGGGAAGAAAAGTGGGGGTGATTAAAATCCCCTTGGGTAAAATGGTAAAAATATTATTTTAATTAATGTATGGTTAACTGAATAGTTTAGCCACATGATTTTCCTAATTGGGATCTAATAGTGTAGTTGGCTCTGTCCAAAACCACTATTCTCATGGATTGGATGTATATTTTTCAAACGGTGTGCCATATATGCACATCGCAACATTCCAATACCTCATGTACAACATTTTTAGGCAGTATGGTTTGAAAAATTGTATGGAAAATGTTCTATCAACACTACCTCTAACCTATAGTAAGGGACACTATTTATTGAAATCATTTGTATCCCATGCACTAGGTATTTGAACCTATTCAACCTTGTATGGTTTATCCTTTTTCTTTGTATAGTTTAAGCCAAACCATTCTATATATATGAAACCCAAACATGCCTATTTCAAATTGAACTAAAAACATCATGAGCCAAAAGGTGTCTCATAGTTTCTCCAAAACAGTTCACACCAAACCGTCTTCCCTTTCCAAAAAACCCCTTAAACATCTGAAACAAAACTCATAACCTTTGAAGGTCATATGAAGAGACAAGCTACCTCTCGAGAATTATTACTCATCTAAAAATGACACATTGAGGCATTGAAACTATCATATTCTCATTCATATTCTTAACTTGGGATTTTTCCTCTCCGACAATTAAAATTCAAAGTCTTATAAAAATTTATTATCCTTCCAAACATGGGATATTACGACCTTTCAACTATAAAATGTATTATACTCAAGAATCCATGATGGTCATCCATATGCACCACCTAATAAATATTGATCACCACATTTCAACTAGAATCCCCATCCAAATTTTTATATCGTGAGGTAAAACCAAGGCACAACCTCTAACTCAAGGCCCTTAACCAACAAAAACCCTAACCTAACACACATTTCCAAAACCAAAATATCATGATGGAGCTTCCATAAGACCATAAAACTAAAACAATCATTGAGTCATTACCCTATCAATCATTGATATTTGGTGATCTCTACAATAAGATCCAACTTATAACCACAAACTCCTGATACTCAACATGTTTTACAGAAAGGAAACACAAACCAAACCTAATTATACATTCCCAGCAAGAGCCTCACGCTTTTTTCCATATAGTACATCCCAACACCCCATGAGAATGCTAATAATCATTTAAACCCATCATCATCACCAAAAACCAACTAATGTGGATTCATACCCCTCCTCCATACAAAAACCATGAACATAATGGATTATACTTGAAAGCCCAACTCAAATTATCAATGAACCCACCATTCCCAAATAACACACTAGACGTATCTCTCGGCCTTTTAAAAACACATTGTTCACTAAACCCAGTTAGACTATCCTTAGGTGAATTTTCTAAAAAACGCCATCTCCAACTATTAGTTTGTCACCCACACAGTCTAACCACTATTCCATCATACTCAGAGGTATTCCACAACCACCAAGACATACCCACTAGATTCCATACCTGATCTTTTTTCTAGAACCACCTTAATCTCAAATCCAACATTCGATTTAATCATATGTCAACACATAAATCACATTTTCATTCCCTATTGAATTCATGTATGAACCATAATGGATTTTCAATGAAATTAAAATGTCACCCCGACTGATACACTTGCTAGTTCCACACATCTATAACTCAATTGGTACAAGGTTCATGCCTTCATAACTGATAAATCACGTCCCATTCGAGTTTCATCATCACTGATTCTCCAAAATAACCATAACCACTTAACCCCATGATCTAACCACTATTATCATAATAATTGGATTTGGATATCTCTCCCTCTCATATGAGACCAAATGGAACATTAACTATAACCTATTATTGGAATCTGAGAATGAAAACCATGGGGATTTTCATCATATGGTCCATCCTGAGGACCTCACCCATATATGGTCGATTGGGAACTTCCAACCATACAATTCCACATTCACTGAACCATGATAATAACATTAAAGAGGCCCCATATACAAAAAAATTAGTAGGGTATATATGAATATATAAATCACACTCTCAGTGCACCTAACATGATTTTAAGATATTTTTCATGATCATCACTACTAAGAGTACACCTATATTTCATCGATGAAAACCACCACCACACACCAATTTCGGATGTCACCTATGTCTACTAGGACATGTCAAACCCATCCAAAGGTCCCAATCCACTATTCCCGTAAGCATCCCATCATATTCATATCAGATCTCGGACTACTCATGGCTACCTACTTCACTTAAACACCTTAGGCATATGATCTCATTACATATGATCCCCAAACTAAACAAAATAACAAACCAATAACCATTATTGACTCTAAGATCACATTAAAAATTAACTTTCACACCCACTATTGTGTAACCCCACCAAAGATAATGATTTTGAATCCAATGTGTCAATATTTATGAAACCTCGGCTTGAAATACCTATCCACTTGCCATGCCTATTGCACATGCCCATCTCTCCCAGTGAAGATTTCCCTTGGTTATTTTAAAAACAAAATAAACTCACTGAACCAAAAACCATGTTTATGAACAGAAATCCATCGATATAAAAGCCATGAAACAAATCATTCTAGCCTCCAAAACCCACATGTTCCACCACCACACTGACACTCCAAGTATTTCTTATCTCATGAATACTAGGTACATCCATGTGTCCTATATCAAAAAAATTCTCTCATGTGCGGTGGACACCCAAAGTAAATATGCACATTAGATCTATCAAAAAATAAAAGGAACATAATTCTTTCACAACCATCAACTAAAAAAGGCACCCAAACTAGCCTTCTCCTCTAGAAACCAACCTCAAGGTTGTGAAACTAGAACTTAGGTGATCTTTCCCAAAGCCAAAGGTATCCTACATGACAAACCCCATGCAAGTATCTACCCTTCATATTTTATTTTAAAATGTCCAAAACATACATCCTTACCATAAACATCCAAAAGAGCTCATAACTTAGTCAAACCCTCTCATGGGTCACCCTTTAAATACACATGATATCAACTTCCAAAACTAGATTCACATCGAGAAGGTAATTAGGTCCAGCCACCCATATTCTATGTCATATACCATAAGTCCACAACTCAAGGGGAACAAAAAATTCACCCGTACCTTCATCAAATAACATAAAAATGTTGAAAATCCTCTTTATAGATTCTCAAACCATAAATGTTCGATATACCAACCGACTTCCCAAAACTAGGGAACCCATCATATCTGGGAATCAACACATCAAAACGCTCCGTAGAGGACCTGAAAATTCTATAACTGTAATGCACAAACTCTAGAGGCCTGAAGCCAGTGAATTATTTTATTAATTTGGAATGATTAAAAGGAATCAAATACTAAATGAATGATCAGTTTAGAGGTCATGAAAATCCATATTACATACATGATACTCGTAATACATTTGGAAAATAAAATAAAAAATGCTACATAATAAAATAAAATTTACTTTCTCCTAGAAATATTATTCAATGTTATATTCTTCATAACCTGGGGAAGAAAACATAATAAAGGTGAGCTAAAATGATCAGTGATGGAATGTAATGTGGAATAAATAATGAACAAATAGGAATAAATTAACATTTAAATGAAAATAACTGATAACACATTCCATTGAAATAACTAGATCACGCAAATTCAGCATGGAAAGGCAAGAAACTAGTACACTTTCTATTTAATAAATTAACAGAAATGAAATGTCTCTATAGATATGTTGATGAAAAATGTCTTGGATGAATAATAAAATAAAATATATTAAGTAAATACTTAATTATTTTATGTCCTTTCTTAGGCACAGGAGGACATATATTTCCATGATCTAACATCCAGATAGTTTAAAACTATAGGTTGAAACATGTTTAATTTGGCCAACATAATACTTTCATAAAAACCTATCAACTATATAAAGTAAGTGATCCACCCATTATGTCATGTCCAAATCATTCCTCAAATCTAATAATAAATTTAATCAATACAAAATATGACTTATCAAATATCTTTATTATATAAAAGATACAAATTTATCAATAATTCTTTAGTTCATCAAATAACTGTCAAAGTAAAAACTGTACGTGAAATGATATATAGTTTAAGAATTGTTAATATCCAACATATAAAAAGATGTATACTCAAGTTAATTTACATTGAAAAATGATTTCAAAATTAGGTGATATTGCTAAGAGTATCATAAAGAATATTTTTCCGGTGAATAATCTTTTAACATTCCAAAGTGTCCCATACCACTTTTAAAAATTTGAATCATAATCTCTAGAATGTATGAAATCTAATGAAACTTATAATATCATTAGAATAATGTGATTAATGATATAAAATTTCAAAACAAATATATATACTATATAAAAGTGAATTGGTTCATAATAACAAATAAGCCTCAATGGAATGTAAGTTGAGACGAAATTCCCTTACATTACCACTCCTTTTGTTGTGTGATATTTATCCTATGGTATAGTGGTTTAAAATATTTTACTAACTTATACCATAGTAATAATCATATTTATAATTCCAAATAATAAGTTTTTATAATATATCATTATGTGTTTTTTAACAACATTCATTTATTTCTCTATATCAGTTGTTAATTGCCTAGTTTTCTCAATCATGTTTTAACTTGTTATTTATTATTATCATTAATTATATAATGGTTTAATAATATAAATACTGTAAAATGTGATTTATTATAATATATAAGAAGTATAAATGTATTTATAGTAGTACATTATATTTGAATATTGGAAAATGAGCTTCACCGTTCATGGAGATAGTAGGTTGTACGTATGCATTAATGCTACTTTCATTTCATTATTATATTAAAATAATAAAAAATATTTAAAAAATATATATATATTATTATTCCATTATAATATCTTTCTTTATATGTTAAATTATTTTATTAAAATAAACCTTTATACATTCCATGTATGGTGTGAATGAACCACATCGCTTCGAGGGGGAAGTAGTCCACACTTCCTCAAACGATGTTATCCTATTAACCCAAAATCGAAAGTATAACTGGTATGTGTTATAAAATTATAAAATAAGTATATAGAAATAATACATACCATGTTTATCATATATAAATATATTTTTTATCATAATTTCCACCATGAGAGAGTTGGTAGTGGAAAAATGAACAATCATCGTGTCGTGAAGTGGTAGATTGTCATGCACAGAATCAATATATCATTACCCATTAGATGGAGGTGTGTGTCAGTGTAGAGAAAAATATTTACATAAAAAATCTAGTATATTTATAATACGTTTCTCATTATATAATCCTATAATAAGGATATTTTAGGGGGTGGATATTGTAAATTATACTAAAAAGATTAATGATGTTTGTTAACTTTTAATTTCATAACCCCTTTTGGTTTGTTCCGAAAGGAATACTTGGATGCATTTATGCACAAATAGAGGATTATAAGATGAGGGGATGGATTTAGGGAGACTATTTGGGTATATTTTTAATGAGAAAAAATGTATTTAGGGTATGAGTAAGGGGTAGAATGCTTTTCTTTTTAGAGTGGAGGGGGAGTGGCACTCTTGTAAATACAAAAAGGGATTCACTAATGGGAGGACTAACCCACCTAAAGTGATCCAAAAATGGAAAAATAATTTATTAAATGGGAATAATAGTTTATTAAAATCTCCACAACACAAAAATTTGTTAATTTTAATAATTCTTTTCCTTAACATCTAAGATTCCCCAATTTTAACATTTTTGTTTTTATTAAAGTATCTAGTTTTCTAACCTAATTAATTTAACCATTAAGACTAAAACAATGTTAGATTTATTAGGAAATATTTATATAACGAATTATTAATATGATATATAACATATAAAATAAAAAAACCATGTTTTTTGTAAATTAACTTTTAAATAAGTGCATTTAACGCGCTAAAACATAGTTTAATCCTTGAATGTGTTAACCAAATTTTTACAATACATAGGCTAGTATGTTAATTATAAAATATAAATTATACCATTAATATACCATATTTAATATTTATTAACACTTAAAAACCACATGGCAGAATATAATATTTTTTATTAAATTTAAATAATTTTATAAAATATCTTTTATTGTAAAATAAGAATAATGTCAATTTTGACATTTTTATTTAATTTAAAATTAAAAATATCAAAATAAAATATTGGAATAAAAATATATTATATTTAATGATATGTAACATGATACATTTATCTATAAAAATAAATAATTAATAAAATTCAGTCAATATATTTTACTTTTAATATTTATAATATCATTTGTTTTAGTTAATTATTAACCAAATAATCACTATATTGGAATTTATTAAGAATTTTTAGTAGATAAATCATCTATAAAACTTAATGACAAATTAATATCATAAAAATAACCAATTTATCTTAGAAAATTATACGTATAACTAAACTGTGGTTTTTTTACAATCTCAATGATTTATAAATGTTAAAGGTAATGAAAGTTCACTTTTTTGTATTTTTCCTTACTTAACCTTTAATATTAGGCACTTCCATTTAATAATAGCTCTTTAAATTATATAATTCTAAACAAGAGAGACTATGGTCTAATTATTGGATGAAAAGGTATTTTGGACATGTTTCATGGTTATTTTGGTTCTTATAATTAGGTTTTAGTTACTTATTAAGCTTAATTTTTTCTTTAATCGCTGTAATTAATTTTAATCACTTCTACGATTTTTTTGTAAACAATTGAGTGGAGATTATTATAAAAAATATTATAACGATTAAAACTATGTATTTTTATATTTCAAAATTGAAATCACAGAAGTGGAAAGATTAATGTTAATGCTAATCCTGCATATGTGCTAATAAAGGGATTTTAAAGTAAAGACATTCAAAAGTTTAATAAATGTTTATATCTAACTTCAATAGAAAAATGATTCCAATTACCTAAATTATATTATAATATATATAATTTGTATATTTTGAATATAATATTCAATTTAAAATGTAATTTAACAATAATAATTAATTAAACAAAAATCCCATTTTTAATTAAATGTGATATTTTACTGTCCATAAAAATGAAACTTCTTAGAAAAATACCTCAAATTTATACTAAACAAAAGTTTACATTTAGAATAAAAAAATGATGCTAATTTTTAAAAATAAAATTATAAATATTTAAAAAATATAGTTTTAAAATAGGTGTGAAATTTAAATGTAGTAAAACCTAGTCTACCGTGTATTGCAACTAACTCAGTGTTGTGTGTGGAATAAGATTAAAATGGTTTTGAGCATAAAGAGATAAAAAATAATATTTACTATAACATGGAAATATTATAATTTATGAGTGTGTTATATTTTCCTCAGATCATTTAAATTGTGTCTTCTCAATTTAAACTTGATCTTGGGAATCAAGGGATTGATATTTGAAAATACTATAGTTGGAGAACCCATATCATGAATAGGGTTGAGAACACATCTTCTTAATAAGAGATAAAATAAAGTATAATGGTTATGTAATTATGTTATGTAGTATGGGAACATAGCTTGGAAATGAAAACATGGATATAGAGGAATAATATAACAATCATATTCTGATGTAGAGTTATAGAGAGCAGGGTTAGGAGAATGTTAACAATCAGAACTCCATAAATCTATGATGATATAGGGGTCCATTTGATTCATTTTAAATGAATGTACTAGGACATAATTTTTGGCTCAAATCCCTTGTTTCTAGAGTTTAGGAGTTTATTTAATCTCTATGAATATATGTAAATATATGTTTCTATTTTATAAAAAAATATTAACATTTGGTTTTTCCTTGAACTATTTCCACTTTATGTCTTTTGACAAGATGATTCATATAGTGAATTAATACCTAAACATCTAAAATATAATCCAATGATCAAGAATTTTATAAATGGATAACGTTTAAAAAAATATTATGATCCAATACTTTAGAAATATTTTCACTGAAGTTCCAAAATCAACTTATCATTAGCATTTAATCAATATGAAGAAGCTATAAATTTCCACATTTCGAACATGTTAATAACATCATAATGTATATTCTGGAAATATTTTAATAACTCGAATCACCATAAAAAAATTATTGAAAAAATTAATTCTTCCTTATTTATTATGTAAGATACATTTTATTTGATATATTTCATATATTTAAAAGTGTTGTAAACTCCATCAATAATAGAATATAAAACTTTTCAAAAAATCATTAATCAATTCAAAGGTTGTTTTAAAATATCTAATAAATCATTTTTTCATCATTATTTTAACATGAAGAACATATTAAGGGTTTTATTTCCCTCAGTCATCTGTTTTCAAAAAAATAATTTAACATTCTAATAAATAACTTATCATGCTACCATTCAGGTTATGATCTCAAATACTCAAAAAAACCCCACTACAATATAGACCTCATATATTCCATAATTATTGTAACTTTTAAATTTATTATAAAATATTTAAATGACATAATTATTGAATAGTAATATTAATCATTCATCTTCATCTGCGGCAGTTTCTTAACTGGATCATTATCCAATAGCAAATTTAGGGTATATTATTTGGATGCTTGAGACATTAATTCGTATAGTGATCCATTTATTTGAAGTTAAATAATTGTACATTGGGAAGATTTTTCTGTCCCTTTAAATAAAAAACATGTTGTCCCTTTTCTCTAAACTTATAATAATATCCCACTTCCTTCAATAAATTACCAGAGTGTTTCTTTCCACAATTTTCACATATGGTAAAATATTTCATTCCCTTTGTGTTCTTTGACTCATCACCTTTTTCATGGTAACTATATTACCTATTCTTGTATTGTATTACTTCATAGACCTAAGACTTTTGGAATTATTTACCCATATCATTTTCTCATGATACTATGTCCTCATAAGATGAGAATTTTTGGGATATTATTTACCTTATAAATATTTTCATAAGACAATAAAATATTTGATCCTTTGACTATTTTAATCACATGCCTCGGTGAGGTTCACATTTATTTTACTAGAAACCATTTATAAAAAATAAAATATACTAGATTAAATCATAACATAATTTATAACTCCAAGTATGGTATAACAAATAAATTTATGCATCATGAATCCTAGAATCATAAACTTTGGATACTTTGGGGAAATTACTACTCTTAAATCCTTCAAATGGTAGGAAAATAAAATGTGAACACTCCTAAGTGTATCCAATGGGAGATTCAAACTAGGCGCATAGTAAGGGCTATTTTCATGTACCAGTTTACACTAAGTTAGTCTTGGAACACCTTCTCAGGGTTTTTACTTCTAGGTACATCTATGCCAGAACCACTTCTATTTTTAGTATCCTAATAAGGATGTATTTCTAGGCATACCCACATAATATCTAGATTACCAATGAATGTATTAGGGTTGTTCTCCCTAATCTATATTTTCTAAATCATGTTTTCAATGTTGCTGCTAAACTTCATTTGATACCAACTGTAATGTCCAGATCCCAAAATCCTTGACCCGATGCATTATTTTATTACATGGTCATGATTACAAGGAATCAAATCCTAAAGGAATGATTAGTTCAGAATTCTTGGAGATCCATAATATATAAATGATTCTCATAATACATTGATAAAAAAATAAAACATATTAAACAATAAACTAAAATAAATTTCATCCTTGAATGCTTATTCAATGTTATCTTCTCCCTAAAATGGGGAAGGAAACAAAATATGGGTGATCTCAAATGCTCTGTAAGGGTATCTAATATGGAATAAATATTGAATCAATTGGAATAAATTAACATGGAATGGAAAATTACTAATAAAAAATGCCATTCAAATAACTAGATAAGGAAAATTCAATAAGAAAAGGTAAGAGTCTGGTAGACATTCCATTTAATTAATGAACAGAAATGAAATGTCTTCATAGATATATCAATGAAAAATATCATTGATAAATAATAACTAAAATTTATATGATGTATATTCATAATTATTGGATTTAATATCATATTCACATGAGGACCTATACTATCAAGATATGTCCTCCAGATAGTATAAAAATATAGGTAAAAAAGTATTTAATTTGGCCAACTTAATCATCTCTAGAGAACCAGTCGATGCATCGAGGAGATATATAATGTCCAGGATCCTCCCATAGTATCATGTACAATTTATTTTTCATATCTAATAATATATTTTATCAACTAAAAATATTCCTTATCAAGTATCCGAATTAA
The DNA here is from genome assembly GCA_963277665.1 of Viscum album. NCBI lineage: Eukaryota > Viridiplantae > Streptophyta > Magnoliopsida > Santalales > Viscaceae > Viscum > Viscum album. The sequence continues at coordinate 2,011,443,807 of OY728125.1, forward strand.
ATAAAAGACACATATTTATCAATAATTCCCCAATTCATCAAATAACATTCAAAGTAAACACCATATGTGAAATGATATATGGTTTAAAAAATAATAATTTCCATCAAATAAAAATATGTATTGTAATGGCCCGGACCTCTCTGGCCTATTCCTTTGTCAAAAAGAAGGTCACGAAGTGTTCTGGAGGGTAAAATGGACTTTTCCCACACTTTTTAGAATTTTGAAACTACACGTCGTGTAGTTTGAGTACGTGTCGTGTACCTCCTTTCTGGGTATACCCCGTGTTGCAAGTCGTGTCCTTGCTATGTGGAATAATGGGTGCACGCCGTGTGACCAGATTTACAAGTCGTGTAGTCCCTCCCCGCGTACGCGTTACCAGTCAACGTCTGTGTGTTGTGTTGGAGTCGTGTGCAATAAATGAGTACATTCCATTTGTCCAAACTACATGTCGTGCAGTCCTTCCCCGCGTATGCGTTACCCTCAAACTGTGTGTTGACCAATCAACGGCCATGGAGCTTTGTTGGAAGCCGCATGGAGACCATGTGAAAGAACTGAGTACACATCGTGTACTTTTTCTTTTCACGCCTATAAAAGGAGGGGTCCCCTCCTCCTTTTAAACACACACCTCTCCTCCCCTATCCTCTAAGCAGAGATCTCTTAAGAGACTCAAAGGCTCTTCCTTCCATAACTCTTCGTCCGATCTCTGATTTACGATCCGTTAGTGGCCACAGGATCGTAACGACGAGGTGGAGCTTCCAAGCTTGGATCTGTTGTCTTTCCTTCGGCCTTTCCTTTCCGAACTCCACCCGAGGAGGTTTTACCGGGACCCAACAGAAGTGATGGACGCTGACAGACGTCTTCTAAGGTTGATCCGGGGGAGTGTTGTGATCAGGAACCTATTGAAGTAGGGATCTTACCTTTGTCTCTCTAATTTTTTCATCTTGAGGGGTGGGTATCCTCTTGTTTTAACAAGAAACTGTTGAACCATTAAATAAATATAATAACTGGCTTATATAACGGGGATGGGAAGTTGTGATTGATGTTAATTTATATCCTGTGATATTATGTTGTGAATTGAATGAGCCTATACCTACTGAAAATCACGGTCGTTGGGGGCCTTTGCTTGCGCTATTAAATGTTTCCCTATCTTTATAGACTGTTTTTGTGGATGGAACCTTTTGGGATGTGGAATTTGGTTAATTAAGTAAAGTTAGTTGTTTAAAATCTGGAACCCTTGTATGATCACCCCGGATGAACAAAACGGAATAATGAACATGTGGGTGTAGTCTTGGTTACGTGGCATGTGATGGGGGTGTTTTGTGGGTTGTTGTGGATCGAGTGAGCAGTGGGGCTGCGGTTGGCTTGGTTGTGGGTTGGTGTGAATGCTATGTCGGTGATGGGTAGCGGGGCTGCAATAAGTGGTATTAAAGGGATAATGATGTATGGGTTTCGGTGCGGTTGTGGTTATGGTGGTTGGCAGCGGGGCTGCGGGGATGGGTTTAAATGTGAACATGCAATCTGTTTGAATAAGAAATAAAAAATTGAATAGCTAATGAATGGTGGGTCATGGTTGTGGAATGGATTAATAATCGATGGGGTTGGTTGGTTGTTAAGAAGTACTTTGTTTTGATGCTTGTGTTTTCATAACTTGAATTGTGGATGGAAGGGATATGTTTTAAGAACGATCGATGTGGTTGGTTGTGGAAAGTTGCCCAGTAGTTAAGGAACTAATAAACTAATTCGGCTGAAACGTGAAAACCTAAATGGGGTGGGGGTTGTTGTTGTATGAATGCTTCGTAGTAGCACTGCCGAGACACGTGCTCAGTTTCTCTATTTATAAGCCATAGGTTGGGTTGTGTGGTTGGTAAATATATATATATATATATATATATATATCTACATCTTTTGTGTTTTATCGCACCCCACCCATGTTGATCACTTAGTTCCGAACACTCCCATTTCATGGGAGAGGGTGTTTTTCCCTTAGTTACTAGCTCTTTCTTGCTCCTTCTCCCATAGGCTGTGATGGATTGAGGCGACCTTACACCTAAGAATCTTCGGGTAGGTTTTGATTGGGGTGGTTTTAGCCCAAGACACTTCGGGCAAGTTCTACTGTTTCCCAAGAATCTTCAGGTTGAGGCCCAGGTGTGTGCGGGCGGGATACGTGGTTGTGAGGCCCAGCTGTGTGTGGGCGGGATACGTGGTTGTGAGGCCCAGGTGTGTGTGGGTGGGATACGTGTTTGTGAGGCCCAAGTGTGTGGGCAGGATACGTGGTTGTGAGGCCCAGGTGTGTGCGGGAGAGATACGTGGTTGTGAGGCCCAGGTGTGTGTGGGCGGGGTGAGTGTGGCAGCATCAGGACGTTCATCGTTAGGAAGAGCAGCTAATTAAAGGGAAATGGTGTGGGGTACCCAATACTCTTGTTTCTTATATACTACTACTGCGGGGTACCCAATACTATTGTTTCTTATATACTACTACCTGTTGTGCTTGTGTTTTGGTGAGTTTGGATGGTGAGGTTGGGTGGATAGAATTCCTTGCTAGGTTTCTTCTGTTGTTCTCATGGGACATTAGGATGTCTCCCCACTTGGGCACGAGATCTTTAGGTTTCCCTACTGATAGGAATTGTATGATCACCCTATGTTTACTTTCAGGTTTCCAGGAGGACTACCAGGGCCGTGCGGGACCCTACTAGTCGGACAGTTGGAGTTGTTGCGGTTTATGTACTCTTGTTTTCTTTTGGTATTGTACCTTGTGCTTTCTTGTACTTGTACATTGTTATAAAATTATTTAAACATGCATGTGGGCTGGTTTGGGTTTATTTCTATACACTTGTTCTTTTCTTTTTTGGTGGTTGACTTGTCCTATTTCCCGATCCTAAATAATAAAAAGGGTAATGCCTCCCATATTTGTGAAAACTCATACCCTTTGTGCTAGTCGCCCCCTCGGGGCCTACTGGAGGCGGGACTCGGGGGTCATTATCTCCCTTTCACCATTGCCAGCTCAGGAGGGGCATCTTTGGTGAGAGGGGGTCGTGACATGTATACTCATGGAAATTTAAAATGAAAATTTATTATAAAAGGAATTTAGATTACGAAGATTATCATTATGAACATTATGGAGAAGAATAATCTTTAAACATTCTAAAGTGTCCCATACCACTTTGAAAATTTTAAATCATAATATCCAGAATATATGAAATTAATTGAAACATAAAATATCATGATAATAAATTAATTCATTAAATAACATTCAAAGGTTAAATATAGACAAAATAAAAGTGATTTGGCACATAATAAAAAATAAGTCTCAATGGAATGTAATTTGAGATGAAATTACCATACCTTAACCTTCCTTTTGTTGTGTGATATTTGTACACCAATATAGTGGTTTAAAATATGTTACTAACATATAAATGAAACATAAAAATGTTTAAAATACAATATATTAACTTTTTATAATATCTCTTTACTAATTTGTTAACAACTTTCATTAATTTCAAAATTTTATGTGTTAATTGCCCAGTTTGATCGAGTAAGTTCTAACTTGTATTTTTTGTTATAATTAATTAAATCATGGTTTCATCATATCTATAATTTAAGTGATGATTTATTATATTATATGATCAGAATACTTGTATTTATAGTATTCTATTGTTTTTTTAGATTAGAAATGAAGTTCACTTATCATAGAGATGGTAAGCCGTACATACACATGAACGCTGCATTCATTTCATTGTTGTGTTAAAATAATAGAAAATTAATAATAATTCTGTATATTATAATTCTAGTGTAATATATATGTTATATATGTTACATATATTTAGCAAAATTGTCTTTTATACGTTCCATGTATGGTGTGAATGAGTCTCATCATTTTGAGGGGGAATTAGTCTACACCGTCTCAAACAATGTTGTTGTATTAAAAAAATTGAAAATTATTAATGGTATGTATTATAAAAATTTTCAAATTAGTATAAATATTTCATAAACATAATTTATATAATATATAAACATATTTTCCATCATAATGGTCACTGTGATAGGTGGTAATGGAAAAATGAGCAATCATCGTTTCGTGAGGCAGTAGATAATCGTACAAAGAAACAATATTTTCATTACCAATTAGATGGAGGTGAGTGAAAGTGTATATATAAATATTAACATAAAAAAATCCTAGTTTATTTAAAATACTAGGGTTTTTATATAATCATATAATAACTATATTGGAGGGTGTAGATATTGGAAATAAAACAAAGAATATTAAAGAAGTTTCTTACCTCTTAATAGGGTAACCCCTTTTGGTTTGTACTAAATGGCTTCCTTGGATGTATTTATTCCAAGATGGAGGATTATGAGTCTCATGGAGGTATTTTGGAAGAATAGTTTGATAGATATTGAATGATCCAAAGTGGATTGAGTGGTGTGAGTGAGGGTTAGACTGCCTGCCTTTTTATAGTGGAGGGGGAGTGACACTCTTGTAAATAACAAAATGTATTCATTAATAGGAGGTATAACCAACATAAAGTTCCTTAAAAATGGAAAAAATAATGAATAAAATGGAAAAAATGGAATTATAAAATCTCTACCTCCTAAAAACATGTTCATTTTAATAATTTGGTTCATTAACTTCTAGGATTCCTCAATTTTATCATTTTGATTTTTATTAAAGTATCTAGTTTTCTAACTTAATTAATTGAAACATTAAGACTAAAACAAAGTGTTATTTACTAGAATATATATATTTATATATAATTAATGATTAATATGATACCTAATTTATAAAATAAAAATACGATTTTTTTTGGAAATTAATTTTAAAACAAGAAAAAGTAACGTGCTAAAACACTACTTAATCTCAGATCGTGTCAATGTCGTTTTTACAAATTATGGGTCAATATTTTAATTATAAAATGTCAATTGGTCCATTAATAAAACATATTTAATATTTATTAACACTTAAAAATCACTTGTAATAATATATTATTTTTAATTATTTTTTAATTATTTTTAAAAAAAATCATTTGTTTTTAAATAACAATAATTTAAATTTTGGCATTATTTATTTAATTTAAATTTTGAAATATTAAAAAAATATTGAAATTCAGATATATTTTGTTTAAATCTACAAAAAATTATATATTCATCAGAAAATAATAATTAACAAAAATAATTCAACCAATATATTTCACTTTTAATATTTATTATGTCATATATTTTAGTAAATTATTAACTAAATAATCAATATATTGGAAATTCTTAATAATTTTATGTTACTAAATAATCTATATAAATAATTTATAAAATAAAATGATTAATATAGAACACATTTATAGTATAAAATTATATGTCTAACCTAATATATGATGTTTTTTACATATCATAGTTTTTTATAAATGATAAAGGTAAGGAAAGTTCCCTTTTTTCTTTTTTCCTTGACTATTTATATAGGGAAAATCTATTTAATAATATCCAATGAAACCATAAAATTATAACCACGAGGTGATATGGTCTAATATTTGGTATCCAGTGGATTTTGGGAAAGTGTACATTTCATTTTGATCCTTAAGATTAAGGTTTAGTACCTTGTTAATCTTAATTTTACCTTAATCTCCATAATTAATTTTATTCTCTTTCACTAATATGAATTTCAAAAATTATGTAAACATCATTAGAACAAAAATATTATAATTATTACAACAATGTATGAATATTTTTCAAAATTCAAATCACAAAAGTGGGGAGATTAAGATTCATTCTAATATCATAGATGTTGGGTGAAAACGAGTTTTTAAACTAAAAACATTAAAAAGTTCAATAAGTTTTTATAAATAATTTTAAAATAAAAATTTCCCCAGTAACCTAAATTGGATTAATATATATATATATATAATTCATCTATCATGTCTTTAATAACAAATTTGAAACATAATTTAACACAAATAGTTATTTAAACGAAAAGACCATTTTAATTAAAATGTGGTATTTTTACTATTCATTAAAAATGAAACTTCTAAAAAAACAACAAATTAATCATAAAATAATGTTTTCATTACAAATGAAAAAATTATTTTTATTTATATATATAAAATTTATAAAATTTTCCAAATTTAGTTTTAAAATAGGTGTGCCATTAAAAGGTGGTAAAACCCAGTATAGTGTGTAATACAAGCTCACTAAATGCGGTGTGTAGCATAAGCATAAAATGGTGTTGAATATAAATAGTGACAAAATAATATTTATTCAAATATTAAAATATTGTAATGCCTTATGTTCTTACAAAAAATCTCAAACAAAACAATCCAAAATGGGAATAATGATCTTATACTCACACCGTACTGACCCACCGGGGTTACCGCACCAACAATACATAAGTACCAAACCAGTGTTCCCACCAACAAGTGCCTCACTGTGGATCCACATAAAATTCCATCAAAACTTAATCCATAAAAACACAACCTATAAGGCCTTTAACATGTGGATCATATGTTTCTAACAAGTTTCACGATACACCTTTAACATTAGTAGGTGAAGAGTCAAAATCAAGTCACATGACCCTTGCCAATGGGCCACAATTATAAAATACACCATGACCCGTCAAATCCAAACAACATGTGTGTAACCTGAAGAAAAAAAACATATTCAACCATAACATCATAAACCATGACAATAATACCAACCTCTGGTAACCTTAATTTCCTACCAGAACTGGTGTTTTTGATGCACTATTTAGGTATCCATCTCATGATCTAACATATTTCTATATCTCTTATATAATAAAACCCTAATTCTAAAATAAAAATAAGTAAAATAATATTATAAAACTTTGTAACATACCAGTTAGGGTGCCACCAAACCGATGCCCTGATCCAGTTTTCCACCAAACATGAACTGTTGCACCTCATACACAAAAGGCCCTAGACTAGTATAGGGGGTCTAAAATTGTATTACGAGGAGACTGTACCCCCATATAATATTTCACAACCAAAAGTCAACAACTGAATATCAATCAAATTAGTGTAAGTGGAAATAATAAATAAATCAAAACAGAAAACATGATATACTAAAATGAAATTCATTATAGGCTCAAAAAACCCTGTCATACATACAACCAACCACCCCATGTTTGGTTAAAATACATAAAAAATAAAATAAACTACAAACTGGCTCCCAATAATCACCAATACAAACCCATATTATCACCTGTTCTAATCAAAAAATACTTCTCGATCAAACAATACTCAACACAGGCCTCAGAACAAACCTATTCCTATAATTCAAAAGGGATATATTCTCGGGTACCCATGTTCCATCGTGTCCTGATAAGGGTGTGAGTAAAAATATATAGGCTACCACCAATGGTGTTTAAATAAAATACCAATTAGTAAAATAGTGCATGAAGGGTAAGGAAAAATGGTAGACAAGTAGCTAAATAAATTAGGTTTTAATATGTAACAATAATTAATTTAATGTATTTTAATATTTTCTACAAAAGTTACCCATTTCCCTCAAGACATACTTAGCTAAATCCGGTTACCTAAGCTATATATCATAGGGGTCACTAGTTGTAAAAAATGTTCCTCGGTCCAAGTATCCAACTGGTATTAGGTATGCCATGTCCATCCATCCCAACCACTAGTTTACAAGTAAAAAAACATGGAGCATCATCCTATGAATAAAACTGGGACTCAGAATTCCATTTATGACCATCCAAACCATTAGTTAACAAGTTTTAAAACATGTAGAATATGTTAATGAATTCAACTTGGACTCTGAAATCCAATTCAAGCCATCCCAACCTTGATATGGAATGCCATGTCCATACCCTTGGGTTAATAAGTGTTAATATTTCACCCAAAAAAACTACATTTCACCAAGGTGAATAGAGAATTAGTCTGACCCTCCAAAAAATAGGGATAATAGAATCATTCCAACATACCAAAACTCTTTGTCACATGTTAAAAACCCGAGAGCCTCATTCCATGAATCCATTAGAGATTCTACATGTTATTTTTGACCACCCACAATCATACCATTCTCAATTAATAATATTTCATTCAACATCCCATTGGTCTATAACTATCATCACATAATTATAAATCATAGTTAAAACATTTAATCTTTAACCCAAATACACATTTGTTACATATTCTTCAATCCATTTATCAATCAATACTCTCTTTTTATCACTTTAATTTCCTTTTTAAATCCTTATATTTATCATCATCCTAAAGGAACATTAAACTAACACATGACTCAATAAAATACAACCCCTTTAAAAAGTAATAAAACACCAAAATAAAACATTATAATTAAACATTTTGACACCACCCATTAAACATGGATCTTCCCCTTTAAAAATACAAACAAGGCCCAATACCATCATATTCCTTGATAACCATTTAAAAAGTAATGACACACCCTTTTTAGATAAACATTTTAAATCCATTTAAAACCCTTTAAAAAACCTAGAGGTAAACACCTCATTTAAAATGAACAATAATTTCAAAACATAGCTTTTCCCATTTTTTCATCCAAACTGGTAAGAACAAAATAAATAAATTTAAACCATTTCAAAATACTGATAGGATTACTCATAAAAATATAACACATAAAACACTCCACCTACAAGGGATGGAACACCCCATGGGTGGCCATTGACATGGTCTCACATCATCACACATCCAACAGGATTCCTAGAAGGTCCAATGTATAAATCTATGTACAAATAAATTCGTAAAAATGGTAGAAAAAATAACACACACGAGCTCAAGGAACATATCACCTACACATGAAAATTAATTAACAAGACTTAAGATAAATATTTTATACCACCTACCTCAATAGATATGGTTGAAACTATAATTCTAAGGCATGAAAACCTTTTCAAGGCTCGACCAAGAATCATCCCAACTTCTTGACACCCAACAATGCTCCTAAACAACATATAGGATCTAGTCTCACACCAAGAAACAACAAATAATTAATTAAAAAAAACCTGAATTTTCAAAATACCAGAAAACTCACTGGTTCATCATGTCACATTGAAACAGAAGACAACCACTCACTGAAGACCATGTCATAACACCAACTACATTTCAGTCCAAATACCTATGAGGCAACACCAATTCAAAAAATATCTAATTTAAAATGTTATAATAAAGTTAATAAGATAAAATGGGTTCATATAACTTAATTAAAATCTTTTATATGAAGGGGAATATCTATCTCAGGATCACCTCTATGCAAGAAAACCCGAAACCCCATCATACATGGATAATTACACCATGAATCTGTGAAATTGGAATACAATCCCAAACCCAAACATCATAAAATTTGAATGAATCAAGGGGAGGGAGAAAAAGAGTATGAGGAAGATAAATATCACCTTAAATGCAAAATAAACACCACAAAATCACCTCCTAGGAGATTCTTGGATAAGGGAGAAGATCATTCCACTAGTTCATGTGCTCAAAGAAGAAAAGGAGGGGGGCATAAAGTCTCATCGGGGAAGAATAGTAAAAATACAACTTTAAAGAAATTATGGGAAACCACTTTGTTTGCCCCACATCTTTTCAAATAGTTTTCTAACCATGTGGTTGGCACTATCCAAAGCCACCACATGTATGATTTGGATACGTGGTTTTTCAAATCGTGTTCTAATAGTTCTCACCCCTATTAACAAACACATCATGTCCCACATTTTTTTCTGGATTATTTGAATAACCATTTGAAAATCATGATGTTGGAACTGCCTCCCACATTTAGTAGGAAAATAGTTTTTCTAAAACCATGCCCATCATGTGTGTCATGTCCCAAAACCACATCATCCTCACATAGTTTCTCCTTTTTCATCACATGGTTTACCCTAAATTGTGTTCTAACCATGAACCCCAACCATTAAAATTTTAAATTGATCTAAAAGTCTCCAGATCCTAATGGTTTCACACTGTTTAACATAAACCATGAACACTAAACCATTCTTTCTTTCTAGAAAACCCCCAAATCTTATGAAAAATAACATTAAGCATGAATATCTCATTAAAACACCTAGTATACTTACATATCATAATTAATAATATCAAAATGAATCAATGAGGAATTATAACTCTCAGATTCTAACTATAATTATTAACTAATGGTTGGGATTTTTCAATAACGAAAAACAAAATTACTATTGAAATTTTCAATCCATCCGAAAATGATATCTTATATTAACATATCCTATAGGGTTCAAATTGTTATCTTAGACTGACCATATATTTAAGGATGATACTATATGGTAAAACGTAACTTTGTATTTAGATTTTTTTAAAGTCTTTACCAGAACATTGAGGCAAAACAAGGATCCCCATCATTTACAAAGGAATAATGTAATTAATGAAACCTTATCACTTCTTTAATGTATATCATGGAAATCTAATCTAGATAGAAATAATCAATGATTGAGATGAATTATGATGAATTTTTAATCTAATAAAATAAATTCCATATAGAATTGTCACCATTAGATATTTTGTGATATCAAATAACAAAACATATAGTGTTGTTTTCCCATTTCTATTCTATTATAGATGATTGTTGAAGAATCACATTAAACATTTTCCCTTCATCATTAATTTAATAACATTTAAAACACCAAGATTTATAATTGGGAATATCTATCGTCATGTTTCCCCATAAGAATTACTATTTTATATAGTCCAGTTGTAGGTGATATACCCTTATCATCCTTCAGTTATGGGTTCAAGCTCTATGACCGTTACAGATGTGACATGTTTTCTCCCATAATAGAGGTTATACTTATTCCAAAAATATAATAATATAATTCCTATAACAATACCAAATTACAATAACAGGTAATTAAAAAAAATATCAATGGTAATGTAAACAAATAGGTTTCCAATACCTTTAATATTATGTCTAAAAAATGTAAGGGAAATCCTCCTCTATTAAATTTTTATGTAAATTGCATACAGAACAAAAGGGTTATATTCCTAAGAAGTCTCTAAAAATATCCATAAAAATGATAAACAAACACACCATAAAACCTAAAAATGGATGTCTATGACATCAAAATTATGGTTAACTGTGAACTCATAATCTCAAGATGGTATCCATAACACTTAAGTTAATATTAAATTAAAAAAATATATGCTTCCAAAATTAACACAATAATTAGACCTTTTAGGATTCTTATAACTAATATTTAATTGGTAAAGTTAATTCTACCAAATAATTATTGAATCCAAATACATAAAGACATCAATCATTACAATTTCATCATAAACCATTAACCATTCTTCATATTCTTATTCCATAACACTTCTTTCCTTCATATGTAAAATCATAGTCTCTTCATCATAATAAATATAACCACTACTCTTACAACATTTATTATTTTCATCATGACCTTTCATCAAAGGACAAAAATTTTCATAATTCCAATACCATACTAATTTAAAACATTCAATCCTTGATGATACCATAGGGAGACCATTATTCTCACTAATCTAAATAATTAAATTTTCATTTTTATTTGTCTTTTACTCACCATGTGGTCATATTTTACACAATTTAAACATCCTCTCATCACTCTAAGAAATCTACTTGGGAACTTTTTATCTCATTTTGGAAACATAACAATCTAAGTATTATTTTGTTTATTGTATACACCACCAAATCCTTAGCAGATTCTATCATTATCATCTTTGGTGAGTCTGATTATTGTTTAAGGTCCATGTTATTAATCATAAATAGTGATAATTGAATAGGAATAATCACAATATCCTTCACACCAATCAGCACCCCATTTAGTTTCTCAAAAACTCATTTTCTATCACACTGAATTTTAATCAAATATGTTATGATTTATTCTATTGACTAAAACCAAAAATCATAGTATGAGAAACAATATTCAAAATAGAAAACCACATAATCATGAATTCATTAATAAGTTGTCTAAATCATAGAAACTTATCTTCAATCTATGTCACCTTAGGTTAAAACAAGTTTATTTAGGGATATAATATATTCAAATCCTTCAGAATGTTTTGTTATGTTTTTTGTGAATTTCAAAAACATATCCCCTGGGAGTGTCAAACCAGGTGCACATTAAGGCACATTATCATGTATCGAGTAACGCTTGAGTCAATCTTGATACACATTTTTTAGAGTTATTACCCCGAGATACATCTTTTATAAAACCATGCCCATTTGTAGTATCCATAAAGGGATGTAATTTATTTAAATCACTCACTCTATACTTCATCAATATTCCAAGATATTATCCTATAATTATAATTATCATTACACTTATCCTTAGACATATCCCTAGGGATCTCACTAATGTTTTGTCATCCTATTTTTCAAAGGATTAACTAAACCTATCCTATTATACAAACTATCGTGACCCATGACTTTCATAAATGAATTTTAAATAATTTTATATGAATATTCTTTACATTTAAAAAAAAACCTAATAATTGAAAATGAATAGTGCCTTTGCAAACTTGGAATACTAAATAAATATTTCAAAAGAGTTATACATAATCTCAAAATTAGTTAATGATAAGTAGAAACCATATTATACATATAAAACATAATATCTATCATCATAACATAAGGAAAAGAATCAGATAAATGGTGATATCATATTCTTTGTATGGTTAAACAGGGGAAATACATAAACATAACAGGAGCATAAGGGTGTGAGAAAATGAGCATAACATATTAAAAACTTATACTACATATCAATGATCAAAATATTAACTAATTGAATAAATATTGGTAGTTTTTAAGTCCTAAAACTTAATGTAATTAATGAAAATGATCCATGAGAGCATAACTATGACATTAGACAAGAAATGTTTTAATACAAATAATCATATAAAATCATTTCTATAGTTGTCAAGACTCACATCCAAGTTTATTATAGTGGAACGGGGTCACTCCCTAAAACATCATAGTAGTAAAGGTTCACTCCCAAGAATATCATAGTAGAAAAATTCCCTTACTACACTAGGTTCACTCCCCATTATTATCTTATTTATCTCATGATATATTAATCATTACCCAATTCATTGTATGGAGATATTGGTCTGAACCAAAATATAGTGAAAATTATACATACATGTGCCACAAGACAATGAATCATTCATAACAAAAGAACCTATGAAAAGAGATGGTTATCATCAAAATTTCATCATATGATAACCAATGGAAAATAAACAAGTTTCATAATTATTTTATAATTTCATCATAGCATAACCTATGGAAAAATAATCTGGTTTCATAAAACATTAATCATGGAATAACCCATGTAGAGGAAATAGCTCCCATTAAAATATTTTCATCATATTTATAAACAATAAAAATAAATAATAAAAATGGTATCCTTGTATCATATCTCTATTATATCATTTTTAACATCAAAGTATATTATCTTATATAGAAGATGATTTTGAATGATTACTTGGAAAATTTATTGAAGAAAATTTCTATTTTCACATTGCAAATAAATTTTTAAAACTAAATATTCATAAAATATTTTCAAAATCCTATTCTTTGAAAAAAACTTTTGAAACATTTAATCTTATAATTAAATAATTTATTGGTCATGGGTGTCGGAAATACCATTTATTCCATACACATTTAAGAAAGATTCCTTTCACAATTTCAGTAAAATACCAATGGGCCTTGTTTGGAAAATGAAAAAAATATTTATTTTAATTTTTTTCTGAAAAATTATAAAGGGTAAAAATATATTTAATAATCATTTTATAGTATTATAAAATGTTAGTAAATTTTTTTTTAGACATGTATATAGAAGAATTGTGGTGTTCAACCACAGAGAGAAATAAAGATAATTTTTATTAAAAAAATTCTTTGGAAATATTTAGTACATAAAGATAGTAAAATGAAGGTATAACCATTATAAACTTGAAATATCTATATTTTAATAAAATAATATGTTTTAATGAGATATGTATCATATTATTTCATTATCATAAGTATAAACATAAGTAATCCCAAAAACCATTGGGGTTGTATCACAAAAACTTTACTACTTTGGTGGCATTGAAATATATGCCCTACTAAGAATAAAATTTAATAAAATTTAAAATATACTTATAATAAAGAAATTAATTATTTTACATGTCATGTTTTTCTGATACAGCTCAAAAAATATTATAGGGGCATAACATAATAAATGTCTAAAAGAAGGAAAATTGAGGCAAAACACATTATAAATTTCGTAATATTTCGAATAGTAAGAAAAAATAATGAGTAGAATAAAATGAAGCATAAAATATAATAAAAATAAGGATATTATTTATATAAAATTTTAATGGTATAATATATATACCACACAAAATAAATAGGCTTTGAATATGGAATATGTCTCTGAGAAAATAAAAAGTGAGACTATAAATCCCCTTACCTTAAGTATTTAATTAAATTATACATGTTCAAACCTATTGTATAGTAAGTTTATGTTTATTATAGATATATTAATGAAACATAATTTTATATATAATACCATATATTATTTAATCATGACCATTCATTAACATTTTATTAACAATTATTTGTAAAAAACATGTTTAGGTAACAAATGCTTTCATTTTCAGGTATGTTTGGATATTGTATTGTAGATCCATTTAATTTGATAATGATTCCATCACCTATAAAATGATAAAAATGATATAAAAATACCATATAATATTTATATATTTATTTATAGTAATCCATAAAAGATAGATATATAAAATGAAATACACAGTTCATATAGATGGTAGGTCGTAGATACACAAGAATTTTGTTTCCATTTTTAAATAATAGAAAAATTGAAATAATAATTTAAATTTATATAAAAATTATTATTTCACATATATAAAATATATTAATTAAATTTATATTTACTACTGTACATTCATATCATTAGTGAAAAAATAAATCACATTATTTCGTGAGGTGGTAGTCTTCCAAACATAGAAATCATGATATCGTATCACCCACAAAAAGGAATGTAAGAAGGTATATTTGATATAATATTTAAAAGATTATAATTGTATTAAAAATATCATATATATTCATTTAATATATATTTATTATAATCCAATTAAATTTTAAATTAAAAACTCATTACATTGGTTTGCGAGGTGGTAGTTCACTATACACACAAGTGATGTTATTATTTTCCAACAGGTTGGGTGTCAATAAGGTAAATATGGTATTATAATTAAGAGATACAATAATATAATAAATATAATATATAATCATTAAATATATCATTATATCAATCTATTATAGGTGGTCATGAAAAATGAATAATATCAGTTCATGAGGCAGTCGTCCGCCGTACACACGATTAATGGATTCTTTTCCCATTTGATAGATGTGTAGGTGGATATATGTTATGAAATTTACATAATAAAGTCTTGGAATATTTTATATATCTATGTTATTATTTTATTATAGAGTAATAATATTTGAGGGAGGTGGAATAATAAATAAAAAAATTCATGTTTATGAATTTTACAACTTATTTGGGAAGCCTCTCTAAGATTATACCTAAAGCCTTCATAGGAGGGACTCATAAAAAAATAAGGACTATAATATTTGGAAAATGAAGTTAATATTATATTTGATTAGGAATTTTATTATCCAAAATTTTTATGAAGTTTCAAGGGGAGATGATAGAGGATGACCTTTTATAAGTGTGGGAGAGGACACACATGAACTTTTTGAAATGAATAAGGTATACCAACTTTTTTTAAATTCACAAGGCTGAAACAATGGATACTTAGTAAACCTTAAAGGTGATAAGTTCTATATATGTCTATAAAATTGGTGTTGGAAATGTTACTATGCCATTTTACCAGTTATATTTTTAGTTTAACCCCCCAGGTAATCCTATTTTAACCTTAACCACAACAATTAATTATTACAATTTTCATTATTCATTTAATAAAATTGAGTTTATGTTATTATAATATAAATTGTTATTATTACTAATATGGAATACATTTTTAGAATTCCATTAACAAATTAAACCCACAAATGTGATGAAAAAACATTTTTTCAAAGAGAATATTTTCAAATGTTTTAAAAAATTATATCATAAATCAAAATTAAATTGATTATAATGACTAAAATTAGATTAATAAATTGAAAATTTTACTAATTTTACTTTTAAAACAATATTAGAATAAATTTTATCTTTTTGAAAATGTAGTTTTTAATAAAAACCAGTATTTTAATTATTCACTGAAAAAATTATCTTTTCAAAAAATTATAAATAATTCACAACATGATAAATTTAAAATTATCATTTTAAAATTAATTTCATTATGATAAATAAATTCTATAAAAGAATCAAACATTATTTTTAAAATATGTGGGAAAAATACTATAACTTTTTTTTAGAAAAATAATTTTTTAAACATAAAATTGGATTTATTCTTATCTCATGGGTATATTACAAATAATATTAATGGTAAAATTTTGATTAAATATATAATATATAAATTTAATCACATTTACTCAAAAAAATAATTTTTTAATTTATTGAGGTAAAACAAGTTTGTGTGAAAAGATAATTTTTTAGAAAATTATTTCCTTTATTTTTAAACACTTATTGTTTTCATTTATAACTAATTTTATAAAAAATATTAAATTATATATATGTGTGTTTAAACCATATATTTTCATAATTTAGTTAATCGTACTAATTTTTTCTGTTCTAATTATTAACCAATAACTATCATATTAAATTATAATATTTTCATAGTATGTCGTCATTTGTTAAAACCCAGTGTTGCCTGTGGTGAAAAAAAATTTCTAAATTAAATTTATTTGAAAAATATATTTCATAAAAACTTTTTTATTCAAAATATATACCATAGTGAAAATAAAGATTTTTATAACATTAAAACATATATCATTCAATAGAAACTTATAAGAAAAACCCTTACCTTGGATTTCCATTAACATGGAATTTCTCTAACCTCATGTATAAAAAGTAACAGTATCTTAGTTTTCTATTTAAAAACCTATTCATATCCATAATATTTTATAAAAAAAATTTATATGGATAATGATTAATGATATTATAGTTGAAAATTATCAATAATAAGACATAATGTCTTTGAATGATTTTGTTAGCATGGAGACTTTAAAAAATGATTATAAATTAGAGTAATAAGAGAGAGATAATATCTCATAAATATGGAATAATTATCAAAGCAAATTATTGACAATAAAAATGTTTAATAATAATCACATTGAAATAAAATTTCTTAAAAAAATTTCTTGAATTTAATGGTAGAAGCATAGTATCAAGGAGTGGTTTCTACAGAAAAAAACAATGCACATTTTTTTATTAAATGGGTTTAATGGGAGGGAAGGGTACTACCTCATCAATATAGAATAATTTGTGTTTTAAATGGTTTATTATGAATATATTAGATCATGATAAATTCAAACTGAAATTCCTTATCATAAAATAAATACATGAATTAAAAAAGGTGTGGAATGCTTACCTTAATAAGTAGATTCTTAATTATTGTGAGGACTCGTTATAACCATAAGAACAACCTTGGGAGGTATTTTTAGATGGGTTGGGATGGTAAATTGATGATAATATCCTTTTTTGGAGAGTAATGAGATAATTTTTGGGGTTGAGCTCCTTTTATACTTGGGAATGAGGAGATTCTTTCATAGCAAACTAGAGTTAGGGAAGATTTATGAATGAAATCAAATGGTTGTTAGGTGGGTTATGTTAATTAGGTGTAGTGATGAATGTATAAACATATGGGTATGAATTTAATAAATATTATTTATTTATATAAGTTTTATGTGACATTTTAATTATTAAAAATTCGATATTATTTATTTACCCATTTTTACCTTTATAAGTCTTGATTAAAAACTAATCATAGTAATTATATTATTAAATAAAATATAAGATGAAACTTTTTACCATAATTAAATGTGATTAACTTGAATTTAAGATCCATTCAAACTAATTAAATGTCTAAATTTTAGGAAATTAACTTTTAAATTAAAACATTTAATGTATTGATTTTTTTTTTTTTGAAATTTTTCTAAATCATTATGTGTTCTTAATATTATTTATCATTTATTACAAATTATATGAGTATTACGTAATATTTATATGTGTTTCAAAATTATATAATACTCATAATTTCAAATATATTAATTTATTTTAAAAAATACCCAATATTTATAAATGTATTATTTTTGGAAAATAACTATTTTACTGGGTAAATAATTTTTAACTTGGGAAAATTAATCTTTATGGATATAAATAAAGATTCAATTGCTAAATATTTTAGACCAACTAATTTCAAATTTGTAATCCATTTATTTTGATTCAATTTACAAAATTTATTAAAATTAATTTTAAAATACTAATGTATAATGTATTAAAAACAATTTTTTACAAAATATTGATTATGTTTTAAAATATCAACTACATGTCTATAATCCAGAGAAAATATTTTAAAATATATAATGATACTTATAGAAATTATATCTGGTCAATAAAAAGGATTCATATGTTTTATGTTATCCTTATTTCCAAGTGATGTTATAAAATACATTTTTTTTCAAAAAAATGTATTTGGAATTATTTAAGAAAATGTCAATTATTTTAGAAAAATGGAAAAAATTCATTTTAATCTAATATTTCCATGATAAATCAATTGCTTGTTTTAAAAAATTTCAAATTTAGATGTTAAAATGTTTCAAATTTTATTTCGTTATAAAACTAATATAGAGAAAAAAAATTTGTAGACAAATGAAATTTTATATATTAATTATTACTAATTAATCTAATGTTAATATATAGTGTAATTATTAAATATAAATAAACATAGTTACATGAATACTATAATGAATACTATAATGATTTTTTAATATGCGAACTCTACTAGAGAAAGGTATTGATCTCAACATAAATTTAAATCTATCGAGCATGATATCAGTATATCCTCTAAAGTATAAATAATCCAGTTAGATTAACACACAATTTAACGATGATAATCTATATTAATGAGTAGTAATGTTTCCAATTCATATTAATTAATTCTCAAAAACATTAGATTAGTCTTAGATTTTGATTGGATATAATTGAGAGTGGTACTCTATATAACTTTTGAACTTCTTTTTTTGTGCATATTAGAAAGTTAAATGATTAAAAAATATTCCATAAAAGAAATTAAAATCCCTAACTTTGTAAGGCGTGTTAAGACCATGATCAAAAGGAAGATAATTATATTCAGTTATTGTCTTTTTTTGTCAATTAATTATTAAAGAAGAAGAAATCACATAGTTTTGGGTGATAATTAGACTGACAATCATATTCAAAAAACCAGAATCACAATTCTCAAGAAATTTAATAGTATTTGGGAAAATATTTTTTTTGTAGATAAGGCACTTCAAACTCACCTTGGGTCCGGAATGATATTTTGATCATATTTAAGGGGAGAATTAGATTCTTCATGGATTGAAAATTAAATAAAATTATGATGTTCAATTTTTTATTTCACACAAATCATAGGTAAGTTGTAAAACATGTAATGCAATATTGATAAAATAAATAGGGATAAATGATGCTACCAATTGTATTCAGTATATTCGTATTTTGGCTTGGTAGTAAATAAATATTTTATTAGAGGAATGGTAAGTTACAATACTTTACATTATATTTCAACCATTAGTAAATCTAAAATTCAACACAATCGAAGTACTATAGGAATCCATGGTTACATGAAAAAGTTTTTGAAGGAAGTAAATTTATGAACTAAAAGTTTTCTCATCTCAGATCATCAGAATGAAAGTTGGTTCTGAGAATCATAATGAGAAGACATATTTATTCCTTCTTATAGTTGGTGTAGGGAAATGTAATGAATAAATTGTTTTTAAACATATGCTTGAATCATTTTGAGGAAATCAGAATGGGAATATCATTTTTTACGTGGTGTAGATCAATGTAATGAAATGTCTTCAATTATTATTTTTTTAAAAGTGGGTCAAAAAAAATTAGAGCGATCAAACACCATTATTGTAATAAATAAATAATATTCAAAAATTAGAATCATAGTCATACAGATTATTTTTTAGAATGTATTATGCATTGAAGAATTCAAAGAGAGATATGAGATTTAACAGAGATTAAATATTTGGGAAATTTTGAAAAGTAGGAAAACCTATTCCAAATACTGTTTAAAATAATTTGTAAGGTCTATAAAATGAGGTAGATACTTTGTTTATTCTAAGACATTCATTACTCATAAAAGAGAAGAGTGAAACTCAATAATTTGAGAAAGAAGAGAATTAAAGATTGTGTTTTCTTGAATAAGTCACCTTGACATAAGAATAATTAAAAAGAAGATAATTTTTAGAGTTTCTAGACCATATTTAAATATTGGATTGGGATTTATGAACAGAAGAAGAATATGTTTTGGATAGTTTTAGAGGTATTATGTTAGAGTATTATTTCTATATTGAGAATTTAAACAATGTAATAAAATATGGAAATTGAATAGAGTACGATTATGAAGTCCCAAAAGTTATTACTAACTTTTGGGTAATAAATTGAAGAATTATTTTAAAATATCTTATTTTTTAAATTTGACCAAGAAGCACCATAACATGTTTGTTACAAAAATAGTATTACATCATTTTGTGCTACTTGAAGCACATGAACTATTTTCTTCAACATATTACTACATGAGTGTAAGGTCACATCCTCTTTATTATATTACACACAAAAGAATGGTTCTCTAGTGGATTTTCTGGTATTGGATTATTTTTTTACCATACTAATAACTAGATACTCTTTTTGAGTAATGAACCTTGTATTTCTTGTGTTCCTGCAGTTGTCTATTTGATTTTTCTTCATAGAGAAAAAATAATTAACTTTATAAAAATATTGTTTCAAAAGTAAGGAATATGAAAAGAATATGATATCCCCAATTCACCCCTCCCACTATCAGTGATACTTGAATCCTAATTGGGTAATCTCAATTGGTATTAGAGGGAAGTTTCCCTTTATTTACTCTTTTCTAAATATTTCGAAAGAGAAGTTGTGGTGGATAATTTGAATTGTTTCAATAGTAATGGTATTATAATCTTGTATGGTAATATCTACCATATCTTTTAAGATAAAATTTTTCCTTATATTTTTTCTATTATGTATGATTTTTTTGAATTTACAACATATGGATTTTTTTTTCTTCTAATGATAAGGTTCCTCTTACCCTTTCTGACAAGAATAATCATTAGAATGATGGTAGAGAAACAAATTCATTACATTCATCACTTTATGATAGTGTGTTTTTCACTGGAAAATGTGTTTCAACTACCAATGTTATTTGGGATATGTTGAAAAAAAATTATGAAGGTAATAAAAAAGTAAATAACGAAATGTTGAAAATCTAGAGCCTCAAGTATAAATATCACATGATGATTTAATATGAATCAGTTGTCAACTTTTTTATCTAGTTTTATGACATTATTACTAATATTAGATGTCTTGCTGAAAAGTTATGAAATTATTCCATTATTGAAAGGATATTAAGAATTATTTCTTAAATGTTTGGTAAAATTTTTTTATCATTTAAAGATAGAAATATAGAAAATAAATCTCTTGAAAATCATTATATTACTATCGAGACTTATGAAATGAGAAGGGAAAATGTCATGAAGAGAAAAAAAATATGATCATGAACTTTCCTTCAAAGATGTAAATCACTGATTGTCTGAGAAAAATATTGATGAGGATTATGTTTTTGACTCTCAACCCTAAAATGAGGTTTGTAAATATCTTAGTTTTTTTATCTTTGTTTTCTAAAAATTTAAAAATAGGTATAGGAAAATATAAAGCAAAGAATCCCTTGAAGTTCTATGAATGTGAAGCTCTTATGAAATTCATTTTTAATTTCCCTTGAATAATGAAAGAATAGGATAATGATGAATAAGATATATGGAAAAGAAGGTCATGGAAGAAATATGATGGTAAGGATAAATCTTTTTCTGTAGGTAAAGATAAAATGTTCATCAAATCTAAAAGAATATTTTTTTTGTAAAAATTTTAAGTTAAAGAAGATAATGAAGATAAATCTAAAAAATATTTTTATTGATAAGTATAGAAAGAATAATTTTATTTCAATAGTGAATAATTAAAATTTTGGCATTAGCCATTCTGAAGAGGAAGAAATAAATAATTAATTTCACTTGTAAGAAGAGTTTAAAGAATGTATAAGAAATATTAGAAGGCCTCAGAAGGAAAATAAAAAGTTAATCAATAAAATTTCATCGACAAACAATCAATAATTTTTTCATGATGATATGTTTGAGCATCAAAAGTAGGTGTATGATTTAAAAATATCACTTCAGAGAAAAATATTCATAATGAACATCTATAAGTTATGATGAAAGAAAAAAAGAAGAATTGTAACTTATTCAACGAAAAAAATATAATAATAAAAAAGGTAACAAGTTTAAATAATTACACTTATAAAGTTATTGAAATATATTAGACTGATAAACCTGATAACAATTAATAAAATTTACCAATAAATGTTATTAAGAATGTTGAAATTCTTTCTAAGAGGAAGAAAGATGAGAAAGTATTCTATATGGAAAATACTAACAAAGGAGAGAATTTATATGTTTTTAAAAATATTGAGTGGGAAAAAATTTCTATTAATTATAGTTTTTATTTGTCTGGAATAAAATTTTAGATGAAGAAGATTGGTTTTAAAAAAATTGAATGGTAGGTGTTCATAAATGTTCTGTTAAGAATGTTACTGAGAAACACACTCACAACATAGATCAATCTGAAAATTTTAGAGAGAAATACTCTTTCTATGAATAATTTGTATTGTGGTAGATTCAAATATATGTAAATATGTGTTGGTTCAACCCACGACATTACAATTATTCCACTCGTTATAAAGGGGATTCAATCTTATGAAAAGAATAAGTATTGGAAGGATGTTCTGAAGAAACCAGATATGGTGGGTATAGAGCTTAATAATATGTCCCAATGTCTAAAAACTATTTTTGGAGGATGTGAAAATCCTAGGTATTTTACTAAGGATTGAATTATTTTGTTATAATTACAAAAAAAATTTATTAATAATTCTCGGAATCTGGAGGTGAATAACTAAAAGGGAAAATAGAAGGATCTTTTTATTGAAACTTCTTTCAATGAAATAAAAGGAGAACAACCTAGGATTCCTGATAGTGGGAGTGATTCTCATATTATAGCATACATAAGGTTATTGGAAAATATAAAATATATAAATTAAGGAACATTGTAATTTAGAAAAGATAAATCTCTGATAATCGAAGGTGTTGAATCCTCTATCACTGGAAAAGAAAAAATGAAATCCAAGAAAGATATATATGTTTATGGGTTGAAACAAAACCTTATATGTGTTTCAAAACTTTTGGATAAGGGTAAAAAAATTATCTTTAAAAAATATGGGGTTTTTTTTGAAAAGTGAGGAAGATGGAAAGATATTTATAAGATTCCAACATACGAAATTGAACTTGTTCCAAGTTGGTGGAATAAAAAACTCAGGTAACTTGGGTATGGTGGAAGAAAATCAGGTTTTTATAAAAATACCAAGACACATGTGTTAAGGAAACCATAGCAAGATATCAAATGAAAATATTGTCCATGATATTCTTGATATTTCAATAATAAGAAATTGGTGATGCAATATTTTTCAAAAGGGAAAAATTAATAACTCAGTACATAATAAATCTAAGATCTTTTCAAAAAAAACCCTTGAACTTATTCATACCGATATCTATGGGCCAATGAGAAAACAATAAAATATTATAAATAATTAATTTATCACATTTATTGATTACATTACTCATATGAATCATGTAATGTATATAAAACATGAGTTAAATTCTCAAAAAAGGATTAAATGTTTTAGTTGGAAAAGTGAGAAGGAATGTGAGTATCCAGTGAAGAAGTTGAGAATTGATAATTTTGGTGAGAATTAACATGAATAATTTGAATGTTATCTTAAATAAATATAATTCAGAATGAGTTTATTTCACCATATACATCTCAATAAAGTGATGTTTTAGAAATAAATTACAGAAGTCTGGTTGAAATGGAGAGAACTAGGTTACCAAAACATGGTGTCTCTCATTACTATTGGAGGCAAGCCAAGAGTACTTCTATTAATATTCAAAACTAATGTTTCTATAGACCTATTTTATAAATGAATATATATGAAATGTTTTATGAAAAAACACCATGTTTTAAACACTTAGTAGTGTTTGAGAGTATATACATTATAAATATAAAATGTAGAAACCTTGGAACGTTTGAGCAGAGTGGTCAAGATGGAATTTTTCTAGGGTATGATATTGAAGGAAGAGGATATTGATTCATCAAAAAAGAAACAATAATCATAGTTGATTCTTTTATGTGGATGTTATTGAAAATGTCAAGGAAGATAAATAGACTTATATTAATAAAAATGTTAGTCATGATAAGGAATTTTTTGTTAAAAATAGTGAGAACAATGAAGATGGTGTTAATCATACTCAAGAAGAATAATCATATTAAGCTATTTCAATTGATGAGGTTGAAACTAAAATAACTCAACCTAGGATAAGGAGACTTGTGGAGGATCAGAACATTATTGGTCATCAACATCAGATAGTTAAAACAATAAGAACATAAAAACCTATTTCACATATATCTTTATAATCAAAAGTTGAGCCCAAATATGTGAATGAGGCTTTCGAGCATCCGGAATAGATTCAACATATGAATTAATATCTTGATCAGATATAAAATAATTGATACCTGAGAAATCGTAACCAATTTGGATAAAAAAATGTTATTGTTACAAAGTGGGTTTTCATATGAAGCTAAATAAATAAGGTGAAGTGATAAGGAAAAGATAAATATAATTTTAAATTGGTTAGTGAAAAATTGATGGTGTTGGTTTTGATGAGAATTTTTCACTAGTTTCAAGGTTGGAAACAAACATAATATTTTTTCAATTGCAATACAACGTAGTTAAATTTTTTCTAATGGATGTGAAGTCCACATTTTAGAATAGGAATCTTTTGAGGAAGTTTACAATGAAAGAAACATATATTTGTTTTGTTGGAAATGATGAAATTTATGTGTGTATGCTGAAAAAATCCTTTTATGGGAGAAAATAAGCTCTGAGATCATGACATTAAAAGTTGAATACACTCTTCAGGAATATTAATTTTAAGAAAGTATGAGTTAATAGTGATCTTTACATTTAGTAATGTTAAGAGTTTTCCCCCAACATAATTGTTTATGTTGGTGAAATTATATTAACATGGAATGATGAAAGATCTTGTAAAATATTTACTAAAGAGAAGATTTTTTTGATATGTCCATGCTGGGAGAAATGTAATACTTTCTTCGGTTGCAAATTATTTTAGGGAATTTCTTATGAAATTCAGCCTGAAAAATTTGAAACTATCTTCCAATCTTATTTCAGTGGGATCCAAGTTTTATAAAGTTATTGAGGAAAATAAAATTGATAACAAATAATTTTGAAATCCAATTAGATGTTTCCTATAATTGACTACCTCATGTACGAAATTGTTTTAGGCGTTTTCCTTATGTGTAAGATTTTAGTGTAATCTTAAATAATACCATTTACTTGTTGGAAAATGAATTCTTTGATATATCAATGACACATTTTTTTGGAATCAAGAATAATTTCTCAGAAAGTATGGCTTCTCGGGTATACATATGCTGATTTGGCAAAAAAAATTTGATGATAGAAGATCCACATCTAGTGGTTTTTTATGGAGAAAGGGTTTTTTAGTTGGAATACAAAAAACAAAATTCAGTAACTCTTAGCATGAATAATTCTAAGTATGTTTCTACCACTAAAAATTCTACCAAAGTTATGTTGATTGAAACTCAATTTGAAGACTTACTTATTTAATTAATGTTACCCATGCTAATGGGATGTGATAATCAAAGTGGAATCAACCTTACAAAGAATCTTGTAAAAAAATTTCATTTAAAACATATTTATATAAATTACAACTTCATTGAAGAACATGTGTAGAGGAATGAATTGAAGCTATATTATGCTCTAATATAGGAACCTGTTGCTACCATATTCAAAAAAAACATTACTAAATGAACCTTTTTATAAATTAAGGTTGAACATAGACGTCCAACCTCTTTCACATCAAGGTTTAGGTATCTATTTTTGTCCCCTCTTATCTTTGGATAGTGTTTTCAAGGGGGATAATTTTTTCATAGATCTATCCTTATGGAACCGTAAATAAAGGGTGAGTTTTGGGTAAATTCTATATCTAGCATGTATGTGTGTGATCTATTCTAAATATTTCATAGATTGGTTATAGAAAACAAATTTTTTTATTACAGGGAAGTTGAATAATTAGATAAAAGAAGAGGAAGAAAGGATGATGAAGTAATCTGAGGAAGAATGATGAAGAAGAAAGATGATGATGAAATCTGAGATTGAATGATGAGGAAGAAATACCATGGAAGAATAAAGAGGAAGAAAAATAAAGATGTTTATCATGAGTCACTACTTTTGGGTAGAATGGTTTTTCTTTCAATGATTAATGTTTACTATAATGTGTTTTCCCATGTAGGAATATAATTGGTGATTTGTAATATAGTTTTTTAGGTTAGAATATTTAGTAATTTATGAATCTTGGGTGACAAAAAAATACAATGGTAGAGTTTTATAGGACCATGTTTACAAGGAAGATTATCATATTCAGGTATTGTCTTTTTTTTAAGGAATTATCAATTAAGGAGGAAAAATCTCACTTTTTTCATAATTGTAATGACCATTGTATCAATAAAATCATACACACAATAGTTAATAAATTTCATCATATTCTGAAAAAAAAAATCCTTGATGAAAAGGAACATCATCTCACCTTGGGGATGGAGTGATGTTCTAATCATATTGAGGTTGAGAATATAATTCTTCATGTATCCAATATTAAATTTGGCATTGATTTTCTATTATTATTTCCCACAAATGAAAAGTAAGTTGTAAAATATTTTATACAAGATAGATTAATGAAATATATAAAAAAGTGATACAAATCATATCCAGGACAGTCATATTCAAGCTTGGTAGAAAAGAAATATTTTTCTGGAGGAATGGAATTTTAAAATACTTTCCATTATTAGTTAGAAGATGATAAAGGTTATATTTAATGGAATACAATTAATGAAGAAAGTCATGTTTATAAGAAAAGGTTTGTGAAATAAGTTTGTCATTGAAGTAAAATATTTCGAGTATTAGATCATCACAATGAGAGTTGGTTCTAAGAATAATAATGAGAAGAAATAGGTTTTCCATCTTATATTTTGTGAAGAGCTACGTTATGATGAAAACATTATAGAACAGATGATTCCATTGTGTTTAGGAAATCATAATGGGGATATAGTCTTTAGGTAGTTCTCAGAAACATAATGAAATATATTCAACTATGATTTGTTTGGATGTGAGACAATGAAATTAAGGTGATAAAATGCCATTATCATAATGAGTAAATCATATTCATAAATCAGAATTGGAATTAGAATTTCAATGAATATTTTTATGAAGTATAAATAATTGAATAACTCAAAGAGGGATATAAACATCAAGGAGATTTGAAGATTAAAAAAAGCTATTAAATAAGTCAAAGAGAGATCCAAGATTTACGGAAGATTAATGATTTATGAAATTTGATGATGTGGGAAAAGATTTTTAGAATCCTCTTAAACCATTTTTGTGTGTCAATAAAATGAGGATGATACCTTGTGTGTCCTAAGACATGCATTATTCATGAAATAGAATAGAGAAGAACAGAAATTCAATAAATAAGTGGTTTCCAGATTGTGTTTTCTTGAATAATTTAACCGGACAGAATAATGAGAGGGAAGAAGAATGTATTCAGAGTTTTGAGAAAGTAATGGGAAATGAAACTGGGATTTCTAGACTAAATAAAATGTTCTGTATAGTTTTAGGGGTATTCTAAAAGATATTATTCCCATATTGAGAAATTGGACTTAGGAATAAAAATTTTAAATTAGACTGACTATCATTATGATGTATAGGGAATTCATAAAAGAATTTGGGTAAGAATGTGAAGTCATGTTTCGAAAGATTTATTTATGAAAGTTGAACTAGAAGCAGCATAACATGTTTTTTCATAAATATTATTACATCGATTTGTGCTACTTGATGCACATTTATTTTTGTATTGAACATAGTGTTAAACAATTATAAGGTTATATCTACTAATTGTATTCCTCATAAAATGATTGTTTTATAGTGGATTGTGTGGTATTAGATTATTTTTGATCCATACCAAGGACTAGTTTCTATTGTTGAGTAGTGAACCTTGAAAATTATTTGTTTCTTGTGTTTGTGTTTTTGATTTTTTTCATTAGATAAATAAATCTTTAACAAGAGACAAATGTTGTTTCTAATGTGAGGAAAATTAAATGGAAAATATATCCCTAATTCACCTCTCCCCTCTCAGTGATACTTAAATCCTAGATCGGTAATCTCAAGGTGATTAATTAACACCCATATAGTTGGATGCCCTTTTGAGGTCTTAGGATGACCTGTAATGAAATCCATA
Source organism: Viscum album (assembly GCA_963277665.1). Lineage (NCBI taxonomy): Eukaryota > Viridiplantae > Streptophyta > Magnoliopsida > Santalales > Viscaceae > Viscum > Viscum album. Next base: position 2,011,472,493 of record OY728125.1, read on the forward strand.
GAAATGTTCATCCATTTCCATAAAGGTATAAGTAATAATCTAATTATCCACTTAGACATATATGTTTAAAACATACCTAGAATTGAAATATATATTATGAAAGATGCCTCTTTATATAATCCCACTAGAAATTATCTTTGAGATCTCTAACCATCTTTGTGATTCTAGGATGGATAGGGAATGATAAGATATGAAATGACCCAAAATTTTAGGAGTGATATTCCCTTTTTGAATATATTGGTGTGTAAAATTTTGTATTGTAGAATAATATAAAATACATACACTAAAAAAATAAAAAAGAACTACAATTTATCATATTAATTTAAATATTACATTTAAAGAATCAATATAGCCATAAAATTGAAAGTGTTATAATAGGATAATAGAGACAAAAAATAAAATATATAGAGATGATAATTTTGTATTATCTTAGTTTCCTAGATAAATCACATTGTTACACAAAAATATAAAGAAGATACAAAACATTAAAATCTAGTTAGAATTTTTCAAAATAAAGAATATAAAACTATAATATATTTTAGAGTGAATAATTAATGATATATACTGTAGCTATTCATAGGAAGTAGAAAAAAAATATTATCATTGAAATAGTGATCTGACCATTGGAAATGTGATCAGACTTTTTGGAATAGTAACCTAACCATTAAGAAATGATACCCATCTATTAGAATAACAACCTGACCAATATAATAGTCAAATGATATTTTAGTATATTATGAAATAAAAAATATAAGAAACTTATTTCATAGAAAAATAAAAAAAATGTTACATATAAAAATTAGATATTTTACATAAATAAAACATAATTATAATTTTGGTAAAACATATAGGTTTTATTTTTATTAAAATATATTTTTATGAAAATTTTAAAATGTTGAAATAAAAATTAATTTATTATAATGTTTCAATAAATCATAAGATATTTTATTATAAAAATTAATAAAACGTCATGAAATTACACATAATTGTTTTTTTATGGTGAGAAATTTATTTGTATCACCAAAACATTTTTTAAATAAATAAATTATTAAATTTTAAAAAAAAAATCTTGTAATTTGAGATTTTTTTAATAAAATGGATATCATTTTATGAATGATAATATTGAATTTATATTAGGTTTATGTTTTTGCTATTTTTCTGAAAATATTTAATTTTTTGTGAATAATAAAAAGAGGTATTTTAAATTACATGTTAAATACATGATTAAATACACACGAGATGATATAGGAAAGAATAATCTCATCCTTACATGACACAATTACTATATATAGTCTCAATCATATTTATTATTGGTAATATTGAGAACAAATAAAAAAATAAAGAATATTATTTTCCAAAACAATCTTCTCTTCTCCTTATAAATACCATCCTCCAACACCCAAATGTATTTACCTTCAAAATACCTTCCCATTTTCATGATCTAATAAAATCACGCCCAAAAAATAATTTTGAAATCTTATGTGTTCTTATCTCAAAAAAAATATATTCTAAATAACATTAATGTGATGTCTAAGAGAGGCCATTTGAAGGAGGATTCATTGTTTTTAATCGGTCTCTTTCAATATTTTCTCCAAATATATCTTCCAGATGTATTCAATTTGACATCACATAATTGACATTAGTATTATAAATACTATGAAATATTATTATTTAAATGTAATTTTAATTATTTATCCTTTAATGATTTAATTAAAAGTGAAAATGGTATTAAAATTATAGTCAGTTTATCATCTCCCTGAACATCAAATTTCATTTTTCATCATTTCCATTAAGGTTACATATAATAGTAATTTACATACTAATGAAGAACCCCATGGATTTTTGGTATCTTTAGAATAATTTTTTATATCCCTTGGATTGTTAGTATGTTCAGTTTTTATTATTTTAGAACCATTCTTGACATGCTCACTAATTTTGATGGGGATCGATCTGGTTCATATAGAATATATATTGTAGAAGAGAGCTTCAGTATACTGGAATATGTTTTAGAGGTTTGGAAGAAGACATATAAATATTTTCTATGTGTTTTTTAGTCGAATCAATAATTTTTTAGATACACATAAGAATTTTAAATATATAAGAAATTCATGTACCAAAATCTGTCACATAGTAGAATCATATAGCCAAACCTACTATGTATTTTTTTGGAGAGAATCAAAGATCGAAACATCCCATTTTTTAATCTCTATGTTGGTGAGATATTATTATGTAGGAAAATCATGTAGTCAATTTAATAACATATGGGACTGTACCGACGTAGAAAAAATGATTCACATGTTTGATTCGACAAAGTAGCTGAAACCCATTTATCCAAATTCAACTATGTTGGAAAATAAATGATTTCACATAATTGAATCCATCAAATAGATGAATTATTAATATAGGTAATTTATATAAATTGTATGTAGATGATTGAATTATATATGCAATTTGGTAAAAGAACGTATCCAATTTGATATTTTGGTTATACATGGACTGATTTTTTTTGCATATTTCCATACATTGATAAACATATATAGAAAAAAATACGATATTTCATGGATGGTTTTAAAGAGTTTCTATAATCATTTGGTTATGCTTTTAACCATTATTCTAGTATAATTATAATTATTTTTCAGGGATTATTTAAACGACTTAAATGGTGATATAATTGACACTAAAAAATGAGAAATATGAGCCATGATGTATGTATGATTTTGGAAAGTTATTATGGAGGTCATTTTTCATTATGAATATATTATTTTTTTATTGAAATAGATGTGTGAGATTTGAGTACAGTAATGTGTGGAAGTAATCATCCATGATTTCATCTGATACATGAGAAAATAAAAAATATGTTGAGTTTTATGTTTCTATTCATTATTCAAAGATCAACATCTAATTAATATAATTGTTTCAGGAGATCTAAATTTAGTTGGAGATTATTTATTCTACGTGATTGAAGTTATAAAGTTGTTAAATTAAAATTTTCATATTTTAGAGGCTCATAGGATTATTTTATAAAGAAAATAAATATGATATTGTATGGATGGTTTTGATGTGTTTCTATAATCATAGAGGTCAGTTTTTATCCATTATTATAGAATGATTATAATTATTTTTCATGGATTATTTAAACAAATTAAATGGTGATATAATTGAAACTGAAAAAAGGAAAAATATGATCCATGATGTATGTATGATTTTGGAAAGTTATTATGGAGGTCATTATTCATTATGAATATATAATTTCATTAATGAAATTCATATGTGAATCTAACTGGACCATTTATACTTTAAAGGATATACTGAGATCATACTCGATAGATTTAAATTTAAGTTGAGATTGATACCTTTCCCTAGCATGATCTCAGTATATCCTCTAATGTATAAATGGTCCAGTTAGATTCCCCAACAATTTGAGGATGATAATCTATACTAATGATTAGTAGTGTTTCCATTTCATATTAAGTAATTCTCAAAAACATTAGATTATTCTTATATTTTGATTGGATATAATTGAGATTAGTACACTTTATAACTTTTGAACTTCTTTTTTTGTGCATATTATGAAGTTAAATGAGTAAAAAATATTCCAAAATAGAAATTAAAATCCCTAACTTTGTAAGGAGCGTTAAGACCACAATCATAAGGAAGATAATTATATTCAATTATTGTCTTTTTTGTCAAGTAATTATTAAAGAAAAAGAAATCACATAGTTTTGGGTGATAATTGGACTGAAAATCATATTCAAAAAACTATAATCACAATTCTCAAGAAAGTTCATAGTATTTGGGAAAACATTTTTTTGTAGATATGGAACTTCAAACTCACCTTGGGTCCGGAATGATGTTTTGATCATATTTAAGGGGAGAATTAGATTCTTCATGGATCCAAAATTAAATCCGATTATGATGTTCAATTTTTTATTTCACACAAATCATAGGTAAGTTGTAAAACATTTCATGCAATATTGTTAAAATAAATAGGGATAAATGATGCTACCAATTGTATTTAGTATATTCGTATTTTGTCTTGGTAGGAAATAAATATTTTATTAGAGGAATGGAAAGTTACAACACTTTACATTATATTTCAACCATTACTAAATCTAAAATTCAACCCAATCTAAGTCTTATTGGAAGTCATGGTTACATGAAAAAGTTTTTAAAGGAAGTAAATTTATGATGTAAAAGATTTCTGGTCTCAGATCATTGGAATGAAAGTTAGTTCTGAGAATCATAATGAGAACACATATTTTTTTCTTCTTATAGTTGGTATGGGGAAACGTAATGAAGAAATTGTTTTTGAACATATTCCTGAATCATTTTGAGGAAATGAGAATGGGAATATCATTTTTACGTGGTAGAGATCAATGTAATGAAATTTATTCAATTATGATTTTTTTGAACGTGGGTCAAAAAAAATTAGAGCGATCAATACCTTTTTTGTAATAAAGAAATAATATTCAAAAATTAGAATCATAATCATACAGATGATTTTTTATAATGTATGATGCATTGAAGAATTTAGAGAGATATATGAGATTTAACAGAGATTAAAGATTTGGGAAATTTTGAAAAGTAGGAAATCCGATTCCAAATACTGTTTAAACTATGCTGTAAGGTCTATAAAATGACGTAGATACTTTGTTTATTATAAGACTTTCATTACTCATAAAAGAGAAGAGTGAAGCTCAATAATTTGAGAATGAAGGGAATTTTAGATTGTGTTTTCTTGAAGATGTCTCCTTGATATAAGAATAAGTAAAAATAAAGTAATATTTAGAGTTTCTAGACCATATTTGGACATTGGAATGGGATTTACGGACAGAAGAAGAATATTTTTTGGACAGTTTTAGCAGTATTATATGAGAGTATTATTTCTATATTATAAAATGAAACAAGGGAATAAAACTGGGAAATTTAATAGAGTATCCTTATGAAGTCCCAAAAGTTCTTACTAACTTCTGGGTAAGAAATTGAAGAATTATTTTGAAATATCATATTTTTTAATGTTGACCAAGAAGCACCATAACATGTTTGTTACAAAAATAGTATTACATCATTTTGTTCTACTTGAAGTACATGAACTATTGTCTTAAACATATTTCTATATGAGTGTAAGGGCACATCCTACTTAGTATATTACACACAAAAGGATGGTTCTCTAGTGGATTTTGTGGTATTGGATTATTTTCTGACCATACAAATAACTAGATACTCTTTTTGAGTAATGAACCTTGTATTTCTTGTGTTCATGTGGTTGTCTATTTGATTTTTCTCCATAGAGAAAAAATAATTATCTTTATAAAAATATTTTTTCAAAATTAAGTAATCTTAAAAGAATATTATATCCCCAATTCACCCCTCCCCCTATCAGTGATACTTGAATCCTAATTGGGTAATCTCAATTGGTATTAGAGGGAAGTTTCCCTTTATTTACTCTTTTCTAAAATTTTTGAAAGAGAAGTTGTGATGGATAATTTGATTTATTTCAATAGTAATGGTATTCCAATCTTCAATGGTAAGATCTACCATATCTATAAAGATAGAATGATTCCTTATCTTTTTTTCTATTGTTTATGATTTTTTTGAATTTATAACATTTGGATTTTTTTCTTCTGATGATAAGGTTCCTCTTACCCTTTCCGATAAGAAGAATCTTTAGAATGATGTTAGAGAAAAAAATTCATTATATTCATCACCTTCTGAAAGTGTGTTTTTCATAGGAAAAGGTGTTTCAACTACAAATGTTATTTGGGATATGTTGAAAAAGTTTTATGAAGGTAATAAAAAAGTAAATAATGAAATGTTGAAAATCTAGAGCATCGAGTATGAAGATCACATGATTATTGAATATGAATCATTTTTTGACTTTTCTATCTAGTTAGATGACATTGTTACCAATATTAGATGTCTTGTTGAAAAGTTATGAAATTATTCCATTGTTGAAAGGAAATTAAGAATTATTTCTGAAATGTTTGGCGCAAAATTTTTATCATTTGAAGATAGAAATATAGAAAATCGATCTCTTGAAAATCATTATATTACTCTCAATAATTATGAAATGATAAGGGAAAATGTCATGAAGTGAAAAAAAATATGATCATAAAATTTCCTTCAAAGATGTAAATAATTGATTGTCTGAGAAAAAACTTTTTGAGGATTATGTTTCTGACTCTCAACACTAAAATGAGGTATGTAAATATATTAGTTTTTCTATCTTTGTTTTCTAAAAATTTAAAAATTGGTATAAGAAAATATAAAGAAAATAATGCCTTTAAGTTCAATGAATGTGAAGCTCTTATGAAATTCATTGTTAATTTCCCTTGATGAATGAAAGAATAGGATAATGATGAATAAAATATATGGACAAGAAGTTCATGGGTAAAATATGATGATAAGGATAAATGTTTTTCTATATGTAAAGATAAAATGTTCATAAAATCTAAAAGAATAATTTTTTTGTAAAAATTTTTAGTTAAAGAAGATAATGAAGCTAAATCTAAAAAATATTTTTATTGATAAGTATAGGGAGAATACTTTTGTTTCAATAGTGAATAATGAAAATTTTGGCGTTATCCATTCTGAAGGGCAAGAAACAAATAATGAATTTCATTTGAAATAAGAGTTTAAAGAATGTATGAGAAAGATTTGATGGCCTCAAAATAAAAATAAGAAGTTAATCAATAAAATTTCATCGAAAAACAATCAATAATTTCTTCGTGATGATAAGTCTGAGCTTCCAAAATAGGTGTATGATTTAAAAATATCACTTTAGAAAAAAAATAATCATAATTAACATCTAGAAGTTAAAATGAAAGAAAAAAAGAATAATTGTAACTTATTCAATGAAAAACTTCTAATAATAAAAAAGGTAATAGGTTTAAATAATTACCATTATAATGTTATTGAAATATATTGGACTGATAAACCTAAGAATGATCAACAAAATTTACCATAAAATGTTATTAAGAATGTCGAATGTTTTTCCACGAGGAAGAAAGATGAGAAAGTATTGTATATAGAAAATACTAACAATGGAGAGAATTTTTATTTTTAAAAAAATATTAAGTTGGAAATTTTTTTTATTAATTATAGTTTTTATTTGGATGGAATGAAATTTGAGATGAAGAATATTTTAAAAAAAATTTAATTGTAGGTGTTCATAAAAGTACTGTTAAGGTTACTAAGAAACACATTCACAACACAGATCAATCTGAAAATTTCAGAGAAAAATACCCCTTCTATGAATAATGTGTATTGCGATAGATTCAAATATATGTAAATATGTGTTGGTTTAACCAACAACATTACAATTATTCTACTCATTATAAAGGGGATTCAATCTTATGAATTGAATAAGTATTGGAAAGAAGTTCTGAAGAAACCAGATATGGTGGGTATGAAGCTTAAAAATATGTCCCAATGCCTAAAAACTATTTGTGGAGGATGTGAAATTCCTAGGTATTTTTACTAAGGATTTTATTATTTTGTTATAAGTACAAGTAATGTTTATTAATAATTCTATGAATCTGGAGGTGAAAAACTAAAAGGGAAAAGAGAAGGATCTTGTTGTTGAAACTTCTTTGAATGAAATAAAAGGAGGAAAACCTAGCATTCCTGATAGTGTGAGTGATTCTCATATTATAGCATACATAAGGTTATTGAAAAATGTGAAATACATAAATTAAGGAACACTAGATTTTATAAAAGATAAATCTCTGAGAATCGAAGGTGTTGAATCCTCTATCATTGGGAAAGAAAAAATGAAATCCAAGAAAGATATATATGTTTATGGGTTGAAACAAAACCTTATATGTGTTTCAAAACTTTTGGATAAGGGTAAAAAAATTATATTTAAAAAATATGGGTTTTTTGTGAAAAGTGAGGAAGATAGAAAGATAGTTATAATATTCCAACATATGAAATTGAAATTGTTCCCAGTTAGTGGAATAAAAAACTCTGGTTACTTGGGTATGGTGGAAGAAAATCATGTTTTTATAAAAATACTAAGACACATGTGTCAAGGAAACCTTAGCAAGATATCAAATCAAAATATTGTCCAAGATATTCTTTATATGTCAATAAGAAGAAATTGGTGATGGAATATTTTTCAAAATGAAAAAATTAATAACTCGATACATAAGAAATCTGAGATCTTTTCCAAAAAACCCCTTGAACTTATTCATACCGATATCTATGGGCCAATGAGAAAATAGTAAAATATTGTAAATAAGTAATTTATCACATTTATTGATTACTTTACTCATATGAATCATGTTATGTATATAAAACATGAGTCAAAATCTCTAAAAATGATTAAATGTTTCAGTTGGAAAAGTGAGAAGGAATGTGAGTATCCAGTGAAGAAGTTGAGAACTGATAATTGTGGTGAAAATTAACATGAATAATTTGAAAGTTATCTTAAATGAATATAATTCATAATGAGTTTAGTTCACCATATACATCTCAATAAAATGAAGTTTCTGAAATAAATTATAGAAGTCTGGTTGAATTGGGGAGAACTATGTTTCCAAAACATGGTCTCTCTCATTACTATTAGAGGCAAGCCAAGAGTACTTCTATTAGTATTCAAAACTAATGTTTCTATAGGCCTATTTTATAAATGAATCTATATGAAATTTTTTATGGAAAACACCATGTTTTAAACACTTTCTATTATTTGAGAGTATATACATTATAAATATAAAAGGAAGAACCCTCAGAATGTTTGAGCAGAGAGGTCAAGATGGAATTTTTCTAGGTTATGATATTGAAGTAAGAGGATATAGATTCATCAAAAAAGAAACAAGAATAATAGTTGATTCTTTTGATGTGGATGTTATTGAAAATGTTAAGGAAGATAAATAGACTTATACTAATAAAAATGATAGTCATGGTAAGGAAAGTTTTGTTAAAAATAGTGAGAACGATGACGATGGTGTTAATCATACTCAAGAAGAATAATCATATTATGATATTTCAATTGATGAGGTTGAAACTAAAATAACTCAACCTAGGATAAGGAGACCAGTGGAGGATCAGAACATTATTGGTCATCAACATTAGATGGTTAAAACAATAACAACATCAAATCTTGTTACACATACGTCTTTATAATCAAAAGTTGAGCCCAAATATGTGAATTAATATTTCGAGCATCTGGAATAGATTCAAGATATGAATTAATATCTTGATTAGATATAGAATAATGATAACTGAGAAATCCTAACCAATTTGGGTAAAAAAAATTATTGTTACAAAGTGGGTTTTCCATGTGAAGATAAATAAATAAGGTGAAGTGATAAGGAAAAAATAAAGATAATTTTAAATAGGATAGTGATAAATTCAAGGTGTTGGTTTTGATGAGGCTTTTTCACTAGTTTCAAGGTAGGAAACAAATATAATATTTTTTCAATTGCAACACAATGTAGTTAAATTTTTTCTAATGGATGTGATGTCGGCATTTTAGAATAGGAATCTTTTTTATGAAGTTTACAATTAAGAAACATATGGTTGATTTGTTGGAAAAGATGAACTTTATGTGTGTATGCTGAAAAAATCCATTTATGGGCGAAAACAAGCTTTGAGAGCATGACATTAAAAGTTGAATACACTCTTGAGGAAGATGAATTTTAAGAAACTACGAGTTAATGGAGATCTTTACATTAAGGAATGTTAAGATTTTTCCCCCAAAATAATTGTTTATTTTGATGTAATTATATTTACTGTGAATGATGAAAGATCTTGTGAAATATTTACTAAAGAGATGATTTTTTTGATATGTCCATGCTGGGAGAAATGAAATACTTTCTTCAGTTTCAAATTATTCTAGGGAATTTCTTGTGAAATTCTGCCTGAAAATTTTGAAACTAGCTTCCAATCTGATTTCAGTGGGATCCAAGTTTTATAAAGTTATTGAGGAAAATAAAATTGATAAAAAATAATTATGAAATCCTATTAGATGTTTTTTATAATTGAATGCCTCATGTCTGAAATTTTTTTAGGCCTTTTCTTTATGTGCATGATTTTAGGGTAATCCCAAATAATACCATTTACTTATTGGAAAATGAATTCTTAGATATATCAATGACACCTTTTTTTGGAATCAAGTATAATTTCTGAGAATGTATTGACTTTATTGGGTATTCAGATGATGATTTGGCAGAAAATTTTGATTATAGAAAATCTACATCTAGTGGTTTTTTTATGGGGAACGGTTTTTTTAGTTGGAATACAAAAAACAAAATTAAACAACTCTTATCATGAATAATGCTAAGTATGTTTCTACCACTGAAACTTCTACCAAAGTTATGTTGATTAAAACTTAGTTGGAAGACTTACTTATTGAATTAATGTTACCCATGCTATTGGTATGTGATAATCAAAGTGGAATCAACCTTACAAAGAATATTGTAAAATTTTTTCATTCAAAAGATATTTATATAAATTACAAATTCATTAAAGAACATGTGTACAGGAATGAATTGAATCTATATTATGCTCTAATATAGGAACATGTTGCTAACATATTCAAAAAAACATAACTAAATGAACCTTTTTATAAATTAAGGTTGAAGATAGACGTCCATCCTCTTTCACATCAATGTTTAAGTATCTATTTTTTCCCCTCTTATCTTTGGATTGTGTTTTCAAGGGGGATAATTTTTTCATAGATCTATCCTTTTGGAACCATACATAAAGGGTGAGTTTTGGGTAAATTCTATATTCAGCATGTATGTGTGTGATCTATTCTAACTAAATGATATAGTGGTTATAGAAAACATATTTATTTATTACAGTGAAGTTGAATAATTTGAGAAAAGAAGAGGAAGAAAGGATGATAAAGTAAGCTGAGGAAGAAAGATGAAGAAGAAAGATGATGATGAAATCTGAGAATGGATGATGAGGAAGAAAGACCATAGAAGAGTAATGAGGAAGAAAAATAAGGATATTTATCATGAGTCACTACTTTTGGATAGAATGGTTTTTCTTTCAATGATTAATGTTTACTATAATGTGTTATCTCATGTAGGAATATAATTTTTGATTTGTAATACAGAGTTTTAGGTTACAATGTTTAGTAATTTATGAATCTTAGGTGGAAATAAAATACAATTGGGGAGTTTTATAGGACCCAATTTACAAAGAAGATTATCATATTCAGGTATTGTCTTTTTTATTAAGGAATTATCAATTAAGGAGGAAAAATCTCACTTTTTTAATAATCGGACTGACCATTTAATCAATATAATCATACAAACAATAGTTAATAAATTTCATCATATTCTGAAAAAGTTTTTTCTTGATGAAAAGGCACATCAGCTCACCTTGGGGATGGAGTGATGTTCTAATCATATTGAGGATGAGGATATAATTTTTCATGGATACAATTTTAAATTTGACAATAATTTTCTATTATTATTTCCCACAAATGAAAATTAAGTTGTAAAATATTTTATACAAGATTGATTAATGAAATAGATAGAAAAGTGATACAAATCGTATCCAGGAAAGTCATATTAAAGCTTGGTAGAAAAGAAATATTTTTCTGGAGGAATGTAATTTTAAAATACTTTACATTATTAGTTAGAAGATGATAAAGGTTATATTTAATGGAATACAATTAATGAATAAAGTCATGTTTACAAGAAAAGGTTTGTGAAAGAAGTATGTCATTGAAGTAAAATATTTCGAGTATTAGATCATCAGAATGAGAGTTGGTTCTGAGAATAATAATGAGAAGAAATAGGTTTTCTATCTTATATTTTGTGAAGAGCTACGTTATGATGAAAAAATTATAGAACATATAATTTTATTGTGTTTAGGAAATCATAATGGGGAGATAGTCTTTAGGTGGTTCTAAGAAACATAATGAAATATATTCAGTTATGATTTGTTTGGATGTGGGCCAAAGAAATTAAGGAGATCAAATTCCATTATCATAATGAATAAATCATATTCATAAATCAGAATTGGAATTATAATTTCAATGTATATTTTTATGAAGTCTAAATAATTGAATAAGTCAAAGTGGGATATAAACATCAAAGAGATTTGAAGATTAAAAAAGCTATTAAATAAGTCAAAGAGAGATCTAAGATTTACGGAAGATTAAAGATTTAGGAAATTAGATGATGTGGGAAAGGTTTTTTAGAATCCTGTTAAAGCATTTTTGTGATTCAATAAAAAGAGGATGATACCTTGTGTATCCTAAGACATGCATTATTCATGAAATAGAATAGAGAAGCACAAAAATTCAATAAATAAGTGGTTTCCATATTGTGTTTTCTTGAATAATTTAACCGGATAGAATAATGAGAGGGAAGAATAATGTATTCAGAGTTTTGAGAAAGGAATGGGAAATTGGACTGGGATTTCTAGACTAAATAAAAAGTTTTGTATACTTTCAGTGGTATTATAATAGAGTATTATTCTCATATTGAGAAATTGTACTTAGGAATAAAAATGGTAAATTGGACTGACTATCATTACGATGCCTAGGGAATTCATACAAGCATTTGGGTAAGAAAGTGAAGTCATGTTTCGAAAGATCATATTTATGAAAGTTGAACTAGAAGAACTGTAACATGTTTTTTTCATAAATAGTATTATATTGATTTGTGCTACTTGATGCACATTTATATTTGTATTAAACATAGTGTTTCACAATTATAAGATTATATCTACTAAATTTATTCCACATAAAATGATTGTTTTCTAGTGGATTGTGTGGTATTAGATTATTTTTGATCCATACCAAGGACTAGTTACTATTTTTGAGTAGTGAACCATGAAAATTATTTGTTTCATGTGTTTTTGTTTTTGATTTTTTTCATTATATAAATAAATCTTTAACAAGAGATAAAGGTTGATTCTATTGTGAGGAAAATTAAAAGGAAAGGATATCCCTAATTCACCCCTCCCCTCTCAATGATACTTAAATCCTAGCTGGGTAATATAAAGGTGATTAATTAACACCAATATAGTTGGATTCCCTTTTGAGGTCTTAGGATGACCTATAATGAAATCCATATCAATGTTCATCCATTTCCATAAAGGTATAAGTAATGATCGAATTATCCACTTAGACTTCTATAATTATACATTAAATTTTTTATATACCTAGAATTGAAATATATATTATGAGAGATTCCTCTTTATATAATCCCCCTAGAAATTATCTTTGATATCTCTAACCATCTTTGTGATTCTAGGATGGATAGGGAATGATAAGATATGAAATGACCCAAATTTTTTGGAGTGATATTCCCTTTCTGAATATAATGGTGTGTAAAATTTTGTATTGTAGTATAATATACAATACATACACTAAAAAAATAAAAAATCACTACAATTTATCATATTAATTTGAATATTACATTTAATGAATCAATATAGACATAAAATTGAAAGTGTTATAATAGGATAATAGAGACAAAAAATAAAATATCTATAGATGATAAATTTGGATTATCTTAGTTTCCTAGATAAATCACATTATTACACAACAATATAAAGAAGATACAAAACATTAGAAATCAAGTTAAAATTTTTCAAAATAAAGAATATATAATTATAAGTTATTTTAGAGTGAATAAAGAATGATATATATTGTAGGTATTTATAGGAAGTATAAAAGCAATATCATCATTGAAATAGTGATCTGACCATTGGAAATGTGATCAGACTTTTGGGAATAGTAACCTAACCATTAAGAATTGATACCCATCAATTAGAATACCAACCTGAAAAATAGAATAGTCAAATGATATTTTAGTATCTTTTGAAATAAAGAATATAAGAAACTTATTTCATAGAAAAATAAAATAAAAATGTTACATATAAAAATTATATATTTTACCTAAAGAAAACATAATTATAATTTTGGTAAAACATATACGTTTTATTTTTATTAAAATATATTTTTATGAAAATTTTAAAATGTTGAAATAAAAAATAATTTATTATAATGTTTCAATAAATTATAAGATATTTTATTATAAATATTAATAAAATTTCATGAAATTATATATAATTGTTTTGTAAGGGTGAGAAATTTATTTGTATCACAAAAACATTCGTTTTTTAATAAATAAAGTTTTAAATTTTAAAAAAATAAATATATTGTAATTTGAGTTTTTTTTATAAAATGGATATCATTTTATGAATTATAATATTGAAATTATATTTGGTTTATTTTTTGCTATTTTTCTGAAAATATTTGATTTTTTGTGAATAATAAAAAGTGGTATTTTAAATTACACGTTAAATACATGATTAAATACACACGAGATGATATAGGAAATAATAATCTCATCCTTACATGAAACAATTACTATATATAGTCTCGATCATATTTATTATTGGTAATATTGAGAAAAAATAAAAAAAATAAAGAATATTATTTTCCAAAACAATCATCTCCTCTCATTATAAATACCATCCTCCAACACCCAAATTAATTTACATTCAAAATAATTTCCTATTTCCATGATCTACTAAACACACTCCCAAAAACTAATTCTAAAATCTTATGTGTTTTTATCTCAAAACATATATTCTAAATAACATTAAAGTGTTTTCTAAGAGAGGCCATTTAAAGGAGGATTCATTGTTTTTAATCGATCTCTTTCAATATTTTCTCCAAATATATCTTGCTGATGTATTCCATACGACATAACATAATTGAAATTACTATTATAAATACTATGAAATATTATTATTTAAAATGACTTTTCATTATTTGTCCTTTCATAATTTAATTATAAAGTGAAAATGGTGTTAATATTATAGTCAGTTTATCATCTCCCTGAATATCAAATTTCATTTTTCATCATTTCCATTAAGGTTACATATAATAGTAATTTACAGACTAATGAAGAACCCCATGGATTTTTGGATTCTTTAGAAGAATTTTTTTATATCCCTTGGTTTGTTATTATGGTCAATTTTTATTATTTTAGAATCATTCTTGAGATGCTCACTAATTTTTATGGGGATTGATCTGGTTCATATAGAATATATATTGGATAAGAGAGTTTCAGGATACTGGAAAGTGTTTTAGAGGTTTGGAAGAAGTCCTGTAAATATTTTCTATGTGTGTTTTAGTTATATCAATAATTTTTTAGATACACATAATAATTTTGACTATATAAGAAATTCTTGTACCAAAATCTATCACATAGTAGAATCATATTGCCAAACCTACTATGTATGTTTTTTTGGACAGAATCAAATATGGAAACATCCCATTTTTTTAATTTCAATATTGGTTAGTTACAATTATTTAGGAAAATCATGTAGTCAATCCAATTATATGTGGGACTGTACCGACATAGCAAAAATGATTCACATGTTTGATTCGACAAAGTAGCTGAAACCCATGTAGCCAAATTCAAATATGTTGGAAAATAAATGATTTCACATAACTGAATCTATCACATAGATGATTTATTAATATAGGTAATTTATATAAATTGTATTTATATGATTGAATTATATATTGAATTTGGGAAAATCACGTATCCAATTTGATATTTTGGTTATACATGGACTGATTATTTTCCATATTTCCATACTTTGATAAACATATATAGTAAAAAAATACGATATTTCATAGATGGTTTTGAAGTGTTTCTATAATCATTGGGTAAGGTTTGTAACCATTATTCTATTATAATTATAATTATTTTTCAGGGATTATTTAAATGACTTAAATGGTGATCTAATTGACACTAAAAAAATGAAAAATATGACCCAGGATGTAGGTATGATCTTGAAAGTTGTTATGGAGGTCATTTTTTATTATGAAGATATTATTTTTTTATTGAAATAGATGTGTGAGATTTGAGTACAAAAATGTGTCGTAGTAATCATCCATGATTTCATCTGATACATGAGAAAATAAAAAATATGATGAGTTTTATGTTTCTATTCATTACTCAAAGATCAACATCTAATTAATCTAATGGGTTCAGGAGATCTAAATTTGGTTGGAGATTATTTATTTTGCGCGATTGAATTTATAAAGGTGTTAAATTAAATTTTTCATATTTTAGAGGCTCATAGATTTATTTTATAATGAAAATAAATATGATATTGTATGGATGGTTTTGATGTGTTTCTAAAATCATAGAGGTCAGTTTTTATCCATTATTCTAGAATGATTATAATTATTTTTCATGGATTATTTAAACAAATTAAATGGTGATCTAATTAACACTAAAAAAATGAAAAATATGATCCATGATGTATGTATGATTTTGGAAAGTTATTATAGAGGTCATTATTCATTATGAATATATAATTTCATTAATGAAATAGATGTGTGAGATTTTATTACAATAGTGTGTGGTAATAATCATCCACAATTTCTTGAAATAAATGAGAAAATGAAAAATATGATGAGTTTGATGTCGCTATTGATTATTCAAATATAAATATATAATTAATCTCAAGGATTTAAGAGATCTATATTTAATTGGAGATTATTTACTCTATTTTATTAATGTTATAAAGTTGTTGAATTAAACTTTTTTAAATGGAGACATCTCTTAAAAAGAAAATAAAAAACTCAAGTTGAAATATATCACAAGTGAGATGAAAAGATCTTGAGTTAAAAATATCTTTGAAGGATTAATAATTATCAATAAAATAATGAAAAAATGTTTTTAATAGAATAAATAATTTAATAAGATAAGAAGTAGTTAAAAATATCTGTTAATGTCAAGGGATAATCCTAAGGATATTCTAAAAAATTTCCATAGAAATACCTCTCTAAAAAATCAATTTATAAAAATTTTGGAACAAAAAATTCATTATTAAATATTATGTTTTGAAAAATATTAACTAAGAAAAGTGGTGAAAAATTCCATGCAAGAGTAACTGATAAGAGGATATTCTTGAATAAAACTTCTAATTTAAATCATATATGGAATTAAATCTAAATAGTTTATGAATTTCCGATTTGTGAATATAAAAATTGTAGGTAGTGCTCTAGTTTTTTGAGAAAATTTAGATCTCAGGGTTACTTTTCATTTTGTGGAATGTTTGTACATAAATTCTATTCAATTTTCATAACATGAAATTACATATGAGAAGGTAAAAATATTGGGGGAGCAGTTCCAATGAGAAGGGAATAGATTTTGGTGGAAGCATATAAATATGGAGGTTTTTTACAAGTTAAAAAAAACCCAGTTTGAACTTATTATAGTGATTTATAATAGGTGTTATCAAAAGGGACATAGAGTATAGAAATACTTTACAATATTACTCACTAAGATCCCTCTAAAAGCTAAATGGGATTCTATTCATGTATACAATGATGAAAAGTAATGTCTAGAAATGGTGGTTTTTAAAGTATTCAGGAAGACAAATGAATATAAACTTGATTGTGGGTGTTCCTCTAATATGACTGTTGATGATAAAAATATGAAGTACAATATAAAAAAAATGATCTATAATAAAATTTTTCAATTAATCTTTTTTAAAAGTCAAATTTTCTTTCACAACTCAAATTAAAAATTGTAATTTGAAATCTACTGTCATTATTTATATTGAAGTCCTGGAAAAACTTGTTGAGTGTTATCTATCTTTTTCATTTTGTTAATGAGGTGAAATTTAATAAAAATCACATGTATCATCAAATGAACAAGGAATGGAAGACCTATTTCCCAAGGAAATAGAATAAATAGAAATTTATTCTTGATTGGATATCATTTTACTATTTTTACATGAGTATTAAAGTTATAAAAAACAATTATACATGATACTTATGATTCATGGACATAGAATACTTAATAATATTGTGAAACATGAAGTTATAAGAGATTTAACCTAGCTTAAAATAGATCAAGATTAAATTTTTTTAACTTTTCAGTAGGAAAAGATAATAAATGAGACTCACAAGAAGGAGTATATTACTTTGAAAATTTTGTTAAATTAGTCATCATTGATCATTATAGTCTCATAAGTTATAATTAAAGTCAGGGTGATCTTTATTTCATTACATTCATTGATGAATTTACTCATATGACCAATATTATTTTCATCAATCCCAAGTGTGGGGCTATCAAGATTTATAAATTATATAGAAGAAAAGTTGAAAAGAAATTCAATTCGTGTAACCAAAAATTGAGATATGATAATGGGAAAGAATATATATATGGTACAGTTCAAATTTATCATAGAAAACATTGAATCTAGAAACAATATAACAAACCTTATACACTATAATTGAAAGGTTTTTCAGTGAGAAAGGATATATTAATTATTGAAATATAATGAATTATGACGTTTGATAATAATGTTTAATATAAATTTGGAGGTAGGCAGCGTGCACATCTTTGCATATTCAAAATAGATGTATTTTGAGACTTGAGACACATTCCACACCATTTGAGATACATTAAAAAAATAATACAACATTAAAATATTTCTATGTCCTTGGAAGAACTTATTATATTAAAATCAAAACTAGGTTAGGAATTTTTGAAGAAAATTATAATGATAGAGAATTTAGGGGATGTTTTTTCTTAATGGGAATTTATATAGATCACAAAATAATATATTTCATAAAATATAAGAGTGTTTGGTTGTGAAAACTAATGAAAACATGGGAAACAATGTCTGATGATTCAAGTCTATATTTAGTACTCTATAAGAAACAATGATAATATTTCTAAAATATTAGTTGAAATTTTTGAAATTAGATAAACAAATAGTTAAAAGTAATTCATACTATTCCATTGATGATGAAGAAGGTTATACATGTGTAATATATTCATTTCATTGGTTAAAGAAAAATTTAAAAACTGAGAATATCATTAAGAATAATAAGGCCCCATTTAAGTATAGATGAAGCCTTATATTTGAGAATGAAGTAGTTCTTATGTCATATGTTGATCCTATAATGGTGGATGAGGATATTGAATATAGTGAATGAGTGAATGTTACAAGTGAATAACTTAATAAAATTTAGAATTATTTTTACATGGGAGCTCATTCAAAGATCAAAAACTAAATATTGGATTGGTAAAAGATTTGTTTTTATGAAAAAGAGAATGATAAAGGTGAACTAACATAGAATAAAGGTATATTTTTTAAAAAATTATATTCTAAAATGCATGTCATATACATTAAAGAGACTTTTTTCTCTATTTTCTAGACTTGAGAAAATAATAATGTTCTTACAAGTGGTATATCATCAGCATCTTAGGATATATCAAATGGATATATAGTTTGATTTTTTGAATAGAGAACATAACAAAGAATTATTTATTTAATAATTAGTGGTTTTAACAATTAATAATGATATAATAATGATCCTAAATTGAAGAGATTTCTATATGACTTAAAACTAAATCAAAGGACGTGATATTATAATCTTGATAACTATTTAAGAAAAATATATTTTTCCAAAGACACTATTAACAACAATATGTAATTGAAGAATTATTTATCATACACACTAATAATAATTGTATATGAGGATGAAATTATTTTTTTACCAATAATTGTTGGTAATGTAGGTATTTTTCTATGAATATATATAAGTTGTTTTGAAACATAAATGTTTGGTGAACAACACTTTTCTATAGGCTTAAAAATTGACTATAATTAATAATAAAACTTTATTACATAAGAAACCCTACAAGCCCTAAATCCTACAAACCCTATACCCTAAAAAACATAAACCCTAACCCTAAAAAAACTCCTTTTAAAACCCTTAATTATCTCCTAAAAACCCTTATCACCTTCCATATTCCCTTAAAAATTATTCAAATCCCAAAACCCACCCAATCCTCCAAACAACAACCTAGATAATTAATGATAATTTTTGGAGTGGATGATTATAAAATGGATTATACAATTATATTAGTTGGAAAAAAGTAGAAAAAAATTAATAAGGAAACATGGTTTATTAGAATAAATTCATTTGTATGATTGGCACCCTGTTGTATCTCACAACATCTAGACCAGACATTTCCTATGTTGGGGGTCAGTATTCTAGGTATCAAAGTGAACTGAAGAACTCACACATTTTTTTATTAAAATAATTCAGATATATGAAAATTCATATGAAATTATATATTAGTCTATAAATGTTGTTCATATCTATAATTTCTTATAAATATGCTGTTTGAGAATGTGACTATACAAATCATAGATCCACATTATGTGGATTTATTTTTATTAGTAATGGGTGTCTTATCTTGTATAGTAAGAATAAAAGTTTAGTATTCTTGATTATTCTAAAATTAGAGTATGTGATGTATAATAATAAATTTATAGAGGATTTAAAGATTTTGGTTTAATAGGTAGAGTTGTGGTTGATATTCAAAGGGAGTTGATGAGTCTTTATAACAATCAATTTTCAATTGATATTTCAAAATATCCAATTAAACAGTCTAAATATAAACATATTGATAGTCAATATCATCTTATCAAAGAAAATGTGTATTCAAGTGAAATAAAAGATATTTAATTAGAAAAAAATATAAACCTTCATTTATATTTAATAAATATACACCGCATCATAGGTTTAAGAGTAGATATAGAAAATACTTATTCAAACTACCCCACTCACTTGATGTTTTGGTTTTTTGATCACCCATGAACGTTTAGACTATATAACCAAATGGGAGAGAATTATATAATGAATGTAGAGTGTAAGTGATATAATGATTATGATTTTGAGAAGAAAAAGATACATTTATGTTACTCGACCCAGAAATTCTTGTCATCGAGGGAAGTAAATCTCCCAAAACCATTAAATTATCCAATAATATATTATTGGGATACATATCCATGAGATTGGATATTATTTAATGACTTGGATATTGAGGCATAACAAGTCAGTGGGTTTCATATTATTTTTAAAAAATTCAAAGGGGAGATTAAAGAACCCCATGGATTCATGGCTTTTTTTGAGGAAGTTTGAAGATCCCTTGTGTTTTTAGTGAGTTTTGGTTTTATTTGTTAACAAACAATCTTCAGGTTCTCACTAATTATGGTAGTTCTTGATATGGTTTTTTTGGAATAAATACCATAGAATATATTTTCATTATATTATCAAGTGTTTTTGAGGTTGTTTGGAAGTCACCTGAATATGTTTTGAGTGATTTCGAGTGAAATATAGAATTTTATTGTTTTAAATAATCATTTTTTATATACAAGTGATCCATGTATAGAAATTTTTCATATAACAAAATCACATAGGCAAAACCACTTCTAAGTAATTTTTGATAACATCATGTAGACAAACATCCCACATAGTTAATTTCTACATAGATAATTCTAGCGATGTAGGTAAATCACATAGTTTATCTAATGATATAATGGAATAAAATAATTTATCCAAAATAAATCATGTAGCCTATTTAATAATGCTGCTGATCCCATTCAAAAAAATTATACTACATAAGAAAATATGATATTTCACATATCTGAATCGGTTATGTAGTTGAATTATTCTTATAGCTGATTTTTTATAATCAACATTTTTAATTGAATTAAATATGTAATTTTGGAAATCTTGTATAAAATTTAAATTTTTGGATATGTATAGACTGATTTTCTACGTATTTCTATAATTTGAAAATCACAAGGAGAAAAAAATAATTACAATGTGGTGATGGTTTTTAAATTCTTAGATAATCATAGGAAGTTGTTTTTAACCCATGATTCTAGAATGATTAATTGTAGTTTTCCATAGTAATTTATGTGAATATAATGGTGATTAGATTTATACTGAAATATGGAAAATATGATACATCAATTATTTATAGTTTTCAGTTATAGGTAAGGAGATCATGGGTTATTATGAATACACATTTTTTTAGTATGTGAGAGAGATGTGTGCACACTAGTGCACATCGATAATTATCAATGAGTTTTTATAATGTGTGAAAAAAGAATAAGAAAAAGAGTTTAAAGCTAGGTTTGATTATACAATGATCAATTTTTGATTAATAACACTGATTTATGTGACCTAATATTATTATGGGATTATTTGTGTTGTGAAATTAAAGTTTTCAACATTGGAGACTACTTCTTTCATTTTACAGAGACTAATAGTACTATATCTATATCATTTGATGTTAAAAAAAAACCTGTTTTATTTGGTGATATTATTTACCTTTTATTCATCTTTTTGTACTATAGTTTAAAGCTGTTATATTGGGTGTGACTCCTCACATGTATGGTGAAATTCCACAGGAATGCATGTAATTTTGAGTGACCAGATCTGATACTAAATGGAATTCATTGTTAGGGAGGGAAACCATCCATGCTATGGAATAAGATTCCATATTAGATTCAAACCATTTGATAATTGTGTTTTCATTGTTTTATTATTTTTTTCATGATCATGTGAGAATGATATATTTTATATTTTGAGTGGATGATATTTTAACAATCCATAAAGGATTATTTCTATTGAATAGAAATTTTAAAAACTAACCTCAATTGATTCAACCACCTTCTTAGTAGAAAAAACCAATCCTTTCTTCCACTTCCTCTAAATATATTAATTTTAATTATATTTTTTCTATTTCATAATCAATAATCAGTAAATAAACAAAACTATTTAATGAGATTAAACAATGTCAACATGGTTGAAAATTTTTCCTAAATTAATTAACCATTAAAGAATACTATTTACCATGAACAAACAATACAAACATTGAAGAACATATAGATAATTTTAAGTATTTAAAATCCTTGATTGATAAAAAAATCATTTCATCACACATATGGATTTATGTAACCATTTCATGAAGATATCTATTAATATCTAAAAAATGACGTGACCATCAAACCATCAATAAAATACCTTATAAAAAGTAATGTAGAAATTATATCTATATAAAATTTTTACAAATAAACATAAAATTATTAAAATTCATAAAAAATACATCAAATGGTTTTTAAATAAATTACTTAAAAAACATAATTGGTTTGGTTTAGAAGTTATATGAATGTATGGAGAAAATCACAACATGCGGTAAGGGGTCTCTACAAAACACCTTCATTTATATAGGTTATACATTCCCTCTCTAACTCAATTTCTCTATTTATTATTATAACTATGTTATATATACTATACATATATATATACCTTTAATATATATCTAGCTTTTTTTCCTTTAATTTCGACGGTTAAATATGTTTTTATGCTTCATTTGCAATATTATCTCTAATTAAAACTCAATTAATGATAAATTTATTTTTAATTATTACATTTCATATGAAACTTATTTCATGTTTTTTCATTATAAGATTACTTAAAATGATAAATATTTTATTGATAATAATTATTTTTGACTTTTTTTTCTAGAGAAACACCATGTGCATGGAATATTCTATGGTTCTTCACCATTTTCATAAAGCATCATTTATGTAGTTCATTTATATACATACTTATCCACCATTTATTATGAATTTATCTTCACATGAACCCAATATTTATGAAATGTCATTTTTATTTCAAAAATGAACATAAAAACTATTTAATACCTTATTATCTTGGGAATATTTATGAAATATCCATTGATTATTCCTTCATGTGAGATTTTGTAACATATTTTATTCTTATAGTTTTTCTTATGATTTTGACATATGTATGATTTCCTTATATGACACAAATATTAATTTTCATATTATGATGTGAATATTTGACCCATAATTATATATCCTCTAATTAATTGGGTAACGTTTTCATCTCATTATATACCATGTACAATTTACTTAAAGTTAGCCTATAATACTATATCATGTTGTCTTAACAGTGGTCTTTGACCTATGATTACGATATCATGTTTTATGTATTTATACATAGTTATGTTTCTATAATGTTATAATATCATTATCCTTATGCTATTCATCAATTTTATGATATATAATTCTTCTCATTACGATATCATGTTCTTCCCTTTAGCTCAGCTGTTATATTTTAATATCATGTTTCTTACCTTAATAAGCTTTCTAACTCTTCTATTTTCATTATATATTTTCCATGATATCCAATACATTAAAATATGTTCAATGGGATTTAGTAACACTATATGGATATCAAAATAATGATGTTTTAATTTATATTTATGCTATTTTATTAGTTTTATAATCTCCCAAATACACAACACCACTATATTTTAGGGTTGTATTTAATGGAATTTTATATTAAAAATCCTTAAATAAAATATAATATATAATTTTTTACTATAGATAGTATTAGAGAATGAAAAATTTAGTTTTGTGGATTAGGATAAGAATATAATAGTGAAACCCCTAGGGAAATGTTTAAGAAAAACATTATAATATTTTGGTAAGGTGGAGATCATGTGTTTTCATAAAAATGAATTCTATTTTTGAATATAAATAAGTTGATGAAGGATATGGAATATATGAACCTAGGGGTAATAACCCTAAAAAGTGTTAGTTGTGTATTAACATGATTTTATATTGGTGTACAAGAAGTTAGCCTAACTGCACACCTAGATTGGTCCATCAATAGGATATGATATGGTTGTTTCACATGATATTTACAAACCATTATGAATGATTAAAATATATATTATAATTATGTTATATAAATTGAATGTATATTATATAACAAGTTGAGTTAGAGAACCTAATAATAAAATCAATATGGAGAAATAAGATTAGAACATAGAAATTCATATGTTTGGAAATATATGTTGTTTGCGACTAGTTACATTTATTTTTATATTTTACCATTTATATGTTTCTTATTTTGATTATTATCATCCATATGTTTTCTTAATTTTAATTAATTTTTTTAAATATAACACATCATTCCAAAATCAAATTCAATGGGAAATTTAATTATTTACCTAATGTGATTCCTAATATGATGTGATTATGAGTGTTGAACTTCATGGAATCACATTCTCATCTGACTCATGTTTTGAAAAATTACATGAATCATATAAAATAACCTATTATCTTTATAAAAAGAATGATGTAGTTGAGACTATTACATGAAAATTTCTCCCACTTTTAATTGATATATAGATCCCTTAATCATGAAAAAATTGATTAAATCCACTGGGAATATATTTTGTATCCTTTAATTCTCTGAGCGGGAGAGATTCATATTTTCCCTCAATAACATGGATGGGGAATCTAATTAATGGTATACATTGATCAAGAATATTAATCATATTTAAAAACATGAATAAATGGAGTGGTAAGGTGATTAGACACTGTAGGAGGCTAATATTCATTGCTAATATATGTAATTTTCATGTGCCTTGCTATTCATAAATACCATTTTAGTGCATTTTACATTTTGAACACTCATTCTCATCATTTGTGCACTTCATGCCTAATGTGCACCAATTTAGGCCCAATGTTTCATCTGATTTTAAAGAATGTAACTATCCATGTTTTAATTTGATATTTTTGGAAATGGATATTCACTTAATTATGAACATTTTTTATTCAGGGATCAATGGATTATTAATAAAGTATGAGGGAGATATTTGGCGATTAAAGGAAACAATTCTGGAGAAGTCAGATTGTATATCATCCCACTGATCGGACTATGGGGCCCACAATACAAGCCCAATGAAGCCCAAACTTTATGGAAGGATAGAAGACATTCATGGGAACAAATCCTTATTTTGGAGCCAGTGCTAATTCGTCCTCAATTTTGGTGATTAAGGTGGCCCAAGTTGAAGATTTAATTTTGGGCCAGAATCTGCGGCCCAGAAAAACATCCCACCATTTCAATCATATCACCCGAACCACAAATTATTTTGTGCTGAAATTTTACAGGCTGTTAGGGTACATCCGGGGATTCATTTAAGTCTTCTAGGTCGCACGCAAATTCTGCCTTCTAGAAGGTCCTTTAGGCGCGTCTTTTCGGTGGATGCAAGCTGGCTGCAACTTCGGGGCAAGAAGTGGAAAAGTCTCTCATCATTAATGTTCCACCCACCTTTCCCCAACATAATTAATTAAAGGCACATGGGATGTTGGGGTCTCGGCCAAGTCTTCATTTGTTCCTATTTAAGGCATTAGTGGTGATGGATTTTGGGATCTTTGGTGCTTTGTTTCATTATAATGTTATGTTGTCCATTTGATGTTGTAATCGTTCTTCATTCTCATGTAAGTTGTTTGAATCACATTAGTTCTTAATAAAAGTTCTTAATTTCCTCTTTTTCTTTTCTTCTCCTTATCACCTTGATACCTTTGCCTCAAGGTGTGAATTTATTCACACCAAACCTTGTGATTTTGTTCACACAACGGTGGAGTGATTGTTATTTTTGTTGTTTTTACTTCTTCAATTCCACCCTCATAAGTCTACTTTCCGCTTCCGTTGAGAACTTGTCATCAATGGAGGGCTAGCTCTTTTATGGGTTGATCCAAAGGAGTAGCAAGGGGCTGGATTGAATGTTATTTCTCATGCCTAAATGTTATTAATTTCTTTTAATTGAGTTTCTTTCATTCAATGATTTTTATTCTTCCTCTTCCTTATTGAATTTATTCACCCCACTTTCATGTGCTAATTACATCCTTTACCTTGGAGTGCTCATGAAAATGATCCTACAAGTGTATAGGTGATTATCATATGTTTTAAAGGTGTTTAATCAGTAAGTGATGAGGTTAGTTTGAATTCATTTCATGAATCCTTCTCGAGTTAATGAAATTAAAATCGAAAAAAAAGAATTCATTCAATCCACCCCGAGCCATAACCTAGGATCAACTCATTTTCTCTTAATTTGAATTCACATAGATCTTTTAGTGCTCTTTAAAAACAATATAAAATCAACCCAAGTTGGCCACTTCATAGCCAAAAATCCATCTCTTTTATTGAGTGTCTAAAGGTTCTTCTTAGGTCTCTGAGGATTCGACAACCCAAGCTACACTACAAGCGACCGCTTGACCCTTAAAACTTGGGTAAATTTGGGCGAGACCAAATTTTGGCGCCGTTGCCGGGGACCAAGTAAGTTCCTTAGACAAAAACCTTCTTTCCTTACCCCCATTATTCTACTCTCACCCAAGATCTCTTATCTTGTCCCTTTCTCGCTTTTTTTTTGGCGCATGTCCGCCTACACCCGCGATTTCTCAAACAGACTAGTTAGGGTGGATAGTCCTAGGGTAGGGGAGTCAAGTGCACCTAGGGGATTGTTTAAATCAGATTCAAATACTCTTGAAACCCCAAAGTCAGAACTTGAAACAAGTCCAATGGAGGGTCATCCACAAAATCAAATTGTAAACCCTGGGGGGAATCAAATGGGAAACCAAAACCAAGAAGCTCCAAACTTAGGGAATGTAGTTGATCAAACCATGAACGACTACCTCACTCCAGCTTGGACCAATGCCCCCTCATGCATTAGACACAATTTCATAGGAGACACCAACTACATATTCAAACCCCATGTCCTAAACCACCTTCCAACCTTTCATGGGATGGAGTCAGAAATGCCATACTTTCATGGCAAAGAGTTCAACGACATTGTTGAAACCATGTGTCCCCCACATCAACTAGAATCTGCTAAGATGAGGCTCTTTCCTTTTTCATTAAAGGATCGAGATAAAAATTGTCTAAACAACCTGAGACCTTCATCAATCCACACTTGGAACCAACTGCAAAGAGAATTTTACAAAAAATACTTCCCCCATCACAAAACCATTGCACTAAAAAAGAGCATCCAACATTTTTTTGAAAAATAAGGAGAGTCATTTTATGAAACATGGGAGAGGTTCAAAGACACCCTAAACATGGTTCCACACCATGGTTTTTCTATTCCTGAACAAGTAAGAATTTTCTATGAAGGTTTGGGCCCGGGGAACAAACAATTCATTGACATGATGTGTAATGGGACCTTTAAAAACAAATCCCCAAATGATGCTTACGAGTATCTAGAAATCCTTGCTGAACAAAACCAAACATGGGGAACATCACCTTATTCTGAAAAGCCTCAAAGAACTACTGGAATGCATACACTTAGGGAAGAGGAAAGCCTTAGGGCGAAACTTGCAGCACTCTCTAGGAAGGTTGAAGAGATAGACCATAGGAAAATCAATGAAATCCAAACTGTAGACCTTGTTTGCACAATCTGTGACAAACATGACCACAAAACAGACAACTGCCCAACCATTCCATCCATCAAGGATGTTCTTTTAGGAGGACCACCTACTGAAGTCAACGCCCTAAACTTTCAAAAGCCTCAATACCCAAACACATTCAACTCAAGGTATAATGACCACCCAGGCTTCCGATGGAAAGATAACCAACAACCTAGCCAACCACAAGGACCAAACCCCTACCCTACACAAAATTTTCAAAACCATAACCAATTCCAACCACAACCAATCCAATACCAACATCCTCCAGTCCAATACCAACAACCCATCCAATAACCAAAGTATCCCCCTGGGATAACCCAACCAACACAAACCCCTTCCCAATCTGTCCCTCTCCCAATCCTTGAACAACTGTGCAAACAAATGGAAAGGATGAACTCAGAAGTCTCGTCCCTTAAACAAGAACTTCAAACCATAAAAATTGGAAAGGCACCCATGCCCACACAGGCCATTCCACAACAAACATCAAGGGGGGAGACAAGTTACACTCAAACAACTCATGAACAACTAAAGGCTGTGACAGTTTTGAGAAGTGGGAAATCAATTGAGAAACCTGAACAAATAGTTCAAAACCCACCTGAAGATTCAAACTCTAATGAAAATTCAAATTAAACACATGAAAAAACTGATGATACTAATAAAAATGTGAAGGAAACAACTCTTCAAAAAACAACCCCACAACCTGCCCCATTTCCTCAACGCATGAGGGGGAAAACCAAGCCTGAATTGAGTGAAACATTGAGGGAAATATTCTCACAAGTCAAGTTGAACATTCCACTCCTCGATGCCATTCAAACCATTCCTGAATACTCAAAATACCTTAAGGACCTCTGCACATTTAAACGGAAATTCTCACATAAGAACCAAGTCCTTCTGGCAGAAAATGTTAGCACAACAATCCAAGGAACCCTTCCTCCAAAGATGAAAGACCCGGGATGCCCTTACATAAATGTTGAACTAGGAGAGAACAAAGTTGTAAAAGCCTTGTGTGATCTAGGAGCCAGTGTGAACCTCATTCCTTATGCTATGTATTGTCAGTTAGGGCTCGAAGAACTCCAACCCACATCTGTCACTCTTCAACTTGCTGATCGTAGTATTCGAGTTCCAAAGGGGATCTTAAAGGATGTTTTGGTGAAAGTTGAAAATTTCATTTACCCAGCTGACTTCATTGTTCTTGACAATCACCCAAGCTTAGGTCCTAGGGAGCAAACCCCAATCATCCTTGGTCGTCCCTTCCTTGCAACAATCAACTCTGTTATCCGAGTCTGAAATGGGAACATGACCATCACCTTTGGAAACATGAGTCTAGACTTGAAAATCTACAATGCAAACTCTCAAATTGGGGATGATGAAGAGATCCATGAGGTTAATTGGATGTGTAGTGTTGATAGTGAACTCAAGGAACATCAAGTAATTACCGAAGGATGTTTAAGTCAAGAAGAGATTGATTTTCTTTGTTCACATGAGGGAAATTTGTCTCCTTGGCTTGAATCTCTTTCAGATTTCTCTATTAGTGATTTTCTAGAATCACCAATCAATGATACCATGAGTGAAATCAATAACATCGAGTCCATATCCCTTCATGAAACTACTCTAGCTAATTTAGTGGATGAAAATTCTCTTCACAAGGAACCAATTTTGTCAAGAAATGTGACCAAAGAAACTGAGTTCAATGCAAAGTCTCATCCTTTCTTGGAAAGTGATAACCACACTGATCTTGAATTTAAGGTTTTACCTTCATCACTCAAGTATGCGTTCTTAGGGGACAATCAATCCTTTCCTGTTGTCATTTCTTCCTCTCTTGAATCCTATCATGAGAGGATGCTTCTAGATGTCCTTAGGAGACACAAGAAAGCCATTGGATGGACCCTATCAGATATTCCTGGGATTAGCCCACTTATCGGGACTCATAGAATTGTTCTAGAATCCGATTCAAAGCCATGTCGTCAACCTCAGCGATGACTCAATCCTAATCTCATGGAAGTAGTGAGAAAAGAACTTTTGAAATTGTTAAAAGCTGGTATTATCTATCCTATAGCTGAGAGTGAGTGGGTTAGCCCAATCCATGTGGTTCCAAAGAAGGCTAGAATCACAGTAATAACCAATAATGATGGAGAGATTCTTCCAACAAGGGTTAGTAGTGGATGGAGAGTCTGTATTGACTATAGGAAGCTCAACTCTTGTACCAAGAAAGACCATTTCCCCTTGCCCTTTATTGATCAAGTCCTAGAGCGAGTGGTGGGTCATCAATTCTACTGCTTCCTAGATGGATTCTCAGGGTATAATCAAATCGAAGTCTCTTTAGAGGATCAAGGAAAAACGACCTTCACTTGTCCATTCGGCACTTTTGCCTTCAAGCGCATGCCCTTTGGGTTATGTAATGCCCCTGGTACCTTCCAGCGGTGCATGATGGGAATCTTCTCGGACATGGTGGGGGATTGTTTAGAGGTCTTCATGGATGATTTCTCCATATTTGGGGATACTTTTGAGGGATGCCTTCTAAATGTTGAAAAGGTTTTGTCAAGGTGTGAGGATAAGAATCTCATACTAAATTGGGAAAAATGCCATTTCATGGTAAGGGAAGGATATGTTCTAGGTCATCTAGTATCTGGTAGAGGGATTGAAGTTGATAAATCTAAGGTTGACATCATTCGTCACCTTCCCTCTCCTAAAATTGTTAAGGAAGTGAGGTCCTTCTTAGGACATGCTGGTTTTTATAGAAGGTTCATTAGGAATTTCAGCTCTATTTCTCGACCACTTTGTGCTCTATTGGTAAAAGATGCTCCATTTTTATGGACAAAAAGCTGTGAGGAATCATTCTCTACACTCAAGTCAACTATTATATCTCCACCTATCATGCAATCTCCAAATTGGAAACTTCCTTTCGAGCTCATGTGTGATGCAAGTGACTTTGCTGTAGGAGCAGTCTTAGGACAACAGTGTGAGAAAACTCCTTGTGTCATTGCTTATGCAAGCAAATCTTTAAATGATGCACAAATAAACTACACCACTACTGAGAAAGAGCTGCTTGCTGTTGTCTTTGCTTTAGAGAAATTCAGGTCTTATCTCTTAGGATCACCCATCATTGTCTTCACTGACCATTCAGCCCTAAAATACCTTTTCAAAAAACAAGATGCCAAGGCTATATTGATTAGGTGGGTCCTTCTTCTTCAAGAGTTCGATTTAACCATTAAGGATAAAAAGGGTGTTGAAAATGTTGTAGCTGATCACCTCTCTAGGATGGAATTCAAAGACAACTCACACCACCTCTCTGTGTCTGATTCATTTCCCGATGAGCACCTCTATTCAGTGAGTGATTTCCCTTGGTATGCTGACATAGCAAACCATTTGGTGACGGGTGACATTCCAAAATTCTTAGGGACCCATGCTAAGAGGAAATTCCTTTCTGATGTCAAACATTATGTGTTTGATGATCCCTACCTCTTCAAGTTCTGTCCTGATCAAATCATCAGGATATGTGTTCCCGAGTCTGAGCAAGAGTCCATTCTAAAATTTTGTCATGGAGAGGCATGTGGAGGCCACTTTTCTACAAATAAAACCACTGCAAAGGTCCTCCAAAGTGGTTTATACTGGCCGAACCTCACTAAGGATTCCTTCCAATACTGCAAAAGTTGTCCTCAATGTCAGCAATTAGGATCCATTTCCAAAAGAAATCAAATTCCCCTCACTCCCATTCTAGTCGTTGAAATCTTTGATTGTTGGGGAATTGATTTCATGGGACCCTTTCCAAACTCTAAGGGATACCTCTACATCCTCTTAGCTGTTGATTACGTCTCAAAATGGGTTAAGGCCATTCCCACCAAGACTAATGATCATCAAGTTGTGATCTGATTCCTAAAAGAGCATATCTTTTCTAGATTTGGAATTCTGAGGGCTATAATCAGTGATCGTGGAACCCATTTCTGTAATCTCCCATTCTCTTCACTCATGTCTAAGTATGGAATTTCTCATAAAGTTTCCACTGCATACCATCCTCAAACCAATGGTCAAGCTGAGTTAGCAAATAGGGAGATTAAGCAAATTCTTGAAAAAAACTGTCAACCCCTCTAGGAAAGATTGGTCTGAGAAACTCTTGGATGCTCTTTGGGCATATCGTACAGCATTCAAAACCATCCTAGGAATGTCCCCATATAGGTTGGTTTATGGAAAATCATGCCATTTACCTGTTGAAATTGAGCATAAGGCATTTTGGGCAATCAAGAAAATGAATTTCGACATTTCTTTAGCCGAAGAAAAGAGGAAGTTAGATCTTAATGAACTTGAGGAACTTACGATGGAGGCGTATGAAAATTCAAGGATAAATAAAGCTAGATTTCAAGCCTACCAATCTAGGAATATCAAAGTCAAACAATTTGAACTGGGAAAACCTGTGCTCTTGTATAGTTCAAAACTTCATTTACACCCGGGAAAGTTAAGGTCTAGATGGTCAGGTCCATTCATAGTGCATCATGTGTACCCCCATGGGGCAGCAGAGATTGAGGATCCCACTAGTGGTAACATTTTTAAGGTCAATGGTCATAGGTTAAAACCATTCATTGAATCATTCAATAAACAGGAAATGGAGGTAGAGTTAACAGAGCCAACCTATGAACTAGGAAAAATTGATAGATTTAGGATCCATGTCGGGCTAACGACGTTAAACAAAAGCGCTACACGGGAGGCAACCCGTGGTCTTCATGTTTCTAATCTTTTTGACTCGTTTTTTTCCTTCTTCTGCATTCTGTTATTTAAAAAAATATAGACTGTTGACCTGATCTTCTTTTTTGAGTAAGGATGGGTATGAAAGGGGAGCACCGTATTCATCCGTGTCACGCGGTGTGATCCCTGAGTAATACCTTACCCAGAAAATATAAAGAAGACAATGTATCATCAGTTTATTTTATTTTATTTTATTTTATTTTATTTTATATTTTTGTTGGTATTTAAAAAAAATAGATTGTTGACCTGTTCTTCTTTTATGAGTAAGGATGGGTACGAAAGGGGAGCACCGTATTCATCCGTGTCACGCGGTGTGATCCCTGAGTAATACCTTACCCAGAAAATATAAGAAGACAATGTATCATCAGTTTATTTTATTTTATTTTATATTTTTGTAGGTATTTCTTTTTTTAAAAAAATGGATTGTTGACCTGTTCTTCTTTTATGAGTAAGGATGGGTATGAAAGGGGAGCACCGTATTCATCCGTGTCACGCGGTGTGATCCCTGAGTAATACCTTACCCTGAAAATATAAAGTTGACAATGTATCATCAGTTTATGTTATTTATACTTTTTTTAGGTTTAAAAAAATACAAAAAATATATATATTAAAAAAAAATTTAAGGCATGTCATAGGTCATTGGGAAAAGCTGGTCACAACCGTCCAAGCCATTGGGAGATAAACCAGAACTGAAGGGAGACATGGGAATGCATTTTCAACATCAACCACCAGGTGACTTCATTCCATAATTTTCATTTTCAATGTCTTCGTTGCACTTCTATCCTGCCACTTCTATGTTTCAATTCTTTCAACACTGGGGACAATGTATTCCAAGTTGGGGGGGAGATGAAAATGTGTGGAAGGAAAAATGTCATTAACCTTGAACATGATAACACACATTCCAAACTCTGAAATTGGATATCAAATAATTTTGCATGCCTTGATTCTGATTTTAATGCAAGTTTATGTTCATGTGCATAGTTATTGGAAAGTGCGGTTGTCCGATGTGATTTTTCACTGTTATATTTTCATCCATTTAAAAAAACACAATGCACATCCTCTAGATTGTGGGGTTTTAGTTTGAGTTCTTTGGGACCCATAATAAATAGCATAGGATTGGCGATCATTTTAATTTTAACATGAGTATTCAAAAAAAAAATTGCACGTAGAGCAATGAATTGACCTAATGTGTGGCTTTCGGCACTTGGGGATCGCGACTCCATAGTTGTCTGGCCCAGAGTTGGGAATTTTATCTCTATTTGTGGTAATTTGAATTTGTTTTGATTGAGTTAACTCGAGATGATGCCTGAGTATGTGAGCTTCACTTGGTGCCCTAAGGTCTTTGAGCCTGGGAGTCATCGGCAAAGTCTTGCTACATGGGTTGACTCGATTGAGTTCAATTTCAATTACCATGGAAAAATTGAAAAAACAAAAACAAAAACAAAAAAAAGAGAAAATAAAAAATGAGTACTCGTCTTATTATAAAAATTTGATTGCTCCTCGCGCTTCCATCTTTTCTCCCTCGAATAAAAATGAACCCCCATGTCTATTATGACACACAACACTTCATCATGCTTAATTGAATTTGGATGAAATATGGCAATGAATTTGAACAAAGGAATGGGCTTGGGATTGGGATATGCTTATGGACATAGCTTGTTTTAAATGATTTTTATGGGTTTCATAATTGTTTGGTATGTGATCTTTGGGTGAGAAATGTGTATTAAAATGTTTTTAGAAAATGTCATTCGAATTTCATTTTTGTGAGATATATTTTGCTCGGGACTAGCAAAACTCAAGTTGGGGGGTGTGATTAGCCACTGTAGGAGGCTAATATTCATTGCTAATATATGTAATTTTCATGTGCCTTGCTATTCATAAATACCATTTTAGTGCATTTTACATTTTGAACACTCATTCTCATCATTTGTGCACTTCATGCCTAATGTGCATCAATTTAGGTCCAATGTTTCATCTGATTTTAAAGAATGTAACTATCCATGTTTTAATTTGATATTTTTGGAAATGGATATTCACTTAATTATGAACATTTTTTATTCAGGGATCAATGGATTATTAATAAAGTATGAGGGAGATATTTGGCGATTAAAGGAAACAATTCTGGAGAAGTCAGATTTTATATCATCCCACTGATCGGACTATGGGGCCCACAATACAAGCCCAATGAAGCCCACAATTTATGGAAGGATAGAATACATTCAGGGGAACAAATCATTATTTTGGATCCAGTGCTAATTCGTCCTCAATTTTGGTGATTAATGTGGCCCAAGTTGAAGATTTAATTTTGGGCCAGAATCTGCAGCCCAGAAAAACATCCCACCATTTCAATCATATCACCCTAACCACAAATTATTTTGGGCTGACATTTTACAGGATGTTAGGGTACATCCGGGGATTCATTTAAGTCTTCTAGGGCCCACGCAAATTCGGCCTTCTAGAAGGTCCTTTAGGCGCGTCTTTCCGGTGGATGCAAGCTGGCTGCAACTTCGGGGCAAGAAGTGGAAAAGTCTCTCATCATTAATGTTCCACCCACCTTTCCCCAACATAATTAATTAAAGGCACATGGGATGTTGGGGTCTCGGCCAAGGCTTCATTTTTTCCTATTTAAGGCAGTAGTGGTGATGGATTTGGGGATCTTGGGTGCTTTGTTTCATTATAATGTTATGTTGTCCATTTGATGTTGTAATCATTCTTCATTCTCATGTAAGTTGTTTGAATCACATTAGTTCTTAATAAAAGTTCTTCATTTCCTCTTTTTCTTTTCTTCTCCTTATCACCTTGATACCGTTGCCTCAAGGTGTGAATTTATTCACACCAAACCTTGTGATTTTGTTCACACAACGGTGGAGTGATTGTTATTTTTTTTGTTTTTACTTCTTCAATTCCACCCTCATAAGTCTACTTTCCTCTTCCGTTGAGAACTTGTCATCAATGGAGGGCTAGCTCTTTTATGGGTTGATCCAAAGGAGTAGCAAGGGGCTGGATTGAATGTTATTTCTCATGCCTAAATGTTATTAATTTCTTTTAATTGAGTTTCTTTCATTCAATGATTTTTATTCTTCCTCTTCCTTATTGAATTTATTCACCCCACTTTCATGTGCTAATTACATCCTTTACCTTGGAGTGCTCATGAAAATGATACTAAAAGTGTATAGGTGATTATCATATGTTTTGAAGGTGTTTAATCAGTAAGTGATGAGGTTAGTTTGAATTCATTGCATGAATCCTTCTCGAGTTAATGAAATTAAAATCAAAAAAAAAGAATTCACTCAATCCACCCCGAGCCATAACCTAGGATCAACTCATTTTCTCTTAATTTGAATTCACATAGATATTTTAGTGTTCTTTAAAAACAATATAAAATCAACCCAAGTTGGCCACTTCATATCCAAAAATCCATCTATTTTATTGAGTGTCTAAAGGTTCTTCTTAGGTCTCTGAGGATTCGACAACCCAAGCTACACTACAAGCGACCGCTTGACCCTTAAAACTTGGGTAAATTTGGGCGAGACCATAAGGATTCATGAAAATATTTTTCAATATATATATTACTTGCACTATCCATTTTAAAATAGAGAGATATTTAATTTGAATCAACCGAAATGAGGATTAATCAATTAGGTCATATGAGGAAAAATTCACAAGGCATGAAATGTATACCTCCAACTTTTTTATTTACCCCAAAATTTAGGTTTAGAATTTCTTTTTGGGATTAATGATAATTATTCAAAATGATTTTGTGATTCGATATTTTGAAATCTATGAGAAATTTGTTTGATGTATCCTTTATTTGGATAAAAATGTGTGAGTAATACTTTTTATGAATGGGATTTATTGAATAAGTATTTAATTGATGTAAATATGTTGGTGATGTAGTAAAAAATAATTATATGTATTTTTTAGAACTATCTAATAATATTGATGAAGATAATAAGATCATATAATTTTTTGGTTATTTTTATTTTTTTAATAATTAGATGACATGTCTTATTTTGATGTTCTTTATTTAGTAGTACTTGTCATATTTAAGGAAAAACATATTTAAGGAGGTTCATCCCAAAGAGTTGGATGAATTTATAAATGTGTTTAAATAGTTATTCAATCAATTATTAAGTAGTTTAAACAAATTATATATCATGAGAAGAGTACATAATGCTATCATTTTGAAGGGACTTATAGAAGGATCCCTGTAATGAAAAAAATGTATTCACAATAGATGTCAGTTGAATAAAAAAAATTCACCATTGTGTATTGAAAGCACTAAAATGGTGTTTAGGAAGAGGTGTGTTGATTATAGGGTTAAAGGTCTTCATGGCCATCAAAATAAAAATTATTGAAAAATTCTAGCTTAATAGTAAAGGGTTGACCCAAGAGATGGTAGGTGAGTTTTCAAAAGGCTTATTTTTCCCGATCTACTAATGATAAAAAGAAACAAATTTAGAAAAAATGGGTGTACAGTGTGTTAGGAAGGAATCCTAAAATTTATCATTATTATTGTAAAAGAAAACTTTGTTAAGGAAAAATGTTGTAGATGTGAATAACAATGTGATTTACTAGTATAGAAATTAATAATGTTGGCATGATTTAAAAAATGGTTTATTTTAACTATAAATTTTTTTTAGAAGAATCCCCATTTCTCTTGATATTTATAACCACCCACATAAAAATCATGGACTTCCCCTAGATGGAAAATCAAAGAGATTAATTTTTAGTGAAGAAGGAATTATTACGATCATAAAAGGAAACAAATTTTAATAATTTAAACCTAGCAATAAAATATGAAAAAACCTGTTTGAATTGAAATTTGTAGTAAGAAAAAATATAAAAAAATATATGAAGAAAAATATAAATGGAATTAGTGATATTATCTCTCATTTATATTTCAATTTAATACCCTTTAATCCTCAACATTCATTATCATTAGATATTCTATTATTTTTAACATGGAATTCTCTTCTTCTCAACTACTATAGAGCTCAAAGAATTTATTATTTTATTATAACATTTTCTAAAAGTTTTACATCTTGATACTAGTCCATTCTAGATATTTATAATTTCTATATAGATGTTTCTATTTAATTTTATTATTCCATTTAATTAAATCGCAACATTAACTCCTTATCAACTACCTTTCGTTGGTCACAAAAGTTTCTCACATGCACATGACACCATTAAAGTTTTTTAATAGATCATAAAATCCTATATTCAAAATTTTTAATTTTGATGATTCCTTGATCACTATGTTGTTGATTTTAAGTAGATTCATTCAACTTGACCATGGATTAATCTAAAGAATCTATCATGCCTCAATCTTGGTCTTGAATTTATGCTCAGCTCGATTGACATTTTAAACAATGAACTAAACATACTCAGTTCTTTATGGTGAGAATTATTACTTCAAAAAAGTATTCATGTGATTAGGTGGTGTGAATTATTTCCTATATTCATATACACAACATAGGGTACCATAAATCCCCCATACTCTATTCCAAAATGAACATGGAAAAAAATCACTGTGAAATAAAGTTGTCAAAATTAGTCAGGATAGATATTGTTCAGATCTTAAATCATATTCATTACACATGCAATGATTATGTATTCTTCTATAATTCTCAATTTATACACTTTAATATCCTCTATATATTGTCGAATATCAGTTTCTGTCATCCTCTTTCAATTAAGGTCAATTAGTTGAGAACCTTATGTGTACTACTGAACAATCTTGAAGCTATTGAGTTTGAAAACTTAGAGACCCACAATATTCAAGGACTTGTAGCCTAAAAGTAAAGTACACATATAACAACACTAATATAAATTTATTTTATATCATTACATTTTTCACACCTTACTAACTATACCCATCAACTCAGACATCTTCGTGTAAGTGAAACATCACAACTTTGATGTTCACACACGGTCAAACTATGTTCGACCTCATACTGACAATGGAAGTCCCAAATAAGATGATCCATTCTCACCCAAATCATCTTCCCCTAGAATACTCAGCCACGAAATACTTGTTAATTAATCCCTTTTCATTCTTCATTTCGATATTCCTCAACTATAATTGATTAGACTTTAATTTTCTTCTCTCATAGAAAAATCAGGTACAATGTTAGTAATTCATAAATAACTATGTCGATGAGGGATGACCCATATTTCAATAGGTATAATCAAGCCATCATCATTAATCAGATTCTAATATCAGTCAAACATAAAAATACCTCTTGTTTTATACATGAATCTATGGTTGGATTCATTTTCAGGTGGAACTTTTTTGACATTAGGTATCTCTATTTTGGGTTTCTATCTCATGTTCAATTCATACTGGCTCTATTTATAATGGTATTTTTTCTAATAGAAAAAATTAATTGATGAATAAATTTCTGAATATTAATGATAGAAGTTAGTTCCACATGGTAACAAAAAAATAGTATTCACATTTGCAGACATAATAGGAATGGTATTAGGATATTGATTTATATGATATCCATATATTCATTCACATGGTTGAAAAAATTGATGAAATGGAAGTAGAACTCCATTGTAAAACGTAATGGGATAAACCTTATGGTAGAAAAAAATTAGGAATTATAGAAAAAAAAGATTCATTGTGTGAGGAATCTTTTCTAATAATAGTATCTAACTAGTTTTTGATTATGGCATCAAACACTTAAAAATTTAAAAATTAAAAACTCTCTAAAAAATATTAATTACTAAAATTCATTAAAAATTTCCAATAATTAATACCCAACATTATAAATTAAATATTTTACACCAAATTAACTTCTATATTTAGCACTGAGTATTATATACTAAGGAAAATGTCTCACTAGAAGAAAATTGAATGTATTTTCCTAAAATTATAGTTGATCATATGACTAAATCAACAAATTAAAATTTATAACCAAGTTTTTAGATATGTATTCTATAAATTAAATATAAAAAGTTTAATAACATGGAATAATGGATGAAGTGAATTTTAACACCCTAAAAAAATTTCAATTTAACTCAACCTAATAAATAAAATAACATTTGGAAAATAATATGAAGCTAGACACTTGTAAAATTGAGCAGATAAAAATAAAAAAGTTCACTTCTTCATAAAAATATTTCATGAATTCAACATTTATCTCCCATTAATATAATATTATATACTACTATAATTTAATTCAATTTTAACAAAATATATAATTAATCATACAAAAAAACTATGTGAGAAAACATACACAAAAAATAACGATATAAAATTTCCCCCACACAAAACATTTATTGACCTACATCAAACAATTTTAAAAAAATTATAATAATATTATAAAATTCATGGTGAAAATGTAAAATAGCACTAAGAATAAATATTCAAAAATATTCCTCCCTATAGACTATTTCAAGAGGAAAATTCTATTTTCCTCAATAAAAATGTGGCTTGATTAAAATTTGGTTTTATTTTTACAAAAATAATGAGATTAAAAATTTGATAATAGTTTAAACAAATATCGCATTACAATGTACTAATACTTGAAAACATATATTTTTCTCTAGGAGAACATACATACATATTTAGATGCTATAAAAACTAGACACCTGTTTTGATGTGAGAAAATAATAATTACCAAGAACCATAAGCAACCCACCACAAAAATTAATTAATAAAATAATCAAAAAGTGATAGAATTAGTCTCAACCGGGATTTGGATTTTTTTTCTTATAATATTTAAATGCATAAAATTAATGTTTAAAACCTATTAAAAATGTTCAAAAGCAATAATTATTGGAACTTTTTGTGGAAATGTTTTTCAAAAATAAATAATTTTCAAGAGAGCAAGAAATTTATAAACTTGACTAAATTTATGTAGAATTATAAAAAGTTTAACCTCCTCTGGGTGGATATTAAAATCTCATCCTAATAAATGTTTTTCGTACATTTAATAAAAAAGTTTAATCTTGAAAATCAATGAATTTTGAAAAAAATAGTGATGGTATTTATGTGAAATTAATTGATGTTAATTTTATTACAAATTAAACCCTAGCCCATGAATTAAAATATAACATTGTTTTAGTTTTAGAAAATTAAAGTGAAAGAAAAAACATAATTATCTAATGATAAAAAATATTTTTAATTGAGTATAGTTTAATGAATGTTTAAGGGTTATAATGAATTTCAATCAAGGTATTTTTTTAATTTAACAAAAAAACTCAAAATATAATTTAAATGATTTTGATTTATTATAAAGACCAAAAAAAATATGCGACTTAACAAAATCAATAACATGATTAATAATTATTCTTAATGAATCAAATTAAGGTGTTTAGTAGAGATTTTCAACACAATATAAGAAACCACGCAAAAAACAAGAAATAAGAAATGATATAATAAAATATAAATAGTTTTCATAATTTCCCCAAAAACAAATTTATTACAATTAGAATATATTAAAAATCATAATTAAATTTAAATTTCAAGAAATTATTCTATAATTTAAACATGTATTCATGAAGGTTGAAATGGAAAAACTACCATAAATTTTTTTACTTAATTAACTTCAGTTCATCCTAATGATCACACTCCTTTTGTCATTGTAGTCATACTTGTCATATCTATGAAATTTTCTTGAAAAGTAAAAAAAATCCTTCATTTGAAATGAAAAATATGGGACCAAAAAGTGTAAAACTGTATCTTAGAGAAAATGTAAAGCCTATAAAATAACCTTTTTTATTTCCAATTTAAAGAAAATGTGATCATGGTTTGGTGTGAAAATTATATAGATAATAATATGATAGATTTCTTTATTAAAATAAAAAAATATGTAAATAAAATTTATTGTGGCCTCCCAAGAATTAATAAATTTTTATTCTTCAATGAAACGTTATAAGAAACTAACCAATTTTATTAAGTATGTGTGTTTTTTCATCCATAAACCACCACATTGGTTTCTGACAATTAGTTTTAACTGATAATTGATTTTTTTGGGCACCTTGACTTCCAATTATACTAACCAATCTCTTTAAAATAGTAATAATACATATGGAACACCCTTTATCTTCATTATAAGTCCTAAGGAAGTCTTTCTGTAGAGAATAAAAATTATCTTAAAGTGAAACCCCATTATGGAGTTTTAAGTATTTATATTTAGATGTATAAATATAAAATCACTCAATATCAACTAATAAATAATTATGTTATTTAAAAAAATACAATTATTCAGAAAAAAATTAGTGGGGGGGGATACCCCCTTGTAGATTAATTTAATGTTTAAAAGATGGAGTTTTTATGAGGGTACAACAATGATTTAGAGGTTCTTAAGGGTTTTAATTGATCCTTTTATCTTTCTAACTCATTAATAATCTCCAGATAAACAAAATTAGGGGTTCAATGAGAAATTTTTTTACAAACATACCCAACAATAGTGTTTTTAATTTCAATTTGGAATAAGTTCAAAATACTTTTCATTATTAATCATAGCTGTAACAACCAAGTCATATAACCTAGTTTCAATTTCAACAAGAAAATGAGTGTTTGAAAACATATCAAAGAAATCCATATAAATTCATATCAAAACAAACTATATATATAGAAAACGAGAAAAATCACATTTCATCATATTTTATGTGAGATATTACACAACATTAATGAAATTAGAATAAAACTCATGAATGAAAATATCAAATATATATATATATATATATATATATATTTTTCATATAGTCATTATTCTAAATTTTTTATTCTAACAACACATCCATATAACAAATCCACTGAACATTTTATTGAACCACATTATCAATATGTTTTTTTTATTAAAACCACTTCTTCATGGAGGACCAACATAAGAAGAGTTAAAAAATCATCATATATTTATTTGACTTCAAGAAATAATATTTTAAAAATATTTATCCATGAAAAAAAGAAGTATATTTTTTATTTTTATGTTTATTGGGTTTTATTTTTTTGGTTTATTTCTAATACATAGACACTAAACACATTACTTTCTTGGAAATGACACCAAATTTTAACAGTTCCATATGTTTTAGATATTGTAAAAATATAATTTATAAAAGTATAATAGCATATAAGTAAAGGGTTGAACCAAATAAATGGTGGTTGAGTCATCAACAAGTTTATTTAAACTAATCTACTAAAAAATCATAAAACTAAATTGTGAGAAAATTATTGTAAAGTTTGTGAATAATGAAGTTTAAAATGTAATTTTGATATATTTAAATAGAACTTTATAATGGAACATATGCATGCATACATGAATGACCAAGGAATTTACAACAATAGAAATTATTAAATATTTTTTATCACCTGAAATTTTTTATCAAAACTAGAACATTATTTATTCGATGTGTCATAATATCCCGTGAAATTTAAAAATACTCCAATTAAAATCATAATCTTCCTCATTATGAACAATATAATTTATTAAATTGTAGTAAATAGAGAATTATCAAGATTAATATAAGAAAAATATTACTGAAATTGAAACCCCTAAATAAATTATTAACTTAAAAATTTTAATTTATAGATGTAACATGCACACAGAAGATAAAAATAGTAGGGGAATAAAAAAATGAATAAAATTAGTGAATTTATATCTTGAGTTCATGTCCTTTCACCTGCATTGATCATGGGATTTCACCCTCATTAAATATTATGTTCATGGTTTCTATAACATATTCTACTTCCTCTATACTCTAAAGCTCCAAGAATCTATTATGTTAGTTGGAACATATAAAAACATTTATAATCTCAATCCTAGTCCATCATAGATATTTATAGTGTGTTTATGAAAGTTCAACATACTACCACCTTGTAAACTGATGTAATTCGTTTTCCATCAACAAATTTCAATAATAGTTTTAATGATAGAATAAATATATATGTGTGTGTTTGTTTTTTTTTGTGTTTGTATGTGTGTGTGAGTGTTATATTAAGTCATATTAATATATTTTTAATGAAATCATATCATATAATTTCTTACCATTCCATTCATTAAAAATGATAACAACATTTGTGTGTAGGTGTGGGATACCTCATTTATGGAGCATTATGATTTGTTTTTGAACACTAAATCACAAGGATGGTATAAATAAGTGTATTAAAATAAAAAATATTATATTTATGATATAATAATAATGTTTTAAATATAAAATAATATTATTATACTTTTAGTCATTTTTTGAAAAAGGGAAATTTTACTCATGTGTATGTATGACCTACCCTCTCCTCAATCGTAACATAGTTCATTTTTTATAAAAATATTTATTGGTTTGTTTTAAAAGTGCAATTTATGCATAAAATTTATAATTATTTCATGAATATTATTCTGAATATGATGGAATAATGACCACTATGACCATATTCAACCTACCAAATTAATTTTCGACATATGAGATTAATATCTTCAAAATAACAAACATGAACATTAATTATTAAGTAATTGAATATCACATTGAAATGAATAAAATTAAGGGAAGAATAAAATTTAAAAATTTTATTATGAAATTAAATAATTAAATTGTGTTTATTATTCTGGAACAAAAATAATATATAGAACAAGTCATATTGAAGGTAAAGAAAAATTTAATTTAAAAACAAATTTTTAATATTTACATTATAAATACTTTTCATTCAATACAATATTCTTAAAATAAACATTTATATTTATATAAATTAATCATAATGGAAATTATATGTATCATTTACTTTATTTGAATGGGTTTCGAAAGTAATATTTTTAATTAATTTTTATGTATTTTTTGGACTTTCTATACAAAGGAAAAAATGAATCTTATAGTTTAATGTACATGACATAAAAAATTTATCGCATCACCATAAATAAATTTATATTTGTATTCTTTTATAACACTTTTTTATTTCATATAAAACCACCTTCCCTTTGTTCTGGGTATTTTATTTTTGAAAAAGGTATTTAAGAGAAAGGTTTTTATCGATACCATAAACTGTTTTATTTATTAGTTCAAAAGAGGTTTTTAGGTAATTTATGATGAAAATGTGAAAGATTAAAATGTTTTATTCATGATAACATTCTTTAAATTTTTTTTGTCATTGGGTGATACCACTGTAAATATATAATTCTTTGGTTAATTATTTTT
The DNA here is from genome assembly GCA_963277665.1 of Viscum album. Lineage (NCBI taxonomy): Eukaryota > Viridiplantae > Streptophyta > Magnoliopsida > Santalales > Viscaceae > Viscum > Viscum album. Next base: position 2,011,517,475 of record OY728125.1, read on the forward strand.
TCTCTAGATATTATTTTGGAAATTTGATCGTAATAGTTATCTTAATTGTAAGGGATCTTGTATGGGCTCTATGAAGATGATGTCCAATGAGCCTTGCACAACTTTTTTATTCTTTTTAAACATTTTTCATATAAATTGTTTTATTTAAAAATGAAATTTAAGGGTATTTTTTTATCTTAAGGATTCTTCCTGTTTAGGGTAAAATCCTTGGGTTATAATTATAAATTTATCTTATATTGTAATATGTTTTATGAAACAATTTGGATAATAAATATAATTTCATGTGTAATTGATGTATTATTTGAGCAAAATATTAATTAAGTTAAAGAACAAATATATTTTATTTTAGAATGTTTTTAAAATGAAATAATGATTTTATTTATTATATTTATGACCCTTATTAATCTTTTATGATCATCCAATGTTTTTAGTTTTTTCACTGGTATAGTGATGCGTACAGACAAAGAATAATTCATGTTGAAAATAATAAAATAGTTTCATGAAAGGAAACATGTTTTATTCCAAAACATTTTGTATTGTGGAAATTATGGATAATAATATCATGTTTATAATGTATTATGTATGGGTTTATTATGTAATAGTTATGACCTAATTCTCTAAAATTCTAAACTAGGAAAGACCCTATACAAAAAGGAAAGTGGATTCGTTTCTAAATATTATATTTATGAATTATTTAAGGAAGGGTTCTTACAGTTGGTATCAGATGAATGGTTTAGATAATTTCATAGATTAAGATGTTTTCATGTGAGGTAATCTTAAGAGTTTTAGATACCATTAAGAGTTTAAAAGTTCAAGGTTTATCATCAGTTCAAAGGACCAAACATCGCTTTTTATAGTTTTATGTGATGTGATTTTAAGACGATTAATAATATTATTTGGAGAATTTTTATTTGGTTGAGGTATATGTAACCCTTGTGTTTAACATGAGATATTATTTCATAAGAATGATACTATATTATTGGGGGTTTAAGAATAAATCCATGATATTACTTTTAAGTCTAAAAAATTAATTAATTTTAATCTTATTAAGGTTATTTTTTAGGATGTTCGTCATATTTTTGGGAGATTTATAGGAGTTATATTTATATTATTTTAGTAAAAGGATAACCCATAGGTTGTATGACATATCATTATATCTGGAAAGTTCATGGGGATTGAAACCCCATAACTGACAGATGAAAAGGGTATAATAAATACCACTGGTAAATATGATGTCCTTGTTATCATTAATTTATTTTACATAAAATATTTGATAGAGAATGATAAAGATTATTTTATAGAACAATATATGATTAAGGAAAACAAAATATTATGAGATTTTATTTGAGTAATAACATTTGAATTATAATTTGGAAGAAGATATGATTTTAATGTGGCTTTATAGTGATTCAGGTAATTTATGGAAATTATTATAATACTTTGTAGATTAAATTATTAGGTTATATAATTATTTTGGTATATGATTTTATGAGTGATTATTATTAATTATATATAAATTTAAAAATAATTTTATAATATAATGGAACCAAATCCTTATGATTTTTTAGTTTCATACTTGCTCAAGATTATTTTCATGAATTTTATGGTTAGTTATTTATCAAATTATCTAATTTGAAATTTGGGTGTTGTTATAATGGAATTGGAGAATAATGTATTATTTCATCATATAGAGGTTTATTAATTTTGGGTATTATCTTACCTTATGATAACCATTTTGGTGAATGTCAAAAAATTTGTTAGATAATTTGTTATCCTTTTTGTGCAATTCATTGATCTTTTAGTAGTTGGTTTTAGTGATTCATGTATGAAAAATTTATCTTTAATACTCATTATTTGGACTGAAAGATGAGTATTTGGTATAAATTTATTAATTTATAAACTTATACATGTTAAGCAAGTTTTTTTTATTAGGTTCTTACTATAGATGGTAAAGAAATTCCTTTAATCTATAAATTTGATCTAGAAATAAAAATGTTATCCTATAACCTTTATTTCTAAGGAATTGATGGTATTTTAACATCTCATTAGTTAATGGTTTTCTGTTCAATTAATTTATCTTTATCATTCACTTTCTTTTGATTAATGATCCATGTCACTCTATCATTATATGAACATTATGTTTTTCATACATGTCAATATTTTCACCTCACACTAATGTTTTCCTATTTTTAAACCTAGTTATGTGTTATTATAAATTAACTTTATATTTACCTTTCCCCTTTATAAAAGATTCTTTTTATCTTTTTTTATGATGTAGGATTTCAAAATGTCATTTTCATATGGCAAACCCCTATTAGCAAGATCAAAATCAAATTGAGAGGCAACATCGATGTGAAACATGACATGACATATTATATTTTAAATATTATATTTATAACCAAGACATTAAATTGATCAATATAAATTTTATTAAACTTATTTTGGAATGTAAATAATTTACAACTCAATAAAAATTTATTTATTAATTCATTGGAAAGTAGAAATAAATTCTCAGAAAAAACATCTTAATCTTTAAAAAAAATTGTTCTTAAAAAATGATTTTACTAGTTATTGTGATTGAATATTATAATTTATTTATATAAATTTTAGAAATAATGTGGTATAAAAATTATATCATTTAGGACTTTAAAATATCAAAATTATCATAGGTAATGTTTTTTGAAGAAATTAATTTTTCTGTGAATAGTGGAAAATAATGATGCTTATAAAATATTAATTTATTTTTATTGGAAATTAAAATTATTTTTTTAATTTGATTATAATGTAAAAAAGGTGTTATTTTATTATATATAATATAATTAATTACTTTTGAATCAGTTTGAGACTTGATTTCGGTATATGTTCATTTTTTGGCTTAAAAATACATCTTTCTTAAAACTATTTTTGTTGTGTTTTACACATTAATGATAAAATTGATTAATTCCATATCTATAAATTGAGTATTTAAAATGGTTTCCATATTTGTAATTTTAATGTTCAAATTTTATAGATATATCCCTTTTATCTGTGGGTTTTTTATGAATATTGACCTTAGTAAATATTTTCCCCTCAGTAAGGGTAAATCAGATAATTATGATTAAAAATAATTTGATAAGTACTAAAAATAACCTCAACACATTAATTTAATTTATTTCAGGAGTGGGTTTTTTCAATCATCATAAATTAATAATTTCATTTCAATTTTGTTCCATTTTTCTTTTAAAATGAATTGTATATTATTTGAAGAAAATATAAAGATAAAAATGGCCCTCTATTTCTTTTAATATTTATATAATTTTGTAATATGAATAAAAAAATTATTTTCAGTCATATATTTTTATTAGAAAAATTAATGACTTTTTTTAACTATAATTTATTTTAATTTTTTAGTGAATAAATAATTACCTAAAATGCTTATGCAATGCCAACACCACATTTGTGAAAGTTGTAAAAATTTATAGTAAATTATTTTTAAGACATTAATTGAAATATTATTTGGGACAGTTAAAATTTACAATGAAATTTGGTGTTATATATATAATATTTGACATATTTTTATGTTTTATATTCTAATTATATTTCAAGAACATTTTTTTCATAGTCAAATTATGTTAATTGTTCAAAAAATGACATTAATAGTATTTCATGTTACATAATATTTTATTAAACTGTTTAAAAATTATAAAAATATTTCAATACAATATTTGTAGATATAAATAGTATAAAATGTCATCTATTGGCCATTTATGAGAAAAAGTTATAAACAAAATTATAACCCTTTAATATTGAAAATGTCATTACCATAATAAAGGTTAAAACGGGTTAACCAATGGGTTAATCCAAAAAATATGGTCTAAATTGAAATCAGAACCTATAAAAATTTTATTAGATAATTATATGAATACCATATCCTCTTTATATTAGAAACGATGAAATTTTGAAATTTTTTACATAAGTTATAAACATATTATATTAATATACTTAACATATTTAAAAAAAGAACATTAATGATATTTTATAATAAAAATATATTATTAAATGATTTAAAATTCATAAAATCCAATATATAGAAAATTTAAGGGGATATGGTAACAAATCATCACCACATTCAATATTTGAGTCACTTAAAATTTATTGTAACTTTATAAACCCCTGAAGTGTTATAAAATATTTATGTCAAGGTAATTGTCAAAAGGGATTACTGGGGGTTAAACTACAAATAACGGTAAAAAAATATCCAAAAATTTTACAAAAAATTATGTACTAATTTAGACTCATTCTCATACAATATTATAATTATATCATTTTGGATAAATGTCTCCATGAAAATTAATTGATATTAATGTAATACTTCAGGTTATTCCAAGATGGCCCCTCCTCTCACTTATAAAAGGCACAACCCCTCTCTTTATAATACATTTTGAGAAATTTTGGAAAATAAATAAAAAAATAACTTCCTAAAATCACTAAAAACAATGTAAATGTATTAGTTGGGATGATTACCAACCTTTGTATTCCTGAGGTGAAAAGAGATTGTGGTTGTCTCAAGAGGTGTTGTAACTTTTAGTTGAGCGTCCCCATTTTATTTCTTCTTATAGATAATTAAAATATTCATCAAAAATTATGAAATATTAACACAAATATATTTTATATAAATATGTGTTTTTTAATTTAATAACCTATATACATCTCAATATATCATTAAATGGGAAATGAAACCATCGTTTATTTGTACAACAAATTACTGCCTTGCAAACATATGTATCTAATTTTCCATCAAAACCTGTCATAGTTTGTTATAATTATGGACTTAATGTTCATACATCAAATTAACAACATATTTATCATTATATAATTATAATATATCATATAATTTATTCCCATTCATTGATTCAAAAATGATAACGTCTTTTGAATGTACGTGTGCAATACCATCTCCACGAGGCGATGTGATTCATTTTTCATGACCGCATCACATGGATGGTATATATAAGTTTATATAAAGAAATAAATGATTTTTATGTTATAATAATAATTATAGAAATATTAAATAATAATTATCTTTTTCCATAATTATTTTTCAAAAATGGAAACATTACTCGCATGTACGTACGACCTATAGTCTCCATGTTTGTAACATTGTTTATTTTTCATTAATAACTTCTATTTTTGGTTTTAAAAGTATAATTGAATTATAAAATATATAACTATTTCATGAATATTATTCTAGATATAATGGAATAATGAAAAAATTTACCATATTCAGCCTACCAAAGTCATTTTGGACATATGTGGTGAATATATTCAAATTTTCTTACATGAACATAAAGGATTATGTAAATGAATATAAAATGTAAATAAATAAATAAAAGGAATAATAAACCTCAAGACAGTTTCTAATAATTTAAATAATTTACATAGGTTTATTATTTTTGAAGATAAATAACGTATGTGACAATTCTAACTCAAGATAAGAGATACTTTACATTAAAAACCACATTTTAAATTCTTTAAAGATTTATCTTCTAAATATTTTTATTTTATGAACATATTATTAAAAATAAAATTGATATAAGAATAAATTTATTATAAATTAAATTTTACGTCCCTTTTAAAATTAATTTAATTGTTTACAAAGGGATGTTTTATATATTTTATATTGATTGTTTTGAATTCATTTAAAAAAAATATAATGGTATCTTTTATTATAACATATGTAGCGTCAACAGAGTTTTTCACTTCTACATACAATTTTTGAGAATTATATTTCTTAATAATATTTAATATTTTATTAAAAGGAAAAAAAACCAGTTCCCTTTTTTGGGTATTTTAATTTAAAAAATGTGTAAAAATGCTATTTCGATATCTGAAAGTGTTTTATTATGGGTTCAATAAATTTTTTCAAAGGATTTAGGATGAAAAGTTGAGATATTAATATGTTTTATTCATGATATAATCATTGGAAACTTTTTATGATCAAGTATGTTTTATATATCTCACTAATGAATTGGGTAATGATTATGTTATTTGGATAATTATGTTACAAGTCAACCATAATGGTTATTCCAATCATAAAGGTTTTATGAATGTGATTTCCCAATACAACTACATGAATTTTCTATCATTTATTTTGATTTTCCATGGTTTCTAAAAATATATATATATGCTAATGATTTTTATTTTAATTTAAATATTATTATATTTTAGGGTAAAAATGTATGTTTTAAGAAAATGTTTTTCATGGGTTTTCATGTTTTCTACGACACCCTCAAGGTTTTGATTTTGTCTTTATGATTTATTATAAATCATTTTATGAAATACCATTTTCCCTAAAGTGTATTCCATATGTAATTAAATAATTATATGCGTGGAATGATTATTAAGTTAAAGGAAAACTATCATTTATGATCTCATGTTTTTAAATAGACTAATAGTTTTCTATATCTTTTTTATGTCCCTTACTATGATTTATTTTCTCATTGCATGTTTTTAAATGTTTTTCAAACATATATTTATGGGTAGGAAAAAATAAGTATTCATTAATAAAATCATAAATATTTTTCCTAAAATAAGTAATTTTTTATTCAAAAAAAAGTATTTTGTGAAAATGGATACTAAGAAGAAGATTGAAACTTGTTGTGTAACACCCCGAGATTATATGAAAAATATTATTTTTAATTTCATTAATGTCTTTTGTTATAAGCTACACCAAAAGAAGCTTTCACTACACACATCTTTAACTTGTCTTGCATTACACGCAATCGCGACCTTCCACGATACTGTGTGTTGTACGCAATACCGAGTTTCACTAAATAATGATATAAACTAGCCGTTATTAATAGTAATACGCAATTTTTGAAATTTTATAAATTTTATCTCTTGAAATGGACTTCATTTTTGGATTTTGAATATCGAAATTAGCCTAGTGTAAATTTTTTTTATTTTTCTGAAAACTTTCAATTTTTGATGAACAGTGAAAACACTGGGTTACTGTTTAAAAACCGACTTTTTATTTAAGTAATTATTTATTTTATTTAAATTTATTCTATGTCAAAATTGATTCATAATACTAATATATGTTCAATTTAATTCATTAGAGTCATATTATAATAATTTTAGATATATAAAAATTTTATTGAAATTTTCACCGTCTTTTACCCACATCCTAGGAGAGTTTCAAAAATTATATAAAACATAATTTTACCGCTTCTGTGAGTGGAGTTTTGAAAATCCTAGAGACATATTTAATATCAAGGAGTAAAATTTTGTTCAAAAAGATAATTTTTTTTTTGAATAGTAACTTTTTACTTTTATTTACCACTGTTAAAAGTAAATAGGGTAATTAAGGGTAAAAATGATATTATTATTACCCTAACACATGTCCTAATTCTTTTGGATAAGTGTAGTTTGACCAAAAACAACCTTAGGGATATAATATTACCCTTTAGGTCTACTTGGATTAGATTAGGACATTTATTATTATTTTATTTAATGAAGAATTAAAATAGTTAAAATCAAAGTTTAATAACTAAAACATTTTTAATATAGGGTTATAAATAAGACAAAATCGACTACAAATATTCATTATAAAGCTAAAAATATTTCCTACCTAATTTAATTGAATTTATAATTTTTGTACATTAAATAATTTTATTTATTTAGGACACAATGATGATGTAGTAATTACATTATTAATGAAATGTTAACCTAATTGATGTTATAAATACCCAAATAAATGTAATTTTAGACTTTTTATGAATTAAAATAATTTTCTAGGTTAATATGAAATTTTATTATTGATTTAATTAACTTTTTTACTACTAATCATGCTGATATTATTTTCTCAAAAATCATTTACCAAATAGTGTCAAAATTGACATAAAATTGTTTTTAAAACAAATATTATATTATTAATTATTATTTTCTTTTTAAAAATCTAAGGTTCAGCTAATTGACTTAAATAAGGATATATATATTAATAATAAACCACTTGGGGTTATTTTGTCTTGTTATAGTTATTTTATTAACCATATAGTTTAAGAAAACAAAAAGACACGGTAAAAGTTAAATTATTTAACTTAGAGTTAAATCTATATGATAAGGATAAAATAGTAACCTAAAATTTTCTAAAACCTATTGGTGGATAGGATTTAGACCCATCCCCACCTTATCTTCGAAATAAATCAATTTGGAGCTATTAAAAACCGATTATGTATTTATTATAAAATAATATTTTATGTTTTCCAAAGGTGCCCCTCTCCTCCCTTATAAAAAGGGCACCCCTCCCCTCTTCTCTTCAAACCCTTTTGAGCCTTGCAGCTTGGCCAAACCCGGAAAATTACTCTTATAAACCTATATAGTTTTATCATAGAGGTTCTTGTATTCTTAAAAGACCAACTCAAGTGCCCTAAGAAGAAGCTTAAAAAAGGTGCGTCAAAGAAGAGGTAATCTCTTCTACCAAATCTTTCAAGTTTTCTTTCTTCTTTAGCTTCTTCTTCATTAGTTGTTTCATTATAAAGTAATAACATAAGAATCACTAATATACTGATATTTTATTATAATATGAAACAACCCCATTTCACCTTCTATCCATACTACGGAAAACAAAATCACCGCGCGTGCGTACGTACGGAATATCGTCTCCACGTCATGCAGTAATCTGTTTTTCCACCACCACCTTACTTAGATGGGTATAATGGTGTAAATAATAAATATATATTATTATTATACCATTGTAATGATTATAATTTATTATATCATCCACTACAATTCCATTCAATAAATATGGGAATTATATCATCGTTCGTGCGTACGTACGGATTACCGTCTCCACGACACGATGAGATTCATTTTCCATGATAACAATTCAAGAATAATTATAAAGTATATATAATAAGTAATCATGAAATATATGACATAATAATGATACTATATTTATTTATATATATATTTATGTCATCTACTTTATTCCATTCAAGTCAATAAGTAAAGGAAAACTGTGTTCATGCGTATGTACGGCCTACCGTATCAATGAACGGTGTATTTTATTTCATTCATCTATCTATTATATATATGTATATAATGAATATATATATGACATATAAATCATGATTTACATTCTGAAAGTAATTAAATCTTGATATAAGTAATAATAACATCAAGAACAACAAATCGAAACACATACGATAAATTAAACGATTTTACCCAAAATGCTGCTTTAACATGGAATTTACAAAAGAACGGGTATTATAAAGTAATAATTGAACCACATATGATATCATAAAAACGAATATGATTCTGTAATAAGTAAATTACATTATTTAAATCATTATATATGAGGTTTGGATATGTACAAATCATATCAGACCTAAAGTAAGGGAAAATCACACAATCTCATTTATATCTGAGATGTTTTATACTTCAGAATTTACTGGGGAATATTTATCATCCATATCTATGTTTCCTCAATATGTAATGTTATTTATATCCTCCTAAAATTGCATGAATCTAATTATACCCATTTGTGTCTTTTTAGTAAAAGATATGAAACGAATCTTTTTTAGTTTTTAGTACGAGGTACTTTTTGACTTTTCCAGCCAATGTGCGATAAATATGTTTTTTTAACTTATACGGCATGAACGGAATTTTACGGTTTCATATCGCTTTCTTTTAATAAAGATTACTATATAATATTTCATGGTTATTTTCAACAAAATTATTTTCTTTAAAAAATTTGTGGCATTTTGTGAAAAGAAAATGATTTTGAAGAAGAAAGGATATTTTTCTCATGAATTCATTTCAAGTGTTTTATCAAAACTATTTTCCATCTAAGATGACATTATTTATCATGTTTATGTTTAAATTATAATGTCTCTATTATTTACATGGTATGATTTTTCATATGATGAAATGATATCCTTTTGTTCTATATGGATTATGTGATGATGGGATGATGTTTATGAAACCCATTTTATTCTACAAGTTATGATGAATGATTTAAGTTTATTTTATGGAACATGTAAGAATGATTTCATTATGATATGGGCGGGACCTATATTTCCCTCCAATTAATTGGGTAAATATTTATATCTCATGAGATAGACATGGCTGGAATGGTAAGTTAATCTGATTCAGTGATACATGACTGGAACGAGGAGTGAACTCGATTCAGAAAGGGACTTTGTCCACTAATATGGTCTTGGAAGAAATGCCATGGATACTATAGAAATCATATCATGTACTTAATGGTTTCCAAAATTAAATGTTTTATTCCCATTCTATTTTATCATGATTAATGTTTCTTTATGATCTATGCCTTACATACAGCCATGTTTTATGTAATTGCTCAAGATTTTGATGTTTAAACATTATGTTCAATGTTTTTTTAAGTTCAAATGTATATGGTTTGTTTTATTTTTTCCATGCTTACCCTTACTGAGAATTTGAGCCCACCATTTATATGTTTTATTTTCATCAGGATATAAAGAAAGGCTTTAGGTAAGAAAAAAATGGGAAGATCTTTATGGGAGATGTTGAAGATCTTTCACCAAGATTAGATGATTATATTTAGAGTTTCCAAAGTCACTAAACTATTACAGTCCTTTGGTGTCTATTTTTATTATGTATTAAGTATTCTGAATAAGTAATGTAATGTCCATGTACGTCAAGATTTGGGTCTCTACAGTTTTTGTCAGAGGAAAGGTTTAGTTAACCTTTGGAAACTAGGATGTGAAAACATTAGTGAAATCCGTAGATATATTTCTAAGGTATGTCTAGGGATGTCCCTAAGGTTAAGTATAAGTATATTTAATAGTCTTAGAAATATGGTAATGATATTAGAATTAAACTTATGATATAAGATATTGAAGTTACTCCCCCTTGATTATGATTTTGTCCTCTCACACTATTCTTCTTGGGTTTTAGAAAATGGCTGGAAACAGGAAGATTCATAATAATAGAGGATATGATAAACAATGGAATGATATTCTTCATGAGAAACCAAATGAAATTGGATTTGGAAGTCAACATATTGTTATTATTCCTAATCATCAATCTCATAATATGATCAATAATCTCAACATTGGTAAGTTTCCCGACTCAGCTAATAAGAGAAATATGGAGTTTCATAATGATCATAGAGGAAAAAATTTCAATTTCCCACATGTAAATCATGTGGGAAGAGGTATAGAGGAGAATGTTTGAAAGGAACTAGAAGATTATTTGGGTGTGGAAAATAAGAAAACAAAGCTAGTAAGTGAAAAGGAAAATGCTTAGTTAACACCGTGGACAAGGATAATGGTATTGCTACGACATCAACAATGATTAAATGTTTTAAATGTGGAATGTATGGGCATTATGCAAACCAATTCCCAAAGGGAAATTCTCATGAAGAGAATTAGCATGATCGTATTGGTAGTATTTATGTTGATGATGATGAAGAGACTATAAATGATATGTGATATAAAATAATTGTTGAAGCTCGGTCAATGGTTTAAGAAGGTAGTGGAATAATTTATGTTTATCAAGAGTTATGTTGTATAGGTAATGGTACTATGGAATAAAGACGCATCTAAGAATTGTTACACTATTGTTTTTTCTAAAGTATTTGAAAGTATATGTTGAATGGTACCGGTAACCATGAAAGGTTATTCAAATATTTTTGGAAAGTAGATGATATGTAAATAATGAATGGATATGAAGATAATGAGATGTTTTATAGTATTAATGAGCTCATGACTGATATAAGGACAATGTGAAATCATGGTTTGATTATATAGAAACTTTGGGATTTTAGTATGTGGAAAGAGTTAACTTTTGACAGAATTCATGTTTTCACTAAGGTTCTATGGTAATTTATGTTTCAAAAGAATACATGATTAAGGTATTCACATGTTTGGAATGCGATAAACAAGATATATCTTATGATATATAGGGGATAGATGATAGTATTCACGTTCTTGTTATGTAACATTTCCAGTAATCATTTTTTATACTATGAGATTGGATAGATTTATTTTGGATAAGTCAAAAGATTTGAATACATTAAGTTGGATATCAGATAGTATTGTTTTAGGCTAGAAATTTTTGATATTATTTTAGGAATGCTGTAATAGTATAGTTTTAGAAAAAGGAAAACCTGTAGGATGGGTGACTACCCGTCGTGTCAGACAAGGTTGCGAGAATTGAACCCACAACTGAAGTGCGACATTCCTTTATTTCCTACCATTGTCCTATAAGAAGTCCCTGGTTAGTAGAAACTAGGTTTATTTTATTAAGTGGTATGATAGATGAAGTATAAGTCCATTTTTGGAATCATATACGATTAATCTCACCATAGATGGACTTATTTATATTTAATAACTTATGCTAAACATTTTGTGATAGAAACAGATGGGGTGAATTATCATTCTATCACATGATCTGCTAACACTTCATGAGTGACAAATTCAACTTCATCTCTTTAAGAGATGAAGTGGAAATTGTTCAAGGCACGAACAATGGTGAGATTATACCGAGATAAAGTAAGTATTTCTTCTAATTCAAATTATTCAACTTTAGGGAAATCATCTTTAAAACCAAAAATGTTGTCCTAGTGCCCTTATATCCGATGAATCAGATGGATCTTAGATCATCACAAATTTATGGCTTTGTGACTGTTGGCTTTTTCGTAGCCATGTTCTCTACCACTCTCCATCAGAACGCGATGGTTATATTTCTCTTCCATATCCATATTTTCACCTATGTTCTCCTATGTGGAATCCCAGTGATTAGGGTAACCGTTACGTTTCATACATTAGTTTTTAAAGACAATTTTTGGTATTACTTTTTACGATGTGGGTTTCTATTAATACTTTTGAGTAGTAAACCATTTATAACCTCGACTAATTTCAAGGGTGAAATTAATTTTAAGGGGGGTAGAATGTAACACACTGATATTTTATGAAAAATATTATTTTTAATTTCATTGATGTCTTGTGTTGTACTCTACACCAAAAGGAGATTTCACTACACGCATCCCTTACTTGGCTTGCATTACACTCAATCACAACCTTCCCCGATAGCGTGTGTTGTATGCAATACCGAGTTTCACTAAACAACTATATAAACTAGCCGTTATGAATAGTAATACCCACTTTTTGAAATTTTATAAATTTTAACTTTTGAAATGTACTTCTTTTTTTGGATTCGGAATATCTAAATTAGCCTAGGGTGAATTTTTGGTATTTTCTGAAAACTTTCAATTTTTAATGAATAGTGAAAACACTAGGTTGCTATTTAAAAACCGAATTTTTATTTAAATAATTATTTATTTTATTTCAATTAATTCTAGGTCAAAATTGATGCATAATATCCATATAAGTTCAATGTAATTAATTGGAGTCATTTTATAATAATTTTAGACATATAAAAATTTTATTGAACTTTTCACTGTCTTTTACCCACCTCCTAGGAGAGTTTGAAAATTTACATAAAACTTAATTTTACCACTTCTGTGAGTGGAATTTCGAAAATCAGAGAGAAACAGTTAATATCATGGGGTAAAATGTGGTTCAATAAGATAGAAATAATTTTTGGTGAATACTAAATTTTTGCTTTTATTTACCACGGTTAAAAGTAAATAGGGTAATTAAGGGTAAAAATGATATTATTATCACCCTAACACATGTTCTAATTCTATTGGATAAGTGTAGTTCGACCATAAACATCCTTATGGATACAATATTACCCTTTAGGTCCACTTGGATTAGATTAGGACATTTATTATTATTTTATTTAAAGAATAATTACAATAGTTAAAATCAATGTTTAATAACTAAAACATTTTTAATATAGGGTTATACATAAGATAAATTCGAATATAAATATTCATTATAAATCTACAAAGATTTCATACATAATGGAATTTTATTTATAATTTTTGGACATTAAATAATTTAATTTATTTATGATACATTGATGATGGAGTAATTAACTTATTAATGAAATGTTATCATAAGTGAAGTTATAAATACCCAAATAAATGTAATTTTAGACTTTCTATGAATTAAAATACTTTTATAGGTTAATATGACATGTTATTATTGATTTAGTTAAATTTGTTTGAACTAATAATGATGTTATGATTTTCACAAAAATCAAGTACCAAATAGTGTCAAAATTGATATAAAATAGTTTTTAAAACAAATATTATATTATTAATTATTTTTTTATTATTAAAAATCTAAGGTTTGGAAAAATGACTTATATAAGTATATAGATATTAATAATGAACCAATTGGGGTTCTTTTGGCTTGTTATAGTAAGTTTATTAACCATATAGTGTATGAAAACAAAAAGACACAGTTAAAGTAAAATTATTTAACTTAGAGTTAAATCTAAATGATAAGGACAAAATAGTAACCTAAAATTGTATAAAATCTATTGGTTGAGATTATTTAGACCCATACCCACCTTAGCTTCGAAATAAATCAATTTGGATCTATTAAAAACCGAATATGACTTTATTATAATATAATATTTTAAGTATTCCTAAGGTTCCCCTCTCCTCCTTTATAAAAAGGGAACCCCTCCCCTCTTCTCCTCACACCCTTTTGAGCATTGAAGCTCAGAAAAACCCCATATGTTCTACTTCTAAAACTATATAGTTATATCATAGAGGTTATAGTCTTCTCAAAATACCATCTCTAGTTCTCTAAGAAGAAGCTTAAAAGAGGTGTGTCGAAGAAGAGGTAATCTCTTCTACCGATTCTCTAAAGTTATATTTCCTCTTAATATTATTCTTATTTAGTTGTTTAATTGTAAATCAACAACATAAGTATCACTAATATAATTATATTTTATTATAAATATGAAACAACCCCATTTTACCTTCTATCCATCCTACGGAAAATGAAATCACCGCATGTGCATACGTACGGAATACCGTCTCCACGCTGTGGTAAAATCTATTTTCCACCACCACCTTACATGGATGGGTATAATGTTGTAAAGAATAACTATATATGATTATAATACCATAATACTGATTTTAATGTATTATATCATCCACTCTAATTCCATTCAATAAATATGGGAATGATATCATCGCTTGTGCGTACGTACAGATTACCGTCTCCACGACGCGATGAGATTCATTTTCCATGATAACAATTCAAGAATGATTATGATGTATATATAACAATTAATAATGAAATATATGACATAATAATGCTACTGGATTTATTTATATATATATATATGTATGTCATCTACTTAATTCCATTCAAGTCAATAAGGAAAGGAAAACAACATTCATGTGTACGTACGACATACCGTCTCCATGAACGGTGTATTTCATTTCATTCATCTATCTATTATATATATGTATATACTGAATATATATGATATATAAATCATTATTTACATTCTGGATGTAAGTAAATCATGATATAAGTAATAATAATATCAAGAACAACAAATCGAAACATGTACGATAAATGAAACAATTTTACCCAAAACGCTGCTTTAACATGGAATTTACAAAAGAAAGGGTATTATAAAGTCATAATTGAAACATATATGAAATAATAACAATGAATATGATTCTGTAAAATGTCAATGACATTATTTAAATCATTATACAGGATGATCGGATATGTAAGAAGCATATCAGACCTAAGGTAAGGGAAAATCTCACAATCTCATTTTTATCCGAGATTGTTTATACTTCAGAATTTACTGGGGGATATTTATCATCCACATCCCTATTTCCTCAATATGTAATATTATTTATATCCTCATAAAATTTTTTGAGTAAAATTATACCCATTGGTGAGTTTTTAGTAAAAGATATGAAACGAATCTTTTGTCGTTTTTAGTATGAGGTACTTTTTGACTTTTCCGGCCAAAGTAAGATAAGAATGTTTTTTAACTTATACGACATGAACAGATTTTTACGGTTTCATATCTCCTTATTTTCATGAAGATTTCTCTATAATATTTCATTTTATTTTCAAAAAAATTCTTTTCTTTTAAAATTTTGTGGCAATTTGTGAAAAGAAAATTATTTTGAAGAAGAAAGGATATTTTCCCCAAGAATTCTTTCAACTGTTTTTTCAAAACAATTTTCCATCTAAGATGACATTATTTATCATGTTTATGTTTAAAGTATAATGTCTTTGTTATTTACATGGTGTTATTTTTCTTACGATTAAATGATATCCATTTGTTGTATAAAGATTATGTGATGATGGGATGATGTTTAGGAAACCCATTTTATTCTTCGGGTTATGATGAATGATTTATGTTTATTTTGTGGCACACATATGAATGATTAAATTATGAGATTTGAGGGACCTATATCTCCATAAAATGCATTGGGTAAAGATTTATATCTCATGATATAGACATGGATGGAATGGTAAGGTATTCCGGTTCAGTGATACCTGACTGGAACGAGGAGTGAACTCGATTTAGAAAGGGATTTTGTCCACTAAGATGGTCTTGGCAGCAATGCCTTGGCTACTATGGAAATCATATCATGTGATTAAGGGTTTCCAGAATTACATGTTTTATTCCCATGCTATTTTATCATGATTAATGTTTCTTTATGATCTATGCCTTACGTACTACCATGTTTTATGTCATTAATCATGATTTTGTTGTTTAAACATTATGTTCATGTTTTTATAAGTTCAAATGTATATGGTTTGTTTTATTTTCTCCATGCTTACCCTTGATGAGCATTTGAGCTCACCCTTTATATGTTTTCTTTTCCTAAGGATATGAAGAAAAGATTTAGGTAAGAAAAAATGGAAGATCTTTATGGGATATGTTGAAGATCTTTCACCAAGATTAGAATATTATATTATGAGTTTCCAAAGACACTAAACTATTAAGGTCCTTTGGTATCTATTTTTTTTATGTATTAAGTATCCTTAAAAATTAATGTAATGTCCTTGTACGTCAAGATTTGGGTCTATAAATTTTATGTAAGGGTTTATTATGTAATATTTCAAAAATATTCTATAAAACTATAAAATTAAAAGATGTTTAAAATAAAAGAAAGTGAATTATTCTATAAATATTTAATTTATGGATTTTTAAAGATGATTTCTTAAACTAACAAAGTTAACATTAAAAAGAGTTAATTTTATTCAGAAACTGCAGTTTGAATAATGTTTATAAGAACTAAAGGAGTGATTGGTCAGTGTACATCTACTAATGTTACCCTCTATAAAATTGTTTTTTATTATCTATAGTTATACATCTATGAAAGGGATTGTATGTTTCCCCCTAAATATGACAAGGTGATCACATATGCATATCGATAATTAAACCCTCATGGAAAAAATTATCTCAATCATGACATGGAGTTGGATGTAATAATTTTTACAATGAATATATAGAGACACTATCATTATTTTTAGAAATGAGTTATATACACAGTCTATGAAATGTTTTAGCATATATTCTCAAAAATAAACCACACATGAGACCAATGAGATGGTTTGAGATTTTTAATGAATATGATTTCTCAATTCATTGTCACTCCATAAGATAAAAAAAGTAGCATATAAATTAAGTAGGAAATATCCTCATAGTATTGAAATGATGAAGATTAAAGAAGATACTTTTATCAAGGAGTTAGTAAGGATGGACATGTTAATCATAAGTGAGTTCATATCAAAAATCCTATCCCAAATGATTTCTCAATCATCATTAGTATAGAAGGTCAGAAAGAGCAAAGAGATGATCCTTCAATAAAAAATAAGACATAATCTATGTAAATTGGGTAGTTTCTTGAATTTTATACTGATCAATAAGGTATACTAAAATTTGGCACAAAAAAATGTCTCTCATGTTTTATATACATAATGAAGATGTTGATGGATAAAGATCATAAATTTACATTATCTATACATACAAGAAGAACTAAAAGTATATATACCTTATTGATAATTATTTTTTAGATAATATGAAAAAGGATATTACTTATTACATTTCAAATTTCATAGACTGTAAACTAGTTAAGGAAGAGAAACATCTTTCCAAAGGGGTACTAAAACGAATACACATACTTATATTTAAGTAGGATAATATCACATTTTTATTTAATAATTTCCTACCTATGAAAACCAAGGAAAAATATTATATAGGGATAATCACTGATTGGTTGAAAAAATATTCCCATTTCAGTTCCTTAAGATAGGATTTATCTCTAGAGAACCTAGATCACATATATATTCAAGATGTAAATAGTGTCCATGGATTACTACAATTAATTTTTTCTAACCAAGATCTAATATTTATTTCTATGGTCTAAATAAGCCTTTAGAAGACTATGAATACATAAGAAAAAATGACCATATCCTACTATACTATTATTTATAGATTACTGGGATGAAAATTCATACATTAGAAGTCATGATAATGGGATGCACAATAAATTTTCAAGGGAGTTGGGAAAAACATCCACTTATTGAATTATCCTACAAAAATAGTTTCTTCTCAAATATTAAAATGGAACCTTTTGAATTTATATAAAGAAAATGTATAGAAATGATATATGTTGATATGGAGTTAGTGAAGAGAAAATTTTTAGAGGAGAAACTATTATGGATATGACATAATTGATACAAGTGATTCAAAAACAAATCAAGACTACCTTAAATTGATTGAAAAACTTAAGAGAAGAACTGAAGGAAGGAAATAAAATTTAATATTTGGGAACATTATTTTCACCTGATATATCCATAGAAAGAGTTATTATATTTGGATAGAATTGGAAACTAATTATAAGGTACATTGGACTATTTTATATTTAATATTGTGTTAAAGGAGTTTCTTATTGGTTATCACTACCACTAAATCTCCCTATTTCCATGGTGTCTTCTAAGTGTCTCTATTGAGAAAATAAATGTTTTACCCAACAAATATATTCAATTTTAATAGATTAGAATTAAAAACTAACATTAATTTGATGATGAACCGATCTATATTATTAATATAAGTGAAAAACTATTGAGGAAAAAATATAACATGGCTTGTGAATGTATAATGGAGAAATCACAAGTTGGAAGATTATACTTGGGAACTTGAATAAGAGATGAAGGAAAAATATTCCATTTGTTATAAAGTCATTTTTAAATCTAATGGGTGATTTGGGGGGGTGTATCATTCTTAAAATTACTTCTTTGATAAATATAAGAACTCTTTATTTTCGTAATGGCCATTTTATTAATTTTCTCAATGAAAGTGCATAAAATTGATTTTAAAAACTAAAATTAATATTACATGTCAAGTAATAATACCTATTACTACAACTAAAACTAGTAAATGGATATAAAAAAACAATAATGACCATATAATGGTATAGTCGAAAGCATAAAACATTATTTAGAACACTCCACCTACCATGGAAACTATTAAAAGAAAAATTAATTTTATAAATATAAAATACATTATCAAAATAATTTTAAAAAATATTTGGGATTAATATATTAAATTGTGATTTTTACTGGTATATATATTGGATATAATGGTAAATGATACCATTAGGGTATGACTATTAAATAAATATTTCATGATCAGTGGCCTATATAACTATTGGGTATTATGACCATAGGTAATATAGTAGTTATAATGTTATTTTTAGGGTCATTTTATATTAAGGGTAATGATAATAGTTAATTGAATTCAAATGGAAGAAATGATTGATTCAACATATTGGAACATTCCTTTTGTAGAGAATTTATCAAACTTGAGAGGGAGTTTGTGTCCTTAGGATTTTATCATGAAAAATCCAAAGAACTGATTTAATAAGTAAGGACCGAAAAAAAAATTTTATGGGAGAAGTTCAAGTTATTGGAGATCACGACTTCATCAATGTTGGTAGAGCCACCCCATAAAAATATCACCATCACACACCTTACCCATAGGATACATACTAGAGAAATATAACTGTATTTTTTAAAAATTTATATACTTTTATTATAAATTCATGTATTCTAACTAATTTTTCTTCATAAAATATACTTATAAGTGAATATTTATTTAAATAAAAATGATAGTATAATTATATAATGTCCTTGAATATTTTTGTAAGTGTTAGAAATCTTATTTGGTTATAAAGGCTGTTATTTTTCAATAAATAACAATTTTTTATTCCAAAGTTAAAATTATAATATATAAGAAATTTATTTGATAATATGAACAATTTAATTTAAATTAATACATAAAATTTATGTAAGAGTGAAATTTTGATAATTATCTAAAATACTATATTTTTTATGGAATAGTAAAAATACAATTTTCAATTTTAGTATGTTTATGACCATATATATTTATATAATGATTATCTAATAATTGATAAAATTTAATCTACAAAAAAAATTATTATTTAATTAATATTATATATTCTAATGGATATAAATAAAATTTTAAACCTATAAATGAATTTCAAAAGTCAAAAATAGAAATTAAGAATTTTAAAACTACATATTTTGGAAAATTTCCTTTTCCATGAACAAAGTAATATTAATTTGTTTTATTCAATTATAATAAATTAAATTACATAAAATCCTAAAACCATGCGCTAAAATAATGGGTAATATAATGATTATTCTTTTTTCAAAACATAAAATTCTAAGACCTGTATTTGGAAATTATCGAATAAATCCTGCTATTTTAAAATAAATACCTACCCATAATTCCATTCATCTTCAATAAAAATATCATGATAAAAAATATTATATTCATTTAACCTCTATAAATTTACACTAACATGGCTCCAAAGTCCTATGGTCTCCCCCTCTAATATTTATAATGTTACTTCCCAAGGTAAGGGAACCCACTTGTTCTTTTTTTCCATTCAAGTACAGTTTTATTGATTGTGTTATAAATATTGAATTGAATTATTTTAATAAACATTTTAAAAAAACATTACTTAAAAAATAGTGTTTTATTAATGGGATATCATTATTACCTTTCATTATTCCCTTTACTTAATCCACGTTGTAGAACTATCACGCTGTTGAAATATTTCATGAATTCCTCTATTTTACATGAACTATGTTATATTCTTAATACCAAAACCTCATCCTCTTCCATGGGTTATCACGTATATGTAAAAATAATTTATTTATTCATTATTTTAATTTATGGAACCCAAATTTCATTTAATTGGCATTCAAATGATGTATTTGTCATATATTTAACTATTTGTGAATTTAATAAATTTTTCATAAAACCCATTCATTATATCACTTGGGTTATTAAGGAAATATTTTATGATTATTTATATGTAACAAACGAATTAAGAAATATGAGGGGTGATCCATGATAATTATCCAATGAATTAGGTAAATAATTAATCTTTATAGATGGAATGTCCTACGATATCTTAATAAATAACCTTGGTAATTATGTTTTATGGGAACTTGGTGATAAACCATGGTGATATGATTATGAATCCCTCATTTATATATTGTAGGCTCATTTCCATGTTATGATTCATAATCAATCTACTATGATATGCCTCAAGTTCTTATGGTCATACCCTATTGTTATGCCTCATGAACACATGAATAATATTTCATTTGTTTATTCTTCTGTCGATATTTATAGTGAACCATTTATTTTAATATTTGTCCACAGGATATGGGTTTCCATAAAGGTAAATTATAATGACTATATAAAAAATAATTTCTTGTGTTTTATAAGAATGTTTTTTTTTCATATATTACATTCTTAATTTTCAAGAAACCAAACCTTACAAATATTCTCTGCATTAATAAATGTTGTACCATGCAATGTACCTTTCCTAAATTAAATAGGTGGGATAATTGATTAGAATTAAGGAATTGTGGAAGGGATACCAC
Organism: Viscum album; assembly: GCA_963277665.1. NCBI lineage: Eukaryota > Viridiplantae > Streptophyta > Magnoliopsida > Santalales > Viscaceae > Viscum > Viscum album. Next base: position 2,011,539,335 of record OY728125.1, read on the forward strand.
ACTTTAAATAAAAAGGGTTCCATTTTGGTAACCTTATTTTGTGCATCTATCTAAGCCATAATGAGATAATTTCAACTCAAGCAGGAGGGAAAGAGGTGGTTTATTTCATAATACATAGACCACGATGAAATGATTAGATGTCTAGAATTTGGGTTTTTCAATATAATTTTATACCTTCATGCCAGAAGAGTGTGATAACACCATAATGTGTTTATAAAGTTATAAAATAACTAGTTTGAACCAGTATGCTATGCCATAAAAAAGGTTTCAATACCATAATTTATGAATTCTTTGAGGATTAAAAGAAGCATGACAACTTCACTCCACTTTGCTAGTTTGGTGATTATTTCAACTCTAAACAAATACTAAGTAAAATTGAATGATCAATATACACAGTAACAATGATCTAAATGATTATTTAAAAGAATTATTTCAGGAACGTTATTTTATTGAAATTGAAATTAAAATTAAAATTAAAAATCAAACAAGAGGAATTGGGGGGCCAATTTACAAGATTTGTTAACATATAATAGTGTGAGTAGAATATGTTTAAAATATATAGTTAATGGAGTCTGGAACAATTATCATAAATATAATTTTTATATTCTAGGAGAATAAGTATTTTTTTATATTGTAATAGATAAATTCTTTGTCATCAAATAATTTGAAAAAGAATCAATGTATCATTGTTTTTACACTGTATTAGACGATAAAATATTGAAGAGATCCATATAGAAACTTTTAGTTCACCAAAGTATAAAAAGAGTAAAAATAATTATAAATGAGAAAAAATAAGTAATGAATTATAAAATTTCATATACATAAGAAGTTTATTAAAAATGCATATGATAATAATTATTAGATAAAGTATAATTTAGTTTCATAAAAAGTGAATTGAAATGAGAGAATATTGTGCCCATTTATACTTTTCATAGAATAATAAGAATAATTTTAATGATGATATGAATGTTTAAGAAGTTTAAGAAAGAATAAACACATCTAAAATAATAAAAAAATCTATATAAGTATCATAATCTTTGATTATTACCCAAATTTTTTTTCTTTATATGGTGTGGGACGCACCTATATATGAGATGCATTGAATAATAGATAGAAGACATGTGAAAATGAGTTTAGAGGTTATACCTTACTCATTGTACCTCACAAAAGGAATATAGTGGGTTTTGATATCATATAGGAATCTAGTTCATACAAAAGACTAGGCAGATCACATTGAGTGGAAAACATGGAAAAATATTGTGTCCCCTATGTGTGCATATTTGGTTGTATTATAAGAAAGAAATAAGGAAAGTGGGAATAATATTGATCCATTAAACTTAACATGTGGTAAATGAAAATTGAAAACGGATACATTTCAAAAAAAATTAAATTGGTTCAAGAATTACATATATCGATTTAACCCCACACTCAATGTGGTTCATATCCTAATCAGTCCCCTAATTTGGAATCAAAGAGAAGGATAACCTATATTGACTTATCCATATTTATTTTAGGATATATTTTTTAAAGAATTGATATTTATTTCTTATTTTATAATGATGTTTTCTTTTAGTCAAGAGTTATATATTTGATATCAAAATTTTATTTCAACTAGTACCTTGATCAATAAGAGAAATAAAGAGAATAAGAGATTGGGGGAAGAAGTCTTTATTTTTGAAATATGAAGAATTTTCAGTCCCTATGAAAATTTATAAGGCTATATATAACATTTTTAGAGTTAATTTTTTTAAATAAACAAGGATATAAAAAAAATTAGTACATCATTTTGATAAAGGGATTGAATTTATCCTAATGTATGTGATTATTTGTGTTTAAATATTCCATAAGATGAATAATAGAGTAGCGGTGTTCATATGTCAATAAATTAATATGATTATTAATTAAAGGATATGTTTCATGGAGTTATTAATGAATTGGTTCGAATTATTTGTGGGTTTTTTGAATGTCACCCGGAAGGTATCACTTAGCTTGAAGGTGATGTAGATAATTGGGAAAAGAACTTAATAGAAATATCTCTTATGTGAATTTATCTTAAAAAATTTTTCTATTAAATGAAATGAGTATGATGAGATTATATTAAGATGTATAAAATTTTATGAATAGTTTCTCAACATAATACAAGAGAAGGATGAGTCCATTAAAGAGTTAGATAAGAAGAACCATGCATTGGATGGTTATATGAAAAAAAAATTAATGCCCAGAATGAAAAATTGGATATGAAATTCATGAGAATAAATGTTATTGAATGACTATTATAAGAGAAGGGTTCAATTAACAAATCATATTTTTAGAACATGAGAAAGGATTGGGAAGGGATAGTTTCATTTATTGAAGGTAAAATAACTCATTCAATATATAGAATCTTTAATTGAAGATTAAGAAGAACAATCTTGAAATGAAACATATAGAGTGTTCATAATTGAAGGAAGAATGAGTTTATATAAAAGGTTTATTAAGGGGTATTCATATTTTATAATGTTTCGTTTATTTGATAAAGAAAATGATTACATCATTTAATGATCATACCCAAGTAGCTGTGAAGAAAGAGGTAACATCCATATCTCAATGTAATGATTTTTTGAAATCTACTTATATAAAAAGTATAGGTTAAAATAATTGTTTTACAAATATTGATGTGGAAAAATGAAGATGATCCTACCCCCATGACTATTTTTGATAGAAGAATATATGTCAGTGTTGGCACCCTAAAAAAATCACAGAAAATGGTGGAGAGAGGATAAAATAAACAATATTCAAGATCTAGAAACATGTTTTAAAAAATAAAAGGTTAATATTTTTTGGAATTTTTTGTAACTACAATAAATTTAGGAATTATTCAAAAGATTTTTTGTATAATCCTATAAATTTATATGAAAAAAGGAATCCAATATCAACTATATGAAATATGAGGAAGAAGAAACATCGACATATGATAAAGATTATTTTCTACTAAAATAGATTCAATGAACTTAAGAATATCTGTGATGTTTAAAAAAGTGGCGGTCATAGAACTGATTAATGCCCAAATTAAGATTTATCAAATTCAAGCATGTAGATAAGATACCTTTTGAGGAAAAGATATTCTTTATTGGTGAAAATTTTGAAGAAGGTTAAAAACCATATTACACCCAAGTAGTGCTAAAAGAAAGGAGAGTAGGATATAGAAAAAACCAAAGAGAGATCAATTTCATATCGAGTACTAGATGGTTAAGAGGAGGGATATATCAAGAGAGATTGATTTTGAGAAAAACACACTTGATTATAATACATGTGGAACATCTGATAAAAAACCAATATACCTATTGATATTTTTGTTTTTAGCTAGAATATCCAGAGAAGACAAGTAAGATAGAAGAAGGACAAGAAAAATAAAGTTCTATAGTAAAAAATATTTCATATAAAGAATATGAATTTAATTAATGGTTGTAAATAAAAAAACTTTAAGGGACCTAATTCACATGGATCTACCCTCTACATGTTCTTGAGGCTTGAAGAACTCGGCGGAGGCTTGAAGGAAGTCTGGAGGAACTTGGTTGTTGAGAACTAGGAGCAGGGAATTTCAATGGCGTGAAAGTTAGTTTCACACCTTGTAGAATAATTTCACAACATGAATTCTGGATTCATGTAGTGTGATAATTCTGTGTTTGAAAAATAAAATAAATACTAAAGGTGATGGTTTTTTCAAACGAAACTGACCTTGATGAATTACAGGACTTAAAAGGGGATTACACATCATGGAATGCACTGATACTGTAATGTTTTAAAACATTCCATTCGCTGATATTTTCAAAACCTATAGCTACTTATTCTCTCTCTCTCTCATCTTATGTGACCCTATAATCCCATGTTCAATGTTTTGGAGATCCCATTAATGATAATCGATATTGATATTCCATCTTCGATCTGTAGTGACCCAGCATGATCCATGATATTTTTACTCCCTTTTCTAGTGTATCTCCCAGTTTTGATCTCATTTCCTCCCATATATCATTCCATGCTATAGAGGTTGATTACCCTTGGGACTAATGAGGTTTCTCATAGTTTTTTTTGGGGTAGTGGTTCCACGAAATTTTTGGTTAGATGTAGTTCTTATGGGAGATATGATCGGAGATCCATTGTGTGGTATGTTCTCATGCAAAGAATGTTGATGACCATTTGAGGTAGGAGATTAATTGAATATCTATTTAATTAAATTACATAATAGAGATAGAATGGTTTATCCCATTAGATCACATTAAAATTAACCTAATTATATACTTAAACCAGATTAAAGATTTAGTATCAGTCTCATAGCGATGTTGTTTCTTTGCACCATGATAAAAATTTTGATTTTGATTTGATAGATATCATAATATATATTACCTTCATGGTTTATCATATTTTTCATGATATAAATTGGTAAATATTGTAAAGACATAATTTATTTATAATTCATTTCCTAATAGATAAAGAGGCATGTTTAATGAATCTGGTTGTTTTTGTAATTTGATTTTAATGAAATTGATGTAAGTATGCTTGTTTAATTGAATTGGTTAATGAAACTGAAGCATGTTGATGGTTCTTGATAAGAGAAGTAAAGTCATGTTAAATTAATTGTTTAATTAATTTGTGATAGCTTGTTGCTTAGGTTGCACGTAGTTGGAACCTTTGAATAATGGATTAGTTCATTAAAGATGGAATAAGAACCAGAATTGTGAAAAGGATATTTCATTTGTAGGGCCCGAGTTTCCCAGTTTCTTGTAAAGGACAAGTGACTTGTGTTTTGGAGATATGAGAGATCATTGTGTTCAAAGACAGAATTCCTTATATTTGGTCCATGTGGCCCATCCTAGACCCAAATTCTACTTCAGGAGTGCCTTGAGATCTGTGGTCCGATGGATTTAAACACATCTCCCCATATATTAGAGGTTGTCGGCTGTTAGTGAGGGACAAGGGTGTGTTCTTGTGGATACTATGCCCTTATTAACATAGTGAAGCACAACATATGATTCTAAACATATGTAAATAGAAGAATAAATATTGGTAAAAAAAATACATAATGGAAATAGAAACAATAGTAATAATAACTGAAACAACTAGAATAACATTCAATAACTGATGATATTTCATGTCAATAGAATGTTGGAAAACATGGATACGAGATAACTATCATAACATGTTCCAAAACACTATCAAGGAAATCAAAAGACTATCCCAAGAATCCTGATCTCTAGATCAGTCATATGTTATCAAGATCCATCCTAAACAGTTGGTAATCGTGTGTTTGAACCTATACGATTCCCATTTTTAACAACTGCAATCATGTAATCTACTCCAGATACCAAATGGTTCCCAAGGAGGGTGTGAGATACATCTCAGTGGTGCTCCACCAATTGTGTCTACAACATCCAACCCATGTAATGAAAATGTAACATTGTGAATGTATGTATATATAAAGTAAATCATTTCAATGTAACTAAATACCTGAGTACCTTCTTCTGCCCTCATCTTGTGTCATAACATAACCAGGCCATTAATTGATTATTACAAGTTTAAAAATAAGTCACATGTTAACAATATTTAAGGTTCCATGGTATGACAAGGCAACATGAAGTGATATTTAATATTAAATTCCCAAGGTAATAACCAAGGTGACGTAGACCTAAAGGGTGACCAAATAAATAATAACTGTAGCTAGAATTGGGGAAAGAGTGTAATTCAAAGAGCATAGTCTGAGTAATTCCACAATGATATGTTTACTAAGTCCAAGAAGTTCATAAAAGTTAAATCAGGGATAAGAAATGACTGGTCCTAATGGGCTTTAACAATGGAACAAACATGTCAATTTAGGATCTAATAATTTTATCCAAGGCATCTTGTAATAATATGTAAGGGATCTTATGATGTCATACAATGCATCTGAAGAATAGAAAAGTATTGAGATCTAGGTGGGTCTCATCCTATACAAGTTGTATCCTTGATTCAGAATGGGGTTTCCAAGTGATCATAGAATTCTCTAATCATAATCTAAGGCGATCTTAAGTCAGGACACTCTTATTTGTTATTGATTCATGTAATATTACATTTAGTTTAATCCTTTCCTTTCATTATATTTATAAGGATAAGTATAATTAAACCTTTTAATCATGGAATTTGGTTAAATCCTTTCCTTTCATTAGTGCGACAATACCATTTATCATGCAACCTTTTAATCAAGTCATTTCGGTGAAGCCTTGCCTTTTATTAATGGGACAAGGCTAAGTAGCATGAAGCCATTAATTTAATCCATTTACAGCATATTCCATTTTCAAGGTAAATTTTTCTATCTTCCATTTATGTGGTAATGGGTTCTATGGATATGAATCTTATAATTCATTTACATTTTTGTAAAATTCATAAACTTATTATACATTCCTATTCACATCTCACTTTTTATTGTAAAATTGAAAAACATAATTTAGGCGGGTCAAGTGGTGAGAATACATGGTACTTTCCATTAATAAATTCTCATTATAAATAATCTATTTAATATAGAAACTCTTACCCTTAGGAAAATCCAAAGCACACCAAAACGGTGGATCAAAATTGTCAAACACTAAAAACAAAATTATGAAAAAACATAAAATATGGGATGGATGGAGTTGTGGGCGTAACAACCAATAATTAATCTCATATATGGAAAGAGTATTATGATGCAGTTCAAAGTAATATAATCGTGGCATATAATTTATATAAATGACAACCGAAGAAATCGATGGGCCCCACATGACAATTCAAAAATCAATGATCACAAGGGATGAGTTATAGAACACACACCTTAGGATTGTATGACTCTCCACCTACGATATTGGCCTTTTATTTGGCTCAGATCTAAGTAGATCTAAGAGGAGAGGGAAAATGATGAAACCACAATAACTGGGCCGAGAGAATTAGAGAAGGAGAAAATTTTAAAAGGACTCGAGTACATACCATTACACATCCAATGTGATGAACAGAAGCTTGATCAGATTCGATGCAAAGGATATCTCTTTATTACTAGTTTAGGTATTCAAAACTCTCCCAAATGCGAGGAAAATGGGTTAATCAAACAAGTTCGTGTAATAGAAAGAAAGAGGGAACATAATAGATCATTAAGGGAAAATTTGTAAACATACCATGAAAATTATCCTATGCACAGTTTGACCGCATGGATACCTATACAGATGGGTCACATGCAAACTTAGGCCTCATAGTTGTGCACTAACCATGCAAGGTGGATTTGTCCATAAAAAGACCATCCACACGGTAATGCAAACCATGCACCAATCATGTGACTTGGATAGTTTTCCTCAAAATATGTGTTATTGGCTACGAATAAGACTAAAAAACCGTTGGGACCTTTGCCAACTAAAAATTAATTCTCAAAAGGTCCAAGATAAGGAATTTGACCTAAATTAAAAGGATCCATACCTAAGTGAAAAATCAGGTTCTTATTGTCTTCCCCTCCTAAAACAACTCATCCTCGAGTTCACCATCCATGTTTGAAGAAGCACTATCTAAGAATATATCTAGCCACTATGCATGTATGTTAGCCTACCACTCCCAGGTATTTTCTTTAATGTGGCCATGTTTCTATAACACTCGTACTAGGGGGATATAATATCAATTGAGAACCTTTATTCTTCAGTCGATGATGCGTACTAGATACTCCTCAAAGGTTGCATAAGCATATAACTCATATTACTTAAGATCAAAAGTATGAGATTGATTATAATGATACAAGTGAATATATGAATCGTAGAAGATGTTGTGCATGGAACAATACCTATGAGGTGGTAGAAACAGATAGACTATGAGCCCGACTCACTCAAGAATTTTAAAAAGCCCTACATAATGACGTGATAGATTTCTCTACTTCTATAAGTATGTATTCCCTATCCTAGGTGATACCCAAATAAAAACATGATCCCATACCTCAAAATCAAGGATTTTTTATTGACTAGTGACATAATATTTTTTTATATATAGAGCACTAGTCATACGATTTTAGATCAGTTGAACCTACTCTAATGTATCTTGAACGAGATGAGGACCTACTAAGGCTGCATCACCCACCTCTAGCCATCACAGGTGTCAATGGAATTTCTAACTATACAAGGCCTCAAAACTATCCATATAAACTATTTTAAGGAATCTATTATTATAGGATAAATCTATTAGAGGGATATTCTTCTCCCACAAACCTCTAAAACCAACGACACATGCTCAAATAATTTCCTCTAAAACCTATATTGTCTATTCTAATTATCCATTGGTCTGAGGGTGAAATGTTCTGCTAAAAATAACCTATGTTCCAATAGCCTTCTTCAATACCAGGAAGAATGAGGATGTGAAACAAGATTCCCAATCTAAAATGATATTTACAGGGAACCCCATGTAGTAGTATGATCTCAAAGACATACAGTTTTCCCAGTTCATCAACTGAGAAAGTATCCTAAATAAAAATGAAGTGGGATACATTCAACTGCCTCTCAATGGAAACCCATACAAGGTCATTGCCTCTAAGAGAACTTGGTAAACTGTCTAAAGCTTTATATCAATATCTTCCCATTTCTATTTATGGATTAGAATTGGATGTAAAAATCCTACAGGTCTCTGGTGCTCCGCCTTCACCTGTTGAAAGGTGGAACACCTAGAAATATAGTCAGCTATCTGATGTTTCATACCATGCCACCAATACTGGCATCGTATGTCTCGATACATCATTGAGATAGTTGGATGAAATTCCCACTAAGAATCATCAGAATATTTCATCAACTCTACTATCATATCTGTAGGGACCTAGACACATCAATGGATACTTAGGATATTTTCTATATCTATAGAATATTCTAGTGGTGGGTTGTCTTCTAATATACTCTCACAGAGTACAAAGCCTTTGGGATCTGAAAAATGTATACCCTTCATGTTATCAAGGGTATAATAGGTAACTGTCAAGGATGGGAGGTAAGACTAGTTGATACTATCCAAAAACTCTAGATGAAACTAAAAAAAGGGTGACATTTACATCCATTCATTAATGGCATCATTTATTTCCTGTGTTTGAGTTTTTCGGCTCAGTGCATCTGCAAGTACATTTCCCTTTATAGGTGTATATTCAAGTTTGAAATCAATTGATTTTAGATATTCAACCCATCCTCGTGGTCTAAGGATCATATAATGTTGTAGAAATATATATTTAAGGATTTTTTGGTCTCTGTACACTACAATTTTCTCACAAAAAAAGATAGTTCCTCCAGCAACATAAGGTATGGAAAACTACTACAAGATCAAGGTCGTGCATTGGGATATTCTTCTAATGAGTCCTCAACTACTGTTATTTGTACGAAATGAATTTTTTCTCCTACATTATCAATTCTATTGGGATGACACTTGATTCATCACAGATAACTTTATAACATTCACCTAGCTCTGAAAGAGTCAAAATTGGTGCCGATACAAGCCTCCATTTCATCTCCAAAATGTATTTCTCACATTCTTTTCAGCATATAAACATAATAATCATCATTTTAAGATCTGTAAATGGATAAGAAAGGAAGGAAATGTATTGTATGAAATTCATATAGTATCCATCTAGCCTCAAGAAACTCTATATGTAAAACATGTTCTTGGATGGTCCTAGGAATCTATAACACAAAAAATTTCTAGGTCAATAGACACTCATGATTTCGATATTACATGACTCAATAAGTGGACCTTGTCGATCCAGAAGTGGCACTTAGAAATATTGTAATAAAGTTGATGCACTCTTAGTGTACTTAGAATGATCTCAAGATGTTTTGAATTGTCCCTATGAGTGTGTAAATAAACTAATATTTTGTCCACAAAGACGATGAAAAAATAGTAAAAATAGGGGTGGAAAACCCTATACATCAGATCCACGAAAACAGTGGGTGTGTTCGTAAGACTGAATGACATAATAAGGTACTCATACAAACCGTACCTCTTATGAAATGTTTTACATGGTTTGTCTAATGACCTAAATCTCCCATGATGATAACTCGATCTCAGGTTGATCTCAGAGAAGACCATATCTCCCTAAAGCAATTCAAAGAGATCATCAATTCGAGGAAGTGGATATCTTTTTTTGATTGTAATATAGTTTAACCTTCTATAGTCTATGCATAGACGTAAGGTTCCATCCTCCTTCTTTGCAAAAATCATGGGAGAAATGCAAAAGGATGTACTAGGAAGTATAATATATTTGGACTCTAAATCCTCTAACTATCATTTGATGCCTTGATGATCTATTTGTACCACCCTTTATGGTGGAATGGACACTAGATCTTCTCCTGAAACAAGCACGATTGTAAAATCTACAACTCTCTCAAAAGGTAGGCCCGAAAAATCATCATAAAAGACATCTCTGAAATGATACACTACTAGAGGGAAATCAGACTTACATAAACCCTGATACTTTATAAAGATATTAGCAATATGGGCAGTCACTTCAACTAGCCTATGATGCTTTCTTCTATATTTAACTTTCTAGACATCCCACTCACACTTTTTTAGATAATTTGTTTCCTATGGTGATGTAAAAGATACCATGTGGTGGTAGCGGTCTACAAAATCATGATTTTGAACTGACCAATCCATCCCGAGTATGACATCGAAGCACATCACCTCACAAAAAAAGAGGTTCTATAAGAAAGTGTAACTTCCTACCTCAAGGGGATAGTCCCTACACCGATGTATCACTCTGTTTGTACCCCTAAATGTGTATCCAGGGTCATTACACAATATTAGTAATGTATCTCAAGTATGAGACATTCCACGATAGATATAGAGATAAAAAATCTCAAAGCACTAGTATCAAATATAGAAGATACTATAGTGAAGGCTACAAGAATTATACCTCGTACTAGAGATGGTCCCACAACCTGATCCTCAGGTATCAGATGTAGTGCATTCAACTGAACTGATCCATAGAAGTATGCAACAGATGGATTACTATAATGACCCACCAATTCTCATTGGCTTGAGAGCTCAACGAGTCATTAATAGGATTTAAGCGACATCCCCAAGGCGCCAAAGGCTGGTAATAAATATTGAAGGGTTTCAAACAAGTGGGGGATGATTTACCCTATTTGAACATCCATAGAACCAACAACCACAACAAAAATGATCAACTAAATGATGCATGATAAAATCCAAGACAACTCAACCATTTACTTTATCATAAACCAACCAAGAGTACCACAGCGGAAACAAACCATAAATCAGAGTAAACAGCAGAAAGACAAACTGAAAGACTACAAGCTGACAACCCAAATTGATGATCCACAAGCTCCAAGCTCCAACGTCACAAACCAGCCTAAGTATCACGAAGTTTTGCTATAAACATGTGACACTTTACCTTTTCCAACATCTCAGTACATGACATCTACAAAAGCACCAACGTGCCAAAGTAGGGGGTGAGTAATGAAACTCAGTAGCTTTTCCCAGATGAATTCTCAACCCAATCCTCTAGGATAAAACATATTAGTGAATTTATATAAAACATTTTATATAAAACAATTCCAAAGAGTTCACAAAAAACAAGTTCCCAATCAAAACAATTTTCCAACAAAACACATCTTTCTCAAGAAAAACAATTAAGAAAAGTTTGAAATTCCATTCACATTTCTATTTGGCACTTTCATTCCATTTCACCAATCCACACAACCAACCATGCAAGCAACCTAGAGCTCCCTATACTTGCGAGTGGTGAGTTATACTTCTACTAAGTCATTAATTAGTGAACTACTTTAACGGGGGTACTTCACGAGCGTATCCGTCCCAACCTAATGATGGGGGGACTTCTCGCCCTTATCCATCCCAACCTTTTGATTGGGGTACTTCTCACCCTTATTCATCCCAATGCATATGAACACACACCACAACCCATGAAAATCCATTCCAAAACCAAGTGTGTTCAAAACCGTTCAATAAAGCATCAAACCTTTTATTGAAAACCATTTCCTTCAAGTAGAAAAACCATAACCAGTTTAAAATCACCATTTTAAATTAACTTCAACAAACACTTTCCAAAAACACACAATTTCCATCACCCTTTACTTAAAATGGGTTTCAACCATCCATTTATAGCATATAAACAAACCATTTCAATCAAGGAAGACAATTTAAAACTAAGCCTTCAAGTTCTAAGAAAGAGGAATCGAGAGTGAAGCCACCTACCTCTACAAATTGGGTGAAACCAAGCCACGGACGAAGAACTCTCAAGAACACTGAGTCAAAACACCAAAAATTCTCATTAGATCTCTTTCCTAACACAACCAAGACCAAATCATGTCATATTTGGCATCCACACCCTTATATCTACCCATAAAGGGTGTAGATCTAAGAAAACTAATGGAGAGGAGAAGTGGATCTAAGTAGATCTAAGAAAACAATCAAGAATGATCACATACCTTAGAAATACGGCTTCGATTCACCTAGAGAAGCCTTCAGATCTCTCCGGAACACTTGGGGGAAGTATTTCAACCTTCAAGGGATAGTAATCCCGAGTTAGGATTGCATAGGAGGTTTAAAAAAGATAATTAAAGGAAAAACCGGTTAGATTTGCAATTTTAGGATCTAACTTTAAGTGACTGCATGGTTAGTCCGCACGGTTTGACAAATCGTGCGCTAACCATGTGTTAGCTTCTGCCTCGACCAACATTCACACATGGCCTCATCGCACGGTTTCCCTTAACCATGAACTGGCTGTGTGGAAGCCACTGCCTCCTCAGCCAGACACGCACGGTTTCGCCGGACGGTTTGACAAACCGTGCGCCGACCGTGCACCTTCCTCTTTGCTTCAATATTCACTCCAGGATCTCCCGATTCTCCCATATGTGACCAATAAATTTTGAACACAAGAAAAGTATGAATTAAGGGTTACATACCAGAAACTAGAGGTACTACATTCTCCCCACCATTGACCTTTCCATCCCCAGAAAGTAGAAAACTATCACTTGCCTAAAAGAGTTCTGTCCACTGCTCTTTCATTTCTTTCTCGTGTTCCCAAGTCTCTTCCTGAATCTGACCATGCTGCCATACAACCCGCACTATACCGATGATTTTTCCATGCAAGAATTTCTCTTTTCTATCCACTATCCATACCGAGATATGTATTAATGAAGCATCCGGCTCTAGGTCAATGTGATCCCGTCTGATCACATGGTCAGGATCAGGTTGATACTTCTTTAACTGAGATACATGGAACACATTATGCACTGCACTAAACCGTGGTGGTAATGCCAACCGATATGCCTCCTCGCTAACCCGTTCCAAAATCTCAAAAGGGCCTATATATCGAGGAGATAATTTTCCCTGCATCCCAAAACAACGTTTTCCAATCCTTTGAGAGATTATCAAAAAGGCATGATCACTCAACGCAAACGACAACAGTCTTCGGTGATGATCCTCATAATATTTCTGATGACTTTGAGCTATCTCTATCCACTTTCTAATCAACGGGATCTTCTCCGTTGTTTCTTAGACAAGGCTCGGACCAACTAGTGAAGTCTCACCTGTTTCCACCAAACAAAGTAGAGAACGACAAGGTTTCCCATACAATGCTTCAAACGGAGCCATGTGTATTGAGGTCTGATAAATGTTATTGTATGATAACTCCACTAAGGGTGTATACTCATCCCATGATCCACCAAAGTCCATCACATAATCCCGCAACATGTCTTCCAACGTTTTTATCATCCACTCAGATTGCCCATCTGTCTGAGGATGATATGTCGTACACATCATCAACTAAGTCCCCAGGTCTTGGTGTAAGGATTTCTAGAAATGAGATGTGAACCTCGGATCTCTATCTGAGATGATATACACTGGTAACCCATGCCTATTGACCACTTCTCGGATATAGATTTTTGAAAGATCTTCCACCGTATGGGTTTCATGAATAGGTATGAAATGGGCCGACTTAGTTAGACGATCCACTATCACCCAAATGGAATCGTGTTTCCGGACCTTTATTGGAAGACCTGTAACAAAATCCATTGCTATCTACTCCCATTTCCACACTCGGATAGGTAAATACTGTAACATACCAGCTGGTCTCTAATGCTTTTCTTTAACCTTCTGACAAGTTAAGCATCACGAGATGAACTCGACCACCTTCATTTTCATGCCACCCCACCAAAACTGTGCCTTTATCACCTTATACATCATCTGTGTACCCAGATGTACAACCCATCTTGAATGGTGGTAAGAATTAAGGATTTGTTCCTGAGAAGCTAAAGGTACAACCATCTGATCTCAAAACCACAAAACTGAACTCCCATCTAGCTCCCATACCTCAATGGTCTCCCCACCATTGAGTTTTGAACTCATTACAACATAGTCTACATCATATGCCTGTGCGTCCTTTACTATCTCCACCAAATCATGAACAAACACAGCTGGAAAGAAAACCACAACCTCGGTTTGGTCTTCACATTCCAAATGCATGTCGGCTAGGACCGACGTCAACTGCAACTCATCTAAAGCTTCCTTTTCCAACTAAGCATAAAACTTCCTTCTTAATTCATCAGCCACCTAATTTTCCTTACCTAATGTATACATTAAGTCAAAGTAAAACATTTTAAGATACTCCATCCATCTCCTTTGCCTCATATTCCAATCTCGCTATGAGAAAATGTGTTTCACTCTTTTGTGATCCATAAACACAGTAAATTTTTCACCAAAGAGATAATGTCTCCATGTTTTCAAAGCATGGACGACTGTAGCCAACTACAAATCATGTGTTGGGTAATTTTTCTCTTGTACCCTCAACTAAATTGATCCATAAGTAACCACATGGTCTCCTTGAATGAGAACACAACCCAAAACTTTTCCTGAAGAATCACAATGAACCACATACCCCTGTCCTAATTTCAGAAAAATGCAGATGGGTGCTGATGTAAGGCAAACTTTCAACTCTTGAAAAGATCTCTGACCTTCTTCAGTCCACTGAAATGCAATGTTCTTCTTTTTCAATTCTATCATCAGAAAAGATATTCGTGAGAAGTCACGAACAAAGCATCGGTAATAACTAGCTAGACCAAGAAAACATTGTATTTAAAAGACATTCTTCGGTGGATTCCAAGAAAGAACAGCTTTTATCTTTTCTGGATCCACTAAAACACCTTTCTCAGAAACAACATGGCCCAGAAAACATACCTCTTGTATCCAAAAATCACACTTTGATAATTTACCATACAACTGAGGGTCCCTCAAGATTTCCAACACTTTTGTCAAGTTTTACACATGCTCAGACCTTGTTCTGGAATACACCAATATGTCATCCATAAACACCACAACAAAATAATCCAGATATCACAGAAATATCTGATTCATCAATTCCATAAAGACTACTGGTGCATTCGTAAGACCAAAACGAACTACTACATATTGATAGTGGCCATATCTGCTTCTGAAGGATGTCTTCAGAATATCCTCTTTCTGAACTCGCAACTGGTGATATCCTGACCGCAAGTCAATTTTAGAGAACCACTGAGCTCCCCTAAATTGATAAAATAGGCCATCAATGCATAGAAGTGGATATTTATTCTTTATCGTAACTTGGTTAAGTTTATGATAATACAAACATAGCCTCAAAGTTCCATCTGCTTTCTTTACAAACAAAACTAGTGTTGCCCACAAAGACACGCTTGGCCGAATGAAACCCTTGATTTCATGCTCCTCTAACTGTACTTTCAATTCCTTTAACTTCATTGGTTCCATCCTATAAGATGGAAAGTAAATAGGACTAGTCCCTAGAAGGAAATCAATTTTATACTCCACTTCCCATAGTGGTGGTAATCCTGAGAAGTTCTTGGGAAAGACATCTGGAAATTGAGCCACCACAGCTGGAAAACTATTTTCCTCAATATCTTCCATTTATGCCAAAGTCAGCGCTACCAATTGATGATAGATCATTCCCACCATTGGTGCCGATAAGCTCTTTTCACCCTTCTTTACTATCATTTCTCCTCTAACGAGATAGTCGATGTCGTCCTCAGTCGTGAAACTAACTGTTCTCCTATAACAGTCGATGTGAGCCTTAAACCTTCCAAACCAATACATACCCAGGATTACATCATAGAAATCCATATCCAACATGGAGAAGTATCATTCCAATTCAGCTCCATCAATAGTTATAGCACATGCTCGACACACTAAGGCTTGACATTATCTTTCACCAAGAGGAGTTTGCAGTTTCAACACAGAAGGCATCATTTACAGTTTTAAACATAGCAAGTCAGTGGAACGAGAAGCAATAAAGGAATGTGATGCACCAATATCAAACAACACTTGCACAATGGTAGAATTCAAATAAATCGTACCTCTTACTGTTGATGGTCCATCCTGATCATCAATAATCATCTTCTCTACTCCATATAATTGCTTAGTCTCTGAACTTTTCTCCTTGTTGCCTTACTGAGATTGTCTTGGTTTAGGAGTCATTGTACTTCGAGAATCACCATGGCTAGCTCTGTTATACTGATGAGACTGACTATGTTGTCCTCGTCCTATCGAAGCATACGATTCTTGCGATGCCTGGGAAGTGTCACGTGCACCCGACCTCAAAGTATTTCTACAATTGCATAGGAGATGCCCCATCTGCTTTCAATTGTGACATTATCTAGGTTGTGTTGTACACTCTCGCTTGATATGATCAGTCGAGCCACATTGAAAACACCCAGCTTTCATCATGGGTCGTGGAGGAAGATTCACTGATCCAGCCATCTGGTTCTGACTCACACTCCCACTTTGGAAGTAGGCATCCCTCTTACACTTGTTTCCATCATTAGAGTACCCACCCATTCCTGTGGGTATCATCATACTTCCTCCTCCCATAACTCCTGAGATGTCTTTTTCAACTACTGTTGCTCTGTTTACCATCTCCATATAATCTGTAATACAGAGCACTACTTTCTTCGAGCGAATCTCTTGTCGCAACCCTAATTCAAAGATGTGTGCCTTCAGTGATGCACTTGCAGTAGATTTCAGTGCGAATTGCACTAAATTCATGAATTTAGCTGCATATTCTGTGACAGAGAGATTCTCCTGCTTCAGGCTGAAAAAGTCCGTCATCCTTTGGATCTTGAATGTGTGAGGATAGAATTTTTTATTGAACAATTCCTCAAATTAATCCTAGCCCAGGACATGATCCACCTTAGCCTACACCACTAGCTCCCGCCACATTCGTGGAAGATCCTCCATAATTTACATCGCCAACTTTACTTTTAGTTCTCCTGGTGTGCCGATGATGTCGAAGATACGATTCATCCTACTCAGCCAGACCTCCACCCGTTCTTTTTCAGAATCACCCCAAAAGATGGGTGGATTCTACTTCTGGAACTCGATAGAATGGCCTACATGCCTTGAATCATCCCTCTGATTCCCCGTGTACACTTCCTGGAATGCTTGAATGATACTCTGAACCAGCTCTTGGTTCACACGTGGTTCAAGTGAAACCACATTCTCTATAGCGTCTTCCGTTTGGTTTCTACGATGCCTAACAGGTGCCATTTTCTATATAAACAACGCACGTCGTTAGTCTCACTTCCTAGAAACTGAAGGCTTAACATTTCAAGTTCTATCACATCAAATATCAACACATTGATTTCCAACCATGAAACTTTTCCACATGTTCAACCATTTTTGAAAACATCCCACATACTTTTTGAAAATCCACACATTTTCAAAATACACCAAATATCCACCTTTCAAAATCTTTCATTTGAAAATCAATCATAAATCATTCTTCACAATGATATATGAAATCCTAGTGGGAAGTCATTCCTCTAATGCATGTCATGTTCATCTCATTGTATAAACCCATGGAAATTATATTTCCAACATTCTAGAAGTGTATCGAAAACACTTACATACCCAACACCCTGGTAACTTGAAGTTTAGCATAAATGGGTTAGCTACATCCTTTTATGCTATATATTTCAAGTTACAACAATCCTACTCCTATCTAAGATGACCACCCAAGGAACAGATAAGATGGAAAATCAACTCCAAGACCAAGAACATCGATGACCACTTGTTAGGCAAGGACCGAACAATCTGATACCATTTGTAATGACCACCCAATTATCAATGGCTTGAGAGCTCAACGAGTCATTACTAGGCCTTAAGAGACATCCCCAAGGTGCCAAAGGCTGGAAATAAATGCCGAAGGGTTTTAAACAAGTGGGGGATGATTTACCCTTTTTGAACATCCATAGAACCAACAACCATAACCAAACTGATCAACTAAATGATGCATGATAAAATCCAATATAACTCAACCATTTATTTTATCATAAACAAACAAAGAGTACAATAGCGGAAGCCAACCCTAAATCAATGTAAACTGCGGGAAGACAAACTGAAAGACTACAAGATGACAACCCAACTCCATGCTCCACAATCTCCAAGCTCCAATGTCACGAAGCATTCCAAGTTTCATGAAGTAGTGCTATAAACATGTGACACTTTAACTATGCCAACATCTCCGTACATGACATCTGCAAAAGCACTAACGTTCCAAAGCAGGGGGTGAGTGATGAAACTCAGTAGGTTTTCCCCGATGACTTCCCAACCCATGCCTCTAGGATGAAACATGTTAGCACATTTATATAAAACAATTTATATAAAACAATTTCAAATAGTTCACAATAAACAAGTTCCCAATCAAAACCATTTGCCAAAAAAACCCATCTTTCTCAAGAAAAACAATTAAGAAAAGCTCCCAATTCCATTCACATTTCCATTTGGCACATTTGTTCAATTTCACCAATCCACACAACCAACCATGCATGAAACATGGACCTCCCTATACTCACGAGTGGTGAGTTATCCTTCCACTAAGTCGTCACTTAGTGAACTACCATGACAGTGGTACTTCACGACCTTATCCGTCCCAACCTAATTATGGTGGAACTTCTCGCCCTTTTCCATCCCATCCTTTTGATGGGGGTTCTTCTCACCCTTCTCCATCCTAATGCATATGAACATACACCACAACCCATGCAAATCCATTCCAAAACCAAGTGTGTTTAAAACCTTTCAATAAAAAATCAAACCTTTTTTTTGAAAACTATTTCTTTCAAGCAGCAAAACCATAACCAGTTTAAAATCACCATTTTAAATTCACTTCAACAAACACTTTCCAAAAACACATAATTTCCATCACCCGTTACTTAAAAGGGGGTTCAACCATTCTTTCACAGCAGATAAACAAACCATTTCAATCAAGGAAGAAAATTTGAAACTAAGCCTTCATGTTCTAAGAAAGAGGAATCGAGAGTGAAGCCACCTACCTCAACAAATTGGGCGAAACCAAGCCACAGACGAAGAACGCTCAAGAACACCAGGTCAAAACTCAAAAAACTCTCCTTCGATCTCTTCTCCTAACACAACCAAGACCAAATCTTGTCATATTTGGAATCCACACCATTATATCTACCCATAACGGGTGTAGATCTAAGAAAACAAGAGAAGAGGAGAAGTAGATCTAAGTAAATCTAAGAAAACGATCAAGAATGATTACATACCTTAATAATCCAGCATAGATTCGCCAAGAGAAGCCTTCAGATCGCCTCTGGAATGCTTGGGGGAAGTCTTCCAACCTTCAAGGGAGAGTAATCCCGATTTAGGGTCGCTTAGGAGGTTTAAACAAGGAAATTAAAGGAAAAACGAGTTAGATCCACAATTTTAGGATCTAACTTTATGTGGCCGCACGGTTAGTCCGCACAGTTTGACAAACTGTGCGCTAACCATGAGTTAGCTTCTACCTCATCCAACCTTCACACATGGTCTCATCACATGGTCTCCCTTAACCGTGCACCGACCATTCAGAAGCCACTGCCTCCTCAGCCAGACACGCACGGTTTGGCCGCACGGTTTGACAAACCGTGTGCTGACTGTGCACCTTCCTATTTGATTCAAACATCACTCCAGGATCTCCCGATTCTCCCATACATCACCCATAACTTTTCGAACCAAAGAAAATTATCATGTAAGGGTTACATACTAGAAACTGAGGGTACTAAAATTACTGTGATCATAAGTCCTCGGTTAGTGATAATTTTGGTCGGGGGTCTGGATTCCATGACCATGACCTCCTCCTCAGATAGACCTACTAGTGCTGTTATAACTACTCACATGACGCGTTGTAAAAGAACTTTCTCCTAATGGTGGAGCTTGTGCAAATCCTTTTAACCTCAAAGCTGGTGGAAAGGTCTTACAAAAATGCTGAAGCTTCCTCATACAACCACAACTCTATCCCACTAGTGGGTCTCTATCACACTAAGGATTCGAATGCCACCATATTCTATTTTGATGACATAATTTGGAGCTATCAAAATGGGCACTCTAGTTGTCGCTACCCCAATGAGAAACCTTGAGGTAACATTTCCTACCACTAGAAGAACTACAAGCCTACCACAACACTAATATTCTATACCTAGTACGATTTTCATCCATCACTATGTACTCAGTGATAAAATAATTATTGAATATTGAAGAAAATCTATTCAGGATAAACACAATCACCTACATATATATGGAATTCCAGAGCCTATCCACAAAGAATGTAGCATGTGAAAGCTCATCACCGGCTAGAAGCGTTGCAATGTGCTAAAACTCCATGAAACATGGTGAATACTTTATAATTGACATAGTACCCTACTAAATATTAATTATCTCTCAGGATCTATTAGCTCTAAGCATTTGAGGAAAGAACTAATTATAGAAGACAATTTGGAAATCAACCCATAACATGCCCTAACGATGACCATCCAGGGAAATCATATCCCACCATTGCTTGGATGAATCCTAAAGAATATATATGGAAAACATGACTCTCCAATCGAGAAGTGTTTAAAAAATCTAAAAGATAGATAGTATCGCCTGTAGCCAAGACTCACAAGCCTATGGACCTACATCACTTGATAAAGTAAGAGGATGCTGCTGCTGGAACTCAGGAGTCAGATCAACAATCCTAGGTTCAAGTCACGGATCTGCATGCATGGACTGTGTCAGATGTAGGAAACTATAATGAACTTATTAATCAATACCTAGATCTGGTAAACTAGGTGGTTCCTCAAGTAGCACTTCTAGATGTAAGACTGGTGGATCGGGGACCACCACATCTAGATCATGGTCATTTCTACGCTCTTGGCTTATGATACAAGGACGTCATGGTGGAATTGGTATACAAATGAAAAACACACACAACAGAACAATATTAAGTAGAAATATATCATCACAAGTGGAAGTTGAATGTATGTGAACTTACTACCCATGGCATACTACCCTAAATACCCACTTAGATGGCCTGGTATAGGTAACTGCTAAAGTATAAGTTTCATATCATTTTACATTTAATTATCAGGTTCACTCCTTTACCCTTCATTAACATGACAAGTTGAGATAAGGATATGCAACCAATTCATTTTATATGTCATGATTCACTTTATAATGTATTTTTATTTTTGGTGAATCAGTTCCCATACACCTACCACTACAAACAACACCCATTTATTTATATCATAATGGATTGACTCAGTAAATTACTCATCCCAACCCTTGAGGCCACATACACCTCATGAATTGAGACTAGTAATCACTCAATCACATCCAAGAGTAATATAAGAATAATCTAAATATCACAACATCACTAAACAATCATATGTATATTAAGATATAAAAAGTAGTTAAATGCACCTATATGGCATGGAAATATGCATGAAATGAAAATTCTATGTGCCTATAATGATGTGTGTAAAAATATTTTTTTCCCTCATATCATTGGGATAGGGAATAAATAAAATAGTAATTAAGAGTAAAAATCAACAACACCACACAAAATGTGTATCACCCAATGGTGAAATAATATCACCATTAATAGGAAAAATCAGAACAATAATTATAATTTAGGTAACTAGGCTTTTACCTCGAACATGTGTTCCTGATGCCCAAGAATGACTTATGACCAAGTCCTATGCATTCCTAATCTCTAATATCATATCTCAAAATAGTAAATCAAGAACGAAACCCCCTATGATACCACTATGGGACATCCCAGACCCGGATGCCACTTAAGGGGTGCCTTGAGCCCGGTTGGCTACATGGCCTCAAGCACATCTCCCTGGATCCCAAAGGCTGCTGACAACCAAAAAGGGACAAGGGTGTGTCCATGGGTAGACTATTCTCTCATTACCTTTTTTTACATAATGGATTATTCTAAAAAAATGTAAATAGATGAAGCAATATAGGTAAGCAGAAGGCACAATAGAAAATAGAGACAATAGTAACAATAAATGAAACAAATGGAACAACATTCAACAACTAATGATATGTAATGTCATAATAAAACTAGAAAACATAGATAGAGGATAGCTAGTATAACATGTTCTAGAAAATTATAAATGAAATAAAAATTCTATCCCAATCATCCCAAGCTATGGCTTGGTCATCTACTATAATGATCCCTCTTAAACAGAAAGCAACCAAGTGTTTAAAGCCATATGCTTCCCTTTTTCAACACCTTCAATCATGGAATCCACTCCAGGTACCAAAAAGATCCTAGAGAGGGCATGAGATAAGTCTTAATGGTCCACCACTAATGGTGTCTATAACTTCCTTCATGTGTAACAGAAATGTAATTTTGTGAAATCATGCATATAAAAAGTAAATTAGCACAATGTAACTAAATACCCTAGTACATGCTTCATCCCTAACACATGTCTGAACATAACCAGTCCATTAATTTATTGTTATCAGTTTATAAATAAGTCACAAGTTACAAATAGTGAATTTTCCATGTTATGACAAGGCATCCTATAATGATATTTAATAGAGAATTCCCAAGGTAATAACCAAGATGATGTAGACTTCAAGGGTCACTAGGTTAGTATTTACTATAGTCTAGCTAGATGTTTTAGTGGAATACAAAGAGCATAGTCCAAGTTATTCAACAATGAGATTCCTTTCGAGTCTAAGGAGTTCATCAAAGATAAAACGGGTCTAGGCAATGACTGGGCCTGATGAGATTTAACCATGACACCTACTTGTCAATGATGGATTCAAGGAGTGTATCCAAGTTATCTTATAATAATATATATGGTATCCTACGATGTCATTCCCAAAATCCAAATAATATACTAGGATCATGATCTAGATGGGTCTCAACCTACGAAAACTGAATCCTTGAATCAGAATGGGGTTCCTGTGTGCTCATGATATTCTCCAATCAGAATCCATGGTGAGCTCAAGTTAGGACACCCCTATTTGATATTGAGTCATATAATATTTTTTAAGACTTTAATTTCATTAGAATGATATGTTCAAGTATCATAAAACATTTTAATAAAGTCATTTGGTTCAAGCCTTACCATTCATTAGTGTGACAAGTCCAAGTAGCATGAAACGATTTAATTAAGTCATTTGGATCAAGCCATCCCTTTTATTAGTGTGTCAAGTCCAAGTGGCATGAAAAAATTCATTTAATACTTTAAAATAATATTAAACATTCAAGTTTCATTCTTCTACATTCCATTAAAGTGGTAAGGGGTTCTATAAATATGAAACCTAATATTCATTTACATTTAAGGCCACTTAATATACTTATTTTACCTTTCAATTCACATTTCACATTATAATATCAAATTTTACACTAACCTTAGGTGGGAAAAGTGGTGATGATACATAGTACATTATAATATGAAATTATCATTATAAAAATTTCCATTAAATATATAAATTATTAACCTTAGAAAGGTTAGGCCAAGGCACACCCGAACGGTTTCTCAAACATATCAAATACTAAAAACCCAATTATTGAAAAACATCCTACATAGTATGGATGGATTTGTGGGAATGACAACCAAAAATTAATCACATATGTGCAAAGAGAATAATGATATGGTTATATGTAATATAATTGTGGCATATAATTTCTGTAAACAACAACCGATGAAATCTATGGGCCATATATGACAATTCCAAAATAAATGAACTTGAGCGATGAGGTATAGACCACCTACCATAGGCTTGTAAGACTCTCCACCTCTAGTATTGGACTTTTATTTGGCACATATTGGATTATATCTATGGAAAGAGGAAAAAACTCACACCATGATAACTGGGATGAGATAATTAGACAAGGATAAAGGGTTAAATATACTCAAGTACTTACCGTTGTGAATCCAACGTGATGAACAAAAGCTCAAGAAAATCCCGTATGAAAGAGATATCTTGATTCCAACTTTATGGATTCACAATGATCTAAAATGAGTGGAAAGTGGGTAAATCACATTGGTTCTCATAATAGAAATAAGGGGGGACTTAATAGATCCTTAATGGAAAATTTGTAAAATTACTCAGAAAATTATCCTATGCACGGGTTGTCTACAAATTTTGAAAAACCGTTTGAAAAAACTTGCATGGTTACTAGGGAAGAAGGGGAAATTTCATGGTTAGGACATAAGGCTATGGTAAAACCATGAAAGGTGACTCTATCTGGAAAAACACCGTCTACATGGTTAGGCAAACCATGTGCAAACCGTGCGACTTGGCCAGTTTTCACAAAAAGGTGTTTTATGGGCTCAAAAAAATCCATGAACACCCTTATGACCATTACCAACCAAAAAGGAATTCTAAAAATATTCAAGATAAGTAATTTTGAAAAAATTTAAAGGATCCATACCAGAGTGAAAAACTGGGTTCTTACACCAAGAGCATTGTTTATATGTTTGTTTCATGCTTCTTGTGACATGGATGACCATGGAGGGATGTTTTGGTTTGTCGGGATAGGGAGTATGGGATGAGACATGAGCCTATGATGGATGATACTAGAGGGATATTTTCTATGGTGGGTAGGGAGGATAGGTTTTGTGGTAGTAGTTTATTTTTTTCATTGGAGAGATGCATCAGTTTATGTGTGGGTGTTGGGGAGGACAATAGAGATGATAAAATGAGTTAACGTCAGGATTACTCATTATTATGAAAGCTAGATTATCATTTGAATTTATTTTTTGTCTAGTGTCTGGGTTTTTTTAATCTTTTTTCCTTTCCACATTGCGTGAGTTATATAAATGTGTTTTATTACTCTCTTTTAATTGGAGGTGAAGACATTTAGGGTATTCTACAAGATTTATATGTTTAGCTCCTTGTGGTTGGATGAGTTTACTCTCCTAATATAGGTGTAAAATACATGATTGGTAGTTCATTTACTCAATGTGTTGAGTCCATTGTTTTCGGGGATCTTTTTAATATTTTTCTAGACCTCCTAGTGATATAGAAAGTAATTTTTTTTATATAAATGAATAAATGTTTAACCCAGGGGGATAGAGCTTGATGGGATGCAATATTGAGGTTGAAATTATAAGAATCCATGGACTTGGTTCACATATGGATCTTAGATAAAATGAAAATTTTATGTAATTTGGAAATGATAACTTTTAATTAATGGTCAAATAATTGATTAACATAAAGTGAAACTGATAAAAATAGAAAAGAAATTTATTGTAGCTCTTCAAATGGTTGTGTGCTTATTTGATAGGTAGTCTTAGCAGTGACAACTGAGAGTCTGATAGACGTTAAATGCAGTTTAGTATTAGACTAGGTTATTTTTATAATGTGATTGTGAGCTATATTATATCATGTAATGTGTTTGTTTCTATATGCTACTCCACCCTATCAGGTAGTGAATCTGAAACACTAGGAATTTTGAGCCCCGAGGGCATGTTTTCCCCAACATCCTGATGGGAGGATGGATGGATGACTACCCATTTTCACCACTCTCATCGCTTAGTAACTACTTGTGATAGTATTCATGATCGATAGTTTTCCCAATATATGTGTCTATATGGATATAATAGATTCTGGTTACTTCACACACATGTACTCTGGATAGAGTTTTATAAGGACTACTATAGGTAAAATGCATATAGTATGTGATTAAAGAAGGATCCTTACTTGGTGCATGAGTTGTGATGACTTATGGTATAATACTCGACATATGATACATGTTATGAGAGGTATGGTGGTTTCAAGAAACTACCCAATTACTTTTGGTTATGTGGACATGGTGTTGTGTTGCACGTGGTTCATGTTGTGGTGCTTCTCCTAGGTGTCTATAGGCAATCATTTTGGAGAGAGATGCTAAGAAATTGTGATGTTGGGGAAGAGAAAAAAACCAAAGGGTATGTAGTATGAGGAACCCTAGATATTATTTTTTATACTATCTTCTCTTATTTGTTACAATTGTTGAGATTAGCCATGGAGATGTTAAGAACATAGTATTACTGTTTAAGAGACGAGTTATTTTCATATATTGTTCACTCTAATTTAGCATTCCTTCATTAATTTTTCTTGAGATTCTATAGGGAAGATTATGTGAAGTATAATGTTATACTCAACCTATGTATATATAATCTGTTTTTAGGTCTATTGGAGTCAGTTGCAGGTCATGATAGTTACTATTATCTTGTGGGATACAGGAGCTGTTTAGGATTTTTGGTCACTATTTTCATTACTTTTTTTGGTACTTGTAGTTTCTTTCTAGTTGCAGTAGTTCTTGTAAGAAATTATGTTTTTGTGCATGATTTTTCATCTATATTATAGTCTGAGTAGGAGTTGGTTGGTATCTATCTTAGATCCCTCTTCCACATGAGTTTCTCTTAGAGGTTAATGCCTCCCTTATGCATGTTTATTATACCCTCAGTGATAGTAACCAACCGGGCCCTACTAGAGGTGGGAATCAGGGGTCACTATCCCTCTACTCTCATTTCTAGCCTAAAATGGGTATAAATTGTGGGTATGGGGTAATGATAGATGGGA
The DNA here is from genome assembly GCA_963277665.1 of Viscum album. NCBI lineage: Eukaryota > Viridiplantae > Streptophyta > Magnoliopsida > Santalales > Viscaceae > Viscum > Viscum album. The sequence goes on from OY728125.1 coordinate 2,011,566,200, forward strand.
ATTACTGGTAGGTTAATGGATAGTATGGATTTTAGAGTTAGAAATAAGTGAAGTTTCATGGGTTGGTAGGGTAATGGTGTCATCTAAGATATCAGGTTTTTTAAATTTGGGAGACTGACTGAGACCTGAGTATTTAGGACACCCTATGATCCGATACACTAAAAATTAATCTTACGGTTGCTACTAAAATAATTGATGTTAGTTGGAAGGTACATACCAAGTAAAGGATCATGCATCATTTTTCTTTATGTTTTTTTTTTGAATGGGTTGACCAAATTATAGGTTGAACTAATGAATAAAATAAAATGATTAATTAATGTTAATGGATTCCATATTATAGGTTTATGAGGTCTAACTATTTATTCTTTTATAGGTATAGCTCCAGGTAAATTTTCATATTAGGTTCATAAAGAATATTTTTAGTAGGTTGTGCAAGAAGATCACCATAGAGTAGAGTTCAATGATGACAAAACATAGAGGAGGACACACTAAGAGTTTCAGGGATATAGTTTCTAGATTTAAGTGGGCTATGTTTCAGATATAGCCATAGAAGACTAGTTGGAGGTGGTCAATAAGGACTTTAGTTCAATCTATTCATGGAAGGAGAACTAGGTATCATTGGATTTAGGTATTCTACATGGGAAAGTGATACATTGGTTGTTATTGTTCCTCGGAGATCACGAGGAGTCAAGAGTCTCATGGGAGGAATTTTGAGACTAGTTTAGAGATGAGTTTATTTATTCAACCATGAAGGAGGCTAGACACTAAGAGCCTCTTATATTTTTGGTAGGAGAGTTCTAGTGTGAGAGAGTTTGTAATAAACTTCAAGAACCTTTTGTGATATGCTTCAGACCTATTTCCAAATGAGGAGGCTAGTGAGAGGAATTTTAAGGAGTCCTTTTATCCAAAGATCCGGTGCCATTTTACCCCATCTATTTTGAAGATCTATCTTAAGGTGATGGAATAATGAGAGTTCATTTAGGAGACGTTGGTAGAACTGGATCATCATGAGAGGGGTGTTGTCTGGATTCCTCATGAAGTAGAGCTATGGTACAAAGTTCCCAGTTTCCAGGATAGTAGAACTTCTGAAAAACATGGGCTAGGTTATATCCCTTCATGTCTCATTTTTCCATAGGAAGTGACATTCAAACCAATTATAAGGGGTTAGATTCATGATTTTCTTTTGTAGGTCGATATCATTAAGGGTTGGAGTGCCTGACCTTTATGAGAAGTAAACATACGTCAGTTTTTCATATTCATGTTCCTCCATTGTGGAATTTCATGTAGAGGAATCAGAAGTAGGTTTCTCCAATTTGAGATCAATAGAGAGTATATGGGGTAGGTAGAAGAAATCCTTGAGTTTTTTTCACATAATTAGATAGTAGAGCACATCCATAGAGGTGGTTTTAATCATGGTTATAGAGGCCATGGAGTAGGTCTTGGTCATCTTCATGCTCTAGGATATCCAACACCAGGCGATCCAGACATTGTTTGAAGTACCGTTTTCTTGTTTTCTACTTCAGTACATGCTTTGTTTGATCTAGGAGTGACACACACCTTCATATCACCTGACCATATCAATTCTTTGGGACTTGAGGTAGAGAGAATTCCAATCCACATGGGGATGACTACACTAGTTAGAGGTCAGGTTGACTTGTTTGAATTATGTATAAAATGTGAACTAGTGCCTGGGAAGCACGGCTCTTATGGATATTTACTATGTTTATGGATACAACAATATGACTTCATTATCATCATGGAATGGTTGTATTTATTGAAGGATATAATGTATTTCTTCAGGTGGTAGGTGGTGTTCTTCAATGCCAACAGAGAGACAATGATGTTTTCTATATGGGGAGAACCTCAGATTTGTTATAGGCATGTTCCATCCATTTTGTCCTTAATGGATGATCTGATGATGAGTTTTTTAGAGGTTTTATATTTGGCATTTACTAGGGTCATAGAAGAGTACCCTTATGTCTTTTCAGATGAGGTTGTAACATTACCCCCTCGACGAGAGATCATGTTCGGGATCAATATACTGTCAAGATTGTCTCTCATCTTGATGATGTTGTATAGTATAGTACCTTATGAGTTTCAATAGAAACAAATATAGCTTGATGGTTGGCTGAAGTGTTTTTTTTTCAACTGAGTGTGTCACCATGGGTTGCACGCATAATTTCATAAAGAATGATGATTGAATTTCGTGGTTGTAAATCGATTATCATCGCTTGAACCAAGTGATAGTGAAGAAATACTATCCTCTTCTATGGATTAATGATTTATTTGATCAACTGAAGGGTGAATGTTATTTCTCAAAGACCTATTTTCAGTTAGGATATCATGAAATGTGTGTAAAAATGAAGATATCATTAATACCACTTTCTTGTTGTCATTATGGGAATTACAAGTTTGTCGTGCTGTTGTTCAGGGTGACATATGATGTAGTGGTTTTCATAGAATTACTAAATGATGTGTTCCATGAGTTCCTGTATAATTTCGTGGTCATTTTCATTGACAACAACTTTATGTACTATATGTCACATAAATAGCATAAAGAGAATCTTCATATTGTCTTGGGAGTTCTTTTTTGTGAAAATATATTTTGAAAGTATCCAAAGCGTGAGTTTTGGGCACAATAAGTCTATTTAATAAGGCATGTTGTACCCTAGTACGGATTATATATGGATCTATTGAAGGTAGAAGCAGTTGTGTCTTAGGAATCCCCCAAGACTGTAGAAGAGGTGAAAATTTTTCTTGGTCTTGCAGGCTATTACAAAAGGCTCATAGCTGATTTTCTCAGGTTTTGAATACTATGAAAACACTGAAAAAATGATCATGTGTAATTGTGGAATGATCAATGTTAGACATCTTTTGTGTATCTGAAGTAGATGATGGTTAGTTCTCCAATTCTTTTCTTTGCTATTGAAGGAGTTTATTTTGAGGGTTTCTATGATGCTTCACGTCTTGTGTTGTGCTATTTTTTGATGTAGTAGAGATAAATCTTTTCATATGGGTATCAGTAGTTACGTCATGATGAACATAGATATGCCTCCCAAGATCTCAATTTGGAAATAGTGGTGTTTTCCCAAAAAATTTTGGATAAATTTACTCGTAGGTGAGCATTTCATGGTCTTCATCTATCATAAAAACGTAAGGTGTGTTTTCTCCAAATGTGAAAAGAACTTCTGTGAGCATCGATGGATGAAGTTCTTACAATATTACTACTTTGAGATTTTTAATACACCTAGAAATGGAATTTTTTTAGCTGATTCATTGATCCAGAAGTCCCACAGTGATGTAGTCTAGGAATCAGGCGATTTATGAAGAGTGATTGAAGAATTTTCATAATTACATCTAGATATGGGAGACGTCAGGGGTAGTGGTTGTATTTTTTTATGTTGAAGTCATCTCTGGTGCTATAGGTGGAATATTCCTAGTTGGGGGATCATTATGTGTAGGTATTGAGAGACCGAGTTGATTGTGGTGAGGCCCCTAAAGGTTAGTCTAAAGATGAAAAACACTGGGTATTGTTCCAAGGAAGGCATTTCATTCCCTTCGAAATGCATGAGATGGTTCTCATAGAGTTCTATAACTCACCCATATCGGTGCATCCTGTAATGATAATGATGTACCAAGAATTGAGAGGTTTGTTTTGGGGGAATGGGTTGAAGGATTCAATCGCAGAGATTGTTTCTCAATGTTTGGTCTTTCATAAGGTGATGTCTGACCACTGTAATAACAATGGTTTTCTCTATCCATTAGTTATTCATAAGTGGAAGTGGTAGGACATCTTGATGTACTTTTTTACTAGTTTACCTTCATCTAAACGAGGCTATGACACTATATGGGTGATAATGGATCATTTGAGGAAATCAGCTCAATTTATATCCATCATGGAGTTCAGCTCGGTGAAGGTTCTAGTCGAGGCATTATCTGGAGGAGGAGGTAGGACTCCATGGATTCCTATGGAAGATCAATTATAATCGATATCCTTGTTTTACCTTCATAGTATGGATTGTTAATCAAAATTATTTTGGTTCTCAGATATAGCCTAGATATACCTTTCACTTACAGACAAACGGTCAGATAGAGAGGACCATCCAAACTCTTGAAGACATGTTGTGCTCTTGTGTCCTAGATTTTGGAAGATTATGGATGACATAATTTCCCTTGGTATAGTTTTCATACAACAATAGTTTTCACTCCAACATCAATATAGCACCGTTTGATGAATTGCATGTCTAACCTTTATATTCTTTATTTTTCTGGACTAGGTTCAGAGAGTTAGTAATTATCAGACCATAACTGGTACAAAATATGACAGATATGGTTTAGGTTATTCATTAGAGGATGAAAGAAGAACATGATCATTATAAATTATATAATGATTATTGGAAGAGACATTTGGAGTTTGATGTTAAGGATCATGTGTTCTTGAAGGTGTGTCCCCATCATGATCAGTGAAGGATTTTTTGTGGGAGTAATATTTATCCACGGTTTATTGGGCCTTATGAGGTGTCATCTCATGTCGGAGCTATGGAATATTGAATAGTGCTTCCTCTACAGATGATTTGGATACAATATTTTTATCACATGTTTCATATCTATTTTTATCTTCAAGACAACTCTCACATCATCGATTGGGGTGATATCGATATTGAGGATGATGTGACCTTCAAGGAGTAGCCTGTAGAGATCTAGGACCGCAAGGTGAAGGTTTTGTGTGGGTGTGATATCCCCTTGGTTCGTGTATTATGATAGAAAATTTGTGTCGAGGAGAGTACCTAGGAACATGACTCATAGATACACACTCAGTACCCAAATCTATTTTATGTTAATCAATTCTCTTGTTTCATTGTTTATTTTATGGTTCTAGACTTTTCAGTTTGTGAGATGGATTTATATTGTTTATTATGGTGTTTTTCATTCTTTTGAGATGTACCTTCCTTGGTAGAGTGTTTAGGAGCTACTTGTGGTTGTTTCATGGTTTTTTCTTGTCCCTTTAGTGAGGTGGTGAGCTTCTATGGTGACAAGAACCATGAGAGGTATCTCGTGAGGTGGTTGTTCAGATGACCATGTTATTTTTCCTCTCCAGGATGGTTTTGGATTCTCGAGGATGATATTTTTTGATTGGTATCTGATATAAGGGCCTGGATCTTTGTGGATCAACCCTTTTCATGTTCCTGAGGCTTGTAGAGCTCAGTGAAGTCTCAGAGGATGTCCGGAGGGACTCTTGTGTTAAGAACTAGAAGTAGGGAATGTTCACTATGTGATATTATGTTTCACACAGTGTAAAATAATTTCACTATGTGAATTTGGGATTTATGTTATGTAATATATCAGGGTTTTAGAAAAAGAATATATGAAAGGTGATAGTTTTTTTAGAAGAAACCGACCTCGAGGAATTACACGACAATAAAGGGGATTACAATTCTTGCAATCCCCTAATGCTGTAATGTTTTAAAACATTCTTAATGTTTGGGTTTTCAAACCCTATAATTTCTAACTAACTTCCTCTCATTCCAGGAAACCCAAAAGTCCCCTCTTCGACATTTTTAGGATTAATTTGACATTAATCTATATTGATCGTCCATATTCAATCTGTGGTTACTCGGCTTGATAGAAGTTTTGTTTTTCCTCCACAATCTAATGGTTTCTCTTAGTTTTTTATCTTGTTTCCTCCCTTATCTTCATAGTATGATATGTTTGTTGATTACCCGTGGTTCTAATGGGGTTCTCTCAGTTTTTTTGTTGCAATGTTACTCCAATTCCCTCAGTTAGATACAGTTCTTGTGGGAGAGGTGATCCGAGATTCATTGCATGGTCAGTTCACATGCGAATAATGGCATCAAACATCTGAGAAAAGATATTATTATTATTATTATTTTAGTTATGTGAAATTATAGAGCTAGTATGGTTTAGACCCTTGGATCAAAATGTAATTTATCTGATTTAATACATGAACCAAATTATTGAATTAGCGTCGATCACATAACGATGTTGTGGCTTTACACAATAATAATGATTCACCTCTGTATTTTCTATATAATGTGATATCTATGCCTTTATCAGTTTATCATGTGTTTCTTTATGGAAACTGGTAAATAAAGTTAAGATATAACTAATTGATAATTAATTTTCTAAAATATAAAGAGGCATATTGAATAAATCTAATTGTTGTTATAAGTTGATGTTAATCAAACTGATGAAAGTATGAATGTTTAATTGAATTGGTTATTGAACCTGAATCATGTTGATGACTGTTGATAAAGGAATTTAATTAAATGTAAAATTAATTTTTTAATTAATTTGTGATAGCTTGGAATATCTTGTTTCTTAGTTTTTCTGTAGTTGTAACCTGTGAAAAATGAATCAATTAATTCCTGATTGAATAAGAACTGTTTGTATTATAATGATAATTCCTTTATAGGTAATGAGTTTCCCAAATTCTTATAAAGTCCAAGTGACTTGTGTTTTGGAGCAGTGAGAGCTCCTTTTGTGTAAAATATGAATGTATTGATTTAGGTCCGTGAGACATGTTGCTATGTTTCTTTCTTGTCATTTGTGATATGGACGAGAATAGAAAGATATTGTGGTTTTTGGGGGTAGGGAGGACCAAATGTGATGTAAGCCTAGGATGACTGAGCCTGGAATTTTATTTTAGCATGAGGGTTAGGGAGGCCCAATTTTTGTTGTAGAAGTTGATTCCTAGAGTTGAGAGATTCATCAATTTATACATGGGTATTGGGGAGGACACCAGATATGAAAAAATAGGTTGAATCTAGGCTTACTCATTATTATGAAACATGGATTCTTATTTTAATCTACTATTTTTTAGTCCAGGTGTTTGTTTATCTTTTTTCTTTTCACCATTTCATATATAATAAATATGTTCTTGGTTGCTCTCTTTCCATAGGAGTCAAAGATGTGCAAGGTATTCCAGGTTCTTTCCATGTTTAGGTCTTCATGGTTAGACGAGTTTAATCTCCTACTATAGGTGAACAAGACTCGATGAGTAGTTCATCTACTCACCGTCTTGAGCCCCATATGTCTGGGGAGTTAGAAATTTTTATTAGAGGACATTGTGACCAAGAAATTAATGTTTTTAATTAAATGAATAAATTTTCTATCCCATGGGGACACAGCTTGTTGGGATACAATGCCAAGGATGAAATTCTGAGAAGTAGTGGACTTAGTTTTTTTATGCCTGAAGGTCACAAATCATTGATGAAATGGTAATGTGATGTACTATGGAAATAAGAAATTGCAAATTAATTGTTAAATAATTAACTAAATTAATGTGAAATAGATAAAAAATGATAAAGTTATTAAATGTATCTCTTTAAATGGTTGTGTTATAGGATTTCTATTCCTAGCAGTGGTAGTCAGGAGTCTGAGAGATGGTAGATGTAGTTGATTCTGAGACTCGGTTATACCAAAAGTGTGGTTGTGAGCTGTATTATATCCTATACCTTTTATGTTTCTATATGATAACCCACCATGTCGGTTAGGTAAACTGACACCATCAGGATCTTGAACCCTCGGGGGATTCCCCATCATCTCGGTGGGAGGATAGAAGGATTCCTACCCCATTTGGCCCCACTATCTTCTATTGGTAGTTAATTGTGAGGGTATGTAAGATGGATATTTTTCTCAATTTATGTGTGTAGATGGTAGTCTTATGGTTATTTCACACATATGTATACAAGATTTAGTTTTCAGAGGACTACTATAGGTATAACATGTATAGGCTATGATGACTTGAGGATCCTTAATATGTGTATGGTTTGTGATGGCTTGAGGTATAATTCCTGATGCATGAAACATATTATGAGAGATTTGGTGGGTCATAAAAACTATCTGGACACTTTTGGATTTGTGGGAATGGTGATGTATTAAACGAGGTGCATGTTATGGTGCTTTGGACCGGTGTCCATGGGATTTTCTTTTTTGAGACAGATACTAAGGATGTGCGACATTGGGGAAGAGTGGTAGAATAGTCGGGAAGTAGTATCAGGGTACACTTGATATTATTTTTTATATTATATACACTTGTATGGAATGCATGGTGAGTGCATCCATGGTGAGTATGGGAATACAATATACTTATTCAGGTGACGAGTTAGTTTTACTTGTTGTTCACTGTACTTTATCATGCTTTATTTATAATTACATGAGAGGCTCTAGGAGGGATCCTACTGAGTATACTGTTATAATCACCCTACATATATATAAACAGCTTTTCAGGTTAGTTAGAGAAGGTTGAAGATGAGTCTGTTTACTATTATCTTGGGGGTTGCAAGAGAATTTTGGGAATCATGGTCTCTACCGACTTTACTTTATTTTGAAACATAGAGTATTCTTTTCAGTTTAACTAGTTCTTTCAGAAAATTATATTTGTATACATGGGTTTTCTTCTATATCGTAGTCTGAGAAGGAATTTTTTTTGTGTTTTTATTATCTGTCTATTCCAAAAAAATCACTTAGAGGGTAATTCCTTTTATCTACATGTTTATTATACCCTCAGTGGGAGTCTCCAACTCAGGGCCTACTAGAGGCAGGACATGGGGTCACTATCCCTCTCCTCCCATTTTCAACCTAGGTGGGGTACAATTTGTGGAGAGGGGGTCACAAAAAAATCTTATAGATGAAAATGTTACATGTGTGTGGTTCAATATGGGTGGACATAATGCCAAAGATTGTTTAATAATCATTCAATCCCAAATGAAGACTATATTTGAAAAATACTTTGGTAAAAAGACTAAAGAATATAATTAATCTCTACAAAAATATGAAGTGAAATGTAACATGGTACCCAAATCCAAATTTGGTATGATGAAAAAATGGGGAATCATAAATTATAGAGTAACATGGTTGAAAGAATCCTATCAACCTTGTTGACCACATTGAATAATAGGAAGAGGAACCGTATTCCCTTAGCATATGAGTATCATATGTTCACATAAAATTTATTTAATTTATGGGGAATCATGGTATTAGGGGAGGATGGTTACATGAGATAAACTGGATACTACTAATTGTTAATGTTTTTGAATAATTCCTTATATTGAAATTATCTATCAATTGTTATTAAAATAAAAATATGAGGAAAAATCATCAATGATGAATTTCAAGAATGTGATGTCAACATTAGAAAATAAGAAGATAAAGACCCCCTCATGGATTTATCTCACAAGTGTTAATTATAAAAGGAATACATTGAACTGATCTTCCTTGGTGAAGATTTGGATGTTTTCAAAATATAGATAGCTAGATAAATATTTCCATTTTGGTGTATTCTTATCACATAAAACCTCAAAAATATTCATTGAATAAGTTAATAATTATAACGATCATGAGGAGTGTCACCTTGAGAGGACGAACATGAATAATTACAAAGATGTTTCAAGAATTTTTTTCTCATAAAATTTGATTATTCTAAATGTTGATTTTAGATAAATTAATTAAATAGGTTTGTGATTATTTTCCTCTCATACTTGATAATAAAAAAGTGATTTTACATTGGGGGTGGAGTGAAATTAAATTTTTATCTATATAATTAAAATGGAATATTGAAGAAGTTCCAAGGATATTATATCCGAACATTTTTAATTTAATTTTTGTAGCCTCTGTGTTGAAGTGACTATTGGAATTTTAGGTTTATATTCATAATTTTTTTATTTCAGTTTATATATGTCAAATGTCTTAGCCTAATTCAAATTTAATAGTCCTTGAATAATATTTGGTGAGTTTAATTATTTCATTTGGTATTATTTCAATTTTCAGGGGATATTTTAGTTATATAAATCCAACCCTCTGGTTTGTTACATAAATAATAGATCAATAGACATAGAGTGGAAGGGTTAATGAAAAATTGTTAGTATGAATTGAAACATATTCCCAAGTACGTTGTATTTATTATTGATAATGGGGAGATAATGAAAAATAAAAATATTTTTGAGAAAGGGTGAGATATTGAAATTAAATGTAGTTTGGAGAGAAGTATAAGATTTAATGTTACATATTAACATATCCTTTGTTGAGGTTTTTGAAATAAATAAAAATAGGGAGACTATTGAGATCACCTTGTGTGAGTTGAATCTTTTTTAAAAAATTTCAAAGAAATGTTATTTCATTGGAGAAAATATGATAAATATGAAATAATGAAGAAGTGTCTTGAAATTTTGTTGAGTTATCTATGTTTTTTGAAGAAGAGAAGATGTAAATAAGAAATGTTTTAACATTTTATAACAACTTCAATATTCGGAGGCATATATTTGGTGATTATTTTAAATACTGGAAAAAGTTTTTTACTTGTATGTACATGATTTATTGAAGGGGAAAGTGATTTGATGATGGTTAATAAATAATATAAGGATATTTTGAAGTTATTTAGTGAGTAATTTATAATATTCTTAGAATGATTCAAACTAATTTTATATTATGAGAAGTGTTCATCAGGATGCTATATTGAAGGAAGTAGAAAAATTATATCCATACCGTAAAATATAGTTTACACCATAAAAGTTTGTATAAGAATATTTTCTATACTGTGGAGCATAGAATACAATGAAATGGTATTTTAAAAAAGGTGTATTATACCCTGAAAAGGAGGAACACACCACTAATAAGGCTAGGTTGATTTTTACTAGCTTTCGATAATTTTGGACCTCTAGGATGTGGATAGTTAATTTAAATACAAGGATAAGAGAAATAATTATCATTTCCCCATTGATAAGATAATCACATTGAATGTATTCTTGAATGAATAAGTATTGTGTTGTGGAATAGATACCATTCCATAAAGAAGAAATGATGAATTTTGGTAACCTTGATTCTGTATAGGTCTCTATGTTATTATGATATTATTATAACAAAACCCGAAGAAAAAGAGGCAGATTATGTAAAAAACATATAAAATGATATAATGTTCATTTTTTTAAAATTTCGAGGTCTTCAAAAAATTGTTATATATATGAAGGAAGTGTGTTTCCACACTATTGTGTGTTCCAAAAGTTATAAAATAACTATTTTAAACTACTATTAAACACTATCACAAAGGAACCCTAGCCATTAATTATTAATTCTTGGTGTATTTGAAGAATCTCTATGAATTGTATCCATATTTTTTTTTCTAAATCAAATTAACATCCATTTAAAATTGAATGACCATCATATCTTAGAAAAAATATCTAAAGGATATGTTTGAAGAAGTATTTGAAGGAAGTTGATGGTTTGAATATGAATTTTGAAATGAAATTAAACTTAAAGGAATTATAGGTATGTTATGAAATATTTATAACTTTATAAAATATTGGATAGAAATTTTTTATGATAGAAAGTGAACGGAGGTCAAAATCATTGTCATATAAGGAATTTCTATCTTCCAAGAGAATAGGATCTGATAACAGATTATATTAGAGAAATTTGTTGTCATTGAAAAATATGAAGAAGAATAAATTTATCATTTTATGTACATTGAAGTAAAATATTTAATAAGGAAGAGATCCAGTAAAAAAATTTGTTCACTAAAGTAGAAAAAGTAAAAGAAGAAGTTAAATTGATATGAATTTTCCATGCATTCCAGTATTGCATAGAAAAAACATGTCTCTTGATACCAATATAGGATAAGAAGAAGAACAAAGATCAAAATCTGGTTCTTCTTCAAGTGAATTTAGGATGAAATTGGTTATGTGCATTTCTAATTTCAAAAAAAAATTATAAAGACAATTCTAGTTACTATGCATGTGTATGAAGAAAAAAAAAGATGAAAAAATCTAAAATAATATATAATTATTCATTAGTATTAGAAACTATTTTTTAACATGTTTATATAATTAAAAGGGGATATGAACCTCGTAGCATGATGTAATAAATCATAATAAAGAAATATGAAAACACAAATCTGAAGGTTATTTTTTGATCTTTTTATCTCATAAGAGTAATCCAATTTGTTGTTTCATCAAGGAGTAATCCATCTCAAACTAAAGACTAACAATCTAACCTTGAGTGGTGAGTATTGAAAATGTTTATGTTCATTGTGTGCATGTGTTTGGTTGTATTGAAATAAATAAATAAGAAAATATAGAAAAATAGTTATTTTTTACATTAATATGTGAAATAGGTAGAATGAAAATGGATAAAAGTCAAGTATCTAAATTTTTCTAAATACTTTCCATCATTTATTCACCACCCCTCTTAGCATGGTTAAATTAAAATCAGTCCCATCAACCTTAATTTAAAGACATATTTTCTAGATTCTTATTGTTCAAGAGGAGTTTTAGATAAAAAAAGGATAATAGATTTACATTTTGGTGGATCGAAGGATAAATCTAATCGAGGGAATAAAATCCAACATCTCACATATCATTATTTTGAGAAGAAGCATCCTATAAATTTTCTCATTGAAACAAGGATATGTTTGAAGTGTATAAATAAGGTGAATATATATAATTAACTTTAAATGGATATTAAGAAATTAACACAATGTAAATTTATTTAAGATAATATTAAGGTCATTATCATTCTTAACATGAAATAAAAATCATTAAGAATATTATGATATATTTTAGAATTATTTTTATGAACCATCTATGCAATTAGTGGGTACAAATATGACTAAACAAATTATGAAGAAAATTTATAATTTTATTAATAAATACAAAATTACTAATTAATTCTTAGTACATAATCAATCAATTTTTAATGAAGTCATTTTATGCTTTAAAAAGGGGTTTTCATCAAAATTGAATTTTATTTCCTTTTATGAATGGAATAAAAAATAATTTCAAACAATTTTAAAAAATTTATTTTATAAAATTAAAATAAATTTTAAAATAATCATATTCAATTTATCTTAGGGTAAATTTCTCAATATTTTCTTAACGAACTCATTTTGAGTGAATTTTGAAGAATACCAATTTTTCAAATACTCTTATTTATTTAAATTAAATAATGTAATTTAAAATTCCAATTATATTCTTGATTATGTCTTAAAGTGATTTATTATGAATTTTATTTATAATAATATAATTATTTCAATTTAAATATTCAATATTCATGATTTTGATATAAGTTAATTATTATTCTTAAAAAATTATTTTCTTGAAGTTTCTTTTTTATTTATTTTTATGAATTAATATAAAATCAATTTATGCAACTTATAGATACATAATATTTATAAATGGAAACCATAATTCAAATCAAGAGGTTAAAATTTGGTAAATATGTACCTTTTATTAATGTTTATTATGAATAGTAACCTTCGTAAATATTTGTCACCTCAGTAATGGAAAAATTGGTAAAACAATGTCAATGATGTTAGGTAAAATCTCAAAATAAACCTAAAACTACCAATAATTTTATATGGGATAAATCTGGTCATATTCATCCACAATTTTAATATATGAAATTTTGGTTCTAGTTTCCCTTGATAATGGAATTTTGATTATTTTTTAAAGAAAATTATAAAATGTGACTCTCTTGACATTAATATCTGTAATTTATTTACATAAGGGTAAAAGTAGAATTTTTTCATAAAAAATATCTATAGGAAATATGAATTATAATTTTTATCATGAAAATAATGTTTTAATTTTTTGTGAAAAAATTATTACCTTATATGCTTACACAATACCAACATAGTATTTATTCAATTAATAGAAAAATAAAATAAATGATTTAAAAGAATTAAAAGTATTATAGTTTTGATTAATTATTGAGTTCCATTAAATTTTTAGACAAATATGAAATCATAGGTTTGAATAAAATAGTTATATTACAATTCCACTATTTTATTGGTGTTCTAATGTCAAATTGAATGAATAGTCTTTAAAATGAAATTAATAATATTGTATGAAAAAAATATTCTATTAAATTATTGACTCATACTAAAATTATTTAAAAAGGTAAATTTGGATATAAATTTTTTTAAAATTTCATACCTTGTCCATTTTTATCAACATTTTACCTTATAAGTAAAATTATATCCCATTAAGTGTGGAATAGTTGTTAACACAGTTAATAATAAAAACGGTTAACTAAGGGGTTAAACCAAATGATAAGTTTTAAAACACAATATAAACTTATTAAAACTTAAATTTTTGATAAATATATACCACATAATACTTCATCTAATAATATCTTAACATTATAATCATTTCAAAACAGAATGAATTTATTATATTTTAATATTTTATAGATTTTAATGAGTTCCCCTCACTAAAATTAAAAAGGGAACCCATTATTTATCTTATTTAAACTACCTGGATCCTTCTATCCTGAAAAAAACCAAAATCATATCTCTTAAACTTACATAAACTTAATTGGGGGGGGGGGGTTATTCTTAAAATACCATTTCAAAAGTTTTTAAGAATGGATATAAAGGAGGTATATCAAAGAATAGGTAATTGTCTTACAAGAAATCTTTCAATTTTATTATTCTTAAATTTACTATAAATATTTGATTTTATAAATAAAATAATAAGTTTTAAATCTTAAATATATTTAAATTGTTTGTGATTATGAATCCACCAGTATTTATCTTGTTTTCTATCTAATGGGAACTGAATTCATCACTCATGGATATGTATGACTTACCATCTCCGTACATGGATATAATTGATTTTTCATCACCATATCTAGTGTTTTTTTGCGATGTGTTGAAAGGTTGTATATGATATTTATGTAATAATTTTTCTTTTGTAGTTATAATATTATATCTACCATTTTACCTTCTAATCCGTTGGAAAATGTTAACATTGCTCAGGCATATGTGTGGACTACCACCTCCACAAAGTGAGGATAATTATTTTAAATTTAAAATTTACATAGATGGTAATAATGTAATATTTACTGATTATATGTGATTTATAAATGATAACATAATGATTTAAATTTTTTTATTTATTAATTTTTTTGTTTAATCTCCATCAATTGAAAATTGAAAACAATGTTTATGCTTACACATGACCTACCATATCTATGAACAATGTAATTCATTTTTCTACATCATAATTTTATGGATGATTATATATATATATATAATATATATTTATACATTATATTTACATCATGATTAAGAAAAATTAGATGATTTAACCATAATAAAACTAAAAGTACCAGAACTATCAAACCAAAATTCTTATAAAAATGAAATAGTTAACACTAGGAAATGATGATTTTAATATAAATTTATTAATAATTTGGTATTGTAATAATATATGTGGATAATATATTATATTTAATTTATTTATATTTCTCTATTATTTAATTATAATTATTTTGAAAATTTATATATGTTTATAATGTGAGCTCATAGCAAGAAAAAATCAATGTACGGGGTTTCCATGTCCCACTTTTATTACTATGAGGCACATTACATATTAACCATTTTTTTTGTTTTTGTGGTTTATATTCTTCATTTGAATGTATTTCCTTATTATTTTCATTAAAATAAATTATATTTTTAAATACATTTATTTTTATATCTTTCATGAGGATTTAATTCAGGGAATATAAATGTTTTAAGTGTTTATCATCTCAAATTGTCTTCTTAAGGACATATGTATTGTTATGAACCTATATTCTATTTTAATGTTTATATAAAGGCCATATATTATGTTATATATTTAATAGAAATTTATTCATGATATTAATATGTTTTATTTTATGATATTCGTTCATGGGGTTTACGAGTCAAAAGTTACTAAAGTGGTTTGGGCTTTATATCACAATCTCATTGTTTATTAGAATGGTTTATATTCATGTTTTTATGATGAAATTCTATGTATTATATATCATAAATAACATGAAAATTTTTCTACTCTATTTATTTATATATATTACATGTTTCCTTTCACTCTTATACTTTTAAGAGCTTATGACATGGAATGAATATTTTTATAGAAAATATACATTATTTCTCTTTTCAGTAAAAAATAATTTTTCTTCTATGCCCAAGTTTTCTAAAAATGCTTTCATGAATTTTTTCACTATTATTCAAGGAATTTTTAAATTCATTTTAACCCATGATTTAATTTATTTAGAAAATGGTTTAAAATCATTCTCTTTATTATCTTTCCAACAATTTACATTTTCATTTTTTTTTCAAAAAACGCTAAAGGAACATTTTTAATGTATATGAAATGAAAATATTTATCCACCATCTTAACCAATAAATAAATATAATATTATTTCTAAAGTTCATAGGTTATTTGCAACGAATTTTTTCATAATATTATGCGATTTTTTTTATTTTAAGGAAGTGATTTCACTGTGAATATTATATTTTCCTCATGAAATAATCCAAGTGACCATTTAATGAAATTTTCATCTAAGATGAAACCCTTTTATGTTACTTATGTGTTACTGGGTGTAACATCCCAGTTCCGGAGGCCACCCAGAGGTGCCCCGTACCCGATTGGTCACAGGGCCTCAAGCGCATTTCCATGAACTCAAGAGGTTATTGACTAGATTCGAGGGACTTGGGTGTGATAGTGTGAAAACAAATCCCTCATTGGCAGAGTAATACACTGAAAGTAAAACGATACTCAAAATTAGAACCAGTAGTAATATCACCATAGCAAAGTAAATAGTGGAAGACTGAAGAGATAAATAACTAGAGTGAATATATATAAATGATGCATGATACATATATCTAGGAAAACAATTAGACAAGTCACAATGCTGGAATAAAAAAATAACCAAAGTACAATAAAAACAAGTAACAAATCCTCAGCATCGCAATCCTCAGCTTGGTAATTGCTCCCCAGCTCCAAGCAGTCATGTACCTGAAGTATAAGGGTTCTTTCCCTTATCTATACCTGCAACAATATAATCTGTTTGGGCCCAAAATCATGACCCAAACAGGGTGTGAGACTGAATCCCAGTAGGCAACCACCCAAAGATATGTGACTAACAGTCAGTGAATATATATGGAAGGATATAATCAAAATAAGTAGTAAACAAGGAAGTACTCAAAAGTAAACAATCCTACAGTTCAAAAAATTATATTCCACTTATCAAGTAAGCATAAAATCAAGCAGGAACCCCTATAAGAAGTACACTCATCCTAACCCCTCATGTTCAACCAAAACAACACAAGCAACCCTCTGGGAATTTTACACAGTCTAACCTCTCTGGTTCAGCTTATGTATAGAATCTCTGAGGAATCGCTCGCCATCAATTCCCCCTATAGTCTTGTATCGTTAAATAAAAGGCATTATGGGGTAGAACATAAGTCACATTCCCCATGTGTCCCGCTTTGAGGAACTAAAGACACTCTTAAGAAGCACTTATGTCAATTCCCCCTCTGATATCACTTTGTAAAAGTAGAAACAGACACTCTGGAGAAGCCCTTACCTCCATTCTCCATATTATCTACTACACTAGGTTCTCACGAAGTTGTTTAAGTCAAACGAGAATATCAACACAATACATCCAAAGTAATCCTCAAGAACTATATGGCCAGAAATCTACAACACAACAACATGTCAAGTAAACAACACTCCATCCTACAGTACTAGGTATGGTAAAAAACAAGGCATCCTAACATGTTAAGCAGGACCAAACGGTCATAAACAAACATGCATGAGAAAAAACTTCCCAAGCATATCAATTTACCTTATTCACATTTTATTAACCTCTATTTCAGCATAAAATCATATCGGGAAACTAACAGGGCTAACACAGTAAACAAGCAATATACCATTCAAATGTATTTGGATATTTTTCACATATAAATCAATGAATTTCTATATAAAGGTAAAAATCACCTACCTCAGGGTTTTAGGATAGTTATATATGAATCTAAAGCCTTGAATCTCCCAAGAACATCGTAGATCTAAAAAATTCTAAAAAACCCAACTAAAGATAACATGAGAAAGAGGAGGAACCAGGAAATGAAGCTCTAGGATAAGGAATATCTTACCGAGGCGATCCCAATGCAATAGACGATGGTCGAATAAGAGAATGGATGCTCGATCGGGGGATCAGAGAAGTTTTGTGGTTGTACAGTCTCTCTCGGTCAAACCAGACCTAGAAGGAGATGGTTCTTTCTCTCAGACGCAACCTTGGTACTTTTAATGAAAAAAATAAAGTACACACTGTGTACTTTAGAGGTTCACGATGTGTAATTTCCTTCCCCCACCCCCGAATTAGGTGGTCCCTAGGTCACCACACATGACCTTGTGCATGGCTGTGACACGTCCAACACCTGACTACCCATGCTAACTGATTACATGGCATGTACTTATAAAGTACATAGCATGTACTTATAAAGTACACAGCGTGTACTTAAGAAATTTCCAGAAAACTCCTATTTTAAATAAATAACACCAAAAAATGAAAACATACCTATAAAAAGATCCGAGTTCTTAAAAACTTCCCCCCTTAAAGAAATTCATCCCCGAATTTCTCTAACTAGGCAGTGTATAAGAATAATCCTCGAAAAACAATGGCTACTGTGATCGTACATCGTTCTTCCTCTTCCAAGTCCTATCATGTACTCGCCCGTGTGGCCATAGCACTCATACCAGAGGAATAGACCATACACAGAGAACCTTTGTACTGCGATCAAAAATCTGGATAGGATGATCCTCAAATGAGGCATCCACCACAAACTCAACCTCATCAGGTTGAAGAACATGAGTCTTGTCTGAGAAGTAATGTCGATGTTGAGAAACATGAAAGATGTTGTGCATATCTCAGTACCTCTAAGGTAACTGCATCTGATAGGAAACCCGCCCAAATCTCTCCAAAACCTCAAACAGCCAGATGTACCTCGATGAAAGCTTACCCTATCACTGAATCCTCTTGTGCTCCAACCATGGTGTGTCACTTAAGATAACATGATCCCCAAACATGAACTATAGAGGTTGTCTCCACTGATCAGCATAAGACTTCTGTTGAGACTATACATTAGCCATCCTCTTCTGAATAAACTCTATCTACTCCATGGTCTCCTAGATAAGATGAGGTCCCAGCATAGCTACCACTCCAACCTCCAACCAACCTAAGGGTGATTGGAATGTCCTGCCATACAAATCCTTATAAGGTTCCAACTAAACAGTTTCTTGAAAACTATTACTGTAGGTAAAATCCATAAGAGGTATGTGATTCTCCAAAGAACCTCCAAAATCAAGGATGCATGCTTGCATCATGTCCTCAATCACCTAAATCGTATGCTCGTACTGACCATCTGTCTGAGGGTGGTAAGTTGTACTCAAAAGTACCTCTATACGAAAATCCTTATATAGCCCCGGCCATACCCATGAAGTAAAACAGGTGTCCCTGTCTAAAACAATTGAGTATGGAACTCTATGTAAACATACAATATCACATATGTACAACCGTCATATCTCATCAACACTGAAGGTATCCTTGATCGGTAAGAAGTGAGAAAACATCATGAGTCTGTCAATGAAAACCCATAAAGAATCATTCCCTCATGACGACCTCGGTAAACCTGTCACCAAATCCATCGCAACATCATTCCAATTCCACTCGGTAATGGGTAACTAATGAAAAATCTAAACTAGTCACTGATGCTTCGCCTTCACCTACTAACTGGTGTAACACCTCATGATGAACCCAAAAACATCTTTCTTCATATCTTGCCACTAGTACTGATGGTGTGGATCACGATACATCTTGGTGAAAACAAGCTGAACTTCCCAAACTGAGGAATGAAAATCCCGTATCAACTCCTCGTGTATGTTTGCTGACACCCATACACACCCCCAGAAACGCCAGATCTCATCCTCACCTATGGTCCATCCATGAATAGGGTCCTCTCATAAAACACTCTTCCGTAGTACTATGCCTTTAAAATCTGATAGATGCCTCATTCTCACTCGAGCAGGTAGAGTAGAGGTAACAACTGTAGAAGATATAAACGTTTTCCATGTCTGTCGTGTACCTCTACATGCATCTCAAAGAATAGAGCCATAAGTTTCCACTTGATTCTAGCCTACTGAACTGCCTATATCTGATTCCTCCTACTCAGCGAATCAGCCACAATGTTGCCTTTCCTTGGCATATAGGCAAGCTCAAATTCAAAGGACTGAAGGTACTCAACCCACCTTCATTGTTTCAAATTCAGGTCACACTGAGTGGAGATATACTTGAGACTTTTGAGGTCGGTCAAAACCACAAAATGTTCTCCCAAAAGATAATGAGTCCAACAGTATAAGGCATAAACAACTGCTTCCAAATCAAGATCATGTGTCAGGTAATTCTTCTCATGTGGTCTCAACTGCTGAGAACCGTACACAACGAATCCTTCTCCCTGCAAAGCAATACTCCCAGCATGATACCTGGAGCATCACAACAAATAGTGTAACTCCTTCCTGGCTCTAGAAATACACATATTGGTGATGATGTCAACATCTCTTTTAGCTTCTGAAAGGATGACTCACAAGAATATATCCACAAGTACTTTCCACCCTTTTTTTAGGCCTGTTAGTGGTCCTGATAAGCATAACAAGTCTTGTATGAAAAGTCTGTAGTATCAACCCAGCTCTAGAAAGCTTCGTACCTCAAAAATGTTCCTTGGATTCAGCTAAGAAACAATAGATCTCACCTTCTAGGGGTCCACTATTACTCTTTTCTTTGAGATAACATGACCCATGAAGTGAATTTTGTTCATCCAAAAGAGGCACTTTGAGAGCTTAGCATATAAATGATGCTCTCTATTTGTACTCCAAATGATATCAAAATCGGTGTCATGGTCATGTACAGTGTGAGATTACTCCAAGATATAGTCCACAAAAACCACCATGAAAGAGTACATGTATGGATGGAATAATCGATTCATCAGTGCCATGAAAACAGCAGGCACACTCATGAGACTGAACGGCATAACCACATACTTGTATAGACCATACCTGCTCTGAAAGGCTATAAGAGGTATATCAGATGGTCTAACTCACAACTGATGATAACTGGATCTCATGTCAATCTTAGAGAACACAAGAGCTCCTTGAAGCTGATCAAAGAGATCATCAATCCACAACAAGGGAAATCAGTTCTTGTCCATCAACTAGTTTTTCTTCCGATAATCCACACAAAGACAAAGGGTATCATCCAACTTCTTTGCAAACAAGATAGGTGAACCCAAAGGATAAGTATTGGGTTGGATGAAAATATTTTCCAAGAACTCCTCTAACTATTTCTTTAGCTCCTGTAACTATGGTGTCTCCATCCTATAAGGAGGAATGGACACCGGTGCCGCTCATTGTAGGATCTCAATAGAAAAGTCTACCTCTCGCTCCAGAGGCTAACCTAAAAATTATTTTTGAAAGAAATATCTGAAACGATAATCCATTGGAGTAAATCCAATCTTTGAAGTCCCCTAGTAATCAAGATATAGACTAGCAATCTAGGCTATAATTCCTCCCAACCGATGATGCTCAGGTTCCGCTCTGCTCGCCTGGACATCTCATTCTCCCTTGTGAAGAAACGATCCACCATCCAGTGAGGTGGAACTCACCCTACGATTATAGTAGTAGACAACACACTAGAAGAGAACTAACCAATCCATTATGAGGATGACATCATAGCCTATTATATCTAGGACATAATGGTCCCAAAAGAAGTGCCTCCCAGTAACCTCAAGAGGTCACTTCTTGCACTGATGTACACCAGCTGTTCTAGCCCCCAATGGAGTGTCTAACATCATTACATCCGCAAAAGAAAAGATACAGATCCCAAGTCTCTTCACAATAGCAACAGATATAAATCTATGGGAAGTTACTGTATCAAAAAGCATATAAGCTAAAACTGAGCAAACAGGAATTGTACCTCAAACTGTAGAGGGTTCGGGTTCCTGCTCCTACTGGGTCTGCTCCACTGCAAAATTATGGCATGTACCACAGACCTATGACCCTGTCTAACCACCCTAAGTTTATCCACCATATTTTCACTAAAAGACAGGAGACTGGCTACCATATCCACGACCTCCACCTTGGCCTAAACGGCCGTAAGAACTCCAGTTCCCAGACTGGTGAGAAACTGGTGGTGTGGCTCCTGAATAAGGAGTCATTAGAGAACCCCTATCACCAGATGCTGGTGAGAGGATCTAACAAAAACGCTGAAGATGGCCTATCTTGCCACAAGATCATCACTCCACGGGGTATATAGGGAAATGTGGGCTCGTATTCCTACTCTTCCCGCACTGGAAGCACACCACCTGGCTACCAAAAGAAGTGTCTCGCCTCCTTGGATGACCAAGAAAAGACCCCATGTGGTGCTTCCTACTATCAGTAAGAGGGATACTAACTCCAGATGTCCAACCGCCCTGGATCACAACTCCAGAATCCCTCATATTTTACTCTGTGATCAGCTTCTGGTTGATGATATAAGTGATAGACGTCAACCTAATGATATTCACCTGAGATCAGATGTCATGCCTCAGACTATCCTCAATCATCCTTTTCATGAATAACTCATCACCTTTTCGAATAGATGTAAAGTGTTTAAGCTCAGTGAAGCAATAATAATACTATATAATAGAAAGAGTACCCTGATCCAGACTCATAAAATCTTGGTCTCAATCAGCCCTCAATGTCTCTAGATATAAGTAATCGTAGAAGGCATGCTCGAACTCATCCCAGACCATGACCGGATGACATCCAACCTGTGAGATCACATCCCACCATATCATGGTGGAATCCCGAAGCATGTATGTAGAGAGATTGACCCTTCTCTCTAGAGGTGTCTGGAGATGGTCAAAGATGGAAATCATGGCTTCTAATCATGACTCTATAAACCTATGTCATCTTTCCCTAGTGAAAGTGGGAGGATGCTGCTGCTGAAAGACCCACTTTAGCTCTGCCATAGATGGTGTAGGATGTGGTACTCCTCAAAAGGTCTTCATAAACCTCATAGAGCCCTCTTAGAACTGTGCATCAGCACCTGTGTCTGGAATGATGGTTGGTGCCAAGACTGACAGAACTGGAGGATCTTCTAGAAGTCCCTGATCAGCCATGTCTGGTGTCTGATCATTGCCCTGTAACTGGAGACCAACCGGAGGATGTCTCGGTGAAATAACTCTTCACGGAAAAGTGCACACCTTAGACCAAGATTATTAAAGACCGAAAACTAGAAGGGTAAGAAGGGAACAAGAGAAATAAATCATTCATGTCATAGAAAACATGGATTCATGGCGTGTATACTTAACTAATAGACTTGTCCCCTTATGAATTTTACATGGGAGTGTTCTTCAGCCAAAACTGTCCGTGTTACAACCCAAAAACATGGCGTGTTGTCCTAACACATGGCGTGTACTTGAATCATCATACCCTACCCGAGTCCCTCTACACAACTAAGCTACACGGTTCTCCAAGAACAAAACTACACGGCGTTTTTGTTCCAGACACGGCGTGTATTAGATGAGCTTCATCGACCCGTGTTTTTTGTGAGACATCTGGATACACAGCTCACAATACACGACATGTTTCCGCGAGACATGGAATGTATAAATTAAGCTTTCATCCATCCGTATCGTTAGTCACATGGGTGGACACAAGGTCTACACAACATGGCACGTACAACCGGTACACGGTGTATTACCCCAAAGATTTCTCAACCCTGTTTCTCTACCCACACAGTCAGTGACACAATTAGAGACTACAGGGCGTGTACATACAGTACACGGTGTGTACTTCAAGAAATTTTTTTTCTTCTCGAACAGAAGAAGACATGGCGTGTATTCAAAACTACATGGCATGTATTCTAGGTTTTTCTAGACAGTAAGCCTAAAAAATACTCTGAAGCCCAAAAAACACTAAAACAAACATTAAAGTGTCAAATTTCAACCTGTGAGGGCCCATACTCCCCGCAAATCAAATCTTGGCATCTTATACATGTCATATACAAGAAAGAAATGGCATTGATCCACCAAATTCCAATCTATGAGGGCCCATAACACTTCAAGAACCAAAGTCTGTTGTTCATTTAAATGAAACCTTATACAATTAAATACCCTATCAGAAGTAGGTATTCTATCAATGCATCTATCACAACAATAGGCATATCTAGCACAACCTATATCACAACAAAGTTCAATTACTAATGCACCCTAAATCACATGATAGGAATGCATGACATGTGATTTCTCACAAGTTCCTATATAATGCATGAGACGGCATACCCTCATCTCATTGGGTTGAAACAGAAACAGAACCTCAATATTATCACCAATTATGGCAAAAAACATGTGGATCACCCATTAAATTAATCAAATCAACTGTAAAATTGAAAAACCAGAAAAATTTCAATAGTGTGGTAGATTAGATTTTCCCTATACATGGCTTAGCTACTCCCAGTAACAACTTATTAACAAGTGCCTATTCATTCCTATCCCTAGCTATAGGCTCCAAACAGTAAATCAAGAAGAAAAGAATCACTATAATACCACTTTGTAACATCCAAGTTCCGGAGGCCGCCCAGAGGCACCCCATACCCGGTTGGTTACATGGCCTCAAGCGCATTTCCCCGAATGTAATAGGCTTCCGACTAGTATTGAGGGCATTGGGTGTGATAGTGGGAAAATCTATGCCTTCATTGGCAGAGTAACATAGCAGAAGTAAACAAATATAAAAAATCATAAGCAGAAGTAATATCACTATACCAAAGTAAACAACGGAAGACTGAAGAAATAAATAATTGGAGCACATATATATAAATGATGCATGATATATATGTCTAGGAAAATATAAAACAAGTGAAAATGATGGAATACAGAAATAACCAAAGTAAAAGAAAAACAAGTAACAACTCCTCAGCATCCCAAGCCTCGTCTTGGTCTCATGATACTAAGCTCCAAAGTAGTCAAGTACCTAAGATATGTGCCTAATAGTCAGTGAATATATATGGCAGGCTACAATCAAAAGAAGCAGTAAACAAGGAAATGCTCAAAAGTAAACAATACAATAGTTCAAAGCATTCAATTCCACTTATCAAGTAAGTAGAAAATCAAGATGGAAACCCTATGGGAAGTACTCTCAGCCTAACCCCTTTGGTTCAACCAGAACAACAAAAGAAACCCTCTAGGAAGTTCAAAAAATCTAACCCCTCTTGTTTAGCTTATGTATAGACTCTATGTGGAAGAATATGTCATCAATTCTGCCTATAGTCCCATATCAATATCTAAAAGGAGATCTGGGGAAGCACATACGTCACATCCCCCTTGTGGCCCGCATTAAGGAACTACACACACTCTAAGGAAGCACTTATGTCAATTCCCCCTATGGTCTCGCATCGTAAAAGTAGAAACAGACACTCTGGAGAATCTCTTAAGTCCATTATCCCTATGGTATACTATACTAGGTTCTCACAGACCAGTGTAATTCAAATGAGCACATCAATGAAATGCGGCCAATGTAAACCTCAAGAACTTCTTGGCCAATAGTCTACAACACAACAACATGTTAGGTAAACTACACTCCATCCTACAGTACTATGCATGGTGAAAACAAGGCATCCTAACAGGCTAAGCATGACTAAATGATCATAAACAAACATTCATGGGAAAACACTTCCAATGCATAGAAATTTACCCTATTCACATTCAATTAACCTCTCTTACAGCATACAAGCATATTAGAAAATTAACCAGCCTAACACAGTAAACACACAATACCCCGTTCAAGGGTATTGGAAAATTTTTCACATATAACTACATGACATTCTACGGAAAGGCACAAACAACCTACCTCAGTGTTGTTGGATCGTTATATGTGAACCTCAATCCTTGAATCACCCAAGAACATCGTAGACATAAAAAAATGCTAAAACAACTCAACCAAAGATAACTTGAGAAAGAAGAGGAATCAGGAAATGAAACTATAGGAGATTGAAGAGCTTACTGAGGTTATCCCAATGCAATTTATGACTGTCAAATCGGAGACCAGATGCTCGGTCGGGGGCCTCAGAGAAGTTTCGTGGTCGTACGGTCTCACTTGGTCGAACCAGACCTAGAAGGAGATGGTTCTATCCATTTGATGTGACCCTGGTACATTTAATGAAAAAAGTACATGGTGTGTACTTTAGAAGTTCATGACATGTACTTGCCTTGACCGGCCGTCGCATTAGGCAGTCTCCATGTCACCACACATGGTCGTGTTCATGGACATGACACGACCAACACCCAGCTACCTACCGTAAGAGAATACATAGTGTTTACTTATAAAGTACACGACATGTACTTAAGAAATTTAGAAAAAACTCTTATTTTTCCTCAAAAAGAAAAGAAAAAGGAAAAAATACCTAAAAAAGAAGATCCGAGTTCTTACACTGGGGTCATGGTTCATTGATATAATTCTTAATTTTTATCTGGATGGTTTATGATTATGATGGTGAATCTTTTATGAACACCCTTTATTTTCTATTGGTTATGCTATATTGAATCGTTGAAATATTTATGAAATGCGTTTCTTTTCTTGGGTTATGTTATGATGAATATTTTTTGATCCCATGGAACACATATGATAGATTATGATTGCATGATGGTTTATCCTATAATTATATAGATCCACAATACATTGGTTAAAGACGTATATTTCCTGAGATAATAATGAATATAATTTGTAGTGAACCCAGTTCAGTATGGGACTTTATTCGCTGTGATAGTATGGGAGTGAACCTTGACTAATTTGATGGAATTGGGAGTGAACCCAATCAACTATTATAGTATGGTCAGTGATCCTTGGAAGTTATGAAAATGATTTCCAATGTTTATGTGTATTCTATAATTTTATGACTTATTCCAATGTTATTATATCTTGGTTCATGTTCTTTGCTTTTTTTATGATTAATTTATTATAAATATCCTAGTCTGTTTTTAAATTTTTCATGATTATATATATGATATACAAAATATTTTTTTTAATTTTAATGATTGTCTTCTCATACCATTAGGTTCATGTTATGATTAAGTGATCATTGTGTTCTCCCTTTTTTACTCTTAATTGTCATCCGAGCTCACCCTTTATTATATTTCTTTTCCTCAGGTAATGAAGAAATGTTTTTAGTATGATATGTATAAAAAGTATTATAGTTATGAATAAATAAGTGATATATGATTTTGATATTTTAAGAACCAATAGTTAATGTATCCAAGTTTTCAAAGACTGTAAAATTTTACATTTTAGGTTTGTATCATATTGTCATTAATTAAATTTTCCTCTAATAGGATGTAATATTTATTTATGAAAATTATGAGTCTCAACAGTAGGTATTTCATAAGTATTTAATTAATCTTTAGAGGTTTTAATTAGAAACATTGGTAAAAAAACACGGTTAAGGTTCTAAGAATATTATAACATCCTATAGTTTTATTAAGGCAGAGATTATGTAATTTTCTAGAAATACATCCATATTGGTATAATAAAAGTGGAAGTAGTTTTGGAATAAATTAATTAAGGTTTAATAACCCTAAAAATATTTGGTTGAGTATATTTAAACCATTATTCAGGTGAATGATGAGTGATCTGTCACTGTGCCACTTGTTTGATATTATTGGGAGATATAATTAGATTAAATTACTTCTTATTTATAAAATATTATGAATGATTTGAATATATTATAACTAAATATGGAATAGTTTAAAAATATGTTATCATAAACTGATAAGTTGGTGTATATATTGTTATATTATATAAATTATTTCTTGATCTCTCACTTTTATTATTGTAGCTTTCACTATAATTTTCTGATTCATAAAATGGATGAAAATAGGATTTTTTGTGCTAATGGTGAATGTGGATTAGAATGGAATTATTTTTCTCATTATAAAGTAATAAAATAGAAACTATACATAAAAAACCTGGGATTATTCACAATCATCAATCATGATATATGATTTACCACATAAACTTTGGTGAGTTTCCCAATGAGTCAAATAAGAGTGAGTTGAACTTTTATAAAATTACATGTGGTAATGACCATAATATAATGAAATTTAAATTTTATTCATGACACGAATTTGAGTATAATTACCTAGGATAATGACTAAATAGAAGGGGAAGAAGTTTTCTATATGTAAATGAATCAAATATAGAAATTAATTTCTAAAGAATTTAATGTCTTATGTCTAGGGAACATGTGATTTATCCTAGTCAATGCCCTAATATAAGGGTTATCTCCTAGACTAATGAATGTAATATTCTATTCTAATCAATAAAGCCAAAAGGATTGAAGTTTTTATTTATTCGTATTGAAGAACTATGTTATAAAATTGTTACATCAATCTTATTATGGTAATAATAATCCAGAGTCATCCAAGGATTAATCCATACTGGGTTTTCTTTAAGGATTGGGAAGTATATGTTGAATGGTACTGATAACCAAGAAATGTGATTTGGTGATAAGGGGATATTTTTAGAGAATACATGATTACAGGAAATATACCCCTTAATATATTCTATGTAACAACCCCAACCCTAGAACCCTAGATCCGGTGCCATACTTTATTACACTATCATAAGATACAACAAATCGCATCGTGAGGGACAGATCAATTTAATAGTCTTTTCAAACTAGATACTTAGATGATGCCTATTTTATGCTGGGAAAACAAAATAAAACATAATACATAACATTAGTAAATAAACTACATTTAACAACTCATAAAATGTTCACCTTTTATTAATAAATATCTATCCTCCCAATAAATTTTATTTTTAATTACAATAGAATCATGTAGAATATATTTTATATAGCATGGTAACTTTTTTACATCATAGGTTGATATGAAATTTCTAAAATAGTAATAGTAAAAGGATGAAATCAATTTCTAGAAAACTATCAACACTTTATTTCTTTATATAAGAACATTAATTTAGTATATAAAAAATCCAATTTTTAAAAAATTGTTACAATGGGAAGTCTAACATAGAATAAATGTTGTAAAATATAGAAATTTGGGTCATCTCAATCTCTTAGAATCAACCAATGCATGAATAGAACTATAACAATGAAATAGAGAGTTGGTAAAAAATTTATTGTGTAAACGATATAGAACATAGATTCAAATAGAAGTGAATGATGAAGAATAAAAATGATGGTGTATTTATTGGAGAATATGATGATAAAATTTAATGTTTTTTGATTTCTATAGTTTATCAACAACATGACCATCAATAAATAAAATTATTGTTTATTTTTATTAATGGATAAATATATTCTTTTAAATGATATTTGGGATTATATAATGATACAATTAAAAAAATATTTTCAAATGAATATAATCTAAATTTTGTTAAAATATATTTTAGGTGGAGGTATTAATTAATTTTTTTAGAAATTAATCTTATAAAAATTATTTTTATATTTTAAAATATTTTAATTTCAATATTAATGTTTATAATGGTCTAAATGTTGATTTTTTATAAAATTGTTTGTTTTCATTAGAATAATTATTTATTACTAAATTAAATTTATCATGTTTATATAAATATTTTTATGAAATATAAATCATTTTTGGACTCATCACATTGAATTTATCTTCACTTAAATTTTTTAAAATTATTTAAAAAATGTGTATTTTTGGGTCAATAAGAAAAAATATTGTTTTCTTGAAATATAATGAATCTTATGATATAAATATGATATAAAAAATATTTAAAATTATATTACATTTATTATTAGTCAATAATTATATAAGTAACAACATAGTATAATATTTAGATCATTTTGAAACACATGATTATAATGTTTGGAAACAACGATTTAAACCTTGTAAAAAAATATTTTTATGAGTTATACACGTATCACATTATAATTTACTTTTACCAAATTTATAAATTAAATTACATAAAATTGATTGAATATGTAAAATCAAAAGGTCAAAAAAATTTAATAAGGTAGATATTATTTTTAGACAAAAAAAAATTTCGCCGTAAAAAAAGAGTTATCGTAGTATATGTAAAATAATGTAGATGGTTAAAGTTAAAAGTAAAATGTTTAAAATACCTAAAAATATAAAACAATAATTGGGTATTTTATTTCATCATCAACTAAAACATCCTTGAAAACATTGATTTTAATATAAAATTGTTGGGATTAATGTCACCCAATAGTCATCATCCTTTAATATAAAATAATCATTTTTTTATTTACTTAAAGACACCCCTTACCAAGTATAAATACCCAATCCACACCCCCAATCTCAAATAAAAATTCATTATCCTAGAATTTATTATATTTTACCCTCCCAAAAAGTCCCTCTATGGTGTCCAAAATCTATCTCTAAAGTCCTAGGGTTTCCTCCTCCATGATTTAGGAAGCAACTCTTCAAGGTAAGAGAATCCATCTCATAACCTTTTTAATTCAATTACATTCTTATTATGCGTATTCTAAGTGTCCAAATTATTTTTTAATTAATTATATTTTTTCTTCCCCATATATCTAGAATGAGTTTTTACCAATGG
Organism: Viscum album; assembly: GCA_963277665.1. Taxonomy (NCBI): domain Eukaryota; kingdom Viridiplantae; phylum Streptophyta; class Magnoliopsida; order Santalales; family Viscaceae; genus Viscum; species Viscum album. Next base: position 2,011,596,634 of record OY728125.1, read on the forward strand.
AATACCACTAATCTCTCTCATTTTTATTTTCTCGTAATCTATGTTGTATACAATTATGTTGTGGAAATAATTTCATGAATTGTTCTCGATTTAATGAAATATATTCATATTGTGAACACCCAGAACACTTTAATTTTCCATGGAATCCACATATATGTAAAAATATTTTATTGGTTCAAGTGTATACATATATTAGACCCATATTTCATTTTCATGGGTTAAAAAATTATGTTTTGAACATGTTTTATAAACACTTTATACATAATGATTTTTACATGAACCCCATTATTTATTTACATGGGTTATTAATGAAATTATTTCCTCCATGATAAATGTTCCTCAAATTATATAAAACATATGATGGATTTAACCTGATAGGTCTCTAATGAATTTGGAAAAATATTAATCTATAGAGATTACATGTTTATCATACCTTGACATCATGCCCTTGTAATGGTTTATGATATCTTGGTGAACAAACATGGTAATATAAAGGGTGAACCCAGATTTCATTCTAATCAATTTAGTAAAGAATTAATATCTAAAGATGACATGATTTTGATACCTTATTCAATAACCTTGTTTATTATGATTTATGACACCGTGGTGATAATACTTGGTGATATGTTTATGAATGTTCAATTTTTATATCATATCAACTTTTTCATGTTATGATTAATGTTATTTATTCTATGATATGTTGCATTTTGATATGATAATTCTTTATTCATATTCATCTTTCCCATATTGAATGTGTTTTCTTTATTTATTCTATTGGTGGACCATTTTTATAACCTCTTTACTGATGGATCTCCTTAGGATATGAGATACAATAAGAGTAAACTAGGAAGAACCTATGACGGTGTATATAAGGTGGATTAGAATATTGCTTAAGTTTGTGTTATCCTTATGTAATTCATCTAATATATACCTAATTTCTAGGGAATTAAATATGAAAAGATCTATAGAGATCATTAAGGTAATATTTTTATAAGTATGTATGTAAAAGTCATGTATTTAAAATGTGGGCTGCTATAATTGGTTTCAAAGGATGGTTCAGTTATTTGTTGAAATTAGGATCAGAAAACATTGGTTAAAAATAATAGTATGAGTCTAAATATAAGGAAAACAGCTTTGTATTCTCTTTAGTATTAAGTATGTTGTTTTCTTTAAAATAAATTATTTTTTGGATACTATAAGTGTATGTGGATATAACATATATGTACTGAGGGGTAATACCTGAAAACATTTTATTGAGATTGAATTGACTGGGACATGGTGCACGATAATGGGACTTGTTGCACGCCTAGTTTTCCAATACCCTGAGTTATTTTTTGGTTTATAAAAAGATTCTACAACCCATTTTAATGGATATAATGATAATGTAAAACATTTATTAAGTTTGAAGTATATCGTTTTAAAAGTATTATATTAGAAAAATTTAAGATTAAGCTCTCTTTTATAATTTTTATTATAACATTCCCATTAAGTAACAATAAATATGAATAGAAAAAGGCTAACCAGTGGAAATAATTAGAGGAAAGTACTCTCACCAATTATCCATTGATAATATGAGTTGATATTTTTAAGATGAAAATATTTAACGGGGGAAGAATGTAACAACTTGGAGAATTGTATTATTTTATTAATATATATATTTCCTCCCAATAAGTTTATATTTTGTATTAAAATAATATAAAATATAAAAAAATTTATATTTCATGATAAATTTTTACATCATATGTATAGATGAACTTTTACAAACTGGAATAGTAAAATGATAAAAAATTGTTACTAGAAAACTAACAACACTTTATTCCATTATTTAATAACATTATATATAGTATTCAAAAATTCATATTATTAATCCATATATTACAATTGGAAGAATAAGAGAGAATAAATAAATTAAAATATAAAAATTTATGTCACATTGATCTCCTAGAACCATCCCACCCATGAACATCATTATAAGAGAGAAGTAGAGAGTTAGTAATAGAAAATTCATTGTAGAAATTATATTGAACTGTTATACAAATAGAAACGAATGATGAAGAGTAAATATGATGATGTATTTATAATGAAATATTATCATCATTATTTATGCCTTTAAACTAATATAATGGATTTAATTTATGGCCACTAGTCAATAAAATAGTTAGTCAATAGTATTTTTGGTCATGTTGATGCATTTAAATAATATTAATGATTATTTAATAATAAAATTAATATTTTCTTCTTTTCAGACAATATAAAACACATTCTATTAAAATATTTTTTATGTAGATCTATTAATTTAAAATTTATTTCATTAAATAATCAAATAAAATGAATTTTAAATGATAATATATTTTAATCCCAAATTAATTTTTATAATGGTTAAAATGTGGTCTTTTCTATTAAATTGTTATTTTTTATTAAAGTAATGATTTATTTAAATATTAAAAGTATCATAATTATGTAATTTTTTATTATAAAATAAAAAATATTCGATTGAACACATTGAAATTATTTTAGGGTGAATGTATGGTAGATATCGAAAAATTTGTTTTTTCTATTAAAAGGTAGAAATACTATTTTTACAAATAATGATGAATATTATAATATAATTAGGACATGAAAAATATTTAAAGAGATTTAATACATATTATTAATAAAAAATTATTTAATCAAAAACATAGTTCATAATTTGTTACATTTATAAAAATAGATTTAAGATTTTTGAAGACCACTATTTTAACCTTATAAAAAATGTTTTTAATAGTTCTACATGTATCACATTAGAATATTTTTTCGAAAAATTTATAAATTGAAATAAGTGAAATGGATTGAATTTTTGGAATAATAATTTCATAATTAAAAAATAAAGTCAATTTAATTTTTGTTAAAACAATTACCGTGTTAAAAAATTGTTATTGTGGTATATGTAAAATAATGTGGTGAGTTAAAGATAAAAGGCAAAATTTTAAAATAACTACAAATTGAAACATTAAATCATTGTTTTCAATTATTAATTAAATAAACCATACTTAAAATCATTAATATTCAAAGAAAATCATTGTAATTAATTCCACCTAATAGTTGTTAGCCTTAAAACCAAAATAATAAATTTTTATTCACTTAATGCTACCCTTACTCATTTATAAATAGCCCTTAAAAACCCCCAATAGCCACTAGAAATTAAAAATACATTAAATTATTGTCTATTAACATTCCCAATATTTACTCCACAGTTTCCCAAAGGTCTCTCCATGGTCATAAGGTTTCCCTTATACAATTTATTAAGCAACTATTCAAGATAATGGAATCCCCCTCCACTCATTTTTCATTCAAATACATGCTTATTATGTGTCTTGTAAGTTTCCATATTATTTATTTAGTTTTTATGATTTTTCATGATTATATTTATAAAATGGTGTCTTATTCATGGGAGACCTAATATCCCTCTCATTATTCTTTTCCTGTAATCCATGTTTTCCACTATCATGCTCCGGAAATCATTATATGAATTTTAATCTTTTTGATGAAATATTTTCATATTTTTAATAACAAAACCTAGTAAATTTCTATGGGAATTAATCAATATGTAAATATATCATATTATATATTAGATTAAAATATAATAAACCCATATTCCATTTTCATGGGTAAAAAATGATGTTTTTCCAAGACTCATAACCACTTTATATTAAATGATTTGTATATGAAACCAGTTATTTCTTTACATGATATATTGATGAAATTATTTCCTTTAAACTAATTCTGGTACACATTTTCAATACATATAACTGGTGTTCCTTGATAGTTGTCTAATTAGTTGGGTAGAAAGTAATCTCTATAGATGAAATTTTCATGATACATTGGATTGATTCCCTAGTAATTTTTATGATACCTTGGTGACATCCTTATTAATATAAAGCTTTCTCCCCCATATTGATCCAATTAATTAGGTAAATAATTAATCCTTATATATTACATGATTAGGATATATTGGTTAATAACATTGGTAAATATTATTTATAAACTCTTGGTGATAAAACATGGTGATATGCTTATGATTGACCCATTTTTTTTGTATCCATATTTCCATGTTATAATTCATGTTATTTATTTTATGATATGCCTCATATTTATATGATCATGAATTATTTATATTCCTCTTGCCAACATTCTATGTTTTTCTATGTTTATTCCTTTATTGGTCTTTATTCTCACATATTTTTTTATGTATGTCCTTATGATACGATATGTAGTAAGAGTATAATAATAAGAACATAAGATGATGTATATATTGTTGATTATAATAATGGTCATTTTGGTGTTATCCTTATGTAATTCATGCAATATGTACATAATTTTTAATACAATAAACCTAAAAACACTCTTCAAGTTCATTAATGAAATATTTTGGTATGTATTTATTTAAAATTCAATTATTTAAATGGTGGGTTCCCATACCACATCCTTGATATCTCAATCAAGTATCGATTCTTCATGTACAAAGGAATGAAAAAAATAAGGGTGAGATGAAATGATCCATAAGGTTTATGTACAATGGATGCTATCATGAATCAATTACACTAATCAATGTGGAAATTTAAAATATTGATAAAAAACTCCATTTAATATATAATATGAGGATAAAATGATTCCATAGATAATATCAATTCCAAAATTTCATATAGAATAATAACAACAACCGAATTATTAAAAAAATAAAGTCATAATTATTTGATGTTATATTTTCCAGCAATAGGATAACATTAACATCAATATATATTCTCAATACATTTTAAAACATATGGTTTCAAACTAATAAAATTTTTCCAAGCATGTCTTTGATGTCAATATATATGCTTAAGGATGTTTAGAACATATGGTTACAGAATGATAAAGACCACTAATTTTATCGCATGATATTACTGATGCATCAAGGGACTTGCATTAAATGTCCTAGAACCAATACATTTCATTTCTGAATAATTTATTAAATATTTAATAATAGATTTAATTCATAAAGAATGTGTTATATTAAATATCTATATTGTGTAAAGGATATAAATTTATCAATATTTCCCCAAATAAAAAATGAAATTCAATATAAAAAAAATTATATGTAAAAATGATATATGGGTTAATAAATAAAAATAAACATTATAAATTGTTTTTATTTTTTGGGGAAATTTAATTTCTAATGGTCACAAGAAGGTTAGTAACCCAAGTTTATGTTTATGGATACTAAAATGAATCATGCAAGTGAATGTCAATTATATCCATGGGGAAAATGGTCTTAAACTATCCAGATAAAGAATAAATATGGTATCTATATAAAATTTTCCCATCGGAGTAAGAATTTGTTTTATTTATGACTATAAATACAATAAAAATATCATTAAAAACATTTTTGAGGAAAATATAATCTTTTTTTGAAAAACATTTTGAAAAAAAAATTCTTTGAAAATAACTTTTAAAAACATTTTCTTCAAAAAGAACATCATAAAAAATAAAAAGAAGCTTAAAAGAAAAGATGGCGATGAATTTGAGAAATTATTTATATGTATTAAAAGATAAAAATAAAATTAATTTCTTCATTTCAAAAAGGTTAGGAATGTTCCTTATTTAGAGAATAACAAGAAGATTTCTTTCACATTTTCTATAAAAGACAAATGAGTATTATTTTTAAAACTACATAAGATTCCTTTGAAAATATAATTTTAAAGAGGGAAAAATTTGTGAATTTTTTTTTGATAAATCATTTTTAAAATGATAAATAATTTTTGAAAACATTTTAGTATTCATGGTTTTGGAAGAAAACTAGTGTTTGGTCAAAGTGAAAAATGAAGTTGAATATTTTTAAAAAAACATATGAAACATTTTATTTACCAAAGAGTGAAAAAATGGTTCAATTAATTTTAAAATAATACGAATAACTATATGATAATAAAATTAAATGGGTTTTTTGTATATGGTCAAGTTATTTTTTTCATATTATATTCAATAACAAACAAATTCGATTAGAACGAGATTTTGAAGTAAACACTTAAATGAACCTAACATTATAGTGATAATTAATGTATGTATTGATTATTTTTATCTACTATATATCCACATAAAATGTGAAAAAACACATATAATAAAAATTCATTACACACATAATATTATCATGATATAATCAATGAAGTAGATGTTTAACCAAATGAGTGGAAATTGAGTTAAGAAATCTCTTACCTTTTAATTCCTTTTGGTTGAACATGCTTTAAACTCAAATATATTTGTTTTAAATATTTTATTAACTTTCTAATGAAATATATTAATATTTATAATGACATATATGATCTTTTCATAACATCTTATTACCCATTCATTACCAATATTTCATTGTTTTCATTGTTTTGGATGTTGATTACCTTGTTTTCTCATGCATGTTTTAATTTGAATGTTTTAGTTCTTGCACTTATTAGATAGTTATATCATTTAAATAGTAATAATCATGACATTATTATCATTTTTATGTTAATTTTACTTTTAAATGTAATCATTAATTATTTTTATGAAAAATTAAGTATGTTATGATCATAGAGACGGTTGGTCATACGTAGGCATTAGTAAAATTTCCATTTTTCAATGATCATTATGGAAAGGGAGTATGTAATATTTTTCCTCTATAGAATTATAATAATATCATATATGCCATATCATAAAATTATATATATTTATCATACATGTGGTGTTTCTATGAAAGAGAGTCACATCACTTCGGGAAAGTTGTAGTCCATATATACATAAACGATGATATTGTCTCCACGTGAGTGAAAAGAAAAGAAATAAAAGGATTTATATAAATATATTATATTTAATTAATGGAAAATATGTCATTAATATAATTAATATTTCATATATATCACATATAATCATTAAATTTATCTTTATCTCTTACAATGTAAAGCATTAGTGAAAGATGAATCACATCCCTTCCTGAGGCAATAGTCAGCTGTACACACAACCGACGTTAGCATATAACCTATAGAATGGAATAGTATAATATATATATTATATAAAGACTAAATAGTCATAAAAAGTTTATAAATATTATATATATATATATATGATATCCATCATTATAACCGACTATGAATGGTTGTAATGGAAGAATGGATGACATCGGTTTGAGAGGCGGTAGTTCGTCATACATAAGATATTTGGATTTTTAACCCATTTTATGGATGTTTAAATGGAATATATTGAGTTATTTACATAATCACAATATAATAAACATTTAATGAGGTAGAGAATGAATTGAAATAAAGATCATTGTTGAATAAAATTACCTCTTCTTCGAGTATCATCATTCAGTTTTCACTAAATCAATAAAAGGTTGTATTTAATCCAAAAATAAGAATTTTAATATTATTTTTTTGAAGTTGGGAAGTGATTTGGGTAGGTTTTGGATAATTAAAATGGCTTGATAGGTGTGATTTAGTTAGGGGAGTGAGTTCCCTTTTATAGTTGAGGAGAAGTGAAATTCTTGTAAATACACAAAAGTACCTATTGTTTGGAGGCCAATATTACCTGATGTGGATCCAAAATTGATAATTATAGGTTTTGATGGATTATATGGTTTCATAACGACTCCACCACACTATGAAACACACTATTTAAACATTTTTTTCTATAACTTCTACGTTTCCCTATTTTTACCATTTTGGTTTTTCATTGTAGTAACTAGTTTTCCAAATGTAGTTAATTATCATTTAAGAATAAATTAATGTGATAAAATTTAGATAAGTTGGACCCACATATTGCAATTGTTAAATCGTATTCATTAGTAAAAAAATCCTATTTTTTGGAAATTTATTTCAACACAAGTGCATGTACGTGTGGAAACATCGATTTAACATTAACTATGCTTTCCATGTTTTTTAATATAAAAGGGTCAATATAGTAAGTATAAGATGATAATTTTGTAATTAATGTAACATAGTTGATTTATATTAAAATTTAAAAATTACTTAATATAATATACGTTTTTTAGTAATTTTAAATTATTAAATAAAATATTATTTATTAAAAAATAACATTAATTTTAATTTTAAAATTATTCATTTATTATGAATTTAAAAAATATTAAAAAAATAGAATTCGAATATTTTAATTTAACACTTGAATAAAATGATATATTAATCTAAAATATTAATGTATTTCAATAATTATTTAAATTTACCACAATTTTAATATATTTAGTATTTCTTATTTTATTTTTTATTATCTAAATATCTACTATGTTGGAATTTCTTATGAAATTTAAGTACCTAATTTATATATATAAATGAAATATAAATTATTTTGATAAAAAAACACATTTATATTTCAAAAAAATATGTATAATCAGTCCAATATTGTTTTTTCACAATCCCAAAGCATAATAGATATTAAAAGTATGAAAATTATCTTTTTTTTGTATGTTTATTTAATTAATATATTATGTGGTTCATTATCAATAGAAAGTTGAAATATACTTCCATATTTCAGATAATTTTGTGTAAAATATCTAAATAAACTCATTCGATAAAATTAAAATAATATTTTAACTAATTTTAACTCTTGTCATTCATGTTTAACTCATATGTAAATCTAATTTTACCTTAACCATGCTAATTAATTTTTACTACATTTGCTATTAATTTCGGTAAAAATTTGCGTTGAAATTATTAGATATTATAAACAATTATGATTATAAATATGGAAACAATTTTTCTTATTTCAATTAACATAAGATGAAAAAACTAATTCTATATTAATTATGCAGATGTGATGAGAAAGCATGGATCTAAAGTGAAAACAATCAAAAGATTACAATACTTCTTCTAAAAAAATTTAATATGAAATTGATTAAAATGACTTAAATTGGATTAATATATTTATACATTAACTAGTGTTAAATTAATACCCATTTAAAATAAAATTTTACATTATAAATTAATGAAATGAATAGATAGCTTTCAATTAAAATTTAGTATTATCAATATTCATCAAAAAATGAATCTTTTTTGAAAAATCCCAAAACAATAACCTCATGATAAAATTGACATATTTATTTAAAAAATAGATTTTAATTTTTTTTAATTTAATTTTTTAAATAGTAAAAAATAAAATTTTAATTACGTGCGCAAAGTGTGACTAACCCAAGTTTTATTAAAATATTGTTTTTTAGAAAATATATATATTTTTATTTTATCTTATTAATAAGGAATAAAAAATAAAAAATATATATATACACTATATATCTTTATAGGTTAGTTAATCCTATTCATACTCTCCATTCTAGAGGGTAGGTGTTATATTATCATATTAGATAACAATACTAAAGGTATATTGTTGGTCGGTAAATCTCAGTATTGCATGTAATGCAAGATAAACTCATTGTTGCAAGTCAAATTGGAGAAATTTAGTTTTTCCTATAATTCACGCTAGACAGAATGTTGTGTGTCACATGTTATATTGAGTATTATATAATTACATTCTAAATTCAAGGTGTAATATTTTCCCTACAATAAATAAATAATGTCCTTGCAATTTAAACATGATCTTGGTAATCTGAGGATTGATATTTGAATAGAACTTAATTGAAAAACCTACATCAAAAAAGGGATAATAAATAGTCGCCATAATAAGATAGAAATTTAATTACAAAGGTTATATAGAATAACATATAACTAGGATTCTAAATAGGAGGACATTGGGGGAAAGTAAGGATATGAACATGTGGTGAAAGTGTTAATAATTATAGAGAGTGATAGATACCATTGATCAAAAGAAAATGAGTGATCAATGGAAAGTGAAGGGGATCAAACCCATAAATCATTGATTATTTAAAAGATCATATGATTCATCGAATATGAACGTAATCGGTTAACATGTTTCTTTTAAGATTATCTTTCAAATGATGAGGAATCCTTTTACTGTCTATGAATATAAAGAATATATGTAATCAATATATTCCCATTTCATAAACACAATTTCATCCATTGGTTTTTCTTTGATCTCCTACTCCATGAAATTAATATCCAAAAAATTATTTTATTCTTAAGGATAAAAAATAAAATTTCAATAAATCATAATATCAATAAAAGAGTGAAAATACTTTCCATAAACCTCTAACTATTTTTAAAACAATTACAATTAGAACATGTTATACAATATAATACATTAATCTCTAAAACTAAAATGTTACATAACTAGTTTACTATTTTTTTCGAATCATTTAACTAATAAAATTATAACTAAGATATCATGTAGGTGAGTGGTTGGTGAAAAACCCTTATTTTCCCTTAGTCATGGGTTCAAGCCCCATCACCTTGTTGAATGTGACAGGTTATCACCCAGGATGTGTGTTTTACATCTTGTAAACTATTTTAATATAATTTTAGTAATGTTATATAAAAATATAAAGCAACATACTTGGAATAAAATTAATCACTAAATAACCTTATAAATAAGGTTTTTAATATAAAATATTTTTTTATAAAATGTAATGATCTTATCTGACAGTTATTACGTTTTCAGTAAATAACACATTAACCTTAAATGTTATTAATATCGTTGAGCTTATTTTTATAAATTGTAAATTCATTATTCTAGAAATTATATTTTTCAATAAAACATATACAAAAAAATGTGTCGTATTTCCATAAAATTCGCCAGAAATATCATTAATAATGTTATTTCCATAGAAAAAAATTATAAAGGGATGTTTATGACTTTAACTTATAATAAACCTTATACAAATTAACCCCTAATGATATCAATAACTATTAAGATAATGAATACAAAAATGCGTTAATACAACCCTTAGATGCTTCATAATTCTTATAAAAACCACTAGTTAAATACTTCAAAAAAATTATTATTTAATCCCAATAGATAAAAAATTTATCCATATTGTTTCAACACAGGTTCTTCCTTAGTATATGGGTTAAACTCAGTCATTATTTTTCCTCATCAATCTAAATCCATTATAATTATTTATAATGAAAATTTGAATTTTCTTAAGAATAATCCCTTGGAGTGTCAAACCTGGTGCTCTATAAGACCTCTTTTTGTGTACCTAGTAATGCTCAGGTAAATCATGATGCACAATTTTTTGAATTATTACCACGAGGTATATATATATTAGTACCACTTTTTCCTTTAGTATCCAGACATGGATATATTACATGGAATCACCACATAAAATATATCTTATAAATAATAAGTATGTTAATATATACTTGTCCAAAATTTTGTGTTTTATTTATGTTCTCTAATATATATCTTCCAAAATCTAGTTCTCATGGTTTCTACTAAATGTGGCTCTGATACCAATTGTAATGACCTTGAGATTAGTAGCCATGAGCTAGTATCATACTTTATAATATTGGAATAAGATACAATTAATAACACCCTAAAAGAATGATCAATTTATCAGTTATGGTGTAATTGATACATTTATGATACCTATTTTACATTGGGTAAATAAAATAAAACATAATATATAACATCGTAAAATAAACCACATCCTAAAAATCTCATTTAAAGATATCTTCTTCATTTCATGGGGAAAGGAAAAAAATAAGTGTGATCTCAAATGCGTAGTAAGGGTTAATTATAAAGAAATATATCATGAAACAATCAGAATTATAAATATGTAAAGGTAATTAACTGAGAAAACTTTCCATTTAACCAATTAACTAAGAACTAAATGCATCCATATATAACATCATTCCAAAACTCTAATGAATAATAATAACAGAAACTAAATTATCATTAAAATTAATGATTAATTATTAAATGTCATGTTTTTAAATAACATGATTCATTTACCATCCAAAACCATCATAAATATTGATTAAAACATCTTTGTAAAAACAGAAAAGTTTTGGCCTACTATATATCTACTATTAGGATCTGTCATGATGAAAGTTCAATACATCTGGTAACAAATGAACAAGGTTTAGCCCACATATTTTGTCTCATGGGACTAAAAATACATTGAGGGGATCACATTAAATAGTCTCTACCTCATGTATTTAATGTTTAAATCATTCCTTATATACCTAATAATCTATTTGTTTCATAAATAATGTGCCCTATGAAATATTTGTATTGAATAAAGAATATGAATTTATTAATATTTTCCTAGAAAATAAAATGAGGTTCAATAAATAACATCATGTCTATAAATCATATACATTTTTATGAATAACCATATCAATGATAAATAATATGGATATTCAGGGGAAATGTAATTACCAATGATCACAAGATGGTGAATAATCCAAAGCAAAGTTAATGGAAACAAAAACGAAAAATGAAGTGAATATCAATACTATCCCTAGTAAAAATTATCATAGACCATCCAAATTATGAATATAGATGGTATCAATATAGCATATACCAACTGGTGTAAGAAAAGAGGGTTACTTTCATTGATGAATATAAATACCATAAAATAAACTTTAAAAACTACCTTGATAAAAATATCATTTTGATTGTTAATTTTTTTTAAAAAAAATTCCTTGAAAATAAAATATAATGAAATTTTATTTAAATATTACAACATAAAATTTAAAAGGAAGCATAAAAAAATAATGTAATGATTGTGGGTAATTCCCTACTTGATTTAATATTTATAAATAACTTTTATTTTTAACTATAAAAAGGGTAACAATGTTCATTGTTTAGGAAACGACAAGAATATTCCCTTTACATTTTTGGTAAATGAAAAATGGGCATTATTTTGAAAACAAAATAAGACTACATTGATTTTTTAACAAGTATAAATAGAAGAAAATATCTATGAAAATACTTTTTTAAATGGTTAAAAACATTGTTTGAAACATTTTATGAAAAAATCGTTTTGGAAGAAAACATATTTCTAACTGATGGGAGAAATGAAGTTAGACTTTTTAAAAACAATCTAAATCATTTTAATTAACAATGTGTGGAAAATGGTATTTTCAGTTGGGAAATATTATTTATAACTTAATGATATTAAAATTAAATGATTTTATTTCTAAATATTAAAATAATTTCCATTAACTTATATTTAAGTAAATATAATCTCTATTAAAATGGGATTGTGATATAAACCCTTAAAATGATCAAAATTTTGAAGAGAAAATTAGTCAATGGATCAATTATTTGTATAAAATTTAAATACATATAAAATAAGTGTATTTGGAAAATAATATAATCAAAATTCATTAAAAAATAATATTACTATAATATAATAAGAAAAGACAATGTTTAACCTAATGAGTGGGAATTGAGTTAAGAAATCACATACCTTATGTATCATTTTGGATTAACATGATTTATCCTCTTGTATAGTTGTTTTAAATATGTTATTAAATTATTATTGAATAATATTAATATTTATACTATCATATATAACCCTTTTATAATATCTTATTAGCTGTTTATTAATAATATTTACTTATTTTCATTATTTTGGGAGTTAATTGCCTTATTTATCTCATACATGTTTAGTTATGAATGTTCTACGTCTTGTGCATATTATATAGTCATAAAATTTACATAATAATAACAATGAAATATTTATCACATATTAACTTAAAGTTTTTCTTTTTAAAACCAATCATCAATAATTTTTAACAAAATTGAAGAATGTTATGATCATAGAGATGATATAACATACATACACACGAGTAATACTTCCATATTTCAATGATTACTATGTAAAAAATGTAGGTAATATTTTAAAATTTTATAATGAAAATAATATCATATATACGATATCATATTCTAATTTTTATCATCCACATATTTTTTTGATAAAAGAGAGTCACATCGCTTTGTGAAGGAGGTAGTTCACTTGTATACGAACAATGTTATCATTTGTACATGAGTGAAAAAGAAAAAAATAAAAAGATTAATATTGTATTTCTAGAATTATAAATATTTCATTAATATACTAAATATTTAATTTACCTCATATATAATCATTAAATTTTTATTTATACCCTTTTATATTAATCATAAGTGAATTACGAATCATATCACTTCACGAGTTGGTAGTCCACCGTACATATGAGAGAAATTATCATATCACCTACAGAATGTAAGACAATGAGATATATATTATATAATGACTCTATTGGTATAATAATGTTACAAATAGCACATATATAACTTATATCTATCATCATACCCAACCGTGAAATGCTGTAATAGAAGAATGAACGAAATCGGTTCGCGAGTTGGTAATTTTCCATACACACGGACAATAATTTCATAAAAAAATTGATTGCTTTGGAGTTGATTTTAGGTCATGAAAATATTTTAAAAACATCCATCTATATTTAATATATATAGGTTATTATGTCATTATAATATAATAAAAAAATTACGGACGTAGATAAAGAAGTAAGATAAACACACTCGTTGAAGAACATTAACTATTCTTTGAGTACCCTCCTTAGGTTTGAACTAAATCCATAAAATGATGCATTTTTTCCCAAAATAAGGGTATTTGGATGAGTTAATGGATTTTTTTAAGTTATTTTGGAATTTTATCTAGGACGCAAATGGATTAATATGTATGAATTAGTGAGGGTAGTTAGTTGCCTTTTATAGTTGAAGAGGAGTTACATTCTGGTAAATACTCAAAAGTATTCATTATTGGGAGGTCAATGTTACCAAAATTTGTTCCAAAATTTTTAATTAAAGGTTCAGAGGGTTGATACGGTTGAAAAAACTCCAAATAATTATAACACATGTTTTAAACTTTTTCTCTTTAACTCTTATGTTTTCTTTATTTTTACCATTTTGGGTTTTCACTACAATAACTAGTTTTCAACACTAGTTAATTTATAATTTTAGAAAAAATATAATATCCCATTATTATATAATTTAGATAAACTGATTCAAATTATTAAATCCAATTAATCTATTAAAAATACTATGAATGTTGTAAATTTATTTAAAGAAATGCATACACGTGTGTAAAAAACTATTTTAACATTAACTATGCTAACATATTTTTTAAATATTTAGGGGTAAAAATAATCATTATAAGAGAAAAATTGGTGGAATAATGTAAAATATTTGATATTGAAAAATATTTAAAAATTTATTGTAAAATAAATGGTTTTCAGTAATTTTTAATCATTTAGTAAAATATTATTTATTAAAAATTAAGATTAATTTCAATTTTTATATTATTTATTTAATTAGAAATTAAAAAAATCCAATACAATGATGTAAAGAAAATATATTAAGAATATACCTATATAAAATGGTATATTTTTCTAAAAATTAATGGAAGATAATAATTCATCCTATTTAACCACTCTTAATATTTTTAGTATCTATTATTTTATTTTTCCTAATAAAATAATTACTATATCAACATTTATTTAGCATTTAAATTAACTAATTATTCTTAAAAAAAATAAATATAAATCATTATGATTAAAAAAATAATTAATTTTTCAAAATAATATTTATAACTCAACCAATTTTGATTTTCCCTATCTCAAAGATTAATTAATATTAAAAGTAAGAAAAGTATCATTTTTGTATTTTTCATACTTAACATATTATATGGATAATATTAAAAGGAAAATTGAAATTAATTTACATATTTTATAAAATTTTATGTCCAATACCTAAATAAACTCATTAAATAAAATTAACATAAAATTTTAGGTCACTTTCAATCTTATTATTCCAGTTTAATTCCCTGTTACAACCATTTTTACCTTAACTGCAATAATTAATTTTTATTACATTCAGTATTTATTTTTATAAACAATTAATTTGAACCTATTAAACAAAAAAATTATTATTATTCCAAATATTGAATCAATTTTTCTAAATTCATTTCACATTAATGGAAAAAATAAATTTAAATTAATCCTGTAGATGTAACGAGAATATGATTTTTTGCTGAGAAAATGTCCAAAGTTTGCAATGTTTTTATATAAAAATTTAAATTAAAGTTTAATAAAATGACATAAATTTTATCATTAGATGCATAATTTAACTAGTTTTACTTTAAAACCAATTCAAAATATAATTTAACATTACAAATGTTTTAAATGAAAATTTAGTTTTCAATTTAAATTCAATATGGTTCACAGTATATCAAAAAGATAAAACATTTTAGAAAAATATCCAAAAGTGACCCAATGAAAATATAGATATCCCAATATTAAAAAATGGAGTGTAATTTTTCATATTAAATTTCTAAAAGTATTAAAAATTTATTTTATGTTATGTACGCAAAAGGTAACTAAAATGTATTTTTAAATAATAATGTTTTGGGAAAATATTATTTTATTTTATACAATTATTATTAAATTACAAATAAATATATAACTAATCAACATTTTTAAACTATATATTTTTATAATTTTCTGAATCTTATTCATACTCACCATTTTAATAGATAGGTGATATGTTTTCATATTAAATAATATTCTTAATAGTAAATTGTTGTTCAGTAAAACATAGTATTGAATATAACACAATCAAAACCTAGTGTTGTGTGTAACAAAAGAAAAAATTAAGCATTAAGTGAATTTCAAAATAGAATCAATTTTTTCACGTATTCCGCTTAATATAATATTATTATATCTGAATTTTAGTGTGTTACTTTCTAGAAATTGAGATAAAAGTTTTTAGAAGGGACATAGGGTTTAATGATATTGATAAAGTAAATTCGAAAGTATTAATAAACATTGAATTGAATTTTGATTTGATGAAAAAGTGGTTTATTTTTTCAAGGATGATATTTATTTCATTTATTAATATGTGAAAAATATTCAATAGCCTATGATTTTATTTAAAAAATAAGGATTGTTATTAAATTTAAAAGAATATATATTTTCAATTAGGTTTTATGGTGATTATGTTTATTATCTTGTTTTAAGAGAATCAAGGTATTTACATGTTTGTTATGTTCCATTATGAGATAATTCATGTTTTCTATGAATAAAGGTTAATTTTGATCTTAAAAAAATATGTGATCAAATATTTTAGAATTTTTTTTATGAATTTAGTTAGGAATATTTTGGAGGTGAATTAAGGTTGAATATTTATAGAATGTATTAATTTGAACTTTGGGCATTGTTGTTGATGTTTTAGATGTTAATGCATTGTATCTATCAATATCCGATAACATATGATAACCCTATTCTTTTTTTAAAATATTGAGTGGTATAAGGTGTGACTTATAGATATAATAATTTTTTAAAATTAAAATTTAGTGGTTTATGATTGAAAAATTATTCTGTAATATTCATTTCTTGGAGTAAGAGGTGGGATAAAGGTAAAATTGGTTAAATCCCAAATAAAATATAGAACTGAGCTTATAAAATAGAATTAGATCATGTAATTATATATCCTCAAGCAATCATTGTTTATATTAAAATAATCCATAAAATTATGTAAAATGATATATAAATAAAAATGTTATCCTTTTACCATTATTTTCGATGAATCAGTGGTCTTATCACCCCTCAAAGATTTATGGTTTTGTGGTTGTCAAATTTCTCATTATCATGTTCTATAATACTCACTATTAGAAATTGGACGGTAATTTTATCCCCCTTGTATATATTTTAACTTCCCATGAGTGTCATCATTATCTGGTAAACCATTTATCGGTTATTTCAGGTAACTGTTATGTTTCCCACAACCCCTTTTCATTAGAGGGTTTTTAATCCTATTTTAAAATGTGTGTTTCCAAAAAAATTATTTTAAAATAACAAACCACTGCTAAATAATAAAAAAATTATGAGGCATAATTTATTTAGGGGGGGGGAATGTAATACCCCTAAAATTTATTTAAATGAATAACAAGCATTATTGATTTCTTAGCAAGAAACATCAAGCTTTAAAAAAAATTGTGATTTATTATAATTTTTTATAATCCAAACATTGAATTTGTGGATATGAATATGATTAAATACATTTATAAATAAATGGATAATGATATTACATTACAAAAATTTATTGCTTAATGTTTAGGAAACAAGAACCCAATTTTTAATGAAGTAATTTTATTCCTCAAAAATACATTTTCTTCAAAACGGATTTTTATTTTCATCTTGTATGTGGAAATTATAATTAATTTCTAAAAATTAAGTAAATGGAATTTTATAAAAATAAAATCATGTTTGAAATCGTAATAACCAAAATTAACAAGGGTAAAGTTAATGTGATTTTTAGGAAATGTTTGGTTTTCAATGAATAATAATAAAATTCTAATATTTCATATACTCGAATTTCATTTTATTAAATAAATTAATTTATAAGTAACATTATAATTTCAATTTATTATTAAATTAAAATATTATCCACATAATTTAGAATAATTTTTTAATTACATTTGAATATTTAATATTTATGAAAATGGTGAATCCTCGTTTCTTCGGCCGCGGCCTTGATTTATTCAATGGATCTGTTTAATCCCAAAGTGGAACTGGCATACAAGAAGGACCGGGAATCCCTGAAGAATGTGTCTAAAACTTTGGACCCTCAAGTGCACTCAGGTTGGAAGAGGAATAGTTTAACGTTTACGGAAGTTCTTTCGGGATCCAGGGATCCTTCAAAGGATGATCACCACAGACCCCCTAATGTTACTCATCTTGAAAATGGAGGCTTCTCTGTTGAAGCTGATTCAGAAGCCCTATGTCAAAGGATCTCTCTATGTATGTTTTTGATTTTGGGTCACGTTATCTATTCAAAAAGTGACAGATCATGGTCTTACGCTGAGCTTAAGAATCGAATTTCTCATTTCTGGGGAAATAGGGATTGGAAGCTAATACCTGTAGGGAGAGGCTTTTTTCATATTATCCTTACACCAAGGATGAAATAAATGCGGCCTGGAATATTGGAAATCTGCAATTGAAGCCAGGATTTCATAGATTATCAGAATGGGATGTGAATATCAATCAATTTAATCTCAAGCAGTCCAATGCTCAGATTTGGGTAAGGTTGCATGGTCCAAATTGGGTGTATTGGCATCCTCAGATATTAAATGATATTGCATCTTTTCTTGGAACTCCAATTCAAATTTATCAGAGGACCATGGAGGGAGAACTTGGTTTCTTTGCTCGCATGCTGGTTGATGTTAACCTGGAGTTGAAGCATCCTAAGAGAATTTCTTATACTGCTAGTGGCAACAAATCTGAGGTCAGAATTGAGTATGAGAACGTGCCCCTGTTCTATGAGGTTTGCAATATGGTAGGTCATTTGGTTAATAATTGTATGGCCTTTCAAAAGAAGGTTAACGATCTGAAAGATGTGGAATGGAATGATGCTAATAAGGGCAAGAAGTACAAGAATGCAGCTGGTGAGAAGATAGGAGACCCTAAAAACCGTGCTGGTCTTTCACTGGCTACTTTGAAGATCCAGAAGAATATTCCTCCTGTAAATCCTGTGGTGGTACAAGTTGCCGAACAGGATGCTGTCACTGGAAGGATCAAATCTGGTCCACTCAAGAAAAAACAGACATGGGCTGATAAAGTTAAGGCGGAGGAAGATGAGGAAGCACTTTCTAACACTCTAGCCAAGAATGAGCTAAAGTTTCTTCAAGATCTGGATTTTGTTATATCAAAAGACATTTTTCGATTGGCTTTGAACTTGCAGCCTGAAGTGGAGGATGAAGTCATATTTCTGGATTTTTCCAATCAAATCAATAGTCTGGTGTGCTCCATGATGACTGGGTAGCTGTCAATGCAGGATCTGGAAGAGGGATCACTTAACATGAAGGAATTGATGGATATTAATAGGGAAGGACAAAAAGATCCATCTGCTTTAAAGATGATCGAATCTGATCATCCAGTGATTAAGAAAAGCACATATGATCTTTTTTCAGAAATGAGTCTAAAGCATCACCCAAATTATCATACTGAAGAACAATTTGATAGTGCAGGTATTGTAGAAAATGGATCAAAAATTGTGATCCTGCTTTTTTCCATAATCACTTCAAACAGTGAAGGGGCACATGATATTGGAAAGGGTAATATTGGAAAGGTTAATGTTGGATCTGAATGCCTACAAGTTATTGAGCATGGTGCTGCTCACATATCTCAATTTGTGAGGGAGGAGGATACTGGAGGTGGTTCTAAATCTATTGAGGCCAGTAATTATAATCTAGTAATTTGGACAGATCTGGGAAACAAAGATCGGCATGATCAATTCAAGGTTGTCAAAGATATAATAGTTGATATTTCGGACTTATTGGAGGGTTCTCTAGCTATAAAAAAGAAGGTTGGACGTCCACCTAAGAAGCAAGGTGGAAAATGCACAAGGGGTTCCATCCTCGGAGTTAGTTTCAAATGAAGGTGTTGTTCTGGAACTGTCAGGGTCTTGGGAATCTGGAAACCACCAGATCCATTCATCTTTTTATCCAAAAGAATAAACCTGTTCTTATTGGACTTTCTGAGCCCAAAAATGTATTTGTTTCAAATATTTAATGTTTTGAGAAGCTGGGGTATTCCTTAATTGACACCAATCGTTGTTCTTATGAAGTGAAGAGTCTTTGGGTTTTGGCTCACTCATCTCTGAGCAGTGCCATGGTAGTCTCAAGTGAGCAGCAAGTCACTTGCTCATATAAATATCTTGGTATTATCTTTTCTTTCACTTTTGCCTATGCTAGTAATAGATACCAGGATCGTAGGAATATTTGGGAGGATTTGAGATCATTGAACTCAAGAATTTCTTGTCCATGGATCATATTAGGGGATTTTAATGCAATCCTCAACCCGAATGAAATGTTGGGGGCTGTCACTAATACTATTTTCTCCAGAGAATTCAGATCTTGTATTGAGAAAAATGATCTTATTGAGGTCAATTTTTTTTGTTGGAAAATACAATTGGTATAGGAAGCACTTAAATAGTTTTGTTTCCCATAAAATTGATAGATCTTTTATCAATGGGACTTCTCTGGATTTTTGGGGGTCCATTTCTTGTTCAACGCTTGCTAGGCTTAATTTTGATCATCACCCAATCCGGATGGACCTTGCAGAAAAGGAACCCAAATGACA
Organism: Viscum album; assembly: GCA_963277665.1. Classification (NCBI taxonomy): domain Eukaryota; kingdom Viridiplantae; phylum Streptophyta; class Magnoliopsida; order Santalales; family Viscaceae; genus Viscum; species Viscum album. The sequence continues at coordinate 2,011,617,690 of OY728125.1, forward strand.
TTTTCCTTTTAGGTTCAATAAAGCATGGATCACACATCCAGATTGCAGGGTTATTGTGCAGTCTACATGGAATTCTGTGGAGTGCAGGAATGATGCTTTTGCATGTATTACAAAGATTACGATCCTTAAGAGGAATCCTAAACTTTTGAGTAGGTATCGCTTCATCTCCATAGACTCTGACATTTATTCTCTAGAGGGTTCTCTTCAGCAGCTTCAAGAATGAAACACGTCCAGTGATTTTTCAGATGGGTGTGTGGTTGAAGTTCAGTTAGCCACTAACTCAACAAGCTGCTCAATTTAAAGGATTCCTTAAAGAGGGATTCCTTTAAAGTTAAATTGTTATAGGATGGGGATAGAAATTCAAATTTTTTTAAGGATTTACATAGAATCAGAATGATGTCCAAGCCCCTCTCCTTGATCAAAAATGGTGATGGCATGATTGATAATATAAAGGATCTATTAGAACATATAATTCCTTACATTAAGAGTCTCTTTAATGGATCATCTTCTAGTATCAACTTCATGGATTGTGTGATTCCTAAGCTTGTGACTCAGGAGGATAATTCTAGTCTTATCACTATTCCTCTTGAATCTGAAATTAAGGAACTTATTTTCAGTCTTAAACCTAAAAGTTCTCCCAGCCCAGATGTTTTTGGGAATTTTTTTCTTTTATTCTTTCTGGGATATCATTTATGCAGATGTTTATAGGTTGGTCATTCACTTCTTCAGAGGAGCGTCTCTTCCGAAAGTCCTGAATGCTCAGTTACTTTCCCTTATTACGAAAGCCGACAATGTCAACGAAATTCATCTTTTCAGACCTGTTTCCTTGGTCAACACTACTTAAAAATTATATGCAAAATTCTTGCTACTAGGTTATCAAGTATTTCTAGTAAGATAGTCTCTTCTAATTAGTTTGGCTTCATCAAGGGAAGTTCGATCCAGGATTGTCTCATATATGCTTCGGAGTGTGTGAATCTTCTTAAAAGTCCTGTCAAGGGTGGTAACAATTCTCTTAAGATGGACATCAGAAAAGAGTTTTACACAATGTATTGGGGTTTCATATGCAAGATCCTTTACATGTTTAGCTTTGATCATGTTTTTATTAATTGGGTTAAGTCCATTTTGAATTATTCTCACATTTCAATTCTTATCAATGGATCTCCTGAGGGATACTTTGACTGCTGAAGAGGTGTCAGGCAGGGTGATCCTTTATCTGCAGTCATTTTTTCTATTTCTGAGGATTATCTCAGTAGGATTCTCTCTACTATGGCCAAAAATGGAAAGTCGAAGATCATTCATGCTGGTAGGGGGTTGGCAACACCTTCACACTTACTTTCTGCTGATAATATCATTCTCTTTATTCAAGGGGACAAGAGAAACATTAGGAACATCCAGAGAGTTTTTTTGCATTATGATATGGTATCTGGACAGGAGATTAGTTGGAATAAGTCATTTGTTTATTTTGGAAGGAATTGTTCTCCCGACAAGAAAGACAATATCATTAGAGAGATGGGCATTCGGGAGGGGGTTATTCCCTTCGCCTACTTGGGGATGCCGATGTTTTGGGGAAGACCGGAGGTTGCTTACTTTTCATCCATTGTTAGCATGATATTAAGACAACTATCATCATGTAAGGTCAAGACTTTATCCATTGCTGGTAGAGTGTGTCTTGTTAAATCCATCATCATTTCAAAATTTGAGTATTCCTTCATGGTTTATAAGCGGCCGATTTCTTTATTAAATAGTGTTAATGCATCTATTACGAATTTCATTTGTAGTGGATGTGTCACTGAGAGGAAGCTTGCAATGGTCTCTTGGAATGTTGTTTTTAACACTTTTGAGGAAGTGGGCTTGGGTGTCAAGAATCATGGATACATTAATGACTCTATGTAGGCTAGTTTTATTTGGAGGTTAATGAATATGAAATCTGAGGCTCTCTCCTTTCTTAGATCTAGGTTCTTGAGTAGGTTCAAATCAAGGAACTTTAATTACTTCACATCTTCAGTTTGGCCTGCCTTCAAGAATGTTTTTTTCCAGAATTGATGACAATTTATGATGACTGGTCTTGATGGATTCTTCACTTCAATTCTGGAATTGTAATTGGACTGGGAATAGATTAGAAGATATGGTCCTTGAGGATAGTCCTAATATTGATTTTGAATTATCAGTCAAAGAATAACTTGAATTCTTGGATGGTATTCCTAGCTAAGTTAGTTCCATTTTTGAACAGAATAGCTTTTCTTCTCAGGGGGATTTCTAGGTGTGGGAGCCGGCTCCAAATGGGATTCTTTCCTCCAAGATTTTTTATATGCACACTAATGGGAGAACTCTTGGACTTCAACGGGTGGGTAATTTGAGCATGGGATTCTTGAGGCCTTCTCGGGTCTTTATTTCTTGGAGGATTTCTCATAAAAAACTCCCAACTGATGGTTTTCTCCAAACATGTAGGATCTCACATTGTTCAAGATGTGTTCTGTGTCATCAACACAGGGAAGATATAAATAATCTCTTCCTTACTTGTGTGGTTGCTTCAGATATGTGGGAGGTAGTTTTCGATATCTTTGAAGTGAAATCCTCCTATGAAAATAAAATTGATGAGTTTATGAAATGCTGGTCTGAAATTAGGTTGTCTCAGCAGGTTGCCTGTTTGTTTCTTACTATTGCAGAGGAGCTCCTGCCTTTTTTGTGGCCTCTTTAGAATAATATTCTGCATGAGCAGCAGACTTTTGATATTGGCTTTGCTTTGGCATGGTCTTCCTCTACTGCTCCTGCTATTATGCATGGAAGCACGTCTCTTGCTGGGAATGCTGTGACAGGGTTATCCGCTGATTTGACAGGGTCTTCCTCCGCTGATCCTGATGTTGTGAATTCTGGAAGTGGATTTCATGATGGAAGTGATGCGTTACCTAATGATGTCCATGATGTCCTGCATCCAGGCGGCAAGTTACAGGTCAGTACTGTCTTGGCTAATCTCCACACTACTGCTCGCACTGTGCCAGTTCCAAGTAGCAGGTTTTGCAAAAATTCATTACATGATTGGACGGTTTTGAATCGGGTTGGTGTTAAGGGGAATTTACGGCCACCTCATGGAACAATTGAAGTGATATGACAGCCTCTTTTTGATGGTTGGATCAAGATCAATTCCGATTTAGCTTCAAGAGGTAATCCGGGTTTTTTAGGTTCTGGTGTGGTTTTTAGGGATCATCATGGGCGTGCTCTTGGCTGTCTTTATGGCTTGTGTGGTGTTGTCTCTGCCCTTAAAGCAGAGATGGATAGAGTCATTGAGGCGGTTGAACAAGTTGATCGAAGGGGGTGGAATAAGATATGGATTAAATGCGACTCTACGATTGTAGTTATGGCTCTTCAAACTGGTTCTATTCATCTTTCTTAAAAGATGACTAACTAATGGGAAAGGTGTGTGGATATTCTTTTTTTTCAATAGAGCATATTGTTACTCATGTATATCATGAGGCGAATTCTTTGGCGGATGGGCTTTCTAACAAAGGCGTCGATGGTACTACATTTCATTGGGTGGATCAAGTCCCGGATGATCTTCTTCCTATTCTTCGGTGGGATCAGTGTAAAACTTCTACTTTTATAATTGTGTAATATTTTTATTTTTATCAAAGGGGTCTTGCTTTTCTATGCAAGGTCTATGTCTTCTTATAAAACAGGATAATTTTTATGCTTAAAAACACATTTTTTTGAAAACTGTATGTCATTGTGTTTTACTAATTTATATTAAAAATAAATTATTAATCATTTAGATATTGAGCACTGAAAAGTGGATATTATATTTTGAATATTGAGGTTCAAATTTGGAAAACATTTTATTTTTATTTCTAGTCATTTTGAATAGTAACTATGTTAATTATTTGTCAGCTTAGTAAGGGTAAAATTTATAAAACCATGTTTTAACAATGATGTAAGGATTATAAATAAACAAAAAATATATATTTAATTTAATAATATGGGATGAATTCTACCCTATTCATCAAAATTTATAATATTTATCATTTTGGGTCTATTTTCCCTTAATAATGACATTCCGATTATTTTATGTAAGAAAAATTCCAAATTGTCACTCTATTGACATTAGTATCTATAAAAATTTTAAATAAATAAAATAGATGATATGTTAGGTACTAAATATATTTATATATATGAAATATTAATTAATTTTTTTAGCATGGTAATTCATTTTTAAATTTCTAGGGGAAAAATAATTAACCTATATGATAATACGACACCGACACAATACTTATTTAATTAATAGAAAAAAATAAAGATTTTAAAAAGAATTAAAATTACTAAAATTTGGATGAGTTATTTATTTATTGAAATTTTATAGAAAAACATTACCTATTAGGGATGTAAAAAGAGGATTAAATTTAATTATATATTTCTCTTGGTGTCTTTAATGTAAAACTAAATGGCTAGTGTTAAAAATAGCATTAATGATAGTTTGTGAAAAATAATATTTTTTTAATTATTGAATAATCTTAAAAATATTGAATGTGGACAAATTGGATTCTTAATGGTAAAAAATTTCATCCCTTTTCCATTTATGAGCTGGTTTTTACCTTATAATGAAGAATATTACCCTTTAAGAGTGATAATGTCATTATCACAGTTAAGGATAAAATTTGTTAAGGGGTTAAAGAAAAAGATAATTTATAAAAAACCAAATAATCATTTCCAAATCTTATTAATTGAATTAGTTTCAAAAAAATAATGCACTTTCATTGAATATCTAGAAATTTTGAGGCATTTATCTTAAGAAATACATTATTATATATTAATCTTTTATGAAATTCCAAGAGTCCCCTTTATGAATTATAAAAGTGAACACCTCTATTATCTTCATTAAAATAATTAATGAATTATATCTGTACCATACAATAAAAAAATATATTATTAACCCTCTTATACATGGAGGATATATTCTTTTCATATTAAAAGACAATTTAATGGTTCATTAAGAAATGATGTAAAGAAACCCTATTGAAGAAGTTGTAATAGTCTTACTCGACATATCTCAATTTTTTTATTCTTATAATTCATATAAATATGATAAACTAGTCATAAAAAATCATGTATCCTAAATATATATTAATTTTTTTATATTATAAAACCATCTTTATTTACCCTATATTGTATAAAATGGGAAGTAAAATTATTTCTCATGCGTATGAATGGATCACCAAATCCACATAGTAATGAAATTAATTTTCCATCACCCAATTTAATGGATAGTTATTGTGATTGTTTTAAATATTATATAATATTTTTTTTTGAAAATAATTAATCTTATGAAATTATAATATGACATCTACCATCTTACCTTAAACTCAATTGAAAAATAATAACGTCTCTGTGGATACGTGTGGACTACCACCTCCACGAAGTGATGTGATTTGGATTATATTTACATTTTATGTGTATGATAATAATGATAGATTTAATGATGATAAATTATATATATAATATAATAAGGGTTATTTACATTTTAATAATTAATTATATTTATTATGTTCTAGCTACTGAAAATGGAAAACATCTTTCATGCGTATGAATGACCCACCATCTCCATGAATGTTGTAATTTATTTTATAAACAATATAAGTTATTAATGATTCTAAATATGTATATATTTAATATATATAATATTTATATCACAATTAAAATTATGTAGATGTAATAAAGATAATAAAAGTACATGGATTGAAACTACCAAATTAAAATTCTCATAAAAAATGAAACAATTAACACCTGAAAACAAAGATTTTAATAAAGAATTATTAAAAAATGGGTATTGAAATATTATAAATGGATCATATACGATGTTTTATGTATTAAAATTTCTATTATAAGGCCCCAGCCTTAAACATTAATTAATCATGATTTATGACAAGATTACACATTGAGGATCTTTTCAGGTATAGAGTTTTAGAGAATTAGATCATAAATCATGCATTACATTCCACATTTAAACAAAGTGGTTACACAAAACATAGTATTAATTTTTTTCCCATCAACGGAAACATATTTAAAACAAAACATGGATTCTTTCATTACTCTTCCTTGATCCTATCATCACATCATGTACCTTTCCCTTGACCTGTGAAAAACATTTCAAAAACATAGGATGAGCATAAAAATCTCAGTAAGGGATATAAAAGTATGAAATGAAAACATTAGTCCATGTATGAAATCATAATTTACTCATAAAACATAATAATTTTAACATACCTCAACAAATCATGAATAAATCATAGAAATCATAAAATATAAAGTTAACTTGAGGCATTTATAACATTCTTACGTAGGGAGTAACCCTCATGGTTACGTTTGGAATACCCATCACAGTATATTCCCTAAATCTCTTCAGAGAAACCTTAAAGTTTAACTCATTCATGTTACCCAATGCATCGGAGAGCTATATCAGGCTCACCCGCCCTTAGTTTATCACAGAACCACCCGTCTTCATAGCAATGCCCAAGAACCATAACATAATCGTATCACATAAAACATGCATAAAGGAAATATAACATTTCCACATTTCAATCACAAGATATCAATACAACACATTGATATAATAAAAACATTATAAAAACCATTTTCAATACCAAAATAAAAGAAAAGTAAAACATGGTATTTATTTTTCATTTTTTTTTAAAAAAAGTTAGGTTATGGCTTGTAGAGGAAGTCGAAACTCAAATAATGGTCATGGCGGTGGAGAAGTCGTTGTCGCCGCATACGTACGACAAAAAAAACATTCCCTTTTTTAATTTAGTAAATGCTTCATATAAAAAGATTCCTTTTGAATAAATGTAAAAGTCAAAGTGGTTTATACACCGTATAAAAGAAAGTTGTGTATAAAACAAAATATGCCTCAATGAAAGAAGATTGAGACGAAGTCCCTTACCTCGTATCCGACTTGACTCGATCGTTCTTTAATATCCTGAATAATAAACATGAGTTAATTTATACTTTCTTAAGAACCTTTTTCATGTTTATTATTCCTTTTATATCACTTATTACCATGTCATGAACACTATGTAATTATTTAAGTTAATAACGGTCGTTTTAACGATCATTGGTACTTGAGTCAAAAATAAACTCTTTATAATTACAAGTTGTTCATGTATCCATTATATCTAGAGTTATATTCATGATGTAGATATCATATATATCATATATATCCAGTATATACGTTCATTTATAATATTACATAACATTTAGAGGTAAGAAATGAAATGCACCTTTCATGGAGACAGTAAGCCGTACGTAAGCATGAACACTACTTTAATTTCTATTTCATATTTTATGGAATGGAATCATAATGATGTAAAGGTATATTATAATTCCAGTATAATATAATATATAATATCATTAATTCCATCATTTATATGTCCCACATATGTCATTAATGAATAAAATCATTTTGAGGGGGCGGTAGTTCGCACTTCCTAAAATGAAGATATCGCGTTTACCCATAATGGAAACCATAAAGGTATGCCAAAAATGAAAAATATAGAAGCTTAAGGAAATCATATACATATTATATATAATATATAAATATAGTGTCATCTTAATTTCCACCTTTGAAGGTGTTAGAAGAATATTGAACAATCATCGTTTCGTGAGGCAGAAATTCGCCATCCACAGAAACAATATGCTCTTTAACCATTAGATGAAGGTGTGTGTAAGTGTATCTAAAATAATTATTATAAAAACATTCTAGTATATTGAATATACTGGTGTTGTTACAAAATAAATTAATAAAAATAGTTTAGGGGGTTGGAGAATCAAAATAAAACAAAAGAACATTAGAGAAGACTTGTAAGGCTTCTATGATGAAAAGAGGGATGTGGAGAGATAAAATGAGTAGGTCTTGGCCGATCCAATGGCTTGAGAAGTGTGGGTAAGGAGGTAGAGGTGGGGGCCATTTATAAGAGGATAGGAGGGGCACTCTTGGAAAGGTATAAAATGTGACTTTATTTTCAAATGAGTTTCAGATTTTAAAGGTCCCACATTGATGTATTTCGACGATAAGGTGATAAGGGTTAGAAATATACTCATCCAATAGGTCTTTGACAAGTTTATGTCTTAGTTTTAACATTATCTTTTCATTTTATTTAAATCCTTTATTAATGAGGTAATCGCTGCATCATCATGATATCATAAATAATTTAATTTATATAATGTCTAAAAATTACAAAAAAAACCATGATTTAGGAAATCGTTTTATATTTCCAATGACTATTTATTGTCCAATATATAATTCATTTTGACAAAACTAAAAATGTTTTACTCAGTTTATACATTCTTTGTTATATTTAACTTTCTTTAAAAATAAAAAGATATAAAGCCATTATCACAGAAAAGTGATTCCACGGGGTCCCGAAGTGTGGAACAAGGCATCCCATGGTCGTACATGACACAAGAAGTAGTATTAAGAAACATGTTGGTGTCATTTTTTATTATTATGATACAATTTTATTATCCATAACTACCTGATTACTAATTAATCAAGATAATTAACGATAATTATCGTCATTACTATTCACAAAGTCCAAAAAAAGAGCCTTGATTACATAATTTGGACCTTCTAATTCCAAATATTTAATCCATTTTAAAAACTTCCAAACACAGAAATTGAAATAATTAATTTAAAAATAATTCCCGTTGTCAAAAACAAATAGCGGGTTCTTTTTGAAACAATATCTTTGAAAAGTTTGGCATTAGTTTATGCCCAATTCCAAAGTGAAATTAATTATAATGACCACTATTGGATTACATGGTAAAAATATATTCTATTTAAACTTTAAAACCAATTAAAATGATAATCTAACCATATAATTAAATTATATGAAAAAGCATTTTTGATGTAAAATGCAGTATTTTTCACTATTTATTAAAAAATGAACATTGTCAGAAAAATACCAAAAAATTATCCAATGTAAATTTCAATGTCCCAATCATAAATAATAAGTTTATTTTGATAAATAGAGCTTATAAAATTGTCAAAAGTTTGATTTAAAAATGGTTCTCTATCAAAAGGCGGTAAAACAATCTTTTAAAAATATTAGTGTATTCCATGCTTAAGATTAGATTTATTCTAATTTTGAGCCTCTAAAACACTATCTATTTCATAAATAGACATAGATAAGAATATCTATTATTCAATACATACTTGGGATGTTACATCCTACCCCCCATTAGAAAATTGCGTCCTCGCAATTTATTTACTTAACGAATAAGTGGGGGTATTTATCCCTCATTGCCTTTTCAGATTCTAATGTTGCCTCTTCACTCATGTGGTTTTTTTCACAAAACCTTTACTTGATGAATCACCTTATTCTGCAAAACTTTCTCCCTATGGTCAAGAATATAGACTGGTTGTTCCTCATAATATAGATTCTCTTCCAGCTGAACTACCCCTGGACTCAAAACATGAGATGGATCTGGCATGTACTTCCTTAACATTAAAACATGAAAAACATTGTGTACCTGAGATAAACTCGAAGGCAAATCCACTTGGAATGAAACTGATCCAACTCTCTCTAGAATTTCATATGATCTAATTAACCTTGGACTGAACTTCCCTTTCTTACCAAATCGCATCACACTTTTCCATGGTGAGACTTTGAGGAAGACATGATCACCTACCTCCAAAGAGAGATCCTTCCTCCTGTTGTCTGCATAACTCTTCTGCCTGCTCTGAGCTGTTCTCATGTGTCTCTGTCTCAGCTGAATTTTTTTTGCCAAATCTTCTACCAATTCTGGTCCCATCAACTTCCTTTCACCCACTTCATCACAGAAAGCTGGAGTTCGACACCGCTTCCCATATAATGCCTCAAATGGTGCCATCTATATACTGGAATGAAGACTATTATTATAAGAAAACTCAACCAAAGAAAGATGTTGGTCACAACTTCCCTGATAATCCATCGAACAAGCACGTAACATATCCTCCAAAGTCTGAATCGTTCTTTCTGAATGCCCATCTGATTGAGGATGAAAATCCGTACTAAAATTTAATTCAATACCCAACGAATTTTGAAGGCCTCTCCAAAAGTTAGAAGTGAACCTGAGATCATGGTCAGATACAATGGAGAGAGGAACTCCATGTAACCTGACTATCTCCTTAAGATACAAACGGGAAAGTTGATCTAGGGAAAAAGTACCTCGTACAGCAAGGAAATGAGCAGATTTTGTCAAGCGATCAACAATAACCCAGATTGCATTATTACCTCGATGTGTCTTCAGCAATCCCACAAAAAAGTCCATGGATATATTCTCCCATTTCCACTCTGGTACTGGTAAAGGCTGAAGCATCCCTTTCAGTAACTGCCGCTCTGCTTTAACCTGTTGACAAGTCAAACACTTCACAGTAAAATCAGCAATATCTCTTTTCATTCAATCCCACCAGTAGTACTCCCTAAGATCTATATACATCTTAGTACTGCCTAGATAAACTAAAAACAGGGAACTATGAGCTTCACATAACAACTCTCTCTTCAACTATGAATCATAAGGCACAAAAAATATCTTTCCAAATCTCAAAACACAATCATTATCAATGTTGTATTCAGGCAACTTACCCTTCTGAACCAGCTCTACCTTTTTCTGCAACTCACTTTCTTGCTTATGTGCTTGCTTAATTCTATCTGATAGAGAAGATTTCACTGATACCTAAAACAAAATAGAAGGACATCCTGCACCAACAACTTCTATGCCAAATTTCATCAAATACTTAACCAAAGGATCATGTTCCAAACGCAACATTGTTAATGAAGAATTACTTTTTCGACTCAAAGCATCATCCACTTTATTTGCTTTTCCCGGATGGTAATGAATTGTACAATCATAATCCATGATTAATTCCAACTATCTCCTCTGTCTCATGTTCAATTATTTCTCAGTGAATATATACTTTAATCTTTTGTGATCGGTATATATTTGACACTTTACCCCATACAAATGATGCCTCCAAATCTTTAAAGAGAAAACAACAACAACTAATTCCAAATCATGTGTACGGTAATTTACCTCATGTGTTTTCAATTGTTGTGAAATGTAACACCCGAGACTTTTATGTTATATAAATCATCAAAGGAATCATTTTCTATAAAACACTTGCTTGGCTTGCTTTACACGCAATCGCGACCTTCCTCGATAGCTTGCGTCGTACGCAATACCGAGTTTCACTAAACAACATTATGCTATTAAAACTAGCCGTTATGAATAGTAATAACCACTTTTTTGGAATTTTATAAATTTTATTTTTCAAAATGGACTTCATTTTTGGACTCAGAATATCGAAATTAGCCTAGGGTGAAATTTTGGTATTTTTCTGAAAACTTTCAATTTTTGATGAATAGTGAAACCACTAAGTGGTAGGTTAAAAACTGAATTTTGCATAAAACTTAATTTTACCGCTTCTGTGATTGGAATTTCGAAAATCCGAGAGACACGGTTAATATCAAGGACTAAAATGTGGTTCAATGAGATGAAAATAATTTTTTGGTGAATAGTAACTTTTTACTTTTTTTACCGCGGTTAATAGTAAATAGGGTAACTAAGGGTAAATATGGTATTAATATTACCCTAACACATGTCCTAATTCTATTGGACAAGTGTAATTCGACCAAAAACAAACTTAGGAATAAAATATGACCATTTAGGCCCACTTGGATTAGATTAGGACATTTATTATTAATTTATTTAAAGAAGGGTTAAAATAGTTAAAATCAAAGTTTAATAAGTAAATCATTTTTAATATGGGGTTATACATAAGATAAATTCAATTGTAAATATTCATTAGAAAGCTAAAAAGATTTCCTACATGATGATATTTTATTTGTAATTTTTAGACATCAAATAATGTAATTTATTTATGACACAAAGATGATGCAGTAATTATCTTATTAATGAAATATTGACATAATTGATGTTATAAACACCAAAATAAATGTAATTTGAGACTTTTTATGAATTCAAATAATTTTATAGGTTACTATGATATATTAATGTTGATTTAATCAACTTGGTTCGAACATATAATTCTTTTATGACTTTCACAAAAATCATATATCAAATAGTGTCAAAATTGACACAAAATAGTTTTTAAATCAAATATTATATTATTAATTGTTATTTTATTCCTAAAAATCTAAGGTTCGGCCAAATGACTTAGATAAGGATATATATTTTAATAATAAACAATTTGGGGTTCGTTTGGCATGTTATAGTAAGTGTATTAACCATATAGTGAAAGAAAACAAAAAGACATGGTAAAAGTTAAATTATTTAACTTAGAGTTAAATCTAATTGATAAGGTTAAAATAATACCCTAAACTTGTCTAAATCCTATTGGTTGATAGTATTTCGACCCTTCCCCACTTTATCTTCGAAATAAGACCCTTTGGAACCATTATAAACCGATTTTGACTTTAATATAAAATAATATTTTGAGATATTCCTAAGGTGCCCCTCTCCTCGCTTATAAAAGGGCACCTCCTCCCCCTCCTCCTCACACCAAATTGAGCACTCAAGCTCGGCCAACCCCTGATATTTTCTCCTCTCCACTTCCCTAGAATAATCCTAGAGGTCCTGGTCTTCTTCAAAGACCAATCTTAGTTCCTTAAGTGGAGGATTCAAAGAGGCGTTCCAAAGAAGAGGTAATATCCATTACCGATCTTTTCAATTTCATTCTTCTTCAACTTCTTCTTCTTTAGTTGTTTCATGATAAAGTAATAACATAAGTATTACTTACATACTGATATGTTATTATAAATATGAAACAACCCTATTTCACCTTCTATCCATCCTACGGAAAAATGAAATCACCACGCGTGCGTACGTACGGAATACCGTCTCCACGCCGTGGTGTAATCTATTTTCCGCCATCACCTTACAAGGATGGTTATAATGGTGTAATGAGTAACTAAATATGATTATTATGAAGTAATATTGATACTGAAATAATATATATATACTCCAATACAATTCCACGATCATAGGAATGATATCATCACTCGTGCGTACGTACGGAATACCGTCTCCACGATGTGATGCGACTCGTTCTACATGATCTTCATTTCATAATGATTATATAAATGAATTGAATGAATGAATATGGTATATAATACACTAATACCATTCTGGAAATGAATTATCTATAACCTAAAGATAAGAATAAGAATTTATTCGACAAAACACGCATAAGAACAAAAAGTTATAAAGACCCGAGTAACAAGTAACAATGAAATATTACTAACAAGAAGCTAATAATATGACCATATATGATATCATATAAATATGTATGATTCTGGAATAAGTCAATAACATTATTTAAACCATTATACAGGAGCTTCGAACACGTACAAAGCTAATCGGACCTAAGGTAAGGGAAATATCACAATCTCATTTTTATCCGAGATTGTTTATTCGTAAGTATTTACTGGGGTGTATTTTATCATCCACATCCATGTTCCCTCAATATGAAATATTGTTTCCATCCACTTGCAATAGTTTAAATCCAATTTTACCCTTAGGTGAGTTTTTAGTAAAGAATATGAAAGGAATCTTTTGTCGTTTTTCCGTACGAGGTACTTTTTGACTTTTCCGACAAAAGTACGAAGAATGTTTTTTTAACTTATACGGCATGAATGGATTTTTAAAAACATTGTTTCCAAGAAGCTTCCTTTACAAGTTTTCAAGTTTATTTTTAATCAACTTCTTTTATTTTAAAGTTGTATGACATGTTATGAAAGGAAAAATGTTTTTGAAGAAGAAAGGATATTTTCCTCAAGAATGGAGTTCAAGTGATTTTCAAAATTATTTTCCATCTAAGATAATAAAGGGTTCTGTTTTTATCCCTATTATTTTGATCATGTTGTGATGGAATTATTTTTATGAATTCCTTTATCTTATATGAATTGATTTATGATGTCATGATGTTTCAAGAATCCCATTTTTGTTTCATGTGTTATGCGATGATGTATGTTTTATGATTATGTGGCACACATAAGAAAAGATTCATTATAAGATGGGTGGGACCTATATCTCCCTCCAATGCATTGGGTAAAGATTTTATATCTCATGAGATAGACATGGATGGAACGGAAGGTTATTTCGGTTCAGTGATACAGGACTGAAACGAGGAGTGAACTCGGTTCAGAAAGGGAATTTGTCCACTAAGATAGTCTTGGCGATGAGTCATGACTAACAAGAAATGATTTTCCATGATTATGTGTGCATGCCACAAAGTTTCAAGTTTTATGTTATGATTATGGGGATCTCATTTTCACTCCTATGATTTGTTCCATGTTAAGATATTATGAACTCTTTTGCAGGTTATGATTTTCAAAAAGATATGATATGATTTTTATTTCCTTTATTTGCCTTGCTGAGCATTTGAGCTCACCCTTTTATGTTTTCTTTTCCCCAGGTCAGGAAGATGGATATTAAGTAGAATATGCTAAAAGGGACCCTAGATATGATGAAATAAATGGGAGACACTGTAGAAGATTTATGAACCAGTTGTTTATGTTTCCCAGTTTCTAAAGGCACTATACCTATACGGTCCTTTGTAGTTTTATCATATGTTGTAATAAGTGTGCTTCAATTTTTGAAGTATTAAAAATGTATGTAAAGTATGGGTCGTTATAGTTGGTATCAGAGGAAAGGTATAGTCAACCTTTGGAAACTAGGATGTGAAAGCCTTAGTAAGAACCCTAAGGATAAGTCTAAGCATAGTACACAATCTTAGTGTTTTAGAAATGGCCTTGAATAACCTAGGATAAGACCATAAGCATGAAAATTTTATTCTTGAATTATGTGGTTTCCTATTATAATTAGTGTTGCTCACACTATTCTTCTTGGTTTTAGTCAATGGCTGGAACCCGAAGGAACCGTGTTAATGCGGAATGCGATGGGAAATGCAATGATTGTCCCCCTGAGCAACCAAACGATATGGGAGCTGGAATGCAAAATCTTGTAGCCATGCTCACACAACTTTCTCAAGCTATGAATCATGCAGGATTTCCAAACGAGCAAAGGAGGGAGCAACATTCTGTTGAATCCTTCATGAGGCAGTGTCCACCTTCTTTCAGCGGGTCTACTGATCCATTAGTTGCTGAACAATGGATTAGTACTACTGAAAAGATATTTTCAGTTCTTCAATGTTCTGAACATGATAAAGTCATCCTAGCAGTGTATCGTTTGGAAGGAGATGCTGATCAATGGTGGAATCTTGTTAAGAATACGAGGCAAAGGGATGAAATTGAGTCTATGGAATGAGACGAGTTCAAGAACTTATTTTTCAATAAGTACTTCCCTCGTATTCTCCGAACAAAGATGGAGAAAGAGTTTCTTGAACTGAAGCAAAGGGATGATGAATCTGTTGGTACCTATGAAGCAAATTTTACAAGACTGGCAAGGTACGCTTCTGGTATTATTATCCAACCTGAGAGTAAGATCGATCGATTCTTTAGTGGCTTAAAACCAAGTCTTCGAAGGGCGTTAGCCATAAGAGACTTCAATAGCTACGAGGAAATCGTTCGATGTGCTCTCAAAGTCGAGATGGAGATTGGAGTAACCCATCAGTCACATGGGTTTGATAAGAAGAGGAAGATGGAATTCAAAGAAAAATCTAAAGAGCACACAGAAAAGAAGATGAGATTTTCCTTATGCTCAAAGTGTGGAAAGAAACATGGAGGGAGTTGTCTTAAAGGGACAAGTAAATGTTTTAAATGTGGAAAGGAAGGTCATCGGGCATTTGAATGCCGTGATAATGGGAAGAAGATGTCTAATGACGCAAACAAAGGAAGGGATACACAGAATGAACCTACAACACTTCAATGTTTCAAGTGCAAGGAGATGGGGCATTATGCCAATCAATGCCCAAATCCAAGGGTTGATGATGATGGTCGACGTCAACAAACTCTTAAAGCTAAAGACAAAGGAAAGTCACATGCAATTTCTATCAGCGATGTGGAGTACGATAACGATGTGGTGAAAGGTACACTTACCATCCACTCTAAAGTAGAAAATGTTTTATTTGATTCTGGATCCACCCACTCTTTTATTTCTGAAGACTTTTCTAAGGGTATCACCGTACTACCTCAACAATTAGATGTTGAGTTAGCTGTGACAACACCTAATGGCACATCAATCGCATCAAAATTTTATAATTCTTCTCCGATCGAAGTTTTTGGGAAAGTGCTTCCTACAAATCTTGTGATCCTTCCTTTAGTGGAATTTGATGTGATTCTTGGCATGGATTGGCTTTCTCTACATGGAGCTCATATAAATTGCCAAAGAAGGGAAGTCACATTTCATACTCCAGATCAATCTACGATCGTATACCAATGCAAGGATGAACATAACCTTCCAGTGGAAATTTCTTCCATCTTATGGGTATTGATCCCACTAAATGAAGGTTATTTATCTCAAATGGTTGGTGAGAAACTCACGATTAAGAATATGCCCATTGTAAGGGAGTTTGATGATGTCTTTCCAGAGGAATTACCGGGTCTTCCACCAAATCGTGAAGTTGAGTTTTCAATAGAACTCGTACCGGGTGCTTTGCCTATTTCAAAGACACCTTATAGAATGGCCCCAATTGAGTTGCAGGAATTGAAGAAGCAACTCCAAGAGAATCTTGATAAGGGATTCATACGCCCTAGTGCGTCACCTTGGGGAGCACCTGTTCTATTTGTTAAGAAGAAAGATGGATCAATGAGACTCTGCATTGATTATCGAGAACTTAACAAGATCACTATCAAGAACAAATATCCTCTCCCACGCATTGATGACTTATTTGACCAACTACGCGGAGCTCAATACTTTTCCAAGATTGATCTTCATTCAGGGTATCATCAATTAAGGGTCAAAAGGGAGGATATACCAAAGACGGATTTCCGTACAAGGTATGGACACTATGAATTTATAGTGATGCCATTTGGTCTTACTAATGCCCCTGCTATCTTCATGGATCTAATGAATAGAGTCTTTAGAGACTATCTTGATCAATTTGTGGTAGTCTTTATAGACGATATTCTTGTCTATTCAAAGAGCAAGGAAGAACATGAAGATCACTTGAGAATTATATTGAAGACCCTGAGAAAGGAGAAGCTTTATGCCAAATTTACCAAGTGTGAATTTTGGCTTCAAAAAGTTGCATTTTTGGGTCACATAATCTCAAAAGAGGGGATATCTGTGGATCCAGCAAAAACAGAGGTTATCGAAAGATGGTCGAGACCAACAACAGTAACTGAGATCCGAAGTTTTCTTGGTTTGGCTGGATATTATCGACGTTTTGTAAAAGATTTTTCACGATTATCTAATCCACTCACCAAGTTGACTCGGAAAGGAGTTAAGTTTGTCTGGACAGAGGAATGTGAAGAGAATTTCAAGGAGTTGAAAAGAAGGTTATCCAGTGCACCTGTGCTCACACTGCCTTGTAGTGGAGAAAGGTTTGTGATCTACAGTGATGCATCCAAGAAGGGATTGGGGTGTGTTCTTATGAAAAATGATATGGTGATAGCTTATGCCTCACGACAGTTGAAAATCCATGAACAAAATTACCCAACACATGATTTGGAGTTGGCTGCGGTAATCTTTGCATTAAAGATTTGGAGGCATTACCTTTATGGTGAAAGGTGTGATATTTATACTGATCATAAAAGTTTAAAGTATATTTTCACACAAAAGGAGTTGAATATGCGTCAAAGAAGATGGTTGGAGCTGATTAAGGATTATGACTCCTCAATCCATTACCACCCTGGGAAAGCAAACAAGGTGGCAGATGCATTAAGTCGACAAGACCATGCTAGTTTATCCATGATGAGGATCACAAAAGATCCAATATTTATGGATTTACAAAGGATGGATCTTGGAATTATAATGGAAGGGGAAAAATCTTATCTTTCTCAAATGAATGTTCAACCATCTATACATGTGAAGATTAAAGAGGCACAGAAAGAAGATTTCGAGTTACAAAAGAAGGTGAGAAATGTTCCTGAATTCAACCTTGATTGTGATGGGATAATAAAGTTCAGGAATCGGGTTTGTGTTCCTCCCATCCCCGAATTAAAGAAAGAGCTGCTGGATGAGGCTCATAGTTCTTCATTCTCTATTCATCCTGGAAGCACGAAGATGTATAGGGACCTGAAAGAGTACTTCTGGTGGGATGGCATGAAAAGAGATGTTGCTGAATATGTCTCTCGATGCTTGGTTTGTCAACAAGTTAAAGCTGAGAGACAGAAGTCTAAGGGGATGTTACAACCATTACCCATACCCGAATGGAAATGGGAAAACATCACTATGGACTTTGTCACAGGACTTCCTAAAACATCCAAAGGCAATAATGCTATCTGGGTCATAGTTGATCGTCTCACAAAGTCTGCACACTTCATTCCTATTAGAGAGGATTTCTCTCTAGATCAGCTTGCCAGGATATATGTAAAGGAAGGGGTAAGATTGCATGGAGTACCACTTTCTATTATATCTGATCGAGATCCGAGATTTACCTCGAAGTTCTGGCGAAGTCTTCAGCATACTCTGGATACAGAGTTGAGTTTCAGCACTGCTTATCATCCCCAGACAGACGGTCAGTCTGAGAGAACAATTCAAACCCTAGAAGATATGTTGAGAGCTTGCTCTATGGATTTCAAAGGAGGTTGGGATCAACACCTACCTTTGGTGGAATTTTCTTATAATAATAGCTTTCACTCCAGTATTCAAATGGCTCCTTATGAAGCTCTCTATGGAAAGAAATGCAGGACTCCAACTTGCTGGGATGAAGTTGGGGAAAGAAAGCTATTAGGACCTGATCTCGTTGATGAAATGGCAGAAAAGGTCAGATCTATTCAACAACACATAAGAGCAGCTCAGAGTCGACAGAAAAGCTATGCCGACAACCGAAGAAAAGACCTAGAGTTTGAAGTGGGTGATAAAGTGTTCTTACGAATATCTCCCTGGAAGAGGGTTATGAGATTTGGAAAGAAGGGGAAGTTGAGCCCTAGATATATCGGTCCTTTCGAAATATTGGATCGTGTTGGGAAGGTAGCTTACCGATTGGCGCTTCCACCGAATCTCTCTCAAGTTCACGATGTGTTCCATGTATCTCTCCTGAGAAAGTACATACCAGATCCTTCACATGTACTCAGCTCAGAAGTTGTACCGCTGGAGCAAGATCTTTCTTATGAAGAACAGCCAATAGAGATTCTGGATCGTAGCGAAAAAGTCCTACGAAACAAGACCACTCGCTTGGTGAAAGTTTTATGGAGAAACCACCAACTTGAAGAAGCTACATGGGAGCTTGAGGATATGATGAGGGAGAAGTATCCTCATCTGTTTGTTGCAAAGTGACGAATTTCGAGGGCGAAATTCTTTTTAAGGGGGGTAGAATGTAACACCCGAGACTTTTATGTTATATAAATCATCAAAGGAATATTTTTCTATACAACACTTGCTTGGCTTGCTTTACACGCAATCGCGACCTTCCTCGATAGCTTGCGTCGTACGCAATACCGAGTTTCACTAAACAACATTATGCTATTAAAACTAGCCGTTATGAATAGTAATAACCACTTTTTGGAATTTTATAAATTTTATTTTTCAAAATGGACTTCATTTTTGGACTCAGAATATCGAAATTAGCCTAGGGTGAAATTTTGGTATTTTTCTGAAAACTTTCAATTTTTGATGAATAGTGAAACCACTAAGTGGTAGGTTAAAAACTGAATTTTGCATAAAACTTAATTTTACCGCTTCTGTGATTGGAATTTCAAAAATCTGAGAGACACGGTTAATATCAAGGACTAAAATGTGGTTCAATGAGATGAAAATAATTTTTTGGTGAATAGTAACTTTTTACTTTTTTTACCGCGGTTAATAGTAAATAGGGTAACTAAGGGTAAATATGGTATTAATATTACCCTAACACATGTCCTAATTCTATTGGACAAGTGTAATTCGATCAAAAACAAACTTAGGAATAAAATATGACCATTTAGGCCCACTTGGATTAGATTAGGACATTTATTATTAATTTATTTAAAGAAGGGTTAAAATAGTTAAAATCAAAGTTTAATAAGTAAATCATTTTTAATATGGGGTTATACATAAGATAAATTCAATTGTAAATATTAATTAGAAAGCTAAAAAGATTTCCTACATGATGATATTTTATTTGTAATTTTTAGACATCAAATAATGTAATTTATTTATGACACAAAGATGATGCAGTAATTATCTTATTAATGAAATATTGACATAATTGATGTTATAAACACCAAAATAAATGTAATTTGAGACTTTTTATGAATTCAAATAATTTTATAGGTTACTATGATATATTAATGTTGATTTAATCAACTTGGTTCGAACATATAATTCTTTTATGACTTTCACAAAAATCATATATCAAATAGTGTCAAAATTGACACAAAATAGTTTTTAAATCAAATATTATATTATTAATTGTTATTTTATTCCTAAAAATCTAAGGTTCGGCCAAATGACTTAGATAAGGATATATATTTTAATAATAAACAATTTGGGGTTCGTTTGGCATGTTATAGTAAGTGTATTAACCATATAGTGAAAGAAAACAAAAAGACATGGTAAAAGTTAAATTATTTAACTTAGAGTTAAATCTAATTGATAAGGTTAAAATAATACCCTAAACTTGTCTAAATCCTATTGGTTGATAGGATTTCGACCCTTCCCCACTTTATCTTCGAAATAAGACCCTTTGGAACCATTATAAACCGATTTTGACTTTAATATAAAATAATATTTTGAGATATTCCTAAGGTGCCCCTCTCCTCCCTTATAAAAGGGCACCTCCTCCCCCTCCTCCTCACACCAAATTGAGCACTCAAGCTCGGCCAACCCCTGCTATTTTCTCCTCTCCACTTCCCTAGAATAATCCTAGAGGTCCTGGTCTTCTCCAAAGACCAATCTTAGTTCCTTAAGTGGAGGATTCAAAGAGGCGTTCCAAAGAAGAGGTAATATCCATTACCGATCTTTTCAATTTCATTCTTCTTCAACTTCTTCTTATTTAGTTGTTTCATGATAAAGTAATAACATCAGTATTACTTACATACTGATATGTTATTATAAATATGAAACAACCCTATTTCACCTTCTATCCATCCTACGGAAAAATGAAATCACCACGCGTGCGTACGTACGGAATACCGTCTCCACGCCGTGGTGTAATCTATTTTCCACCATCACCTTACAAGGATGGTTATAATGGTGTAATGAGTAACTAAATATGATTATTATGAAGTAATATTGATACTGAAATAATATATATATACTCCAATACAATTCCACGATCATAGGAATGATATCATCACTCGTGCGTACGTACGGAATACCGTCTCCACGATGTGATGCGACTCGTTCTACATGATCTTCATTTCATAATGATTATATAAATGAATTGAATGAATGAATATGGTATATAATACACTAATACCATTCTGGAAATGAATTATCTATAACCTAAAGATAAGAATAAGAATTTATTCGACAAAACACGCATAAGAACAAAAAGTTATAAAGACCCGAGTAACAAGTAACAATGAAATATTACTAACAAGAAGCTAATAATATGACCATATATGATATCATATAAATATGTATGATTCTGGAATAAGTCAATAACATTATTTAAACCATTATACAGGAGCTTCGGACACGTACAAAGCTAATCGGACCTAAGGTAAGGGAAATATCACAATCTCATTTTTATCCGAGATTGTTTATTCGTAAGTATTTACTGGGGTGTATTTTATCATCCACATCCATGTTCCCTCAATATGAAATATTGTTTCCATCCACTTGCAATAGTTTAAATCCAATTTTACCCTTAGGTGAGTTTTTAGTAAAGAATATGAAAGGAATCTTTTGTCGTTTTTCCGTACGAGGTACTTTTTGACTTTTCCGACAAAAGTACGAAGAATGTTTTTTTTAACTTATACGGCATGAATGGATTTTTAAAAACATTGTTTCCAAGAAGCTTCCTTTACAAGTTTTCAAGTTTATTTTTAATCAACTTCTTTTATTTTAAAGTTGTATGACATGTTATGAAAGGAAAAATGTTTTTGAAGAAGAAAGGATATTTTCCTCAAGAATGGAGTTCAAGTGATTTTCAAAATTATTTTCCATCTAAGATAATAAAGGGTTCTGTTTTTATCCCTATTATTTTGATCATGTTGTGATGGAATTATTTTTATGAATTCCTTTATCTTATATGAATTGATTTATGATGTCATGATGTTTCAAGAATCCCATTTTTGTTTCATGTGTTATGCGATGATGTATGTTTTATGATTATGTGGCACACATAAGAAAGGATTCATTATAAGATGGGTGGGACCTATATCTCCCTCCAATGCATTGGGTAAAGATTTTATATCTCATGAGATAGACATGGCTGGAACGGAAGGTTATTTCGGTTCAGTGATACAGGACTGAAACGAGGAGTGAACTCGGTTCAGAAAGGGACTTTGTCCACTAAGATAGTCTTGGCGATGAGTCATGACTAACAAGAAATGATTTTCC
The DNA here is from genome assembly GCA_963277665.1 of Viscum album. Taxonomy (NCBI): domain Eukaryota; kingdom Viridiplantae; phylum Streptophyta; class Magnoliopsida; order Santalales; family Viscaceae; genus Viscum; species Viscum album. Next base: position 2,011,640,286 of record OY728125.1, read on the forward strand.
ATGATTATGTGTGCATGCCACAAAGTTTCAAGTTTTATGTTATGATTATGGGGATCTCATTTTCACTCCTATGATTTGTTCCATGTTAAGATATTATGAACTCTTTTGCAGGTTATGATTTTCAAAAAGATATGATATGATTTTTATTTCCTTTATTTGCCTTGCTGAGCATTTGAGCTCACCCTTTTATGTTTTCTTTTCCCCAGGTCAGGAAGATGGATATTAAGTAGAATATGCTAAAAGGGACCCTAGATATGATGAAATAAATGGGAGACACTGTAGAAGATTTATGAACCAGTTGTTTATGTTTCCCAGTTTCTAAAGGCACTATACCTATACGGTCCTTTGTAGTTTTATCATATGTTGTAATAAGTGTGCTTCAATTTTTGAAGTATTAAAAATGTATGTAAAGTATGGGTCGTTATATGAAACATAAGCAATTACCGGATCATTCTGCATTAGGACGCAACCAAGTCCTTTCAATGAAGTATCACTATAGATAACAAACTCACCATTCCTGGAAGGTAGTGCCAAAACTGGAGTATTCACCAATCTTCTTTTCTATTCCTGAAAACAATCATCACATTCTTTTGTCCAGATAAACTTAACACCCTTCCGAGTTATCTTAGTCATTGGACTAGATAACAATGAAAAATTTCTAACAAACCTTCGGTAATATCCTGCCGAACCAAGGAAGCTACGAATCTCAGTAACATTTGTGGGTCTTGGCCATTCTTCAACAACCTTTGTTTTTGAAGGATCAACAGTTATCCCATCTTTTGAAACAATGTGACCGAGAAAAAAAAAATTACAACCAAAACTCACACTTTCTGAATTTCCCATACAATTTCTTTTCATTTAAGGTTTTCAAAATAACCCTTAAATGTCTTTCATGCTCCTCTTTACTTTTAGAAAACACCAAAATATCATAAATGAATACAACCACAAACTTATCCAAGAACCCATGGAAAATTCTATTCATAAGGTCCATGAATACAGCAGGTGCATTGGTTATCCCAAAAGGCATAACTACAAATTCGTAATCGCCATATCTTGTACGAAACACGGTCTTCAGAATATCAGCTTCCTTTACCTTCAATTGATGGTACCCCGATCTCAGGTCAATATTTGAAAAAAACTGAGCTTCCTGGAGCTAATCAAACAAATCATCGATATGAGGTAAAGGATATTTGTTCTTAACAGTGATGTTATTCATGGCTCTATAATCAATGAAAAGTCTCATTGAACCATCTTTCTTTTTAAAAAATAAAACAGGATCACCCTATGGTGATTTTCTAGGTCTAATGAAACCTTTCTCTAATAAATCTTGGAATTGCTCCTTCAACTCTAAAAGTTCAATTTGAGTCATTCGATAAGGGGGTTTTGAAATTGGCTTAGCATAAGGAACTAAGTCAATAGTAAATTGAACTTCCCGATCTGGTATTATTCCAAGAAACTCATCAGAAAAAACATCAGGATACTCATTTACCACTGGCACATCATTAATCTGAATAGTTCCCTTGTTTTCAACAATATGTGCAAGGTAACATTCATTTCCATCTTTTACATGTTTCTCGACATCTTGATATGTTATCAACAGTAAGGGTTCATTCTTGTACACAAACTGAAAGTCTTTCTGAAAAGAAACTTCTTTAGCTCTACATTTAATCCTAGCATGGTAAATAGAGATCCAATCCATACCCAGGATAACATCAAACTCTACTAGAGGTAAAACAATAAGGTTTGTAAGTAGGTTCTTTCCATGGATAAGGATTGGAAGATTCTTATAAATTCTTTGTGCCTAAACATTTCCCCTACATGTTTTTACCACAAGTTCAGGAGTCATTTCTTGAGATGGTAATCCCATTTTACTAGAAATGTTTTTAGAGATGAAAGAATGTGTAGACCCCGAATCAACCAACACACTGACATAATCTGAAAAAACAAACAAAGTACCTGATACCACTTCATTTGATGGCCCAACATCTGCCGAAGTAGTTGCAATGGATTTCACCACCCCTTTCTACTTGAAGTCTAACTGCTTCCCGTCACTCAAGCTCTTTATCGGACACTCATTTGCATAGTGACCCATCTCATTGCACTTAAAACATTTCACTAACTGTAAATCAAATTTGGTCTTACCATCACCCTGATCTCTTTCAGTGAAATCAAGAGCCTTTTTTCCCATCTTACCGCATCAGTAGCACTTTCCAGAATTATAAAGACATTCCCCAGCATGCCTTTTACCACATTTATCACAAATTGGAAACTTAGTTTTCTTACCGTTAGACCTTTTTGAAGAATTCTTCTTTTTCACCTGCCACCTCGGTCTCTTCTTCTTTTGGTTGTTATAAAACACTTGATCATCGGCAAACTCCATTTCCACATTCTTAGCACATCAAACAAGATTTTCATAACTTTTTAACTCACAAGAATCCAATGCCTTTTGATATTTTGGCTTTAATCCTGAGTAAAAACGATTGATTTTACTATCAAGGTCTCAGATAAAATTTGGAGCATACCTTGCCAATAGAGTGAACCTCTCTTCATAAGCAGCCACTGAGTCGTCCTCTTGCCTCAATTCCAAGAATTGTTTTTCCATCCTAATTCGAACAACCTTAGGAAAATACTTCCCAAGAAACATACCTTTGAATTCATCCCAGTCGAGAGCATCAATCTCATTAGCATCCCTAATATTTTTAACCATCGACCACCACTGATCTACTTCACCCTCCAAACGGTAAATAGCAAGACTAACCTTTTGATTGTCTAAACACCCCATGACATCGAAAATATTCTTCAGTGCTTTAATCCACCCTTCAGCTAGCACAGGGTCAGATGATCCTCTGAATGATGGGGGATGTTGCCTCATGAAATGTTCCACCACTAACATGTTCCTCTACGGTTGATCTGGCTGATCTCGTGCATGGATATCACCACCATTTATCGCTTGAGTCAATTGTGCCATTACTTCAACAAACTATTCTTTTCCAATTCCAACCATCTCAGGATGCTGATTCGGAAGGTCATTTCCTTCTGTATGCCTTCCTAGCACTGCCTCACTATTTCCTCTGGGAAAACCATTTTGAACAAACATGTCTTAGATGAAGCAACATGGTAATCTTCAAATGCTATATCATTTCAATTTGACCATAAAAAACTATTTTTTGATAATAATTTAATAGAATTCTAACTCCTAAAGTTATCTAAACTAACCTCTAATACCAACTATAGGGCCCCATCCTTAAACATTACTTAGTATTGAGCTATTATAAGATTACACATTGAGCATTTTTTCAGGTTTAGAGTTTTAGAGAATTAGATCATAAATCATGCATTACATTCCTCATTTAAACAAAGTGGTTATATAAAAGATAGTATTCATTTTTTCCCATCAATGGAAACATATTTAAAACAAAACATGGATTCTTTCATGACACTTCCTTAACCCTATCATCACATCATGTACCTTTCCCTTGACCTGTGAAAAACATTTCAAAAACTTGGGATGAGCATAAAAAGCTCAGTATGGGATATAAAAGTACGAAATGAAATCATTAGTCCATGTATTTAATAATAATTTACTCATAAAACATAAGCATTTTAACATACCTCATCAAATCATGAATAAATCATAGAAATCATTAGACATAAAGGTAACTTGAGGCATTCATAACATTCTTACATAGGGAGTAACCCTCATGGTTAAGTTTGGAATACCCATCACAGTATATTCCCTAAATATCTTCGGAGAAACCTTAACGTTTAACTCCTTCTCATTAACCAATGAATTGGATAGCTATATCAGGCTCACCTGCCCTTAGTTTATCATGGAACCACCCATCTTCATAATAATTCCCAAGAACTATAACATAATCGTATCACATAAAACATGCATAAAGGAAACATAACATTTCAACATTTCAATCACAAGATATCAATACAACACATTGATTTAATAAAAACATTATAAAACCCATTTTCAATACCAAAATAAAAGAGAAGTAAAACATGGTATTTATTAATCATTTTAAAAAAAAGTTAGGTTATGGCTTGTAGAGGAAGCCAAAACTCAAATAATGGTCACGGTGGTGGAGAAGTCGTTGTCGCCGCATACGTACGACAAAAAAAAAACATTCCATTTTGTTGTTTAGTAAACGATTCATATAAAAATATTCCTTTTGAATAAACATAAAAGTAAAACGGGTTTATATACCGTATAAAAGAAAGTTGTGTATAAAACAAAATATGCCTCAATGAAAGGAGATTGAGACGAAGTCCCTTACCTCATATCCGATTTGACTCGATCATTCTTTAATCTCCTGAATAATAAACTTGAGTTAATTTCTAATTTCTTAAGAACCATTTTCATGTTCATTATTCGTTTTATATCACTTATTACCATGTCATGAACACTATGTAATTATTTATGTTAATAACGGTCGTTTTAACGATCATTGGTACTTGAGTCAAAAATAAACTCTTTATAATTACAAGTTGTTCATGTATCCATTATATCCCGAGTTATATTATTAATTTATATATCATATATATCATATATATCCAGTATATACATTTATTTATAATATTAAATAACATTTAGAGGTAAGAAATGAAATGCACCGTTCATGGAGACATTAAGCCGTACGTATGCATGAACACTACTTTCATTTCTATTTCGTATTTTATGGAATGGAATAATAATGATATAAAGGTATATTATAATTACAATATAATATCATATATAATATCATTAATTAAATCATTTATACATCCCACATATGGAATTAACGAATCAAATCACTTTGAGGGGGCAGTATTCCACACTTCCTAAAATGAAGATAACGCGTTTACCCATAATGGAAACCATAATGGTATGCCAAAAATTAAAAACACAGAAGCTTAAGGAAAATATAAACATATTATATATATTATATAAATATAGTTTCATATTAATGGACACCTTTGAAGGTGTTAGACAAATATTTAACAATCATCGTTTCGTGAGGCAAAAATCCGCCATCCACAGAAACAATATGCTATTTAACCATTATATGAAGGTGTGTGTAATTTTATCTCGAATTATTCTTATAAAAACATCATAGTATATTAAATATACTTGTTTGGTTACAAAATAAATGAATAAAAAGAGTTTAGGGGGTTGGAGAATCAAAATAAAACAAAAGAACATTAGAGAAGACTTTACCTTTAAATCGGGTAACTCTTCTTGGTTTGAACCAAAATCTTTTCTTGAAGAGCTTTCTTACTAAGGTAAGGCTTCTAGGATGAAGAGAGGAATGTGGATAGATAAAATTAGCAGGGCTTGGCCGATCCAATGGCTTTAGAAGTGTGGGTAAGGAGGTAGAGGTGGGGGCCTTTTATAAGAGGAGAGGAGGGGCACTCTTGGAAAGGTATAAAATGTTACTTTATTTTCAAATGAGTTTCAGATTTTAAAGGTCCCACATTGATGTATTTCGAGGATAAGGTGATAAGGTCTCGAAATATACTCATCCAATAGGTCTTTGACAAGTGTATGTCTTAGTTTTAACATTATATTTTCATTTTATTTAAATTTTTTATTAATTAGGTAATCGCTGTATCATCATGATGTCATAAATAATTTAATTTATTTAATGTCTAAAAATTAAAAAAAATACTATGATTTAGGAAATATTTTTATCTTTCCAATTACTATTTATAGTCCAATATATCATTTATGTAGACAAAATTAAAAATGTTTTACTCTGGTGATACATTCTTTGTTATATTTAACTTTCTTTAAAAATAAAAAGATAAAAAGTCATTATCACACAAAAGTGATTCCATGGGCTCCCCAAGTGTGGAACAAGGAATCCCATGGTCGGAAATGACACAAAAAGTAGTATTAGGACACATTTTGGTGTTATTTTTTTTATTATGATATTATTTTATTATCCTTAACTACCCGATTACTAATTAATCAAGATAATTAACGATAATTACCGTCATTACTATTCACAATGTCCAAAAACAAAAGAGTATTGATTACATAATTTGGAAATTATGATTCCAAATATGTAATCCATTTTACCAACTTCCTAACACAGAAATTGAAATAATTAATTTAAAAATAATACCCATTGTCAAAACAAATTGCGGGTTTTTTTAAACAATATCTATGAAAAGTTTGGCATTAGTTTATGCCCAATTCCAAAGTGAAATTAATTATAATGACCATTATTGGATTACATGGTAAAAATATATTCTATTTAAACTTTAAAACAAATTAAAAAGATAATCTATCCATGTAATTAAATTATATGAAAAAGCAGTTTTGATGTAAAATGCAGTATTATTCACTATTCATTAAATAATGAACATTGTCAGAAAAATACCAAAAAATTATCCAACGTAAATTTCAATGTCCCAATCATAAATAATAAGTTTATTTTTACAAATAGAGCTTATAAAATTGTCAAAAGTTTTATTTAAAAATGGTTCGCCATCAAAAGGGGGTAAAACAATCTTTTAAAAATATTAGTGTATTCCATGCTTAAGATTGGATTTATTCTAATTTTAAGCCTCTAAAACACTATCTAATTCATCAATAGACATAGATAAGAATATATATTATTCATTACTTACTTGGGATGTTACATCTATGGTATATATTTATAATAAATTTAAATTTATTATATAAGAGGTTAAATTTAACATCCCATTACCCATATTCAGGCTTTTTCTATCTTTCTTGTTGTTTTAGTCTTTATTTGGGTGTATCTTGAGACTCTTGAGGATGAAGAGACTTTTTACGGGAAAATTACATACAGTTCAAGGATGTATTTTTTAATGTAATGGAGTCATGTTATAATTGGGTTATAGACCTTTTGGGATATTCCTCGAGTTTGGAGAATAATGGCGTTGTTTGGGGATTTTAAGAAGAATTTAGACTATTTTTTGTATTCTATGTGATTTTATACCATGTATTTATTAAAAATCGGGAATTTTTAATTTTCATGAAAATTATTCACATCATGTATTGGTATATTGGAAGATTTCAAGTGTTTTTTTGGGACTGAAATTATTACACGTCATGTAATGGTTACTTGTTGTAGAATGGTAAAATTGGGATATTTAATCATAGGTGATACCTTTTTTAGTGGGACATTATAATCATGAATTTCTTGATGGGAAATAAATTCACACCATGTAATTATTATGATATACTATTTTTTAAGGTGTGTAATTAGATATTTATTATTTCTTATAGATTTTTCATCTTCTCTCTCGACCTAGAATCTCTCCCATGTGATTTTGGTGACCTATACTCTATTTCGATCTCTTTGTTCGATGATTGATTTTTACGGTTTTTGTAGTGAATCTCTCTGGGTAAGTGATCTTCCAGTTTCATTATTTTCCTTGATTATAATAGCACCTTTTCCCGATGTTTTTAGATCCACTGATTTTATAGTGTGGTTCTTCATAGATCCACTGTGTGATCTTCTTCCATGGGCTGATTTTTTATTAGTTGAGGTGTGTAAATTATGTGTTGCTTGATGTTTTTTTGATCTACCCTTTCCACCATATTCATTATCTGTGGGATGTGATTATAATACTTGGGAATCAATCTCAGTGCCCCAGTTGTTGACCTTTTGTTCCCTTGTGGTTGGTGGATCCCATTTTGAGTGTGTACAACCCAATTTTAAGGTAGATGGATCCATCTTTAGCCTATATTGGATGAACTATATTTCATTATTTTTAAAAATTATTTTATCAATGTATTGGAATGATTTATTAGTGTGTATGTGGAAACTATTTTTTGAGGAAATATTGTTTTCCAAAAGTTTTTGTAAAAGAAAATTTATTTTCAATGCATTGTGAAATGTAACTTGTATATGATTTTCAAATCATGGTTTTGATGAAATAGATTGAAAAATATATCACATGTTAAGCCTTGTGTACTTTGGTTGAAATTGTAGTAATATGAATTGTCCATTTTTGGGGGGTTCACTCCTAGCGTGTTCCTCCACTCACGAGGATTGTTGATATATTTATTTTATAGGCCTATTTGGGGTTTCAATTTCTAGGGTGTTCCTCTACTTTCTTGATAAAAGGTATATATATAGAGACTCTATGTGAACAATGGTCTATGTTTAGGTATGAGTGTCCCATCCATCTTGACCTATAAATATCCTTGGTTTTATATTACTAGTGCTTTGTATTATGGTATTTTTACTTTTACTTCCATTCATTTGATATAATATATGATAAATTAAATAATTTGATTTTATAGATTTTATGTATATAAAATTATTTGATACTATTTCACCTAAATTATTTTTGAAATTTGTAAAAAGTTTAAAATTAAATTTTTTCCATGATTTTGATATAAAAACTATTTAACTTTTTATCATGCCTTTTTTGCTTAATTTTTAGGATATTCGTACTGTTGTACAAAGAATTTTAATTGAACAGCTGGATGGGATCCTTCAAAGATTGTTTATTCACACCCTAAGAAACACTTCAGTGGCGAATAAACCTTTGTATGTCTTTCGATATAGGGAAATGAAGGGTTTTAGAGTGTGGTGGTAGGGTTTCAATCAGAGATTCTAGGTATATGGTGGTGGGATGGTGGGAGTTTTCCACACTATCACATAGTGTAGTTTTTTTTATTTAAGTTATCCATAATTATGGACTTATCTATAAGAAATTCGTTTTTCTACCATTTAATTGTATCGGTTTCAACCCGATTCATATCATACCTGGGCAAATGGAATGGCCTGATATATATTAGTTGATTTCATTGTATTATATATTTTCACATCGGTTATACCATTTTATTTTGGCCTAATTCATGTCGTGACCCTTTTTGGTGGGTGAGATGGTTGTACTGGGATTAGGAAGTTCGTCCCTTGATATATTGTGAAGTAGGTGCCCCGGTTAAATGGTCCAGGCCAGTGATTGCATGGGGTTGATTCTATGTAGAATTAGTTTCCATCGGGTATGATGTACTCCCATGGTCTCCAACAAGTTTATTCGCGGAGCTAGAAACACCCAATGAACATGGTATCAATGATTCATGGACATGATTTACAAAGTTAGGTGCTCCTTGGATGATGATTTGGTGAATAACCCTTAAGGAATCCATTGGTCAAGAGGATAGGCGGTCAGGCTCATCACACCTGTTTGGGGGAAATTATTTCTTGTTATGTGACTCTCGAATAGATTTAAGAAATGTTCCAATATTCGTGAATACTTGGTACTTTCCCAAGCATGTGTCAGTAGGTTACCACATGGTTATAAGATTAACCATATATAACAATAGGTTGGTAATTATTGAGATAACACTATTTTAATCCATATGATGTGGCACTCTAGAGCTTATCATCATCTAAGGAGGATGTCAGTTTCTTTGATATCAGAATTGAACCCATGAGATGGGCTACCTACATATCCTTGTGAGTGGAATAAGGACCCATCTAGTTTTTTTTAAGTTGGGGATTATATTATCAAGGGGGCCTATTTCTGGGGGGTCATTATTGGGGCTTAACATTTAGAATAGAAGCCACCCATTTGAGCTCAAACCTTTAGACAAGAATCCAACATAACCTATTTAGAGATGGAATCAATGTTTTCGATGTTCATTTAAAATTTATGTATGGTTGGGGTATACACATGGGAGCCACCCGTTTTATGTTTTGGCATTTAGACAGGTGCCTTACATATCCTATTTAGATCAATAATCAGAGTTCTCATAGGTCATTTAAATATGGGGCATGGTTGGGGATGATGCATGGGAGCTGCCCATTTGAGCTCGAGCATTCAAAAAGGCATCCTACATATCCTTATTAGAGTAGGAATCAGAGTTCTTGTAGTTAATTTAATTATTTTAGTGATGGTGTGATCATTGTTAATCCCTATGACCATGTGGTTCATGCTCAGTGTGAGAAACAATAGGAAGAGGTAGATCGGTAAAACCACATACCTTCCCTTCTCTACTGATGGAAAAGGAGGATGATGGTGGAAGAGGCCGGGGTGATGGCTCATTTAGAGAGGGGGATTTGATTATGACAACTTTTACCCATGTTGATATCCAGGATAGTCACATTTGGAAATCTATTCGAACACACCATAGAATGATCTTGATAGAAAAAGGATTTCCACCTCCAGTAGAAAGTATATGGGTTCACCATAAGAGGGGTTCCCTACATCTAGTTATGGGAAAGGGTAGAAGCATTAATCCTCGCCAAAAGGAAATTTAGGCATGATCCCTTTGACTTATCACTACCCCTTATTTAATGGAAAATCCAATGATTACCCTTGATCCCTTGAATAGGGAGGTTCAGATGAGTATTCCATTGTTATGCCCCATGTTACCATGGGAATGTAATCTTAAGGAAAATTTGGGGGCCCATTCCCTTACAAGGATTACCCACATGACTATGATTACCGTGGTATGTAAAATCAAAAGGAAATGCTGATGTGCCCAACTGTTATATTATATGGTTCCGACGACATTGGAAGAGTCTTTGACCTGGTGTTGATGGATTGGTTGATTGAGAGAATTTAGAGGATTAGTTGAAAATAGAGGGGAATGATCAAGACCAAAATGATGAATTTTGGAAGGTACCACATTTTGTGTACCACTCATTTATGTGGGGTGGGGTACCCTCCACATGGACTAATGATATGCAGTTGGAGGGGTTGTCCATGTACTGAGATGGTACATTAACCTAGATGACATCCTATTGGGAAATAATCCCCCAAGGTACCATTGAAGCGTTTCTAAGGTGATTTTGTTTGTTGACAAAGGGGGACTCTATGTTGTGTTTATTGACAAAGTAGACCACAATGTTCAATATGATGACAAAGGGGGTTTACATGGTATATTTTTGTGTTCCGGATATATTTTTCCAACAAATGTTAACAAATAATGATGAAAAAATAATGAATGATCTGGAGGTAGTTCAAAAATAACAGATCTAAGGTGGTGCCATTTTCTAGTGTTTGCCAATTTTTTGCGCATCAAAATCTGAAAATGGGGAATCTTGTTTTAGGAAAAGGATATTGCGTTCAAGATCTATGGTGGTTTGGAAACATGCATGCAAGTCATGTTTCATGATCAGAACATCAAAAATATTTAAAATCCATGATGTATGCGAAAGATTTGGAAATGTGTGTGAAAGATGAGGTTGTGCAGAAGTAACATGCATGCCAAATGCGATGTCAAATGGGGTTTTACATGCTCAATGAGAATCTTGCACATCATGGTAAATCATTCATGCAGGGGTCGAAGATGCCTATAAATAATAGGTGACCCTCCTTATTCCACATAGCTAAACACATAGAGCGAATCCAAGCTTCAGATCGCATAATAATTTTAAGAAAGGGAGTTGCGTGAAAGAGTTTGAGTTGCGTTCAAGCTATGAAAGTTGCGTGTAATATTTTTGTTGTGAATAATATTGAATTTGCGTGAAAGTGGTGTTTCTCAACAAAAGCTAAATCTTTCACACAAGTCATTAATGTTGCACGAAATAGGTAGTATGGGTTGCGTGAAAGATTCTGAGTTACCCAGTAGTACTGTGGTAAGGTGGTATTCATCAGTGGATGAAAGTGGGACATCAATAGAGAATCAACATACAGTGAAGGATAAGTGAATTTGTACTAATTAAAGGACCCACAATTCATTAAAATGTGAGTGGATATTCTGAAGAATCAGTGAGAACACTTAAGGGGATAGAACAGTGATCTTTCATATTGTGATTGGTTATAAACCAGAAGGGATAATGAGTATGTTTCAAACATTGTAAACAACAGTGCACTTTTAGTGGATTTGGTACATCGGCACATCTCCAGTGTATTCTCATTGGACATATCCCAATTAGGGTAAACCAAGTAAAATTTTTTGTGTCCAATGCATGATTTAATTTATTTTTATACATTGCTACAGGAAAGAGAGAGAAGAGAATTTTTTCTTAATAGCCAAAAAAGATCAGTAGTGGTAGTTGTTTTAATTTGCCTGGCCCTGATTCACCCCCTATCAGGGTATCTAACCAACTGTACCTAACACATTCAGATAACAATGTGGTACGTGACCTCATGTTTCATCCACATATCGTGGTGGTATGCTGCGATGGAGTTTATTTATATGGCAGAACTCTATGCTGGGTAGGGTTTCATCCACACACAAAGGTATTGTGCAGTACACTGGATTAGAGATGGGTCATTGGTACTGTTGTTCATGGGATGTTAATATTCAAAGGAGGAATATTTTTTGGTTCACCAATTAGGTTCATTGTTTACCCATGTTATTATGCTTCCTTATTTTTATGTTTCGCAGAGTATTTATACATGTTGGAAATTGTTCTCAGTTCTTTACTTCATCGATCATTTTTCTTTAAAGTATTCCATCTGTAAACATCAAGTTTTATCTATGAAAAAATAACGTCTTCTCAGTTCCCATGGCAGTCTATATTATAGATTTCTAGGGAACCTATATCTTTGTGTCACACTGCACCATTTTAAAAATCCGATGAAGAACTTTCTTGTCCTGTAGATGACTCGAACAACTGAGGTTTACGGGGATGAGGTTAGTGGGTCTGCGGTTAGCAACGAAGAAAATCACTACCTTGATCCCTTGAATGATATAGTTCATGGGACACGGCAGACGTCACATCATCCATGAACTGAGATTGCGAAGATGGTGTGTCACGGTGTACCTCTCTGTCATGTTTTCTCTAACAACACTATTTGTGAGGCCTTAGTTCGTAGGTATAATTTCTCCACCTCCATTCCACCAATGACGTGGTTCAAGGGGAATTGGTTTCATTCCTCATTTATTTTATAAATAGTTTGGTTTTATGGCCAACACCTCATGAGCCAGAATTTCATGGTCTGTCTGCATATCATTCGGTTTGCGGGAAATTCCATCTGTATACCATTCTTGTAAATTAGTATGAGGACCACTTTTGTAATTTTATTAATTTGATTTATTTAACCTTATTATCAGGTTTTCCAAATAATCTTTCTCTTATTCCTTCATATAATCTTTGAGATTACTTTTCATCCCTCATCAGAGTTTTTAGGACCCAAAAAATTCCCCCATCAAAATGTATTCTGATCAGGATGAAGAGGAGGCTATTCTGATGTAGAAATTAGTCCTAAAATGAACTAGTTTATGATAAAAAAATATGGTCCCATTGGGGGGACCATGCCAATATATATGTGTCCTAGGTCATATTTCATTAATCATATTTCTTGTAAAAAAAGTGATATGCATAGTGCTCTTGACTTTCCATGCTTCCACATACCGATTCCATCAGCAAACCCATCATCTATGAACTATGCTTTTCATTCCATGAACTGTTAACTCTTCGTGATCGCCTTCATCCAAAATCAACCTTTGAATCCACAAACCAAATTGTGAAACATAAAATTTATATTTGAACATCAGAATAGTGGGAAGCTACATGGTTTCCCACTTCGTAAAATAAACCTCAATTCAGTGAACTGAAAATTAACCCTAAAACATAAACTTTTGTGTTTTTAATTTGGATGAACTCATAGTGAAGCTCAGCATAAGGATCATGTAGTCTATAAACCATTTGTTTCACTGGCCATCACATCATTGGATAACATCTTGGGGAGCGTTCTCCGAACTACAGGTTAATGAAAAATTCATTCCACAAACCATTTCTGGTGATCAGTATGCGGAGCTTTGTTTTGAGGACTTTTTTTAGTTCTATTACAATTTTATTTCTATTCCAAGGCATTTTTTTGGACTAACCATTTTTCAGGGTATTTTTAAATAAAGATAGAATATAGAACATCCTCAAGTTGTTGCTGAAGCAATTTTTGTTACTGATGCTGCCATCATGCCCCTTTTAGCTACCAATGAAAGGTATACTAGTTTGGTAGAGTCTATTGACGACAAAATCCCTATCACCACATTGCTTGAATCCTTAACAAAATAGATTATTGCGACCGAGAGGGAGTATCCAATTTGATACCAGCTTTACACTTATAGATTTATTCTGTTGTCCAATACTTATATTCTAGAAGCACGTGGGGATGACCAACCTACTACCTGGGTAATCAAGAGAACCATTCATAAGGCCCTTATCTCATTGAGAGGATGATTCATATTGAAGGATACCTCTACTAGATTATTATTCAACTATGCTTCTTAGACTGCATAGAATGCACAGAGGAAGCCAGAAAATGAATCCCATTATTATAATACTATTTCACGAAGGTCCATAGAAAATAAAAAATATGGTTGGTCATCGATGGGGGAGATTTACACTAGAGGTTCATTTCTCTTGGATTAGGGATGAATGTTCTGGGTATGTCAGAGTTGTGAAGATTATTGAGTCATATTTTAGGTTTTGGGGTTATATGAGGTTGTCAGGGTATCCCAGATGTACACTTACAAGACCAGAACCCTTATTTCAAAACATATGAGATGATGGAGTCCGAATAACAATACCATTCATTTAAAAAATGGAGAAGTAATAATTAGTCTCCAGGATTTTCAACTGATTTCAGGGGTCCCTATTGTCTGGGACATGTATAATGAGTATCTACCTCCTACATCCACCTGGGACAATAATAAAAATAATATTTTTTTTGGGTAAAATGCTCCTGTACAATTGAAGAATCTTTTGAAGAATGTCAACCCCTACCCAAACCAATAAATTTCTTTCTCTAAGTGGATTAATTTTTTTTCAAGTTAACAATTCAAGATGTCAACGTGTGCAGGACAAGGTCCTATCCATCCAAGAAAAATCAAATGCAAGCACATTCCAACTGGTCTACAGTAAAGGAGGGCTAGTTCCATGAATGGGGATGAGAAGTCATCCCTGAAATGGACCAATTATTTTTGTTGGCAGACTTTTTTTCCATGTTTTTAAGAAGATAGATTTTTCTGGTGCAAGAATCTAGTGGTGTGAGATTCATAACCTTCATCATGGTGGATCAGCTGGCCACCAACAAATGTTTCAACCTGGACATTTCATTCTTGTCCCAAATCTACCACTTATTATTCCTGATAGTGAGGGAAGACCATATCGTTGTCTGAATTAGCCTTCCAAATCCTCTACGGTTGGATAAGATCCCACATAAGAGGCTACAAACTTATCAATACCTTACCAATTCTTCATGTTGATCTTTGATTGTACCTTCAAATCACTGGTGAGGTCATGCTATTGGGCTGGGCTACCCATGATAAGTAAGAAGACTAGATGGAAAAGAACAAATGAGAGTTTATGGCTCAAATAAACTATCACGACCACATTATCTATCATCCTTAAACTTCCACTACTGGTACAATTATGAAAACTTATTCATAATACATTTTCAAATGAGGCTACCACTTTTCTTTGACAGAGTGTATATTGGTTGCCTGTACTGATGGAGAACATATCTACAATAGATAAGCACCCTATGGATTTGGTTTTCAATTTAAATGCATCCAAATGAAGTTCCCTCCTCCCATAACTACTAAAATCTAGAAAAATATCATATGGTATCCCGACCGATGTGGTTAATTATTAATCCAAAGGATACTCACTACAAGGTTAACATTCTAGATTTTGAGGGTTCTTGTACCATTTCATACAAGAGGTTATGATGACCCCTCAGATCAATTGTATCCAGACAGCCACTTGGCAGATGTAGTTCCCACTATTATGACCCCCAAGGCATTCGAGGATAAGGGGAATGGGAAGAAAAATGATACTATTGGACACTCATGAACAGGGAAATTCCTTGGAAAGCCTCTTGGTTTTAACCCCTCAAGGAATGCCTTAAGACCTTAGGGTGTGACTTTACAAGCTATCAAGGCTGCAACTGGGAGTAAACCTCCCATCCCTTCTAATGCTGCCTCTCTAGCGGCTAGGAGGTAACATGTTATTTTAAATAATCACCAATACTTTTGTGATCTATCCCCTCAAACCATGTGGTAGTTTGTAAAACAGAGAGAGAGGCTTTTCTCTCTAACCTTGGCCGCATGTCAGCACAGGCTGACATTTCTTATGATGATTATCCTAAGAGGGTAAATTGTTACCTTCAAGACCATGAAACCCTGATCCATACATGGAATTTTTTTTTAAATACTATCATCAAGAACATTCCATTCAGCGATCAAAGACATAGGAAGAGAGTGAAGATGAGCACTATTCAAGGGGTGACAAGATCACTGATTTGTGTGCTGTAGCTGGAGAAAGGGGAGTTCCTCGCTCACAGTCAGAGCCTCAAATGCATTCAGATCCTAGGGGTCCTCCGGTTACAGAGGCACATATGAAGAAAATGAGGTTGATAAAACTTGTTATGCTTACACTGACCAATCCTCCAGAACTATCCATCCCTATTGCAGCTATGTTTCTGGGGGCTTGGAAGGTCTAGGATGACATAAGATCAAGCGCTTATGATGAAGATGTTTTGAAACTGCTTCAAGGAGGGAACTTTGATATTTTGGGTGTGAGGGTATCCATTTCCCCTACATTTATTCATACTGAAGAATATCTAGATGAGGTGGACACGTACCTGAGGAATATGGAAAAGTTTCTTTATGATTCTAAAGACATTAATTACTAGTCTAACAAGGTCACTTAGATAGAGGTACTCCTGGAGCCATATGATATCAAAAGAGAGGTAGTTCTATTTACTAACCCTGGATTTAATTTCATTTATTTTGAAGATTCTGAACTCTCCTCTTTTACTTCTAATAGGACTAGAGGAGTCTCAGGGGATAATTCTTTATTCATTATAAACCATTGAGGGAACTACAGTAGGGGAACAAGTTCCATCAGATGTAGGGATTGAGGGTGAAGGATATCCCAGTGCTTTCCAATCATATGGAGGAAATTATTGAAAACCCTATTGGGAAATTCCATCCTTCTAGTGCACATGATATTCCCGTTAGGTAACTGTCCCCATGGCATACCAAGAAGTGCTGACAAGCATCCCAACTATCAAAACAAATCTGAAATGGAATTACCAGTAACTGTCATATATTCCCATCTAATTGTTAGAAAGTATTATTTTTATCATTTTCTCCATTTATTTCATGGATATTTTGATGAATAACCAGTGAGTAATCTGGTGGCATTTTCCCAGGAATCTTCAGATCCAATTCCTTTTATAGCAGAATAAGGACCACCAACAATTGTGGTTGAACAGGGCAGAGAGACCAGACTAACTGAGGGGGCCTGGGTATTCTGAGCCCTCTAGACATTCTTAGAACAAATCAATCAACAAATTCCTTGACAGGGGAGGATCATTTGGAGTTTTAAATCCCACCCAAGTAGTTTGATCTCGCTGCCATAGATAAAGACATGGTGACTTTGACAGTAGCAGCTGAACTGGGTGAAGATACCCAATTGTCTCCGGCTACTGGAGGGGATCCAGGCCTTGAAAAGTCAACTACTCTAGACCAGATGAACTCTACCCTAATGGAGGGAGTGAATTTTGAAATTAATTCCCCAGTTAAGGATACTGATCCTAATTAACTTGAAGTCACACCCACAAGGGATACTATTATCCCAACTCCTAAAAATTTATAACATTTCATTATGCTAGTTTCTTTGAGTATAGAAGAAACTGTGGTCCTAGTTCATGTAGGTTTAGAACTAGATATCAGGCCTTTTTCTAGGATGGTTATTCTTGTGAGCCTAATTTATGTAAGATATCATCTAAAAGTTTCTTTAGAGGATTATGGTCCAGTTAGGTGTGGCCCTGAGTCTTAGGGGCCCTTGGAAATTACTAAAACATAATTGTGAATTGACGATGCAGTACCATCTTCATCGAGTGGAAATGCCCACATTGGATTTGAGGGAATCAATGTTCTAATGAGTGGAGGTCAGTTTCACAATCCTCCAACCACCACCATTTCTTTCAATCCTTTTTTTTTGGATTGGTGGTGTTTACTAGCTTTATTTCTAATTTTAGGATCACAACCGAAATCATTTGTGATTGCAGTAAAGACTTCGATCATGCCCTTTGTTGGAACTATTAAGGGTTAGGCTGCTGAGGGATCCAGTTGTGTTGCGACAATTGAATTAGGTCCCTCCCTAGTGAAGCTCATTCTAGAATATATTTCTTCATATGGGAGTGATTATAAGACCAATCTAAAGGTCTTGGTATCCCTTCTACCTAGACATAAAAGGGCATGGAAGAACATATGAATATTGATTTCTTAAACACCACTTCTAAATATGCCAATGTAGATGCCAACGATACATTGGAAGTTTATGGTCATGTGGTTTTGATTATTTGATTACCATGAAATTTATATCATTATAAGGAAGGTGGTAATGTCTAGGGAGAATGTCAGACTGCTCATGTCCTAAAATTCTACTGTAGAATATAGGGTTCAACTTAACGCATCCATAAAAATTCTTATGAATGAATATGTTGATCAAGATTGAGTAGTTGTGAGGCTGGAGAGCAATCTCACAACACAATAGTCTATAGTGGAGAATCTTGATCAAGAACTAGAATAGTGGAGTAGAAAATAGAGTGACTCAAATAGGAATGAGCCCACATCATTGCCACAGTTGATGAGGGACATCGACAAGTAGAGGAAGGGAAAAAGGCTGGACATAATACATCACATGAGGCAGAGGAATTGCAGGCAAGTCTGGATAATGAGACCACATCATTTCTAAAAATACATTAGGCCATTGAAGAGTTGAATAATGCTTTGATACAATTTTTTGAGTCCATTAAACATATTTTATAATGGTCATGTCTTTTCTAAATGGAGGGGTACCAGGTTTTGGACGCCCTCCATACATTTTTGTAATAAAAAAAATGTTTTCCTCTACAATGGTTTTCCTTCATTTATAGAAAATATCAATATTTTATGATTAAATACATTATAAACAATAATATGAACCTGATATTAATATGTTTTATAATTCAGAATAAGAAAAATAATCAAATCATGTCTTAAGTTTTTTCTTGAGAAGCGGGGCTCAGTGAGCATAGTTTGTTTCTTTTAATAGTTATATGGAAAACCCAAAAAACATTGTGACTTTTTCATTATCACCAAAATTTTCCCTAATCCTTTTATGGTGTGGTCTTATCGAGTATAACATGAATTTTTCTTAGTCTTCCCTTTGTGGTTTTTACCTAACAAGATTTTCATCTTTTGATGATTTTGATTGCTTGATTTTCAGATAAACTGTATGTAGTATACGTTCAGTGAGTTGTACTCATATTTTATGAAGGGTAATACTTTCATTTTTTCACCCTGATGAGTCTTAAGAATAGTATTCCCTTGGTTGAAATTCTATTTTAGTGGGATACATATACAGAGCCATTGAGGCATTGTATTCCTAGTCAATCATTGTCCTCTGCAAGACATTGGCCATCTGTTTCTAATGGTCCAGAAATTTTTATAGAATTTTTGATTTGTTTTACTGTGGGGGGCCATAGTGAGTAAAATATTAGGGAAACTATGTCTGAATGTATGGGGGTTTTTATATTGTTCCTAGTTTCGAAACCAACCCTACACAAATGTGAATTGTGCATAGGAGGGTGAGTGCATGGTACAGTTTAACAACATACAATCGAGACATCTGAGACTTATGGTTTAATGTTTTTTTAAACTAGAGGGGGGGATTTATTTTCCATAACACTTTAGTAAAAAATGTTCTATCACCTTTAGGCATGAGGGGGGGGGGATGATCTATAAAATAAAGGGTTTATAAAACTAGGGAATGAGGTGAGACATAGACGTCATAGAGGAATTCATATATAGAAAAATACTCTATTGATGATGATTATTCCTTTGTTTGATAAGACATATTTGAGGGAAACATAGGCGGAGTCACCAAGGAATTATGCACATAGTGAACCAGTGGATTCTGAAAGACACTAGCTAGACATTTTTTATGGCCACAGATGGTTATTTGGAATTAGATCCTTGCATACATAGATTATTCCCTATAAAGAGGGGTGACTAATCAAGAAAAGGAGGGTATTTCTGGTTGAAATTTACCAAGAATACCATGAATTGGTGGAGGAATCATTCTCCTATCCATTATATTTGTTTCCTTATGTTGGTTTCACCCTTGCATAGATGGGGATGAGATAATATTGTTTCATGGATGGATCTAACATATGAGATTGAAATTACACTGCGCATCATGTGATGACATGGAATAAACTATACATAGTTCTTTTAAGGATCATTCATAAATGGATCTTATTCATGCATATGGATGGAGAATTTTTGGTTTGGATATATATTAATTAATGATATGGGGCGTATGTTGAATGTTCAAAGGCAGATTCATTTCTTACAGATGGTCAGGAGGGGAAATACCCTTTTGACATGACCTAGCCTATGGGTGAATACCGAGTATTGAGTATCGTGTAGTATAAATTTCATTCAATTAATACATTTATATAGAAACTTTTGGTAACTGGAAGGTAATCGAACTATGATTTTCTCATATGTACATAATGTGGGTAGGGAGGAGTATGTAAACCATGGATTCAAGGGATCTTAGATTAGGAAGAATGAAATTGAGCTTGTAATCTATTAGGCGTACAAAAATAAGAAAATAATCTCTAAGGGATGAATTTTCCATTTGTTGATAGGACATTTTTGTTGGAAACATGTGAAGAGCTGTCGGGGCATTGTGTACATAGTAAAAAATGGTTGTCTATATGACACTTTACATCCATTTTTAATGGACAATTAGGGTTATGATGATCCAATATCAATAAAATTATGGAGTGTGATTAATGGAGAGATTTTTTTTTGACATATCAGAAAAACATAGTCTGCGATTAATCATGGAATTTGGAGTCTCTCTACACAGATTTCACCTATATATGAGGTAGTACATTATGACTCCCTCGTTAAATTGGGTTATAATATTGAAGATCATGGTTTCCCAAGATCAGATTCCCTAAAACGGTTTGGTACGTGCATGGGAAGTTGGTGAATTATAACTATATATTGGGTACCTTGTAGTTTAATGTCATACCATTATTACATTTGGCCATGCAATTTAACACCATGCAATGAAGAAGTGGGTGACTTAATGTGGATGAGTTAGTTATTGTGGGTCTATACTATTTTTAGTCATGAGGAAATGATGTTGAAAACATATATTAATGTCATGTTGTATGGATGAAATATTAAAAGGGATCATGCATAAACATGAGATAATCAGAATGGTATATTCCTAATACGCCCCAAACATGAGTGGGGGAGGAAGTTGTAAACCGTGACTCCTAGAACCATTGGGTTTGGAGGGATGATGTTAGGCTTAGGACCTAATGGGCATACAGAGGTAAGAAAAACCACTCTTGATGAATAATTTAGCTTTGTTTTATGGGATATTTTTTTGGAAAACAAATGTAGAGTTTCCAAATAATTTGTGTCCATAGTCATAAAAAGGTATCAAAAAGTTACTATCCATTGATTTATGATGGACATGGATGGTTATATTGATCCGACACTTCCCAAGGAATGGATTTTAATGGATGGAAACGGGATTTCTGGGTGCTTGACAGGTATCCAAACCGTGATTACTTCTGAGGTATGATATCCCCTATATTGATCTGATTCGTATGATAACAGAAGCATGATATTTTGACACTTTCTGTATGTAAGTGTCTAGATTTTAAATCTATTGCATATATTTTCATTTAAATACTATGGGGTTGGGGTATATTTCATAACATTGGGTAGTAGTTGGACTAGGACTAAGGATCTGAGCGTCCCTAAGTATCTTACAAGGGAAAAATCAAGCCATAAATAGTCCTTGAAAACTCTCTGTGCCAGTATGACTCATGCACAGAGAGGGGGGAATTTGTATTATGTGGAGTGTTTCTATGTATCGTTCTAGGTAAGGAATCAATCCATGAATAGTTATTCAAAAAAATTCATTGTACATATTTGATCCATACGCAGGGAACAAAGTATTTTGTTTGTTTTTATAGGTGGTGGGTAGACAAGGTATAAAAATGCGGGCGTCACTATGTATCTTGTGAGAGCAGGAATCAAGACACACATAGTTTTTGGGGTACCCTATTGGATTATGTCTGGAGGTAATGACTTTTTCTAGTATTGAGTTAGTATGTTTGTATAGACTCCTCAGTTGAAACTCCTAAGCCCACGTGAGCTGTACTCAGTGTGAGAAATAGGGTATGGAAAGGTATTACTCTGCTGTATAGGTGAATTATAAAGAAGGGTTGGGAATTTTACATCAATAATATGTTGTATCTAGGCCTATGTTTGATGATTTTTTTGCTTCTTATGTATTTTAAAAGGGCAGGAATGAACCCTTATGTAGATCTCATGAAGAAAATTCCTGCATAGGTATGACGTTTACAAAGGAAAAGGATGATTTTTTTGGGTGGTGGTTGGAATAAGATGAAGGATTCGGGTGCCACTACATATTCAACAAGAGTGAGAATCAATCCACATGTAGTTCTAGAGCTGCCTCCCTATATAGGTTCAGCTCATAGAAATAGAGTGTATTTTTACAATTTTCTAATGGGCCTACAATGTACATGTATCCTCTGTTTTACTAGGGGGAAACCTTTACCACCATTCAAAAGGTCATGTGAGCTATGCTCGGTGTGATATACAAGAAATATACAGGGTCTACTCTCATAATGTAGAGGTTGTTGACAGTAAAATAGAGGCATTTTCATACCCAGTGGTTGCTAGACCAAGATCTATGATCGAGTAATATCTATTAATCCCATCTGTAGATGGAAAATCAACTCATATACAGTTCTGTAGCATGGTAAGGTAGGTGATCGTTTCCGGAGGCAATGTCCCCTCCGGTCAGATCATTGCTGGGGACATCCAATTTAACATCATGTAGTAATGAAGAAGATACTAAGTAGTTTAACAGTGTGAAAAATGGATGACTTCATCATGCAGTGTATTTTCATGTGATCATGACATCTTCCATACAATTTAATGTCATGTTGAAATGGCATCTTTGGTCATGTTGTTTAAGATCATGCAGTTAGTACTCATGAATTTCCCTGCACAAGTCTGACCAATAGGTAGGGAGAGGGGAATTTTTGACTTTGATTGGTGGCTGGACACAGATGTAAAATCCAGACATCACTATATATATCATATTGGTGAATAGGAATCAATCCATATGTAGTTCAAAAATGTATTTTCTATGGCATCCTAACCCATACATGGAAAGTGGGGACATTTTTACCATTCCCTCAGACAAATTTGATTTATGCACAAAAAAATCATTTTACTAGGAAAAATGATCACCATGCAGTTTAACGTGTTGAGATAAGTATGAAGATACTATGTAGTTTAACATTATAAAACATGGATGTATATGTCACTGTTTAGTTTAATGGCTTGTAACTAACATGGGGATGTTAACCATTTTAACGTCATGTAGCATGGATGACTTCATTGTGCCGTTTATATTCATGAAATATGGATGTCTTCCATACAATTTGAAATCATTTGGAAATAACGTGTTTCAATGCTATTGGATACATGCAATATTTCCCCAAGAACCTTTCATTTGTGGGATATGTGGTGAGATGTACATCCATTGAAATTAGTGAATATGCTCTATTGGAGTAAACATTATATATAAAATATAGTACTTCCAATTTTGGAGATAACTTTTGAGGATTCTTTCTGAGTATCATCAGGTTTCTAAGGACCAAAACCATTCCGCCTTCATGGAATGATTGAAGGCAAACCTTTTCTTATGAAGTCTCATGAAATACGATTTTGGTAGCCTTACAAATAGTGTAAATTGTTCAATAATTTCTCATCCAACCACTCCAAATCATCAAACTATTTATGAGATTGTTCATTTGTAGATTGTGGATTATAGAGAACGACACAGAGCAATGATAGTTAAATTTACATGGGAAAACCCACCTCTATCCCATATACTAATGAGTACGGGGTTGGTTGAGTGGTGGTGTTGGTTGTGGTCTAGTAAGACCAGAGTGCTTGGTGGAGCTTTTTCGACCATTATTTATTATCCTTGTCTACCATCTTTTGGAGTTTTTTTGGATGTAGTCTTATTGAAATCCATTATCTGTCAATTGGTCGTTGCATGGTAGGAAGATGAACAGTTGGATTTGATACCATACTACTGGTAGAGTTTTTCAAATTCAATTGACCAGAAATTGGTGCTGTTATCTGCCAGTATTGTGTGAGGTAACCCAAACCTATTAATGATATTGGCTTTCACAGTGATGAAAATGATTTTTTCTTCAACATATTTATGGGGAAAAAATTATTCCCATTTGGAAAAAAGTAGGTTTCTCTGAGAAAACACATGAATCCTATAACTGTGGTGGGAGGATATGGTCCGACAACATCCATTTACCATATGGTGAATGGTAAGGAATACTTCAATGTGTGAAGCATCTCTAGGGGGTTCATGGATGAAATTAGCATGGACTTTACAGGAGTGACACTTATTGGTGAAATCAGAATATTCCTACATCATGGCTGGACAATATTACCCATGCCTTCAAATTTTATGTGAGTGTTTGGATGCTAACTAGTTTTCACCACAATTTTAGCATGCACTTATTTCTTGATGACATTGGTCACTTCTCTATCAAGGCACTTGAGAAAGACTCTATCAAGGACTTTCTTATAAAGAACCGTTTTCTCATTTGTGTTGGTGTACATCATGAAGTTGATATCACATCACCATATTTGTTACCTTCTAGCCCTATATGGTGGGATTTATCCATTTTGAAGATATCTCATAATGGGATTCATCCAAAAAGTGGTAGGACCATATTTCTCAGATATAGGAATGATCTCATTAACTTCTCCTATGTTGGCCTAAATTAATGGAAAGACCATTTGTCGGTGGGAAATATGGGGGCCTGTTTCGTTCTAATCTGGGTTAGCCTGATATGTGTCTATAATTTTTATTACATCAGAATTTTCATTTTATGACTTGGTGATTCAAGTCAATGTCATCTATGATGGGAATTATTCCCTCAGTTGTAATAAATGTTTCATCAAATAGATCATAAACACTTTCTTGATATCATAGTTACCATTAGATTTCTTAATGACCAATTATAATTTTCCATTAATATTTTTATATTCATATTGTGCTTAGGGAGATAGCTTTAAACCTTCAATGAGGGGCTATTACTCTGCATTATTGTTTGTACAACCTTATGACTGTACCAAATAATAGGGAAGAAATGTTTTTTCTAGGGATATGAGTACGAATCCTAGACCAACTTTTTTGAATTTGGGTTCTTTAATTATTTTTCTTATCAGGATTTTGGATGCAGCATCAAAATGCATTTCCCAGATCTGAAAGTTCACTTGAATAAACAACACTTCCTCATCAGGTATCACAACATCTTATAGGGTCACCTCTATTGAGAGATTTTCTTCCAAGAAATATTCTAATACCTAGCCTTTTTTGACTTTCTTCATTATGAACCATATATAAAATTGTTGTAGGATGACCTTGCACTATGACAAGAATCTAGTAAACATTGGATGATATAGAATATACTGGAGCGAGATGATAAATGAGACCTAATGGACTTCATGGTACTTCAAGTAATGTATCAGATTCAAGATCATAAATATTAATTCAAGGAAGAACTTACTGATATTCAAATAATTAGCCTCAACATTGATCATGGTTTAGTTGAGGTAATAAGGACTATTATGGTGTCTTACATCATTATTCTATGTGAGGATGGTGCCCAAGGATCTCTACAAGGTAATTACATACAGAATGAGTGGTCTTCCTTCATCAAGTAGTATTAACACTGGTGGAATTAATAGATATTTATTTATATTGATGAATGATTCCTATAAATCTGCAGTCCATTAATATAATAACTCTTTCTTCATCAACCTGGTGAAAGGAAATAACATACCTACATGGTTGGCTATGAATCATTGAATATAATCCAGGTGTCCTTAAGGTCCTATGAACTCAGTGAGGTTGTGAGGAGGTGAAATTCCATGTATGGAAATTTTCTTCTCAAGGTCTAATTCGATGCCCCGATGGTGTACAGTGAATCTGAGGAATTTGTGGGAGGTAAAAAGAAAATCACATTTTAGGGGTTTTAATATCAAACTATGTTGTGATAGTTTATAGAAGATGGTTCTGAGATTTGCCGGCTGCTTCGGGAATTTTCACTATTTAACTATAAGATCATCAACATAACATTCATTGAACATTCCTATAATGGGTTTGAAAATGAATTTCATAGTTTATTGATTTGTGGAAGCAACATTTTGCAATCCTAAAGGCATCACCTTGTAGAAAAAACATCCATGGGGAGCCAGAAGGTGGTATGTTCTTCAACTTCTTGGGCCATTTAGATATAGATATATCATGAATATCCTTCCATGAGAGAGAGAGAGAGACTCATATACTATAATGTAATCGATAATCAATTATGTGATAGGGATGGGGAAATCATTATTTCGGTAGTGCTGCTTGAGGTCCCAAAAATTTATGCATACCCTGATATAACCATTTTTCTTCTTGAGAGGGACAGTTTTTTCTAGCCAGATGCGATATTGGATATCCCATATAAAGTTATCTTTGATGATCTTATAGACTTCAGCCTCTATTTTGGCATCATGTGTCGGGTGTGTCCTTCTGGAAACATTCTTGTAGGCACTGTGATCTTGTGGTATGCCTAAGTGGTGAGTGACCACCTTGGGATCAATACCAAAAATTTCTGTGTAATTCTACATGAGAAAAAATTTATTCTACTTCATGAAATAGGTATATACCTCTACCTCTTCGGAAGGTATGACCACACTAACTAGAGTGGGTCGTGGGTCTTCCTTTGTAACCAAGCTGATTTCCTTGAGTTCATCACTTGTGGTTGAGAAGCATTCCTCAAATGTTGTAGGTGAATCCCTCAGTTCATATTCTAATTCCTCCTCTACATCCTCATCATCATCATCTACATATTATAACGGGGAAACAATCCTTGAAATGATTACTCCTCAATTAAGGAAATAATTTCAATTTTGGTGTCTGTGAGGTATATTTGTTTGCTCTGCCTCAACCATTGGCAGGGGATTCTCCTAAGAAATTTTCATGAGATGTAAAAACAATTCTACATACTTTTGAGTGATGAGACACTTCCTCCTGCCTTAGTGGTTGAGGTATGAATGTTTTGGAGTTTTTATGATGTTTTGGGGGCATTTCTATCCGATCCATCAACATTATCTTGGGTATTTTTTAGTTTTTCAACACTGTCAAGCTCGATGAAAAAAACTAAAATCACAAGGACTACTGAATATGTGTGTAAATTTGGACTTGTTCCCTCATATTGATTGACATGTATTATGTATTATTCACTTAGCTTCTTGAGGGGATCATTGTGAACCATTTCTAAACCATTTCAAATCAATTCCATCAGCTAAGGGTTGTTTCCTCTTCAGCTCGTAGAACCATGCATCAATGCAGTGTAACTCATAGGACTCGAACGTGGACTTTTCATCATTCAGTGTCCCATTATGTCCATTATTTCTATATTTGAGGCACTTATGGTAAGGGGAGGGGATTAATGTATGTTGATGTAGCCATCATCTTCCTAACAAGGCATTAAAGGCTATATTATTTCAGACCAAGAGAAATTTTTGGTGAGCTACGAGGTCACCAAATAGGGGATTATTATTGATTTGGAAAAATATATTTCTCGTTCTTTTTTCATTGCTCAATAGAGTTGTGGTGTAGGGTTTCAGATCATCCTCATTGCAGTCTTTTTGATGAAATGTCCGCAGTGGGAGAAGATTAACCCCACAACCATTATAGATGATGTTTTTTTAGATCTCAATGAAATTTATTGTGCCAAACACATATATGGGTTTTATGTTTCCTCTAATGATTGTATATTCATATTGAACTGTGAAGGTTATAACTATGTGCCATTATGCCGGATTTGTCTATGTTTGGTAGACTTCAACAGTGGCCACCTTAACTTCAAACTCTTGGGGATTATTAAAGAAAATCAGAGTGATTCCCTGAGATATTCTGATAGATTTAGTGCATCCATTATTGATAGATTAGCTGTAACTTATGATAACTATTTCATAATGTCATATTTATGATCTAAATGTCTATGATTAACCTCTTGTGGATTCTCTTTCATAGGTTCTTTAGGAAATTGAGAATTTGATGAAGATGGGTTGGCCCTTGGGTACAATCCAGAGGTGTTTTATCCATTTTGGATAAGGTCGGTTAGATCTTATCCCATGTTGTGGGAAATTAGTCATCTATTCTTCCTCTGACATATATTTCAGATGAATTGGAATTTTTGGATTTTTGTAGCGGAAGAAGTATTTTCCTCTCCCTAGTGGATCTGATGGGGGTCCTTCTATGGATCTATGCAACACTAATGATTTGAAAAGGGGTGCATAAATAATATTGATTTCTTCCATGGCTTCATTTCCCTTTATATCATTTGATTTAGTGGATTATACCTCTAGTTCCTCTATTAGGTGTGAGGAATTATTGTTGATAACCATACTCATCATCGTAGAATGGATCCATATAATGTATGACATTGATGAAGCCAGAAATTATCTCCTCTTATGAGGATTAATTTTCATCATCATCAACCTCCAGTTGTATCGTTTGGCGGGGTAGTTCCCATATATTCAGATTTTCTGGCATAAAATCTGAGAGTCGCAAAGACAAATTTGGCTTCGGTGCATGTTTATCTTCATGTATTTTCTTTAAGACCTTCTGAATAGACTTGTTTTTAGATGGACGTAGCATGTATAATTTTAGAGCTTAGGATGTCAATTGTGTTTCATTATGAGCCACTGCAGGCACGGTTGGTTGCTTCAACTATTCCTAAAGTATTCCATGAGCCCGGTTGACTATTTTCTGATTCATCCAACTATAAAACTTTTGATACCTTTTTTGTAAATTTTTTCCACTCTCCCTCTTTATCCCTTGTCAATGGTGGATGCAAATTCCACTAACGCTGGTGGTGGTATTAACTTTACTTTTCTGGAAAATATCATTCCTTGTAAGAGGTCCTTGAAGATAAATTACTCTTGAATGTATTATCCCAATATCTGATAGAAGGGACGGTAATCTGGCCGGTCATCAAGACCTAATTTATCAGCCCTTCTCAGCTCAAGAATTTGAAGAATGTTTCAATTTAAGGAGGCCATGAAGTAACAACAGACTTGATCATCTTCGAATGAAAATAATTTTTTTCAATATTCCCTGAATCAATTCCTTTTATCCCCCTCCGTGCTTCTTGATGGGGTGGGGTATCCAATGACGTCCAGAGGTCCATACCTGATTTCATGGGGTCCTTGATGCTCGATCTGGTACACGGGGTGGATAAATTATGATAGAAGCCACTTCATATCTTCCAACACTTTTGACAGGGGATGATGGGGTTGTCTAGGACTTGATATTATTCTATTGTAAGGAATCTTATATCCATTGAGTGATGGATGATAATCTCAAAACAGAATTTTATATTTCAATGAAATAAGTGGTGTGTGAAGCACATCTTGGAGATTATCAACGCACATGGAAATCATATAATGTTGGGGGGCTTTCCAATTCAAGTTGTAAGTCAGAGCCTTTCATTTGTCAATGATGTCTTAAAGTCTATCATTCTCTCACAATTTGTAGTTCATGAGATCACTAACTGTTTTTTTTGCAACATCGATCTGAACTAGAATAGGAAATGGTGCTGAAGATCCTCCCATTATTTTATTGAGTTATCTTTCAAATTGGTTTACCACACAAAGGCTGAACCATGTAGAGTTCCAAAAAATAATCTAATATTCACAGCCTCTTGTTGCCCCAGGGTTCCCATTATGAGATCACAATAAGAAGCGTAGTGCATTATATTCTTCTCTCGGTCCCTTAATCCATTGAACACTAGGAATAGGGGCCCCTAAAAATTTAGTGGTGGAGTGATGTTTCTTACACAATGGGGGTAGGTATTTCATTCTGGTTGTATTGGAGTGTGTATTCCATCTATTTCTTCCATTCGAGATATTAATAACTCAATGGTATTGAAGATCCCTTGATGTGTGTAGTGTAGGAAGAAGGCATGACCATGTGCAATAAGGGGAAATATTAGATATTTCAGTTCTTCTAGAACTTGAGGCAGATACCCATCCTGGGGAATCATTTGTGTATTTTCTTAAATATGCTCTGTTTGCTTCCTTAATAGAGGGAAATCTTTATATTCTCTTGGGATTATATTCACGAAGAAGTATGGTTATGGTGCTTCTTTGAATGATATTTCCTTCCTCAATTCATCCATCGGGGAGAGCCTGTGAAGAAGATATACATCTGTTGGAAGTGTGTTTTAACACTCAACCTGAGTAACATACCCAATATTATAACTTTCTATTAGATGTCTAGAGTTGATTTGCCTTATCTCATTTACTCCAACCTAATATCAAGAGAAACTCTGCTCAAGAATAGGGGAAGAACATTCACGAGGAGGAGGAGGTTGGTCATAAGAATTTATCTTATTCTTCTTTCTATTAGGGATTCGTGAGGGAGGTAGTGGTAGAGTGACTGAAGGGGAAACCAAATTTAAGACAAATCTTTTGTTTCTGATGTGCACAACTCTAGGCTCGACATGTACTATCTATAGGAGGTAACCCTTTTCCCTATTTCCATGTTATATGTATCCTTTTATGATAGGTATATGGGGTTGATGCACATGAAGTTAATTGATGAATAAAAAATTTGGGGTGGTGTACCATGTGCTGAATGATTGGAAAGCTTCTTGCATCCCTTATTGGATCTTCTCCGTCCATTATGTGATACTCTTCTAGTATCATGGTGAAGAGTAACTCGAAGGAATCTATGATATGACCTGGTGGTACAAATCTATTCCAAGGGATGTGATTCATGGGGAAAAATATAATGGGGGATGCTCTATCCATTTATCTCCCTTGTTTGGAGAATATAGTCATCCATTTGACGGGAATTTAAGGTAAAAATTCCCCCAACCATGTAGGATGGGGTTGCTCATGTTCCCCTATTGATGTGCCTTAGACTAGATTCGTTGGTCTTATAGGGTAATGATTTGTTAAAAATATCCATATCACTGTGGGATGGGGTTGATCCCATGTTGTGGTTGATGCAACTGTTATTGCTGTGTTATTGATCTCATTCATTTCCATGTGGGTGTGATCCAGATATGGTGTTGAGACTGCACTAGAATTTTTTTCTCTCAAGGACATGAGAAGTGTTAGTAGATTTCATTCTATCATATGGTAGGCCATAAGAATGTTCTTGATGGCTAGGTTCAAGATATTTTCTATGGCATTCAATCTTTAGGTTTGATGCTTCTGAGACTTAATCAAGGGTAGTTCTTGTTGAGCATTCCAACCTTCATGGAAAAGGACTTCATTTTAATGTCGTTTGGGGATGATGAAATTTCAAGATGTAAATTCTTGAGGATTTTGATGGATGTGATGTAGGGTGAAATGTAGAGCTTTGTGTACTCCCCATCCCCAGATATGAGAAAAAGATAGGGTGCTTCTGATAAGGCCTCACAACTTGTGAAATACATGAAGGTAGGATAGCTCAAGGATCTTCATTCACCTTTATGATTTTGGTCACCATGTATATGGATGGTCATCTAGGTAAATTTTATGGTTAGGATCTCCCATAATATTAACATTGTCTATATACCCAATTTAGGGAAAACATTTCTTTTAACTACCATAGAGTTTTCCTAATATTGAGGCAAATGGAAGGCATCCATTCTCTTGAAGACTCTCTTGTTATATTGAACTAAGAAGTGGCCATAGGCCAATACATCACTAGTATATAATCCCTAGAAAGTTGTTTCTCAAAATAGTCATATCATATTGTTGTTCTGCCAGGGATTCTTCTACTCGATCTACCATATTTGACTGTACATTTATGAATTCTTTCCAAGAAGCTTGGTTAGTGGGTTTCTTGGTGACATATGAGTAGTATATAAGTGAATTGGAATATGACCATGGCCTTGGCCCATACTCTAGTTGATAATGGTTATTTCATTCCATGTAGAGAGTATCCAACATGTCATACTCCATTTGTCCATGCGCCTCTTCATACAAGGGCTTTCTTTCATTTGAACCAATGGGGGGAGGACCTTCTCACCTATGTAAATTTTGACTATCGGGAGGATCGTCGCAGTTAGTGTTGTGATGGATAAGACTACCATCACAGCTTATTTACTAACTGTAGAGAATAATTATATTGTGTATAACCTGTGGAGGACCATATGGGAAGATGACTGAAAGCGGGGGGGGGGGGGGGACCTTTTTTCTATTTGATCTTCTAGTCAAGGGGAAGGATACCCTAACACACATAAAGAGATAATATCTCATGATCGATTTTTTATGGACCATGGAGTAATCCCCTATGGGTGCTCTAGAGAGGTCCTTAAAAGCTTCTGGTTGTGAAATTATAGGACGGACCTTCACAACTGCTACTTCCACTTCTATAATTTGGTAATGGACTAACAAGATCTTTTTACTCTTTTAAAAGATGTTCGATGGCATTAGCAATTCTAGATTCTAGAAGAGCTGAATCATGAGTATGATCTTCATTTTTTGGTTTCCTTTGCCACTTTCCTTGTTTATTTTATTTATTGAGGGAAACTGGGGCCACCTTCTATTGGTAGCAACCTTTATATGGGGGAATCTATTTGCATGGTTCCAACGTTGTCACTGGGATATACTGATGAACATTTTGAGTTATGATAGTGATATATGTCTTCCTTGGAGTGTAAATCATGTTTGATTGGTGTCCCCTAGTTGGAATGGGTGTTTGTTCTCAATTTGGTTTTCCTTATATCATAGAATATGGCCACAAAGCTTCCAAGACTAGATTAGGGATGTGGTTCTGCCCTGAGGTGACTATCTGATTTTGTGGATGAATCACCTCACCTAAGGAGAAAATATCATGGGCCCGACTCCTCGCTTTTTCTTCTGACTCAATGATGTCTTGACACATCTGGAGGATATATTATGGGATATAAAACTAATCCTCCATCATGAGAAATATGTGTTTAGATATGTCTTTGGATGTAATGGGTTTGAATTTCTATTTTGATGTCGGAGAAAGAGTTTGTGTCTGATTCAGACCTTCATGGGTTTCCAGTGGGTGTTGTTAGTTCTCATGTGACAAGAGAGAGGAATGAGTCTGCCACCAAATATTTTCTCTAGTTGAAACAATATTTAGATGGTGGGATTTTTTTTGTAATAAGTAATTTTCATCTGTTTATTATCCACTATATTTGTCTCATGAGATTGATTTGTATCCGTGGGGACTTGACACGATTCATATTTTCATACCACTATATTTGACTGGTCGGATACTTATGTATTGGTAGTGTTATATGACTTTAAATGGTTTCCACCCTATTTGGATGAAAAAATTCTTGCAGAATGGAAAATAATTGCGTCTCCCTATAATTTTCCGCTCTGTCTAGGTGGTGGGACAAAAAAGAACTTGTATGAATGTGAGATTTCTAATATTGTGCAGTTGTATTTCCATTGAGGGCTTCAGTAGGAGGGGAATAATTGTATTCCTTCCTATTATAGGTCGCTTAATTTCTATGGAGGACCTCCTCATTATGAACCTAGGTAATAAACTATTCATGATTATATGTTTTCCACCATTAGTGGGAAACTCGAGGGTCATGTGTCTATTAGACTTTAGTAGGTGCCCTTGAAATGAGATCCTCTTCAGAGTGAGGATATCAAGTTGTATGCCAATGGTGTTGACGTACTCTAGTGGGATCCATTGAGTAGGGTTCTTATCCCACTAGGATGAAGTTATTGGTTTAGACCACATCTTCCTCCCTATGATATGGGAGGTATTCGTTGTCACTTTCTTGGGACAGGCCCACGAAATGATTTGAGATGGCTAGTGGAGCTATCTTGTGTTGGATTTCCAGCCATGGTTGAGGTGGAAGATGTCAAACTTTTACAAACTAGATTACCTTCTTGGAAACTCCCACCATAGAGAGAGTACAATTTTAGTGTTACCCTTTGATTATCGAAATTTTAAACCCAACGATGGGGATGTTGGGTAGGTGAGGGAACCCTATTCTTTATTGGGAACCATGGAACCTATGTGGTCGTTGACATGCATGTCGGAGAAAAATTTTCAAGATTCCATTTGGATTGAAGAGAGCTCTGTGAAATTCCGGAAATATATATATATATGACATATAAAGACAAAAAAAATTCATCAAAGTAGTATCACGTGGTCACATACATAATAAATGATCTTGCTTGTCCTTATTTATTTTTGAATGAAAAGTGCTTGTGGTGGGATAATACCTCCACATTGGCTAGGGATTCACATCAAGTTCACTATATTTTTTTAACCAGATTCGCATCGTACTAGGGTAGACAGAATGAGATGACGTATAACAACTAACACTACCACAAAATAGGGCAAGGGAAGCACTACCATTTATCAGGGCTAAATAGAAATCGCTGATAACGGGGTATGCCTTTATCAGCGCTATATAAAAGTGCTGATAAATGATACATTTATCAGCACTAAAATAAGCTATGATAAAGGGTAACATTTATCAGCGCGTTTTTAGCACTGATAAAGGTAGCCCTTTATCAGCGCTAAAAAAGCACTAATATATGAATGTTTTATCAGTGCTTTTATTTTAGAGATGATATAACATACCTTTATCAGTGCTTTTGACAAGCGCTGATAAAGGTTCTGTCGGTTTTTATTTAATAACCCTAACAGGCCATCCCCACTTGCACGCGGTCAAGCTCTCGCGGAAGCTGAACCAGGCCCCTCGCCGCGCGACCTCATCCTCCTCATCCTCCTCCTTCCTCCTCCTTCCTCCTCCTTCCACCTCCTTCCTCTTTCTTCCTCCTCCTTGTCCTCCTTGTCCTCCTCCTTCTCCGCTACCTCCGCCGCCTCCACCCTCGCTCCTGCTACCGTGACCACCTATGCCTCTACTGCCTCCACCCTCACTGCCGCGACCGCCACCGCCCCTGCCGCCGCCGCCGCCTCCACCCTCGCTGACCCGATCGCTGCCGCCTTATCCTCCTCCTCCTCGTGCTCTCAATGTGGGAGGTGAGTTCCATGGATGGTATTCCCTTGGTATATTATTTCTATATTGTGTTTGTGAGGACCAAATAGTGAATATAGATGTGAGATATGAATGATACCATATCTTGAGCCTAATTCCAGTAAGTATTTCCATAATATATAGTGTGGTCTTAATGTGATTATGATTATGTCTAGGTATGTGATTCATAATTAGTGATGAGTGTCGAAATAAGAGATGTTATTGATATTTAGCAACACAAGTGGGTTGTTTGTAAATGATGTGGAATTGGATACCCTATAGGTTCCATATGGGATATCTTGACTCTAAGATGAAGTATATGGTAATTGGTTAGTTATGATGGTTCACATGTGTGAGAGGTCTACCAAGGTTATGTGTGATGAATTCTGTGGATAACCAACCCTTGTTTTCATTTTTTTTTATTTTGAGTTACAATGGGCGGTATGTTCTACGCCTTCGAGTTGAATATTTATGTATGAGATACAAAGGAAATAGTTTTTAATATTATGGTTATATGGATTCCCAAAGATTATCCCAATGGAAATGATGATGGATCCATTTAATTTTCATCACATAGAATAATCTCATAGTTATATGATTATACAAAGATGAACCCATAATACAAAACATATCACCTAGTTTGTCTGTCACATATACGAATAAATAAATTAGAAACAAAACATGCTACAAAGCATAAAGTTACCATTAAATACTTACATTGGTTAACTTGTTTTAGAAATTTTGTATCTTCATCCGTGCCTTGTACTTGCACCCATGAATTTGAAGGTGAGTATGCATACACAATAGTTGACCTTCTTAGAGAAGAGTTTCTGGAAGAGTATAAGAGACCTGAAGCAGTGAAGATCATTAGAGTGTTTGAGAAAATGAGGTTGCTAAAACAATGTGGCAATCGGCTTGTGCAACGTGAACTAAGTTACAACTTGAAGGTATTGTAACTTAGGCCACGTTGCACAAGCCGATTGCCACAATGAATAGAAAGATCTTCATTGCTTCATGTCTCTTATACTCTTCCAGAAACACTTCTCTAAGAAGGCTAACTACCGTGTACGCGTACTCACCTTCAAATTAATGGGTGCAAGTACAAGGCACGGATGAAGATAAACAATTTCTAAAACAAGTTGACCAATGTATATATTTAATGGTACCTTTATGATTTGTATCATGTTTTTTTCTAATTTATTTATTTGTATATGTGACAGACATACTAGGTGATATGTTTTGTAGTATGGCTTTATCAGAAGTCTGTATGATTTCCTGTTTCCACATTTCATTTTAAATAGCATGTTATAATTATATATTTACTCTACCCTAATGGCTCAAATAGTCAGGCATATTGTAGATGTTTCTAGAATGCTGTAGAATTCTTTTTCCCCAATGGTAGTACATTTTTATGATGTTTTCACTGATGAGGTATAAAATTTACTTCTTAATAAAGAGATAAACTTTATAATCTAGTTATTTTTGGGAGAAAGTTCAGTTTCTATCACAATTTCTAAAATAACATCAAAAGAGCATCAGTTGTTTGAATTACAATTTGATGATATAGAATATAATGGTTTCATATGGCATAGTACTTTACCATGGGGTTTTATAGTTATCTAAAATAGATGGTTGATTGGTATTTATTATTTTGTTGGACTATTGGATATTGAACCTGATGAGAGTCATGAATATGTATCCTCATCCATGAATTGATAGTCACATTGATCATATATGAGGTTCTATGATCTTCTCCAAGATAGATTTGACATTAGGATACCATTAGATGAGTTGGACATCGATGAACCTACCATGGACTTCTTTTAGGAGCAGTTATGGCCTGTATGATTTTTTAGTGATGATTTTCTATTTAACTAATGCATTGGTTGTATTAAGGGACTTGATGAATAGGATATTTCATCCATTTCTAGATAAGTTTTTAGTAGTTTTTTTAATTAAATATTAGTGTACTCCCAAACCATAGTTGATCTTGACCAACATCTTATCATCACCTTGAGTACATTGGGAAAGCATCATATTTATGACTGTTTTCTCCTGTTACTCTTTGGTTTCCTCTTGTTCGCATGTCATGTATTTTCTAAGGCATCATTCAGTCTTTGTAAGACTAACTTGGAATAAATTTGATATATGTCAGATTAAATTAGGTATCTTATACATACATGATGTTCACCCTACTGGACACACCATGTATATAGATTTCACATGTGTTTAAAGGCATTTATTTGTTTTTATAAAACCCAAACAATGATACCTGATTAATTAAAACATAATATTTGGCAAGTTCTTGAGATTGAACCCATAAAGTCGATGAATATGAATAAAGAATGGATGAATGCCAATCGGTTGACAAAAGAGTATGAAGATGGCATGAAAGAGTTTATCAAGTTTGCAGAAGATCATGCATGTGACCCTTATCAAATCCTTTGTCCGTGTTTACGCTGTTGTTATTCAATAAAAATTAGTCCAGAGGAGTTGGAAGAACACCTGATCTGTCACGGAATAAATCAAAGTTATACATGTTGGAATAAACACGGGGACAAAAC
Organism: Viscum album; assembly: GCA_963277665.1. Lineage (NCBI taxonomy): Eukaryota > Viridiplantae > Streptophyta > Magnoliopsida > Santalales > Viscaceae > Viscum > Viscum album. The sequence goes on from OY728125.1 coordinate 2,011,677,920, forward strand.
TAATGTTGGTAGTGAATTAGAGAACACGACATTTTATAGATCATCTGATATGATTAGAAGCATGAACAGTAAAGACGATCATATGGAGGGTGTGATTATAGATGTGAACGGTGATGAAGATCGTATTGAGGAAATGACAATGACAGTTGAAGATGAACTTCGTGACTGCCCAAAATTGTTCGAGAAGTAAAGGAGTTGTAAAAAAATGTCATTGTATGCTGTTTTCACTAAATATACAGTATTGTCAGCCGTATTGAAGCTGTATAATTTGAAAGCAGGCAACAGGTGGAGTGAAGCCAGTTTTACGGAACTACTTTCTCTCCTAAATGACATGCTCCCAGAAGATAATGAACTCCCAAGCCGAACGTATGATGCCAAACGAATGCTACGATCGATGGGTATGATCTATGAATGAATACATGCTTGACCGAATAACTGTATATTGTTTTGCAAGGACCACAAATCACTTAAAGAATTCCCAAAGTGTGGTACATCCCGATACAAGAAAGATGATTCTAGTCCTACGAAAGTTGTATGGTACTTTCCAATCATTCAAAGGTTTAGACGCCTATATGGAAGTGAGGAGACTGCAAGACAATTGACATGGCATGCAGATACAAGAATTAAATATGGGAAACTACATCACCCTAGAGACTCTCCTTAGTAGAAGATAATTGATCACGAGTATCCTGAATTTGGGAATGATCCAAGAAACCTTCGTCTGGCGTTTCCTACAGATGGGGTGAATCCTTTTGGTTTTCAAAGAAACAGTCATAGTACATGGCCGGTTATGTTGTTAAATTATAATTTACCACCGTGGTTATGCATGAAACGAAAATACATCATGTTATCTATTCTTATATCATGACCAAAACAACAGGGTAATGATATTGATGTTTATTTGGCCCCATTGATCGAGGATTTGAAAATATTGTCGGATTCAGGTGTTACGATGTATGATGCTTACAAAAATGAACAGTTCGCATTGAAATCCATGTTGTACGGAACGATAAATGACTTTCCTGCTTATGGAAATTTGTCAGGATATAGCATTAAAGGAACGCAAGGATGTCCTATTTTCAAACAAGGTACACAGTCAATTAGGTTGAGACATTCATCGAAAACCATGTTTGTAGGACATCGCAGATTTCTACCCCGACGACATAAGTACCGATCTTGGATGACATCATTCAACGGAAGTTCAGAGGAACATACAACACCGTCTCCACTAACAGGTGATCAATTGTTTGAGGAAGTGAAATATTTGGACACTACTTTTGGTAAACCGTTTTCAAAAAACCTTACAAAAACTGGTTGGAAAAAGAGATTAGTTTTTTTTTGAATTACTATACTGGAATTGTCTATATGATAGACATTTTCTTTATGTTATGCATGTTGAAAAAAATGTATGTGATAGTGTCATCGACACGTTGCTAAATGCACCCGGCAAAACAAAGGATGACATTAAGGCTAGATTGGACATGGTTGAGATGGGAATACGAGAAGAGTTGGCACTAGTGAAGGGTGATTAACAAACATTTCTTCCTCCTACTACTTACGCTCTTTCCAGGTAGGAGAGATATCATTTTTGCAACTTCTTGAATGACGTAAAGGTTCCAGATGGGTATTCATAAAATATAAAGAACATCGTGTCAATGAGTGATTTAATATTAAGGGTCTTAAATCACATGACTGCCATGTTTTGATGCAAGATCTAATTCCTATAGCTTTATGTTGCATTTTTCCCAAGAATGTCTGCCATACATTAAGGAAGCTCTGTTTCTTCTTCAAATCTATATGAAGAAAAGTTATAGACCCGGCGAAATATCCAACTATGGAAAGAGAAATTTCCGTCATATTATGTGATTTGGAAATGTTCTTCCCACCGACATTTTTTGATATGATGGTTCATTTGATGGATAATTTGGTGAGAGAGATTCGACTATGTGGTCCTGTAAATTATAGATGGATGTACCCCATTGAATGGTATATGAAGATTTTGAAAGGGTATGTCAAAAACCGAAGTCAGCCAGAGGGTTGTATTACGGAGAAATATATTGTTGAGGAAGAAGTTGAATTTTGTACCGAATACCTGTCTAGTGCAGAAATCGTTGGCCTACTGAAATCTCGTCACACTGAGTGGCTTGAGGGTAAAGAAATTTCTGGAAGAGAGGTTGTCACAATCAATATTACAGATCGGGAGCAGGCCCACCTTTACGTTTTTCATAATAGTTTCGACGTTGACCCATATATTCAAACCAACAAAGAAATTATTAGGCATTTGAATCCTTCTAGGGCTGAAAAATGGATATCAGATACACATAATCGACAGTTTATATGATGGTTTCGAGACCATATTTTTAAGATGTTAGATGAAAATCCAGACTCAATTTCAGAACGACTTCGATGGCTGATCGGAAGAGCAAGTGTGTATGTATTATCTTATAATGCTTATGCAGTTAACGGTTATATATTCTATACTAATGAACATGATTAAGACAGTACCATGCAGAATAGTGGGGTTACACTTGTGGCTGAGGTGATGCATGTTTCCAGTGCTAAGGAAAAAAATCCAATTTATGCGAAAATGTCATACTTTGGCATCATCAAATGAATATGGAAGTTGGATTATAAGAAATTCCAAGTACCGATTTTTCAATGCAAGTGGGTTGATAACAGGACTGCTGTTAAAATAGATGAATTAGGATTCGTGAAAGTTGATTTCAGTAAGGAAGGGGAGAATGAAGAACCATTTATAATGGCATCATAGACAGTACAAGTATTTTATGTTCCACACCCCGCAAACTGAAATTGGTCAATTATTCTGTTATCGACCAAAACAACTTAAGGGTCAGATGAAAGTTCAATGGAGGTTGACCCTTTTATAGGGACTTCACAATAATTTTGCAGCAGTCCAAATGTAGATGGCGTTTTGTATGTCAGAGGAAACTACAATGAAGGAATTTACATAGTCGATAGATGAGTCAAATCACTTCAAGCTTTAATGAAAAAAGAGAGAGTAAAATAATTAGGTTATTTGTTTATTGTAACATACATTGTGTTACGTTATGTTATTATTTGTTCGTTGTTGTTTTTATGTAATATAAATTAAATATTAAACCACTTGTGCAGATAATGACTTCTGCACCTGCTGATGCGCCCAATCCCAAGGCACAAAAGGTCTCTCAACCAGTAGCTGATGGTCCCATTGCAGAGCAACAACAGGTTTCTCAACCAAATGATGGTGGTACCAACGCAGAGAAGCAATAGGTTTCTCAACCTGTTGTTTTTGGGCCCAGTGCTGAGGTACAATAGGTTTCTCAACCTGTTGCTGCTAGTCCCATTGCCGATGCTAGCGCTCCGAGGGAAGATATTGATGCTACTTCTGAGGAAATTGTAGGAAATGAAACCCTAAAAGTGAAAAAAAACAAGAGCATCGTAGTTTGACAGTGTTGGCGAAAATCCTTAAGGCAAAAGCAAAAGGCATCAAACTTGAGGTGGGATGGAATAAGCAAGGCCAACATGTTAACCCCAAAAAAGACATCTTTAGTAGCTACATTGAAATCGTCACTCGGAAATGCGTTCCCATTGATGTACAGTCGTGGCACCATGTCGTCACTGAGCTGAAGACACTAATGTGGGAAGAGATTACGGTAACATTATGATATCATTTTTTTAATTTTTTAAAATAAAATAAAATACCAAAACATTGACTTAATCTTCATCATCCATTGCAAAGTGCATTTATAGTAGATGTCTCGCACAAGGAATATGTATTAAGAGTTTCATGAAGGATTCATAGAGGTTTCCGCACAATTTTAATGAAATATCATCTTAAATATGCATAAGGGAAAATCAAGCTGCACCCACCTCCTCTTTACACACACTTGATATCCCAAGGAGCATGGGATGCATTTAGCAACCGTCGTGGGGAATATACTTTTCAGGTACATTGTGTGGGGTAATACTTTGTTTGACGTTTGCTTGTATTCATCACTCTGATTGCCAGTTTTTTATTTATGAAATAGCTACAGAGTGCTGAAAATAAAAAACGTGCAGTAGAACCAGCATACCCTTACCGTAAAGCAAGGATGGGGTACGTTGAACTTGAGAAAAAATTGGTATGTCTTTTAAATTTACCCTACTACTAGTATGTGACATAAAACAACACCATAACCTTGTTTCTCTATTTATATGTAGATTGATGAATTGAAATCGAAATCCATATCCATCCCACACCATGTGCTATGGAAGGAGGCTCATGTAAATAAAGAGGGGACATTGATAGGTGAAAACACAGAAAAAGTGTGGGAAACATGTGTAAGTATTACATAATATAAATTTGAGTTGCTTTAAATCGCTATTACATTACAATAACTACTTATTTTTCTATATTTTCTATCTGAAGTAGTCACAAGAATCAACAACAACCGCACCAGATGCAGACATAATTTAAGCAGCCTTGAAGCAGCCAGAAAAGTATGGTCGTGTCAGAGGTGCGGGTTTTGGGGTGACACCCCGGACATATTTTCAAAAACAAAAACAAGTGGAGGATCAAAATGAAAAAAATGGAAAAGCTGCAAGAACAATTATCTATTTTTCAAGAAGAATTACAATACCAGTGAGAGATGATAGAAAAATTTATGGGGGAGAGGAAAAGAGAAGAAACAACTCAACAACAACACGTGCGTGACGATCTCGCCCCACCCCGCACCAGCTTTGAGGCGAGCCATTCTCCTAAAAAAACTTGACTTAGATGAGGTAATCAATGTTTTAATAATTGTTTCTGTGAAATCTGATTTACATAGACACTGATACCTTTCATGTACTAATATTCCATATGGTGAAAATGACTGTGATTTATATTTATCAACTCCCACCTATCGCCTTGTAGCGAGGGCTATGGTGTTCAATATGCAAAATGACATGCTACACAGCAGACAGCTTCCAAAAGATCATATTAGAGTGTTGATTAACGTAGATAATGAGCCGAGTGCCGAGATACCTGTTCCAAATGACAATGAAGACATTCATACGGTTGAAAAAGATGTTGGAACATTCATCGCATGGCTGACAGTTCTTGTAAAAAAACATGTCGAAAAAAGGTATTCATTTCTTATTTATTTTTCAAGATGGACCTTTAACATTTAATGAAAAAAGGTCTGAACCGATGACTGTTATTACATAATGACAAAGACTGTGGGGTGAAATGAAATATCAGCTTAAAACTATCTTAAGGATCAACCAACCGATTGAAATGGTCTACTGAGATCACCTTCACCCCACCCATTCTATATCCACAGTTAATATCATTGCAGGCTCATGTGGATACAAAGTTGAAAGACGAAATTACTCACATAGTTGCTTTCAAAAAAGATATGTATGGAGAGGAGATATCAGATTTCATTAGTGCTGAAAATGTAAATGATGTCCTCATGTATGAATGGCTAGGCGCCTCAGTTGTAAATGTATACATGAGGTAAGTTTTCATGATTTGATTTTACAAAAGCTGATATACTCTGATAATTTTGACTAAATACATTTTATATTTTTCACAGACGTATATATGAAAAACAATTTAAGGGATTTCCCCATGAACAAAAAATTGGACTCGTTAGTCCTCACACCACATCTTCAAAAGACAAAATAGATTCTGTTAAAGAGGCTGCAATAATGTCATCCATGCTCAAATCATTTGAAAACAAAATTATGGATGACAGACTCTTTTTAATACCAATGATGCAGGGGTAAAACTATACAATTTAATCATATCAACTATATTTTCATTTCTATCTTTACTTATTACATTTTGTATTTTTAGGGAGCATTGGATGCTGATTGCAGTCAATTTGGATACTCCAATGATTTATTTTATGGATTCAACGCATGGATATCTAACAAACCGACCATGCATGATGGCATTTGTTAATTTTTAGTACACTAGATCCAACATTTTAAAACAATGCAACTAGTTATATAATTTATGTTATCTTTTAATGAGGATTTTGTTATGATAGGGTGGTGCATCAATATCGTCTAATGCATAGAATGAATCAAAGGAATAAGGATGAGAACGCCTACAAGATCAACAAATGGAAAAGTATCCGGGTATATATAAAAACACTGCACTATCCAAACACATATCAAAACAAATTACTTATTGTTTTCGATGTTTCTGTAGTGTCCAAAACAAACAAACAGAAAGGACTGTGGTTATTATGTTTGTAAATTTATAAAAGAGATCGTATTTCATCGACAAACTAGCATCCCTGATGAGGTATTTTCGAAAATAATTATGAGTTCATTTAAAATATTTATTAATCCTTTGTGTATTTATATTTATTCAGTACTACTATGACTGTCGCAAAAACTAATATTCATAAGATGATATACATGTGTTTAGAAATGAATGGGCAACATACCTGATGGAAGATTGTACACAAATAGGATGAAGGTGGGTTCCTACCACTTATGTTCTCTATATATGATCATTGATTATCCTCCAACCTTCATTGGTGAATTGAGAATGCTCCAATGTATTGAAATCTTAATTTTTTACTCAATGTTTTCTATCCCCGGATTCATATTATTGATCTTTGAACAAGTCAATATTGAAGTAAGGAATGACGTTGTGTAGTGCGTATGGGGTGAACGACGAAGCCACTGAGGATCATCAAAATCCATTTTATGTATCTCATTTGTTTGAACTTCTATTTGAGCACATGTGTTGTTGTTTTACTTGCACAATTATTTCTAGGTAGATGAATGAGATAATCAGTATCGTTGAGGGATTTTTTGGAACCAAAATATGTGTCCCAGGATAATTCAAGTAAGGGGAAGGCTGGTTGAGATGAAATTCAATCTCAAATGACCAGTACATCATCAAAATAATCAACCCTGTGATGCACCATCATGTAGAATCTGGTCCTTTTAATGTTTTGAGGTGTTTATGGAAGGTATGGGGAGTCTGATAAGCCCCATGTCCACCATAAATAATGTTTATAGACAGCTCCACATGTTTTTTGTGCCTCGGGCCTCTTTACAAGGATCACGCCATTCACATGGTCCATCTTAGCATTTATGTCCCATTCATCCCATTGCTACTCTTGGAAGAACCTGAGAATCTGACAATGCATAAGCCCCACAAGACCCATACACATCCAACCAAGAGTATTCCTAGTGTGAAGGGAAGCTAACCATGGGTAGTACCCACAACATACCTCTTTTAAATATATGGGTTTTGATCCTTGTATTATAAATAGGGTATGTAGGATGCCTCCATGAGGTTAAATCCCAACCAATGGTAAACCATGGTGACCCCCCCACTGGGGTACACATTCGCTTATTTTCCCTCTTGTATTTCCCTTAGTGGCATCCGAATAATTCTTCAAAATGAGAAACCTTACCTTTATGGGATGCAAAACACTTGGGTAAGACCTCATTGAGAGTCTTGATCCATGTATCAGGTAAAGATTCTTGGTGCTCCCTCCTAGAGATGTACCTACCTGATCCACCTTTATAAGTGTTTTGATCCACCCAGGTCTTACATCTCTGTAAGACATTAAATAATGACCCTATATCCTTGTGGGATGTTAAACTCATGGAATAACACAAGTTAAACATGGGTTTCCATTAATATATTCAATATTAATGTTTAATTAGTCCTTATTAATGTATTGTGGAGGTGTGGTTATATGTTTTCCAGCAGATTTCGGAAGATTCCACGCTTTATGTAGGTTATTCCATGCTTTTACATTATATGATGATTTTATTATCCTGTATTTGCTTGCTAAGTGTACTATATGAAATGTTTGTGTGGTTAAAAATGTGTTATCAAAGGAATTTGGGGTGTGTATAGACTTGAAAGTTATTTTTAAAATGAATGTAGTTGTATTTCTTGTGGATTTTCATGCTTAAGTCCTTTAAATGTGTTTGAAGAAATGAGAAAGTTGTGTGATGAGTGTTTTCAAATGGATTTAATGTGTTTGTGTTTTTTAAAGAGGGTTTTCTTATGAGATGTAGAGATTCTATATATGTGTATTTACATTGAATGAAAGTACATGAGAATGTGTTGATATATATGATGTGTATAATGTAAATTGAGCACAATTTCCATACAAGGTATTTTCTTTATGATGTGCAGGGGATAGGGTGAGAGGGCAGGGGTGGTTTTCTGGGGGAGGGGGAAGGGGAAAAGTGGTAGGGGGAAGGGGTAGGCGGTGTTATGGGTTCTTTTTAAATATGTAGGGGGTGGGAAGGGGGTGTGGAATGGGCAGGGGGGAAGTGTAGTGGGCAGGGGTGTGCTGGGGAAGGGGGAAGGGGTGTTCAGGGGGCAGGGAGTGTGCAGGGGTAGGGGGTGTGCTCGGGGGTAGGCAGTGTGTAGGGGGTGTGCTGGGGAAGGGGGTAGGGGTGCTTCTTTTTTATGGAATGGGGGGACATAAAATTTATTTTATGTTTTTTACCTCACTAGTATAATTAGTTATTTTATGTTTTGTGCCTCACTAGTATAATTCCATTTAGCAACCCCATTCTTTATTTCATTATTGTTTTACTTACATAATATTTGTTTTATTATGTAGGTGAAATCTTTTTCCTCAGTTCGAATTCTTTGTTCGGAAACCGCCGCCATGGACGACAATTTTTTAGAGAGGATGGGATGCAAAAAGGATGGAACATCATTGTTTTTTTAACTATTTGTTGGATAAATATAATTGTAACCAAATTAAACATTGTTTGAAATGTATATAGAAGTGTGTTGTTTTGTATTCACGATTTCAAGTAAATGTATGTATCATCATTTTTTCTTCTGTGCTTTGAGTGTGGGTGTTGTGTGTGCTGTGTGCAGGTTTTGTTTGGACTATGTGCAGGTGATGTAATGTGTGCAGGTGCTGGGCAGGTTCTGTGCAGGTTCCAGTTTTGGATAGGATCTTTGGCCTTTATCAACGCTAGTTAAGCGCTGATAAATTGATAATATATCAGCACTATTTTTAGCACTGATAAAGGTAGTTTTTATTAGCACTCACAATAGTGCTGATATATTATACATTTATCAGTGCTGAAAATAGCGCTGATAAATACTACCTTTATCAGCACTTTCTTAACACTGACAAAGGGGCACTTTTATCAGCGCTATTTTTAGTGCTGATAAAGGTGACCCCCCTTTATCTTCACCGAGATTAACATCGCTTTTTTAGTGCTATTAAAGGCCGTTTTTAGCACTATTATAATCCATATTTGTAGTAGTGTGATTTCTAGATATTATATATTTTTGCATCAATTTTTCAATTTTATTTTGACCAAATTCCCATAAAGACCCTTTTTTGTGGGCAAGATGCTTGCACCGGGATAAGGCAGTGCATCCCTTTTTATGTTTTGAAGGAGGTTCCATAGTTGAATGGTGTTGGAGGGTGATTTTAGGGGGTTGAGACTTTGAGAAATTGGTCTATGTTGGATATGATGTCCTCATATGGTCTCAAACTGGTTTATTCATAGAGCTAGAAACACCCAACGACCCTAGTATCCATTATTCATGGACCTAATTTCCAAAATCCAGGTGATCATTGGATGAATATTTCTCCAATTCCCTTTAAGGGATCTGTTGGTCGAGAGGATGAGAGGTTGGAATCATCACACTCTTTTGGTGGAAAAAATTTCTAATTATGGGACTCTCTTATAGATTTAAAGAATGTTAATATGTTCATGATTCCTTACTTCTTTCCCAAGCGTGTGTCTGTGGGTTACCCCTATGTTGCATGATTAACCATATATACACATAGGTTGAGAATTACAAATACTTCTCTTGTTTAATCCGTATGATGAGGCGATCTTGAGTTTATCATCATCCAGGGAGGACAGAAGTTGCTTCGATATCCAGATCAAACCCAAGATTTGGGATTCCAACATATCCTTGTGAGAGGAATAAAAACCAATGTAGTTTTGTTTAAGTTGGGTATTATACCATTAAAGAGTCCCTATTTGTGGTGGGAATTATTGAGGATTAAACATTATAAAGGAAACCCCTCATTTGGGATTAGTCTTTCAGACATTCATCCTAAATATCTTCTTTATAGTAGGAATAAGAGTTCATACAATTCATTTAAAAATGGTGTATGGTTGGTGCATACGCATGGGAGCCGCCCATATGAGCTCAGGACCTTAGACATACATCTTATATTTCCTATATAGAGTAGAAATCAGAGTTCTCATAGTTCATTTAATGGTGGTGCATGGTTAGGTCTTATGCATGGGAGCTAGCCATTTGAGCTCCGGAGTTTATACAAACTTCCTATATAACCTATTTAGAGTAGGAATCAAAGTTCTTGTAGTTCATTTAAAGATGGTGTGGATATTGTGATCATCATCAATTTCTAATCCCATAAGAGCGATGTTCGGTGTGAGAAACCAGAGGATGTAGTAGATCTATAAAATGGAATACCTTCCCTTATCCAATGATGGAAAAAGAGGACGACAATGGAATAAACCTAGGTGATCACTCAGTGATAGAGAGGGGGGATTTGAATGTGACAACATTCACCTGTGTTGATATCTAAGATAGTCACATTTAGAAATCTATCAGGACACACCCTGGAAAAAGAATGATAGGAACTAAAGTGAATCTTCTAGTATAAAGGCTATTGGGTCACCTAAAGAGGAGTTCCCTAAATCCAGTTCATGGAAAATGGATAAGCATCGATCCCATTCAAATGTAATGGTATGAATGATCCCTTTTGACTTATCATTATCCCTAATTGAATGGAAAATACAATGATTACCCTTGATCCCTATAATGGGGAGGTTGACATGAGTATTCCAAGGTTTCAACCCAAGTTACCATGGGAATGTAATATTAAAGTCCTTATGGGGGCCCATTACTTTGCGAGAATTAACCACATGAATCCGTTTAACTTGGGTATGTAAACTCAAATGGATAAGATGATGCACCAAATGATTTTATCATACAGGTCTGGAAACATTGTAAGATGATTTGTCCTGATGTCGATGGACTGTTTAGCGAAGGGGATTCGTACGATTTGATGGAAGTGAAAGGTCATTATTGGGACCGGAAGGTAGAAAGCTTGATGGAACACTATTCTATGTAGCACATGTTTATGTGGGGTGGGGTACCATTCACATGGAGTACTGCTATGAAGGAGGAGGGAATGTCCATGTACCGAGGTGGTACTTAGACATGGATGACATCCATGTACCAAGGTGGTATACAGAACATGATACTATTTGCATACCGAGGTGGTATGCAGCCTCCAGTTCCATCCACATACTGTGGTGGTATGTGGTGATGGATTTCATTTGTGTGGTAGGGAACTACATGAGGTAGGGTTTGGTATGTGTAGTGAGGTGTTGTAAGGTACACTGGATTGGAGAAGTGTCATTGGTCATTCAGTTCGTTGGAACATTACTTGTGAAGGGGCCATGGTTTAGGGTTCTTCATTTAGGTTTGTAGTTCATCCATATTATTATTCATCCTTATTTTTATGGTTATAATAAAATATATACATGCTGGAAACCATTCATGGTTCTATACTTTTTCGATCATTTTCCTTCGAATTATTTCATCCATAAAATGCATTTTCTCTCCTCTAAAAAACCTTATCTTCTCAGTTTTCCTTGAGGTCCTTTTTATTGATTGATAGGGAAGCAATAATTTTGGTTCACACATCACCATTTGCATAAGCCTATGAAGAAATTGCCCAGCATGTGGACTACTTTTTCAACTAGGGTTTGTGGGGATTAGGTTAGAAAGGATGTGGGTAGAGGTGGCAGAAATCACCACCTCTATCTCACTAAAGAAGTAGTTCATGTGATGTTGATGAAGTCACCTCATCCAAGAACTGTGCATACAGAGACGGTGTGCATGGACATATCATTTTGTCATGTTTTCACAAATGACATTATTTTCGGGGTCACCGATCACATGTAGAATTTCTCTGCCTTTATTCTACCAACTATGTTGTTCATGGGAAATTAGTTTCATTCTTCCTTTATTCTGTGAATAGCCTGGTTTACTAGACAATTACTTGTGGGCCAGTGTTTCGCGAGCTATCCACCTACAGTTCGGTTCAAATGCAATACCGTTTATGTACCATTTCCAGAAATCAGTATGCTGACCATTATGTTCATATTTCAAATTCAATTTCTTCAACCATATTCTCTAGTTTTCAATGGAACCTAAGTCTTATTCCATCATCTAATTCATGGGTGTATTGGCCTTCCCTTTGAAAAGTTTTTAAGACTCTATGGCATCACTTAAACTGTAGATTTTTTTATGAATTATATATTTGTTTCTTATTATGCTATTTCTTCTTGTCATGTATATAAATGTTATCTGCTTTAGGTTGGGTGAAAATTATTGTATCATGTTGTTGTTGATGCCCAGGTTCTAGTTTCCAAAATATGTGGATAAAGAACACCCTTCAGTATATGGATATTTGTGTCGATTACCATGTTGATGTAGGATCTAAAAAATGATGTAGATGCTCAATATACAAGAGGGGGTGAATATTATACTTTAAAAAATTTCTCTGGAACTTTAAAAGATATTAATTTTTAACAATGTTAAACAAGGTAAATTCACTTGACCTATTAGTTCTACAAACATGATTGATTCCAGAAATATGGTTCTAGAAATGAATCTTCAGAAAAGTTTACAAGTATAAAGACTATACCTTAAAGCGTATAGAATCTTACTAATCAGAGTACATGTGTAAGAAAGTATAAGATAGTCATACTTTCCTTATCAATCAAAATTATGCGGAAAACAAACATGAAGCAATACAAGTAACATGTAAGAAATATTTTAACCCAAAGAGTAGGGTATCCAACAACCTTAGATAAAGGTCCCTTGATTTATATTTTCAAGAAAGTCTGTCTTACCCACACCAGGGTAATCCCTCAATATGAATATCAGAGTCTATCTTTCTATCCCCACAAGCCTTCGAACATCATGGTAGTCAGCACCTCTATCTTCCTATCCTTGGAATCCCTCAAATATACACAGCAACATTTGGAGCCCTACGAATCAATTCTGAACAAGATGTTTAGTATGCACAATGAATTAAAGTATCTCTCTCTAGAAATCATCTTACCAGCCATTTAATCTCTAGATTTATCAACGTTATTGAGCTCATTCAAATGAGCTCTTATTTATAGTTACATCTTCAACGGTCGACTCCCTCCTCCAATGGTCATATTTTCCTTGAATTTTGGAGGGACCTGTACACATGTAACTCAAACAACGGTTGGTTATAAACAGAATGAATGACATAATTTTATAACAAAAACAAGTGTAATTAAGGAATGGTTGATCAAGCAAACCTATTTTTCAGAGTCTAATGAAAAAAAATAGAATTTAGAGTCTAAACGAGTAAACCTTCTAAGTTTATGTTTCAAAGATATATGGATTATTTTTTTCAAGAAATTCTAAATCAGAATTATTTAGAATTAAGATTCTGAATTATAATTAATCTAGAGTCTGAATTCTAAGGATTTAGGAGTATGAATTATAAGGAATTCTTAGTCTGAATTATAAGGAATTCAGATTTTGAATTCTAAGGAATCTGTAATCTGAATTCTAAGGAATTCGGAGTCCAAATTCTGAGGAATGCAGAGTCTAAATTATGAGGAATTCAGAGTCAGAATTAAGAGGAATTCAGAACCCGAATTCTAAGTAATTTGGATTCTGAATTTCAGAGAATTCAGATTCTGAATTTTAGAGAATTCAAAACCTGCATTTGGATCCTAAAAACAGAATACTCTATATCTAAGTATTTATAGAATTCTGAGGTAATAGATGTCAAATCAAATTTTACACTTAGGAATAAAAAGTGTTAGATTTATAGAGACTAAAAAAATGAACATTGAAAACAATGTAAAGACAAATTTTCTTGGGGAAGGAAAATTTTCCTTATCAAGATTAAACTTAGGGAATGAAATGTTTTCCTTAAACTAGAGTGTTTTTGATTTTCAAAACATGAAGGAATGAAAATGTCATAAGGAAAACTTATTGACAAAATAGTTGAAAGGGTTTTAGTGTCGGGTTTTTCATCGATTATTATCAGAGGGATGTTTTTCGATAAGATTCATTGTAAGTGAATGTTTGGTATACTGGAGATAGGATTTTTGGGACTTGAGGGGTAGGTTTTGGAGAGTGCCATTCCAGATCTTGTTTTTAGGAGACTCAAGTTAAAATAGGATGTCTGGATGTGTGCCCAATTTTGAGTTCTTGATATTAATAATGATTGTTTCTTATGTTTTTTCTATTTTGAATGAGTATAATCTATTTTTTGATCATTTATTATTTTTTTGAGTGTAGTGGTATGCCTCTGAGATGTCTTCCATGGGTTCCCTGGGAGGTTGTAGTGGATTATCCTTGAGGTAATACACAAATATATTAGAATATTATCAATTCTATCATGTGGGACGTTCATTATATCAACCGAAATGTGGTTCAAGTCCATAACACATTTATTGTGGAACACCAAGGAGATATTGGTGAAGGGGACAGATAACACAAGTTCTTTCATGAGAATCCACTATCCTTTAAGGGTATGATTTATAAGGCCCCGACCTTAAACCTTACTTAACATGGAATTAAATGAATAATTAACATTGAGGATCTTTTCAGGTTTAGAGTTTTAGAGAATTAGAACATAACTATTACATCTCGAAAGATTACAAAGTAGACACTTCTACTAAGTTTCCATAATAAAAAAACTATTAAAATGAAACATGTCTAGTTCCATGTTTTATATAGCATGAAATTCCCTTGATCCCATCCTTGAACTTATTCCACATTATGTCCTGTGAAAAACATTTCAAAAAAAAAACTTGGGGTGAGCATAAAAAGCTCAGTAAGGGATACACAAAGAATGAAAACTGTTAGTTTTTGAAACATCATGTAAACCATCTATACTCTATCAAAGTAATACCTTCACCTTCATGAAGTAGTAAAAACTCTTCACTGAATAAAGTATCATTACTTACCTTTTTGTAACCAAAGGATTACCATAAAACCCATATAAAGAACACATAACATATATAAAGGTAACTTGGGACATAAACATACTTAAGTGGAATAACCATACGGTCGACTTCCACACATATCACTTAATAGAATATCCATACAGCCAATTTCCATTCATACTTAATGGAATAGACATACGGCCGACTTCCATACCCAATTCATTGGAGGTTATAACGTAACCACCCGTCCTGGTATTCACGGCACCACCCGTCATATGGTTTATCACGTAACCACCCGTCAAATGTCCAAGTACCAATATAAAATCATAAAACATAAAACCAATATAAAGGAATGATAACATTTCCACATTTCAATCACAATATATCATAATAGAATCCTTTATCAAAACCATTTTCAATACCAAAATACATAAAAGAGTATATGGTATTTATTTTATTTTAAAAACATTACGGCTTGTTGAGGAAGCCAAAGACCAAATAATACTCACGGTGGCGGAAAAGGTCGTTGTCACCGCGTACGTTAAAAAACATTCTTTTTTGTCGTTTAGTAAAACGATTCGTAGAAAAAGATTCATTTCGTATAAAATTAAAATTCAAAGGGGGTTTATACACCGTATAAAAGAAAGTTGTGTTCAAAATGAAATATGCCTCAATGAAAGGAGATTGAGACGAAGTCCCTTACCTCGGGTCCGACTTGACTCGATCGTTCTTTAACGTCCTGAATAATAAACTTGAGTTAATTTCTACTTGATTAAGAACCTTTTTAAAATTCATTATTCCTTTTATATCACTTATTGCCATGTTATAAACATTATGTAACCATTTAAGTTAATAATGTTTGTTTTGTCGATATTTGGTTCTTAAGTCGAAAGTGGACTTCTTACAATTACATGTTGTTCGTGTGGTCAACATTTCTTTATATCCAGAATGACATTCCTGATTTGGATATCATATATATCATATATATCCAGAATATACATGTATTTATAATATTACATAATCATTTAGAGGTAATAAATGAAATGCACCGTTCATGGAGACGGTAAGCCGTATGTACGCATTAATGCTACTTTCATTTCTTTGTCATATTAATGGAATTAAAACTAAATGAGAGGTATGTACATTTTAATTCAAGAATTATATTCATCATTTATATATATCATTAATTATATATATCCATTATATACATGTACTTTTAATAGTACATTCCATTTTGGGATAAGAAATGAAATGCACCGTTCATGGAGACGGTAAGCCGTACGTACGCATGAACGCTAATTTCATTTCTATCTCATACGTCAATGGAAAGAAATAATAATGATATATAGGTATATTATAATTCTAGTATAACATCGTATATAATAACTTTAAATCAATCCTTTACATGTCCCACATATGGCATTAACGAATCACATCACTTTGAGGGGGCGGTAGTCCGCACTTCCTTAAATGAAGATATCGTGTTTACCCATAATGGAAACCATAAAGGTATACCCAAAATGAAAAATACAGAAGATTAATGAAAACATAAAAATATTATATATCATATATAAATATAGTGTCATCTTAATGGCCAACTTTGAAGGTGTTAAAAGAATGTTGAACAATCATCGTTTCGGGAGGCAGAAATTTGCCATCCACGGAAACAGTATGTTCTTTAACCATTAGCTGTAGGTGTGTGTAAGTGTAGCTCGAATAATTCTTATAAAAACATCCTAGTATATTTAGGATACTGGATTTGTTACAAAAGAAAAGAATAAAAAGAGTTTAGGGGGTTGGAGAAGCAAAGTAAAACAAAAGGACTCAAAAGAAGACATTACCATAAAATCGGGTAACTCCCCTTGGTTTGAGCTCAAAGGCTTCCTTGGGAAGACTTTTGCCCAAATTGAGGTTGCAAGGAGTAATAGAGGGATGTGGAGAGCCAAAATGTTCAGGGGTTGGCTGAGCCAAAGTCTTTGGGAGTGTGGGTAAGGAGTTAGAGGTGGGGGCCTTTTATAAGAGGAGAGGAGGGGCACTCTTGGAAAGTAAAGAAAAGTCACTTTATTTTAAAATGGTATTCGGATTTAAGAGGTCCCACATTGATTTATTTCTAGGATAAGGTGATAAGGGTTCGAAATGCACTCATCCAATAGGTTTTGGACATGTGTAGGTATTAGATATTACATTATCATTCAATTTTATTTAAATTGTTAAATAATGAGGTCATCGCTGCATCATCATGATGTCATAAATAATTTAATTTATTTAATGTCTAAAAATTATAAAAAAACTACTATGATTTAGGAAATCGTTTTATATTTCCAATGAGTATTTATAGTCAAATATCTGACTTGTATAACCCCATTTAAAAATTGTTTTAGTAAAACATCTCATGTGTGTGTCAGTTTTACTTTAACATTAAATAAAAAGTTATTTATGTCATTTCCCAACCAAAGTCTCTCCCTGGGGTCCCCAAGTTGACCCATGGATTTTCTTGGTCGTCCATGACACATCCAATAAGGGTAGGACATGTGTCAAGGTATTTTCATTTTATTATAATATCATTTTTGCCTTAAATTGCACTAATTATCTCTAATCGCGATTAAAAACTTAATAAGTTACTATTCACCAAAAAATTATTTTAATCTTATTGAACCACATTTTACTTCTTAATGACAACCATGTATGTCAGATTTTTGAAATTCAGAACACAGAAGTGGTAAAATTTCATTTAAACGAAAAATCAGTTTTTATAAGTACTACTTAGTGGTTTCACTATTCATCAAAATTGATGTTTTTTAGAAAAATACCAAAAATTCACCCTAAGCTATATTTGATATTCCAAATTCAAAAATGAATTCCATTTTTCAAAATTCACAACATATAAGTTGCATTAATTAATTGAATAATTAATTCCCGCTGTCAGAGCAAATAGCGTGTTTTTATGAAACGGTAAGTATCAAAAGATTGACACTAGTTTAAGTACGATTTCAAAGTAAAATTAATTCCAACGACCACTATTGGATTAAATGGTAAAAATATATTCTAATTGCACTTAAAAACCAATTCAAAAGATTATCTAATCATCTTAATAAATTATATTAAAAAGATTTTTTGAATTAAAATACAACATTTTACACTATTCATTAAAAAAATGAACTTTATCGGAAAAATACCAAAAATTTACACAAAGTAAATTTTGATGTCCCGATTATAAAGAAGAGTTATATTTGGTCCAATATAATGTATAAGAGTGATCAAAACTATATTTAATTATGGTTCGTCATCAAAAGGTGATAAGTGAACCTTTAGTGAAAATTAGGGTATAAATGCCTAAAATTGAATTCTTTCCATATTTTAAGCCTTTATCTTTTATTGGATAAATGTAAAAACATTTAGAAAACATATATAATCATATTTTAGTTATTTCTATCCATTCTCGCCAATACAACGGCTACATGTTAACTACCATTTAAAATAATATTATTATATTACTAGTGTACAACGTAAGTTTTCAAAGAAACTCATCGTTGCATATCGAGTACGCTATAGAACGTAGAAACCCCTTTTAATTAAAATTAATATTTAAGTGGTAAATATTAATAAATATAAAAATGTTTTATTCATTATTTACCTGGGATGTTACATCCTTCCCCCCTTTTGGGAATTGCGTCCTTGCAATTTTATTCACTTATCCAAATAAGTGGGGGTATTTATCCCACATAGCATTTTCAGATTCCCACGTTGCCTCTTCAACCATATGGTTTTTCCACAAAACCTTTACCTAGTGAATTACCTTATTTTTCAATAATTGCTCTCTTCGGTCAAGAATCTGGACTGGTTGTTCTTCATAAGATAGGTTCTCTTCCAGCTGAACTACCTCTGGACTCAAAACATGAGATCGATCTAGCATATACATCCTCAACATCAAAACATGAAAAAAATTGTGTACCTAAGACAAACTCGGAGGTAAATCCACTCGGTAAGAAACTGATCCAACTTTCTCCAGAATTTCATATGGTCCAATGAACCTTGGACTCAGCTTTCCTTTCTTACCAAATCTCATCACACTTTTCCATGGAGAAACCTTGAGAAAAACATGATCACCTACCTCAAAAGATAGATCCTTCCTCCGGTTATCCGCATAACTCTTCTGCCTGCTTTGAGCTGTTCTCATGTGCTTCTGAATCAACTGAACTTTTTTTGCCATCTCTTCTACCAATTCTGGTCCCATTAGCTTCCTTTCACCCACTTCATCCCAAAATGCTGGAGTTCGACATCGATTCCCATATAATGCCTCAAATGGTGCCATCTGTATACTGGAATGAAAGCTGTTATTATTAGAAAACTCAACCATAGAAAGATGTTGGTCCCAACTTCCCTGATAATCCATAAAACAAGCTCGTAGCATATCCTCCAAGGTCTGAATTGTTCGTTCTGACTGCCCATCTGATTGAGGATGAAAAGCTGTACTAAAATTTAATTCAGTACCCAACGACTTCTGAAGGCCTTTCCAAAAGTTAGAAGTGAACCTGGGATCACGATCAGACACAATGGAGAGAGGAACTCCATGTAACCTGAATATCTCTTTAAGATACAAATGGGAAAGTTGATCTAGTGAAAAAGTATCTCGTATAGCAAGGAAATGAGAAGATTTAGTCAAGCGATCAACAATAACCCAGATTGCATCATTACCTCGAGATGTCCTTGGTAATCCCACAACAAAGTCCATGGATATGTTTTCCCATTTCCACTCTGGCACTGGTAAAGGCTGAAGCATCCCTTTTGGTTACTGCCGCTCTGCCTTAACATGCTGACAAGTCAAAAACTTCACAGTAAAAACAGAATTATCTCTTTTCATTCAATCCCACCAGTATTACTCCCGCAGATCTCTGTACATCTTAGTACTGCCAGGATGAACTGAAAACGGGGAACTATGAGCCTCACATAACAACTCATTCTTCAACTATGAATCACAAGGCACACATAATCTCTTCCCAAACCTCAAAAAACAATCATTATCAATGTTGAATTCAGGCAACTTACCTTTCTGAACCAGCTCTACCTTTTTCTGCAACTCGCTGTCTTGCTTATGAGCTTGCTTGATTCTGTCTGATAGAGAAGATTTCATTGATACCTGAAACAAAACAGAAGGACTTCCTGCACCAACAACTTTTATGCCAAAGTTCATCAAATCAAAAACCAAAGGATCTCGTTCCAAATGTAGCATGGTTAATGAAGCATTACTTTTTCAACTCAAAGCATCGACCACTTTATTTGCTTTTCCTGGATGGCAGTGAATTGTACAATCATAATCCTTGATTAATTCCAGCCATCTCCTCTGTCTCATGTTAAATTCTTTCTAAGTGAATATATACTTTAAACTTTTGTGATCAGTATATATTTCACACTTTACTCCATACAAATGATGCCTCCAAATTTTTAAAGCAAAGACAACAACAGCTAATTCCAAATCATGTGTAGGGTAATTTACCTCATGAGTTTTCAACTGACGTGAAGCATAAGCAATTACCTAATCATTCTGCATAAGGACACAACCAAGTCCCTTCAACAAAGCATCGCTGTATATAACAAACTCACCATTCCTGGAAGGAAGTTCCAAAACAGGAGCATTCACCAATCTTATTTTTAACTCCTGAAAACAATCATCACATTCTTTTGTCCAGATAAACATAACACCCTTCTGAGTTAGCTTACTCATTGGACTAGATAACGGTGAAAATTTTTCAACAAACCTTCAGTAGTAACCTGCCAAACCAAGAAAAGTACGGATCTCAGTTACATTTTTGGGTCTTGGCCATTCTTCAACAACTTTTGTTTTAGCAGGATCAATAGTTATGCCATCTTTTGAAATAAAGTTACCCAGGAAAGAAATTTGTTGTAACCAAAACTCACACTTTCTGAATTTTCCATATAGTTTCTTTTCTTTTAAGGTTTGAAAGATAACCCTTAAATGACTTTCATGCTACTCTTTACTTTTAGAAAACACCAAAATATCATCAATAAAAACAACCAACATTTTTCACAAGAGTCAACTGAGCAATAACTGCAAAAAACTATTTAGTTCTGATTCTGACCATCTCAGGATACTAATTTGAAAGGTCATTTCCCTCTGTATGCCTTCCCAGAAAAGCTGTTTTGTTTCCTCTATGAAAAACCATTCTTAACACAGAAATATCTTAGGCGAAGCAACATGGTAATCTTTAAATGCTATATCATTTCAATCAGACCATAAATTAATTTATAATTCAACACTTTTCTAACTCCTAAAGTTGTCTAAACCGTCCTCTGATACCAACTATAAGGCCTCGGCCTTAAACCTTACTTAATATTGAATTAAATGAATAATTTACATTGAGGATCTTTTCAGGTTTAGAGTTTTAGATAATTAGAACATAACTATTACATCTCAAAATATTACAAAGTAGACACTTTTACTAAGTTTCCATAATAAAAAAAACTCTTAAAAAGAAACATGTATAGTTACAGGTTTTATATAGCATGACATTCCCTTGATCCCATCCTTGACATTATTCCACATTAAGTCCTGTGAAAAACATTTAAAAAAAACTTGGGGTGAGCATAAAAATCTCAGTAAGGGATACAGAAAGAATGAAAACTGTTAGTTTTTCAAACCCCATGTAAACCATGTATACTCTATCAAAGTAAAACCTTCACCTTCATGAAGTAGTAAAAACTCTTCACTGAATAAAGTATCATTAATTACCTTTTTGTAACCAAAGGATTACCATAAAACCCATATAAAGAACACATAACATATATAAAGGTAACTTGTGACATAAACATACTTAAGTGGAATAACCATATGGTCAACTTCCACACATATCACTTAATGGAATAGCCATACAGCCAATTTCCATTCATACTTAATGGAATAGCCATATGACTGACTTCTATAACCAATGCATTGGAGGTTATAATGTAACCACCCGTCCTGGTATTCACGGCACCACCCGTCATATGGTTTATCACGTAACCACCCGTCAAATGTCCAAGTACCAATATAAAATCATAAAACTAAAACCAATATAAAGGAATGATAACATTTCCACATTTCAATCACAATATATCATAATATAATCCTTTATCAAAACCATTTTCAATACCAAAATACATAAAAGATTATATGGTATTTATTTTATTTTAAAAACATTACGGCTTGTTGAGGAAGCCAAAGACCAAATAATACTCGCGGCGGCGGAAAAGGTCGTTGTCACCACGTACGTTAAAAAAACATTCATTTTTTTCATTTAGTAAAACGCTTCATAGAAAAAGATTCATTTCTTATAAAAGTAAATGTCAAAGGAGTTTTATACACCGTCTAAAATAAAGTTGTGTATAAAATGAAATATGCCTCAATGAAAGGAGATTGAGACGAAGTCCCTTACCTCGGGTCCGACTTGACTCGATCATTCTTTAACGTACTGAATAATAAACTTGAGTTAATTTATACTTGATTAAGAACCTTTTTATAGTTCATTCTTCCTTTTATATCACTTATTTCCATGTTATAAACATTATGTAACCATTTAAGTTAATAATGTTTGTTTTGTCTATATTTGCTTCTTAAGTCGAAAGTGGACTTCTTACAATTACATGTTGTTTGTGTGGTCAACGGTTCTTTATATCCAGAATGACATTACTGATTTGGATATCATATATATCATATATATCCATCATATACATGTATTTATAATATTACATAATCATTTAGAGGTAAGAAATGAAATGCACCGTTCATGGAGACGGTAAGCCGTACGTACGCATGAACGCTACTTTCATTTCTTTGTCATATTAATGGAATTAAAACTAAATGAGAGGTATGTACATTTTAATTTCAGAATTATATTCATAATTTAGATATATCATTCATTATATATATCCATTATATACATGTACTTTTAATAGTACATTACATTTGGGGATAAGAAATGAAATGCACCGTTCATGGAGACGGTAAGCCGTACGTATGCATGAACGCTACTTTCATTTCTATCTAATACTTTAATGGAAAGAAATAATAATGATATAGAGGTATATTATAATTCTAGTATAACATCATATATAATAACTTTAAATCCATCCTTTACATGTCCCACATATGGCATTAACGAATCACATCACTTTGAGGGGGCGGTAGTCCGCACTTCCTTAAATGAAGATATCGCGTTTACCCATAATGGAAACCATAAAGGTATCCCCAAAATGAAAAATACAGAAGCTTAATGAAAACATAAACATATTATATACCATATATAAATATAGTTTCATCTTAATGGCCACCTTTGAAGGTGTTAAAATAATGTTGAACAATCATCGTTTCGGGAGGCAGAAATTCGCCATCCACGGAAACAGTATGTTCTTTAACCATTAGATATAGGTGTGTGTAAGTGTAGCTCTAATAATTATTATAACAACATCCTAGTATATTGAGGATACTTTAGTTGTTACAAAATAAAATAATAAAAAGATTTTAGGGGGTTGGAGAAGCAAAGTAAAACAAAAGGACTCAAAAAAAGACATTACCATAAAATCGGGTAACTCCCCTTGGTTTGAGCTCAAAGGCTTCCTTGGGAAGACTTATGCCCAAATTTAGGTTGAAAGGAGTAATATAGGGATGTGGAGAGCCAAAATGGTCAGGGGTTGGCCTAGCCAAAGGCTTTGGGAGTGTGGGTAAGGAGGTAGAGGTGGGGGCCTTTTATAAGAGGAGAGGAGGGGCACTCTTGGAAAGTAAAGAAAAGTCACTTTATTTTAAAAAGGTATTCGGATTTAAGAGGTCCCACATTGATGTATTTCGAGGATAAGGTGATAAGGGATTGAAATCCACTAATCCAATATGTTTTGGACATGTTTAGGTCTTATATATTACATTATCTTTCCATTTTATTTAAATTGTTAAATAATGAGGTCATCACTACATCATCATGATGTCATAAATAATTTAATTTATTTAATGTCTCAAAATTATAAAAAACTAATATGATGTAGGAAATATTTTTATATTTCCAATGACTATTTATAGTAAAAAATATGACTTGTATAACCCCATTTAAAAATTGTTTTAGTAAAACATTTCACGTGTGTGTCATTTTTACTTTAACATTAAATAAAAAGTAATTTATGTCATTTCCCAACCAATGTGTCTCCATGGGGTCCCCAAGTTGACCCATGGCTTGTCTGGGTCGTCCATGACACATCCAATAAGGGTAGGACATGTGTCAAGGTGTTTTCATTTTATTATAATATCATTTTTGCCTTAAATTACACTAATTACCTCTAATTGTGATTAAAAACTTAATAAGTTACTATTCACCAAAAAATTATTTTAATCACATTGAACCACATTTTACTTCTTAATGAAAAACATGTATGTCGGATTTTTGAAATTCAAAACACAGAAGTGGTAAAATTTCATTTAAACGAAAAATCAGTTTTTATAAGTACCACTTAGTGGTTTCACTATTCATCAAAATTGAAGTTTTTCGGAAAAATACAAAAAATTCCCCCTAAGATATATTTGATATTCCAAATTCAAAAATGAAGTCCATTTTAAGAAATTCACAACATATAAGTTGAATTAATTAATTTAATAATTAATTCCCGATGTTAGAGCAAATAGCGTGTTTTTATGAAACAATAATTATCAAAAGATTGACACTAGTTTAAGTCCGATTTCAAAGTGAAATTAATTCCAACGACCAAGATTGGATTAAATGGTAAAAATATATTATAATTGCACTTAAAAAACAATTCAAAAGATTATCTAATCATCTTAATAAATTAGATTAAAAAGAGGTTTTGAATTAAAATACAACATTTTACACTATTCATTAAAAAAATGAACTTTATCGGAAAAATACCAAAAATTTACACAAAGTAAATTTTGATGTCCCGATTCTAAAGAAGAGTTATATTTGGTCCAATATAATGTATAAGAGTGATCAAAACTATATTTAATGATGGTTCGTCATCAAAAGGTGATAAGTGAACCTTTAGTGAAAATTAGGGTATAAATGCCTAAAATTAAATTCTTTCTGTATTTTAAGATTTTATCTTTTATTGGATAAATGTTAATACATTTAAAAAACATATATAATCATATTTTAGTTATTTCTATCCATTCCCGCCAATACAACGACTACATGTCAACTACCATTTAAAATAATGTTATTATATTACTAGTGTACAACGTAAGTTTTCAAAGAAACTCATCGTTGCGTATCGAGTACGCTATCGAACGTAGAAACCCCTTTTAATTATAATTAATATTTAAGTGGTAAATATTAATAAATATAAAAATGTTTTATTCATTATTTACCTGGTATGTTACATGACTAAACCTAAAGAGGTGTTTTAAAAGATTGAAAATAATGATTATATCTTTAACATCCTATATACTCTTAAGGGTATCATGGTAATGTGTGGAACTTTCTTACTTGTGGGTAACATCAAGTGATGGTTGGACTCTTTGGTACATATAGATAGGCATGTGGGCTTGGAATGGAAGGGTTTCATGACTCTCTTTATCCATAATTTCTTTCTTGAATCATTGATGATGGAGAAGTATATAGAGATCTTATTTTTGAAGCAAGGAGAGCATTTGGTGTCATGTTAGACCAATAAATTTGTTGAGCTAGTTCGTTTTTCTCCAAAGGTATTAAATAATTACAACATAAATGCCCAAAATTACTAGAAGTGTTTTTGATTGCATATCATATGATAAGTATTTAATCTTAATATTTCCACTTATTTGGATATATTAGGAAGGAAAATGATGGAATAGTCAAATATGGAAGGAAAGAATGGTTATTTTCCCCTTCTCTTTCACCTAGTGGAAGATTAAGTGCGTTTATGGGAAAATGAGTAAGTGAAATGATAATTATAAGAGTCTTGGAGGTGGTTCTATGTGGAATACCTAATACTAACCATTATTTATTGATAGTATTTTCCCCCTCACTTTATAAAATTGTGTAATGTTTGGTACACCCGAAATTCTTATTCTATTCCAATGAAGATGTGAATTAGTTGTGGACGTTATGGCCATATATAGTGCTTCTATAAGGATATCTGTAATAACCTGAGATTTTATGAATTATGATTTTTGAATTAATTAAATTTATTTTATAGGCTTTTGTTATAATAAACATCATGATAAGCTTGTACCACATGCAACATAAGGATAGTTTTAATTACACAATACATAAAGTTTTAATAAAATAATGATATATAATTATTATTAGGTCAATATAACCTATATGAGAAAAATAATGATATGAATACTGATAAATATTTAGTAAAAATTATTTATAATATTTCTAAATAAATAAAATATATTGATAATAAATACACCATTTTCGGTAAACACATTATATATTTCAAAAATAATTTTTTCTGAAAAAATGTTTTATAAATTTTTTAAACAATAATAAAATAAATTTTTGACATTTTTAGAAATATAAATTGATATAATAAACTCATTTTTAATATTTAAGTTATAAAATTTTCTTAGAGTGAAATGTTTTTGATTTTTTTGAAAAGTTTTCTTTTTGATGAATAGGGAAAATACATAATTTTAATTAAAAACTTCTTATTCATTCAATATATTTATAAAGTTAAATTATATTATAAATTGGCCTAAAGCAATTTTAGTTAAATTAAACATCCATTAATAAAATTTAGGCATTTTAATAAATTTTAAAATGAATTTTGATATAAAAACACTGTAAACGTTGGAACATTCTCTGTTATAAAAATCACTTTCTGATCATGTCTGTAGGATTAATTTTAAAACAAAATTTTTCCGATTAGTGAATGGAATTTTTAAAAATATATATCATGTTTTAAATCATCATTATTTATTTTATCTAATTATTTTAATTTAGGATTTTTATAATGACTTTTAAACATAGTAAAAAATTATTTACTCTTGTTAAGGTAAAAATGGGTTTACCAAGGTGGGGGGAGGGGATTAAAATAATAGAATAAGGGTTGAGAATAAACCAAAAATTTTCCAAAACCCACTTTATGTCAGTACTGTAACATTATAACTTCTTGTATTCATAATACATCTTTATGTATCCCTATGACATTAAAAAACATGGATGGAATTCTCTCATTCAATATAATTACAAGTGTGCCACTCGCCTCACTTTTAAATTCCCACCACTTCTTCTCACCTATTCAAACCATAAAAATCTTATCTTGGAAATTAAAATATTAAATAACTTCCTATGTTCCATATTATTGTTTTACAAGAATTATTTTGGACATAAATCCAACCAAGGATGGCTTGTGGTGAAAACCTAAGGAAGATGCTCGAAGAATAGGTAACATTAATCAATGAGTGTTTTTGTTTTATTTAATCATATAAATCCTTCAATTATTATTATAAAATGATGATATAATAAACCTATTATAATACATATGAATATTTTCTTATGTTATGTTCATGACTTATAACCATCTCTACTTTTATCAAATGAATTATGAAATCAACATTCATGGGTTTGGAAGAGTACTGCCTTGCGAACCGATGCTAGTTTTTTTGCATTACATATATAAATGTGGTACATAGTGATATATTTATTGTTTTTATATAATATTTATGATATTATTATTCTTCTGGAATAATTATGTCACACATATTATCATTCTTTCCATTTTGTGGGAATATGATAATGTCGCTCGGGTGTGCGGTGGAGTATCACCCCGAAAAGTGATGTGACCCCTTCACGATTTACATGGAATTTATTGAAAATGGGTTTAATAAAAATATGTGATATATATATTAAATAAAAATTATTTTATAATGATAATATATATAATTTAAATTTCATTCATTCAATATGACGAAAAATGGAAACAACGTTCATGCGAACATACGACCTACAATCTCCCCGCATGGTGTATTTCATTTTTTATCACTATATTTTATGAGTTACTCTAAATACATATATAATGAATATATATGATATTTATATAATGGTAAAAATTATATAGATATTGAAACCATGATCCTAGTAAGAGGAAAAAATAGCATGTCCAAACATACCTGAAAAATCAATTACATATTCCCTAAAATGTTACTTTATCATGGAATTATTAGTAGACAAATAATAAATGGTCATAATGAAATCATATATTATATGATATATATAAATATAGATCTATAATATATTTATAATGAACCTATATTTATTATATAGTAGGTTTTAATGAGTATGTAGAAATTCAATTCTTATGGTAAGGGGATTTCTAGTCTCACTTTTATTTCTAAGAGACTTATACAATATTCACTAATTGATTATTTTGTGTGGTGTATATGATATAATATGAAATTAAATCAGAATAATACAAATAATTTAATGATAATTAATTTTTTTATTGTTGTTATTCTATAAAAGCCCTCACGATTCAAAAATTACTCCACCAGTAAGGGATTTATGTCTCACGTTTTTAGTTCAGTGTGAAACATGCCATATCAACAGTATATTTATTTTATGTGGTGTATATAATCAAAAGGAATTATTTTTTTGATTATTCACCTTAGAATTTTTGGAACTTACATATCTGTTTTAGGATATCTCTTTCTTTGGATTTTTGGTTCCAAATATACCAAATCTGAAGGGGATTTACAGACTCTTTTTTTTCTAGGAGACCTATGAAAAATCACCACTAATTTATTTAGTGTGGTGTATAACCTACAACTTTGACATTTCATATCATGAATCCAATTTTTTTCATGATATTTTATTTTTTTAATTGGATTTTATCTTTTATTAGGGATTATGATTCAAAAGAACACCAAATCAGTATTGGTTTTTTGTCTCCTTGAAATCATTTTTTTTCATGAAAGAACTACTTTCATGGAAATGTGAGAACCATACAAAACCGATCACGCCTTACAGATTCAAATTCAAACGGGACCCCATATTCAAAATTAAAAAACATGAAAATCTCTCAAATCATTCATAAGATTTATATATGGAACAATGAAATTTAATATCATGAAATTATTTATCCACATGATATTTAATGTTTCATTTTATTTTATTCCTTCAAACGGATTATGTTTCAAATTTACCAAAGTGGTAATGTTTTTGTTTTACAATAACATTGTTAGTTGGGATTGTGTATAGTTATGTTTCCGATCATAAAATCATATGATCCTTCTCTCAATAAATAAATAAATTTTCTTATCCTCTAGTTTTTTATGATATACTAAAGTAATATTACCAATTTTCTATTATTTAGTACTAAAAATAAAAAATAAAATATTTTTAATAAAATATTCTTATTTTTTCTCATTGTTTGGAAATATGTTTTCTTCAAAAACCATTTTTCAAAAACACATTACTGAAATATTTTATTATTATTCTATGAAATGTTAATGGAATTATAAACCATTTTTTTCTTTTTACAAATTTTTTTTCAAGGATTCTTCAAGTCATTTTTCGAAAAATACCCTTTTGGATATTACAAAAAATGTGAAATGAGTCATTTTTTTAACATGTAAGATAAGAAGGAAACTTCCCATCATCATGACCATTATTTTATTTTAATTTTTATTTATATTTTTTCATGGTTATTTTCAAAAAAAAAATTCAAAATGTTTCATGTTTTAAAAAGAATTTTCCCAAGATGAATTGTTATTTTCATCAAGAAATGTTTTAATTTATTCATAAATAAAAATTTATATGTTTTCATGATTATTTTTAAAGAAAAGAATCTGAAAAATGTTTTATGTTTTAAAAACAGATTTCAATAAAATGTTATTTTTCTTAATAAATGTTCTATGTGATCATCAAAACTTTTACTCCATGGAATATGACATCCTTTGGTATAACTTATTATTTTATGGGGATATGGACCAAGGATTGGATTATTACTCTTCCTATAAATGTTTTATAGTGACCAGATGTTTATAAAACCCATTTATATTCCATTTGTTAAACCATGATAGAATTATTTTGAAAACTGCCTTATTTTCCATGGGTTATTCTACGATAAAATGATTAAATAATTATAAAACATGAATCTTTTTCCTGAGATATGTTATGATGAAATGTTAATGAATCTCATTTCATTTCATGGGTAATGACATGGTGATTGTTTTATGACCTTCTAAAACACAAACATATTATTTTAATTATGTGATGGGTGTGACCAATATCTCCCTCCAACACACTAGGTAATGATAAATATTGTATGAGCTAAGTGGGTAAATGTGTGGTTAAACCTATCTTAAAAATTGGTTACATTAGTGGTTATCCCAAGACTGAAATATGGTAAAATAACGGTCATACCAAGACCAATGTAGGTACATATGTTGATAGCTAAATCCGAACATTTTATGAATGTCTTATTGGGTATCCTTGAAATAATATTTTATATGCTTATATGTCTTCCACGTAATTGTTTTTATTCCAGATTTATGTTCTCATGGCTCGTGTTCTTTGATTTCCTTATGATTCAAGTGGTTTGAACTAGAAATATTTATGCCATGACTCAATATTTTGATCTTCAATATGCATGGTATTTTTTCATATGTTTTAAAAATGTTATCATACACTTGTGTTCATGATATGATTATGCATCATTATTTTTTATACTTATTGAGTACCTATGATAACCCTTTATTATGTTTCCTTTCCCAATGTATTGAAGATTTTAATTATTAATGATTTTTATAAGAAGGGTGTTAGATATGAATATATTAGTGGAAGATGATATATCTCACCTATGAACCCTTTTTTATGTTTCTATATTTCCAAAGGCACTATACTATTTCATTCATCAAGAATGTTTTGGAGTAATGTAATGAATATTCATTGAAAATCATATAATATCTATATATGATAGACCTGGGTCTCTATACTATTTTGATACCTCGTTACGGTTAGGGATTACGGGCTCCAAAGGCTATAGTGGCATCGTAAGATTCTTCAAAGACTACAAGTATTTGTCTACATGACTCAAGGGTGAGTAAACATCGCATTTAAATGAGTTTTCAGTAAAGGTAGTGGTTGGTCCAACGATAGTGAGAGGTATATATTTTTTATAATCTTTAGTAGTGACTGCATTATTATATATATGTTCCTCCCACTCATTTATATCTATCCATTTTTTGATATTCTGAAACTTCTAAATAGTTTATTTCATTTTTTATAATGTTTGTGCCACCTCTTGGAAGGAGGAAAGAGTAGGGGTGTCAGTGGAGTTATTATTTTATATCGATAGTTGATGTATAATTAGAATGATATTTTTTCATATTCTCTGTGGATCTATTTGATGTCATCATTAGGATGGATTTTACCTTTTCTCATTATGTTGTGGTTGATTGTTATTTTTGGCGTTAATCATTTTTTGAAATTGATATGATCTATAGGGGTTTTAGAAAGTGTGGGATTTGCAGTCAAGTATTTTGGGACCATCCTATCTAGATCTAAAGGTTTTTTTTGTATGATGTGGTATTTGAGCCCAATGACATTACTTCTACTATGGATATTTCAACTATTATTCAGGATATTCCTGAGTTTTTTCTAGATGATTTCTCCTAGCCTTCTGTATAGAGGGAGGTATAGTTTATGATTTAACTAGTACTATGTGCACATCCAATTATGATACCCATTTATTTTATGGAATCATAAGGGTTGAAATAGTTAATGATTCAATTTTATGACATGATGGCTGAAGATTTTGTTTTGACAAGTGTTTTTTCATGGAAAACACCTATACTCTTTTACATGAAGGTAGATGGTTCACTATAATTGTGTGTGGACTATATGAATTTGAACAGGGTCATGGTTAAGAAAAAGGGTCCATTTCTTCAAATAGATTATTTTTTGACCAGTTAAAAGGTGAAAAGTGTTTTTTGAAGATCGATCATCAGTCAGTCTATCAATAATTAATAATTTGAAAGTTTGATACAACAAAGAAAGATTTTAGGAGTAGGTATGGCCATCCCAAATATCTAGTTATATTGTTCTATATAACTAATAATCATTCAATTTTAATGGATTTAATGAATCAGATATTCCATGAGTATCTGGAAGCTTTTTTGGTAGTGTTAATGGATGGTATTTTTATTTATTCGAGATCTCAGGAAGTGAATGAGCAGTATTTGAGGTTGGTTATAAAAATGAAATAGATTCACCATTTGTATAGAATGATTTATATATTCAATTTATAGATCTAATATATAAATTTATCAGGTACCATAATTTCTATGAATGGATTATCAGTTTATCCTGAGAGGGTGATTGTTGTTTTTCCATGGAAAGAACCATAAAAAATCTTTGATATCTGGAGATTCCATGGTCTTTCGGGATATAATTAACGATTCATCAAGTATTTATCTAATTCATAATAACCTTTGACATATCTTACTAGGAATGTGGTGAAATTCATATAGGTTGAAAATTTTAAATCATGTTTATATGAACTGAAACAACTTCTTACATTTGATCCTATTATAATCATAGATTAGACTGGTAAGGGGTATGTAGTTTTCTATGATACTTCTTGTGCTAGTTTAGGTAATGTGATTTTGCAAGATTATCATGTTGTGTCTTATATATCTCTCCAACTCCAACAACATGTGAAGAATTTCCCAACTCATCTTTGAGAGCTTACTGTGGTTATGAATGCTCTTAAGTGATGGTGGAACTATCTTAATGGGGACTGGTTGACATAATTTTCTAACCATAAGAGTATGAGATATATATTTTCTCATAAATACATGAATCCTTGACAAAGAGGGTTGGTGGAATACCTTTAGACAATTGACTTTGACCTATCCTATACCCCGGGGAAGTGGAATATTGTTTCATGAACTCTTAGCTGGAATGTACCATCGTAGGATATTCTAGAATCAAAGAGTTGACCCTTTTGGTGGAAATTTACATAGTTTCACTTAGATGTTAATGAGGAGGATCCATGTATGGTTATGAATAGTGTTCAGTTTTCATCATCCCTCCTAGAGTCTATTCTATAAAATTAGAAGTTGGATGAAGAGTTCAGGGAAATTTTGGAAACCCAATATTGTGGGGATATCAGTTCCAATTTTTCTCTCAATTCATATGATATTTTATATTTGGAGGATCAATTTTTTATCCCTATATGTGTGAGGGGTTAGGTTTTTTTTTTACAATCATATTTGTTTATGGTCTATATATCTGGACACTTTTAAGATGTATCATGACATGAGACTTTGATTCTAGTTGACATTTATTAAGAACAACATTTTGGATTACGTGTTCTGCTATTACACCTACTAAAAGATAAAGGTGAAACATCTGAAACCTTATGGGTTACCCTACCCTATTTCAGTATTGGTTTAGAAATGGGATGACATTTCCCTATTTTTAATTTTTTTATTACCACAGAATCCCCAAGGGATGAATACTATCTAGATGTTGATTTATTAGTTGAAAAATTCTTCTCATATCATTCAAACTAGGGATAACACACAAGTTAAATAATTTTGGAATTTATATGTGTAGAAGATAGTGAGGTTACAAGGGGTTAAATCTACCATTTTTTCTAATAGGGATACTAAATTTACTGTGAGGTCATATAAGAGTCTCCATGATGTGATGGATACTAAGATCATGTTGAGTATAGATTACTATAAATATTTGGATGACTAGAAAAATCATGTTATTTAGATCCTAGAGGATATAATCCATTATTGTGTCATGGATTTTGGTGGGTCATAGGATTTTCATCTTGGACTTGTTGAGTTTTATAAAAAAAACATTATCAGTATTTAATAAAATTTTTTCCTTTATAGTTTTTGTATGGTCACCTAGATAGATAACCCATTTATTGAGAATAATTGGGTGATGCCACTTTAGTGGGTCCAAGTATAATTCATGAGAGATCAGTTAGGATTCATCATATACTTCAACATTTAGTTATAGATCAGAGTCTATAGAAATTATATTATGTTCGATGACATCATCCTCTAGAATTTTCTATTTGTGATCCATATTTATTGAATGTTTCCAATCAGTTGAGTCCCCATCATCTTGGAAAATAGGGAATGTTGGATCTGAGATATATCATACCATTTGAGGTCCATAAGAAACTTGGGAATGTAGTTCATCAATTGGCATCATCTGTTTAGTTGATAGGAATTCATGATATGTTATACATATCGTAGCATAGTAATTACCATCCTAATACCTCTCCCATTTTTAATTGGGAAGATATTGAGTTAGATTTAGATGGTTATGTTATTGGGAAACTAGTGAAGATCAATTTCTATTTGGTAAAATTATTTCATGGGAAGTTGATTCTATTGGTCTAATTTTTATAGAGATAGAGATAAAATTCTCAAGAGACATGGGAGAATGATTTGTTGATGATGGAGTAGTGACCTCACCTATTTGTAGACATCATTCTTCCACAAGAAATTAGAGTGTTATAAATTATCATGGTGGGGAGTTTTTAATATCTCATTCCCCAATTTTAGGTAATTATCAAATCTATTTTCACTTTTTACCTTCATTTGGGTGCAGCTTGAGACCCCTGAGGACATAAAACATTTTTTGGGAAAATAAAATAATTCCCCAAGATCTATGTTTGTTTGAATTTATGGGGTCCAAATATAAATATTTTAAAGGCCATGCAGGGTTCTCTTAGATTTCAAATAACTTTAGTGTGGGTTTGGTATTTTTTCTAGAATATAGAGTGTTTCCTTTTTTCTAGGGTATTTCGAGCCATGTAATGATTATATTACATGATTTTTTGACACACCATGAAAATGATTCACATCATTTATTGGTATTTGGAAATATTCCTTGAGTGTGATTAATGGAGTAAAAATATTACATGCCATGAAATTTTTACAAATTATGGAATGGTAAAATAGGGATTTCTAATCCGAGGTGATGTGTTTTTTAGTGGAAAATTGTAATCATGAATTGAAATATGTGAAATGGATTAAAACTTTTTAATTATCAGAGTCCATGATTTTATAGGGTGCTAAACGGGTGACTGATTATTTCATTCAGCTGCAGCCTCCTCTCTCTCATCCAAGGAGCTCCACTATTAATCTTCAGGGACCTATACTCATCGAGGATCACTTCGTTCAGATATTGAACATTATGGTTTTGTGAAGTATCTCTCTAGGTAAAAGATCTATATGTTTCTTCATTTCCCATGATCACAGTAGGGTTATTACACTATTTTTAAGATCCTCTGATCTTATGGTGTTGTTCCATCATGATAAACTACATGATCTTATTCTGGGGGGGTCGATTTGTGGTGATAAAGGTGTGTGTTAATTGAGGTTTATCATGATCTAACCATTCTTCCATATTCATTGCTTGTGGGATGTGATTCTAATACTTTTTATCCAATACCAGGGCCTTAATTGTTATATTCGTGTTCTTTTCTAGTTCATGCATCCTATTGTTGGCGTGTGTTACCGGAGATTGAGGTAGGTGTTTATATATCTAGTATATGCTAGATAAAAATTATTTATATGGTTTTATAAATTATTTTATCAATGAAATTCTTGGATTTAGTTGTGTGTGTGTTGAAACAGATTTTTGAGAAAAGTTCACTTTCCCCATGTTTTGGTTAAAGAAAAGGTATGTGTAAGGAATACTAAAATAGATTTCAAAAATGGTTTTCAAAGAATGTTTTTGAAGAAATGGTTTAGAAAATAGATCACATGGGAAAATTTGAGTATTTAAAATAAGGTGTAGTAATATGCCTCTTCCAATTTTGGGGATTTCACTCATGGGGTGTTCCTCTACTCCCTCGACCCGTTGATCTTGGGGCTTGATTTAACTATTGGAGTGTTCATTTTTTAGTGTGTTATTATAATCTCTAGATTCAATGAATATATATAGATAGATGATACACATGGTTATCCATTTGTATGTATCATTTTTCTAGCTATATGGACCTATAGTGATCATTTTCTTGATATTACATATTCTTTGGATCATACTATTCTATCTTGTACTTCCATGAATTTCATATGATATGTGACAAATAATTTGAGTTGATTTGAAAAATTTTATTTAAATTAAATTATTTGAAACTTTTTCATGTATATTATTAGGGGAATGCAGGAAATGTGAACAAGTAAAATTTTCACCATGTTTTGATAAAAATCATTTTAACTATTTATCATACCTTGTTTTCATTGTCATTGAGAATGTTCAAATTAGTGTACAAAGACTTGTTGTAGAACACTTGGATGGGATCCTACTAAGCCTGTTATCTCTTACCATATCCAACCCTTTTATGTTGTATACTCTTTGTTATGTATTATAATAAAGGGAAAAGCAAGGTGCCCAAGTTAGGAGGTGAGGTTTCTTTCAGCTGATTCTGGATAGCTGGTTGTGATATGGTGGAAGTTTCCAAATTTATTATAGGTTTTGGGTGATGTAGAATCATGTGATAGTCATTCCAAACTTTTTCCCTGATTAATTATCATCCCAAGATTTACCTGAAGATATATTTTTTGATCAACACAATTGAATCAAAGAAAATAGACATAGTACAAAACTTCTGAACAAAGAACATAGTCATCAAATATTATTTATAATTAATTCAATCAATTAAAGAATTAACTTGGGATAATTATTTCTTTTTTGTTAGATGTGAAAATAGATGTATATTATATCATCATTTTTTTGTAGGAATCAATAGAAGATTCTCACTAGAGGTGATCCACACATGTTCCAAAAATCCCTGAACAACGTAGTTGGAATCTATATGTGCTACTACAATAGATCCAAACTCTTGCAACATTATCCTTATATCACAATGATAATATCTTACAAATTATTCTCCTTTATATATATAGACTCAAGAGGGGAATATAGAGTAAAAATTCTCTATGTTCTTGAGAGTGTTCATGGATAATGGTTCTTTTAAGGATTTGTTAGGATTCTTCAGAATCATTGTGCCAAAAAAAATGAATTGGATCTACTAAAAATAATATATATGTGTTTATATACCACTAGGGTTTAGAAATAAATATTTTCAAATGTTCCCCTTAATATTTATTTTATCCCTATTGAACCCCTTGTCTATAATAATTTTAATATTATTACTTATCGACATGCCCTTAACTTGTGAATTAAAATTGAATATTCTTTTTATAAAATAATATTCAATATATATTATTTCTCACTAGATCATTTAAATAATTCTACCATTCCTATAAAATATTTTTCATTCCATCAATTATTTATATTTATTTATTAACTAAATATCAATGCATTATTCACCAATAAATAAATAATTTTTATATTCATTAAACAGAAAACAAATATTTATTAAATATTCTACTCACATAATATTCTCTCAAATAACCTATGATCAAATATATTCAATCAAGAAAACATTAATAATTATAAAATCACATGTGGGATTAAAATTTATTCATCTTGTTAAATAATAAATATTAATATATATGATTTAACTAAGATTATTGATAAACATAGTCTGTGACCTTCTAAGCCTCTATTCACAATGGAATTAGGTGATGTAGCCTAAAGACTAAGGATTTTATTTGGTAACATGCCATGAAACAATTAGATATATATATATATATATATATATATATATATTTGTTAATGTTGTAATGAAATAATACCTCAAATAAGAGCTTAATGTGAAGTGTAATCCCTTTATCACGATATCTGTAATTGAGAAATTTGAATGTTGGTTCCATCAACCTATGTTCTTGATGTCTCATTATTTGAGTTTATAGAAATTTAATTTATCTTTAAAACACCATGGCTATTGATTTATTTATACCATTTCATTTATATAAGAGTGTCTAAGATATCAAATTTGTTAAATAACAGATGGGATAAATATTTTGTCACATTATTCATAAATAAAATATTACTCATGACACACCCAACATATCCTACCTCACCAAAAACATATTTCAACACATTTTTCATCAATGCATCAAATTAAATGACTCACAATACTAATTAATAATAATATTAATGTATAAAGATCAATACACATGTCCATAGATAGGAAAATCCAATGACACATATAAATGTGGATTTCCTTGTAGTAGCTCTCGTTTTCATAATATCCTACACTGGATATTACCATGATCACACTCCATGTGAAGGTGGTAAAATGTAATATAAGTCATCACCTTGGATTGAATAAATAATTTGTGTCCCTAAAATTATTTTAGATGACTTTATATCATATATTTAAGAATACTATCATTGAACTTATGGGTTCTCAACATAGCGGTGATATTCTAGGTCCTTTTAGTGCAATAGATACTCTTAAGTCATTTTAAAATACTATTTTACATAGAATAATAATCAATATGTGCTATGAAGTTTATTAATATGATAAATTATGAATAAATGGTAACATAAAGTACACAAAAGATGGTTCTAGGGCACAAAATCTAACATACTCCCACTTTCACTAGAGGAAACTACTAACTACATTCATTCTTTTATCTCTGACATGATTCACATGTTTCTATTAAGATAGACCTTTAGTAAAGGGGCCCACAATCATTTCTTCCATGGTAACATTTCATACTTCAAATTTACCCATTTGCTAAAAATCCCTCAAGAGGTGACACTTCTGGAGTATTTTTATTATCTACTAGTGTGACTTTACACTATTGAAAGAGTAACCAAATAATTATTATCACCATCAAATGTGATGGGGTATTTAATTTTATATACCAAATCATGATCCCAAACAATTATTTGTATAAAAAATATTCCTTGGATATATCAGAAGCCACTATATACTTAGAATCCTCTATAGTATTATTGAAAAATAGATGCTTTGAACTCTTCGGGATCAAAACACCTCTATTGAGACAAAAACATATCCTGAATGCGACTTCAAATAATTATGATCTATTTGAAAACTAGCATCATTATAACCCATGATGATCATATCCACATATCCTCTATATAATTGGAAAATATCCATAGTTCGTCTCAGATAATTGAGGATAAAATTAAAAATATACCAGTTTAATTCTCCTAGATGTGATTTATATCTACCTTCAAATATTAATGGATAGGAAACATCAACTCTAGAATATAACATGGAAAAACTCATTGATCCTATTACTGAAAATCATGGGATCTTACTCATTATCCATTTATCAAGTTGCATCTGATGACACAATTTATTAGAATGATGTATACCTTATGGTACTGGACACAATCCCCTATTGGACTATCCCTTAATATCTTTAGTATCTGGTCAATGTATATACTTTTACAAAGTCCAATAATCCTTTTGGATCTATCCCAAATGATCTTAATCCCAAGAATATTGGCTACTTCACATAATTCCTTCATTAAGGAACACAATTTTAAGTAGTCCTTAACAGATAGAAATATTAGTTTTTAATTTCTAATATGTAATATGTCATCAAAATATACTACTAGGATAATGAATACATTATAACTAAATAACTTGTAAAAACTTCTATCACATTCATTATTAATGAATCCAAATTCAAAAAATAATTTAACGAATCTAATGTTCCATGACCTAGATATTTTCTTCAATCCATAAATGGATCTTTTCAACATGAAAATCTATTTGCAATCACCTGGAGCCACAAACCCTTTTGGTTGTGTCATAAAAAAATCTTCCTAAAGGTCCCCATCGAAGAAAGTTGTTTTGACATCCATCTGCCAAATTCAATAGTCATGGTATACTACTATAGTTAGTATAATTAGAATATATTTAAATAATAATACTGGTAAACATTTTCATCATAGTCAATTCCTTGATGTTAATTAGACCCTTTAGAAATTATAATTTATTTATAGGTATTTACAATACCTTTCTTGTCTAATTTTCACTTGAATACCCATTTATTGCCTATTGGATTTACATCTATAATCACAATGATTGGAACCCAAACTGGTTATGATACATGGAATCCATTTAATAATTCATGGATTCTTTTCATCATTAATATTTTGAGATCTCTATATCCTCTTAATATGAGATAGGTTCATAATATACAACTAATAATGAGTCACTATATATAGTGACTAGAAAACCATATCACTCTTGTTCACTTACATCTGTTTTTTATCCAATATAGTAATTTTGTTCCAAGAACTACTTTTTTCCTTCGCTATGGAAGAAATTTTTATATGAACTCATGTTTATGTTGATCATTAAATTCATTGAATTAAATCATTCTACCACTATAATTTTGGAGTATGTTCTCCATCTCATGAAAGACATCTTGTATTGTGATAATCAATTTCTCGTATGAGGGGTTGTATATGTAATATCTCTTGGTTTCCCTTAGATACCATATAAAGATATACATTGTTCCATAAGTATTTAGTTTATTTCCTAATAAGACATTAATAGAGACCTTGCAACCCAATATACATGTATATGAAAAACCGGGTTTAGTTTTCTCCACATATAAAAGAGAATTCTACATTCAGCTTTATTTGGTACTCATTTTAAGGTATATAAAAAACTTTGTAACAAATATTCCAAAAAAGATAATGGAATATTTTCATGACTCATCATCAACCATATTATGTTTAAAGCAGTAAAATTCCTCCTTTCACTAATACCATTCCACTATGGTGTGTATAGTGGAGTGAGTTGATATAGAATTCAAAAATCCCATACAAATATGAGAAACTCTTAGTCAATATCTTCACTACCTCAATCCAATAAAAGATTCTTTTGTAACATCTCAGAAATTTTAAAATTTATGAGTTCTTTGTTTTGTAAATAAATCCAAATAATTTAATTTTTGATTTTATTACATTATTTAATTTTATATAATAATAATTTAAATATATTAAATAAATAATTATAATTACGATGACACTCTTAAAATCACAAGTCTTAGTTTTTTATCACTTAATATATAAAAATATTATATATAAATTTTCATTTATAACAAACTGTTTTTCAATTATTCTTATAATTTAACATATTAGTATTGAATTTTAGTTATAAAATAAGTTTAATAATTTAAAATTTATGAATACTTACCTTTATATAAATTATTAATATTAATAAATTCACGTTATATTTTAATTAAACATATTGTTATAAACAATAGTTTTTTTAAAAAAACTTTTTAAAAATAATGAAATAATAAATATATAGTCAATATGTTATTATTTATATAATTTATTTAGTTAAATAAATAATAATAATAGTAAATGGTATATAAAAAATGATATATTAAATGAACTATCTATTCTTATGAATTTTTAGTCTTATTAATTTATAAATACACATGAAATGATGAATGAAATTTAATATTAGTATTATTAAAATAAATGATAATGAAGGAAAAAGACTAAAAACTGAGAATGAAGTTCACGGAGAATTGGATCAAGGGTTTCATGGAATTGCGAGATGATTGTGAGGGTCTATAGAAGACCAAATCAGGGCAAGGCCAAATCAATCTTCGATCAAGGGAGTTTTAGGTCGATGACAAGCTTGGTCGAGAGGAAATCTGAGGCGCATACATGAAGTCGAGTGCAAGTCAAAACAAGTTTTGAAAGTTCTCTATAGGTCGTGCATCTTCAACGAGTCTGAGGAGTTTAGTGTTTTTATATTTGGATGCGAGGTTGAATCCGAGTGAGAAATTTCGATATAGATCTTCCTTACGTGGAGGA
Organism: Viscum album; assembly: GCA_963277665.1. Lineage (NCBI taxonomy): Eukaryota > Viridiplantae > Streptophyta > Magnoliopsida > Santalales > Viscaceae > Viscum > Viscum album. Next base: position 2,011,719,598 of record OY728125.1, read on the forward strand.
TTGAAATGATTTTTTGGAAAATAATATTTAATTTTATGAGATCTATCTTTTGTTATATGGAAATCTAAAGTAGGTATTGTTTATCCAATTTTTAGTTATCTGAATCAAATTTATTGATAAATTTATTATTGTATTAATTAACCTATTTTTCTATCCCACCAATTGATGCATCTCTCCACATCCACTATGATGAATTTCTTCAACTCATGTCATTATAATATTGATTTTTTTCAAGTAATTAAGCTATTTCAATAGTGTTTTTGATATATAATTTTCAAATGGGTGTTGATTTCTTCTTGAATAATCATCAATGATCTACAATGGAAATCTGAGTCTCATTTTCTATCGATTCCTATTTGAATTTATCAAAGAAATTTAAAAATAAAAATCTTTATCTAACATAGTACACTTAATCTGTTACATCTTTGGAGTTCTTGACTTAATTTGAAATCATTCGGCCAGAGTCACACTATTTATTTGGTGGGTTTCTTTCTCTATTTGGTTTTGTAATCAGTTAATAAGTCAATAAATATAGACTCTTAACACTACCTCTGTACTATTTTTTTGATTGCACTATGTGTGTGTTTGAGAGTGTGGAAAGGGAAAAGTCCATGCATCCTTTAAATTTTCTATTTATGTAACCATTCAGAGAATCATAGAATATGAGTCATAAAAATCTCTTTGTGAAGATCATGATCCCTTCTACAAATAATTATTATTAATGGGAATGTATAATTTGTATAAAATTTTATTTATTTTATGTTTTATTTGGATTTTATTATTTTTTGTTTGTAAGGGATTTTTTTTATTTCATGTTATAATTTCTATATTCTAGTTCTGTGGAAGGGATATATTTTTATCTGTTGCAATTTTTTATTCTTCAATGAGTAAGGGAAATTTATTTCTGCAAAAGTTTATTTATTGGTTTCATTAAATCAAAAATAAACCATGTTTTACAATTTTAAAATTTTGATAAATTTAATTAAGGGTTTAGTTTTTCCATAAAAACAATTATAAATATATTTCGTTCAATTATATATATATATATGTGTGTGTGTGTGTGTGTGGTAAATATTTCCAAACATCAATAATGTTTTCTTCCAGGATTTCTAAATATTTAAATATTTTGATTGAATGTTTTATACTTTAAAGAAATTCAAGCCCATATTTTTAATTTATGAATTAACTATGTGTGTTTTTGTTTATTTTTATATTTATGCATTATACATATATCTATATATATAATTACAAGTTATTTTCCACACATCAAATTAATTAATTATTTATCTTACAAGGGTTTATGGTACATGGGTACATATTAATCCTATAGAAAAATGATTTATTCGATATTAAAGGTCATTGACTTCTAAATTCAGTTATATGAATATGAATATAAGTTAGGTTCATAAAAAATTATTTATATATATATATATATCAATGAAAAGATAAATTTATCAGAAATGCTTTAATGGTAATTTCATGCGCGATACATAATTATTTCATGCATAATTTCATGTCATTATTTCATGCATAAAAGAAATTAAAAAATATGTCTTTGAAATTTTTATTCAAGATTGAGTTTTTAAAATGATTAATGTTGTAATAATATGTAAACATGTATTTTATGAAATATTTTGTATATAGATGGTTATGGACTAATTATGTGAAAATAGTTTTTTTGACCAAACTCGAAAGTGATATGCAATGAAACCATATATTTATGTACACACACACATAAATATAAATATAAATTTGTATGTGTATTTTTATGTAGTTACATGTTTTCAATATAAAAAACTCCAATGAAAGTATATATAAGTAAAGAATTCTTAAAAATGTTTTCAGAAAATATGGCACCTAAATGTTGTGAATATGGAAGGGAAATGGGGAGTGAACCCAATCCCTCACTATGTGGGTTTACCCAAGATAGACTTCAATGTTTCATGATTTCACAATGTTTTTTTAATAGCTTTCACTATGTTTTCTAAAAATCACTGTATTATATTTAAAGAACTATTGTATGTAAGTAATTTCAAAAGTGGTGTGTTAATTTGAGCATAACTGATTTCAATTATGTTTTGAAAATTGTATTTAAAAATTTTAGTTTATGTTATTATGTAAATAAATTTGGAAAGAATTTCTAAAATTTATTTTAAATAATGGTTTTATAAAATGTATTTCAACAATTAAAAAACCCCTTACTGGGAAATTAAATTCTCACCATCTGTTTTAAATAAAATTTTAAATATATCTTAGAAGTCCAAAATTTAGATCTCATCAATTTTGGAGTTTGAATGCATGGATGCATGGTAGGAATTTTCCTACTTTTGTTAAACTCAGATAAATGTAAGGCATTGTCTAATCTCTCAGATCCTAGACCGGTAAAATGTCCTTGTTTGTGTAATATGTTGTGTAATTATTCAGTTTCTTTTTATAAAAAAAATTAAACAACATTTTAATGAACGAAGTCTAGAAGAGCGGGCTTTGGGTCTTGTAATTATTATCATAGGAAAAATCTAGATGGATTTTGATATTTGTTGTTTTTTTTGTGAAAAAAATCAACACATAAAATTTTATTTAGACAGTTAATTACCCTAAGATATTCATTAATCCTGAAGGTGGAAATTCAGAATTTTATAATGTCCAACGAATCCAATTACAAGGGCGCAATTCCTTTAAGGGGTTATATTGTAAAGTCTCGTAAATTTTTAAATTAATGAGTTCTTTGATTGATAAATAAATTAAAATAATTTAGTTTTTGATTACATAACAATATTTCTTTTCAGATAATAATAATATAAATAATGTAAATAAATAATTAGAATGAATATGAAACTCTTAAAATCATAAGTGGATTAGTTAATTTCATCAATTAATGTATAAAAATATTATATATCAAATTTCATTTATAATGAATCATTTTTCAATGATGCATATAAAACAACACATTAGTATCAAATTTTAGTTATGAAATAATATTTACATTTTTAAATTAATAAATACATTACTTTATATAACGTAATTATAATAACACATTCATATTTAATTGTAGATAAATATAATGCTATAAACCAATTTTTTTAAATTAAAATTTGTATAAATAATGAAATAATAAATATGTTAGTATTAATATAATTTAAGTAACTAAATAATAATAATAATAACTAGAATAATAGTAATAATAAATGGTATATAAAAAATGATATAGTAAATGAACTATTTATTCTTATGAATATTGAGTTTTATCAATTTATAAATACAAATTAAATTATGAATAAATTTAATATTAGTGATATTTAAATTTATGATACCAAAACAAATAAAAATATAGAAAACTGAGAATTAAGTTAAGGGAGAATTGGTTTGAGGGTTTCATGATATCGCAAGACGATTGCGAGGGTCCATAGGAGACTAAATCTGGGAAATGATGAATCAATATTAGACCGAGGGAGTTTGAGGTCGACATCAAGCTCAGTTGGGAGGACAACTAAGGTGTAGAGTTAAATGTGATTTCATGTCAAGTCAATGTTTGAGAGTTCTCTGTTGGTCATACATTGTCAATGAGTTCAAGTAGTTTAGGGTTTTCAATTTCGGATGCGAGGTCGAATTTGAGTGAGAATCCTCGATCCAGATCTACCTTGTGTGGAAGATTTGAATGAGATTTGTGAAAATGACCTTCATTTTTTTGAGATCTATCATGTGTTATCCATATATTGTAAATATGTATTGTCTATCAGATTTTTAGGTATCTGAATGTAATTTCTTGATTAAATTATTGATGTATTAATTACCATATTTTTCTATTCCACCCACTTGATGCATCTTTCGACACCTACGATGTGGAATTTATTCAACTTATGTCATCAGGATATTGATTTTTTTGTCAACTATGTAAGATTTGTAAGTGTTTTTGATATATTATTGTCAAATAGTTGTTGATTTATTCTTGAATAAGCAGTGAGGATCTTCAATGGGTATCTGAATCTAATTATCTGTTGATTCCTATTTTATTTTATCAACGACATATAAAAATAAATATTCACATCCAACATATTACCTAGAAAGTATTCATCTTTGAATATAATTACTTACATTGAATGGTTTACACCAGAGCCACACCTTTTATTTGGAAGTTTTCTTTCTCCATCTGGTGTTGTATGTAGTGACTTAGTCTACAAATACATACTCTTTACACTTCCTCTAAACTATTTTTTTGACAACACCGTGTGTATGTTTGAGAGTATAGAAAGCGAGAGTTACATTCTTCCTTTAAATTATCAATGTATCTAACCATTTTTAGAATCAATGAATTTGAGTCAGGGAATGTTTTTTTTTCAAAGATCTAGATCCATTATACAAATAATTATTATTAAGGGGAATGTATAATTTGTTTAAATATTTATTTATTTTATTTGGATTTATTTATGGTTTATTTATAAGGGATTTTTTTACATCATGTTGTAATTTATATTTTATATTTTTTTAAAAGGAATATTTTTTTTCTATTATGATTTTAGATTCTTAAATTTTTAAGGGAAATTCTTTTTGCCAATTTGTTTTATTGGTTTCTTTAAATGAAAATCAAACATGTTATTTAGTTTTAAAAATTTGTTAAATTTTATTAAGTGTTTAGATTTTCATTAAAACAGTTATGAATATATGTGTTTGAATTATATATATGTGTGTCTGTGTGTGGGTATTATTTCCAAACTGTAGGAATGCTTTCTTCAAGGATCTATAAATATTTAAATATTTTGATTACATGTTTTATACTTGTATGAAATTCGAGTCCATTTTTGTAATTCTGGAATTAACTCTGTGTGTTTTTGCTTAATTTTATGTTTATGATTTATATATATATATATTTATATATATCTATATTTTATTTTACACACTTCAAAAAAATCATTTAAGTATCTTACATGGGTGTAAGATACATGGTTACATATTAAAAAAACACAAAAATGATTTATACGACATTTAAGGTCATTGAATTTTAAATTCAGTTCTATGATTATATATATAAGATACGTTCTTCAAATAATATGTACATATATATCTCCATAAAAAGATAAATTTATATGAAATTATACTTTGATAAATTCATGTTCGACACATAATTATTTTATGCATTATTTCATATCACTATTTCATTCATAAAATCAATTAAACAAATAAGTCATTGATTTTTTTCAATATTTAGTTTTTAAAATGATTAAAGTTATAAAATTATGTAAACATATATTTCAAGAAATTTTGGGTACATAGATGATAATGAAACGATTATGTGGTAAGAGTTTGGGTTGGAAACAAACTCACAAGTGATATGCAATGGATTCATATATTTTTGTATATATATATATAAATATAAATGTGAATGTGTATTATAATCCAGTAATATGTTTTCAAAATCAAAAACTCCAGTGAATGTATATATAATTTAAACAAGATTAAAAATATTTTCAGAAAATCCCACACTTGAATGTGGTAAATATGGTAGGGAATTGGGGAGTGAACCCAATCTCTCACTAAGCAGGTAGGCCTAATATAGCATTTAATGTTCCAAGTTTCCACAGTTTTTAAAAAAAATGATTGTGATATGTTTTCTAAAAATATATGGATTATATTTAAAGAAGTTTTTTATGTAAGTAATTTCAAATTAGGTATATTAATTTCAGTGTAAATGATTTCAATTATGTTTTTAAAAGGTTATTTCAAAAAAGTATTTTTATATTATTATGTAAAGACTTTTCAAAATCATTTCTAAATTTTTTCAATGAAATATTTTCTAAAAAGTATTACAACAATTTAGAAACCCCTTTCAAGGAAATTTATTGATCACCGTTTGTTTTAAGTGATTTTTCACAGGTATCATTGATGTTCAAAATTCAGATCTCATAACTTTTGGAGTTAGCTCGTGCAGAAGCATAGTAGGTGTTTGTCTAATTTTGTTCTAATATGATAAATGTAAAGTGTTTTATAATCCTTTAGAACCTAGGCTAGTAAAAGGTTCTCATTTGTGTAATATTTTCTGTAATTGTTAAATTCATTTTTGTAAAAAAAGTATGACACAAAATTTTTAAGCACTGAGTCTGGAAGATCAGGCTCGGGGCATTATATCATTATCTTCATTTCATATTGAATCTCTACATCATTCTTGAGTTATTTTATCTTCTCAATTGACCGATACTTATACCACATCAAGTATACATAACCATATCTACTCAAGTCATCATATAAAGTTATGAATTAATAATATCCACCTCTAGGTTCTACTAGAAATGGTCTACACACATCAGTGTGTACCGATCCTAGATTTTTTGTGGCTCTTTCAAACAATCCACCAAATGGTAGTTTATTCATTTTGTATTATAATACCAATGAAATTTTTCAAGTGATTTTACACCATAAAAGTATAAATAACCATCTTGATAAAGAATTATTGAACTATTTTCGTTTACATGACCAAGATGGTGATTCCATAGTTGGGTGTTATATGAGTTACACAAACATGATTCATTATATATTTACAATACTTAGTTATTGTAATTTAAAACATAAAGACCATTATATAAATGATATTTACCATAAAAGATGTTGTATGTATATAAGAAACAGAATTTTATTTCTAAACATAAAAATAAAACCATATGAATCTAGGGAAGTTATAAAAATTAAGTTTTAATTACCAATTGGTACATAATAAAAAACCGTTAACATGATTACCATTCTTGTTGACAATGAAATGTGGTATTCCCCAATGTCTAGAGTTATTGACCTCAAACAATTAACTACACATAGATCAACCCATCCTCTAGAAATATTTCTAAATCTAATTGGTTCTTGCATTTGGATACAGATGTGAGTACCAAAAGATGTATCTATTACCCTGTGGGTATATATTACAAAATTACACCTGATATTGTACTCACCTTTAGATTCCCCTTGATTCTAGGCATAGATCCTTTTCTAGTGGCCTTGGTTTCCACATGCAACACATACTTCCTCATTTTTCTAACCTCACCTATGGATATTCCTCTTCTTGGAAGCAAGATGCTAGAGATTTTTATAATTTTTATGAGTCTTGGGCCCCTTCACCTTGTTCTTAGTTTTCTTATTCACTATATGAACCCTAAATTTTTCATTCCCCGTATCCTTATCTACTTGGAGAATTAATGTAAGATGTTATAAATGACTCTTCTCATTATTTATCATATTATAATAAACAATAAAACTTGGGAAGTTCTTCGGTAGTGATAGAAGTATGATATCTGTGCACAAATCATATAGAAATATAATCCCTATGATGTCTAAGAATTAAATATATCCAATAATACTAAGTACATGAGGCCTTGATATAACTGACTCTCAAATTTTAGTTGTAAATAGAGAAGTATAGATCTCATATCTCTCAAATCTCTACTTTTCTTTATATAAATCCGAAAGTCGATACATCGTGTTATACTCTTCTATATACTCATATGGATTCAAAATATTATTGGTTAGGGAAGATTCCATGAAAAATTAAAATATATGTAATTGTTAAAATGTTTCTTATAGAGAGTAAACTATTCATCACTACCCTCATTAATATGCGCATCAGATATAGGTTGTTCTTGTACATGAAATTTACGTTCATGGAGAAGGATGATGTATTATCTCCATTACCACTCGTATAAATTTGTACTGGTGGGAAGGTTATAGATATCATTTATAGATCATAGTGATAATCTTGAATTTATTTTATTTCCATTTCATTGAATAAGATGATCATAATTTTAGTACATCATCAGATAAAATTTAGACAAGTAAATAATTATTTTACATATTAATATCAAAATATTTAATCAAAACCCAACACCCCTCACCATTGGATTTGTAATATCATATTTCTTAGTGTCACAATCCAACCCGAGTTGACCTTGAGCTGGTCACCCAAGATGATCCATGACAAGGCCCGAGAGGCATTCCCAATCCTCCCAGGATAGAGATAAAAGCCAGGGCATCTACAGAGTGATGATGTGAATGATTTATCCAAATATTAATAAGTGAAATTAGTTCAAATAATAAAGACTAGCACAAAATAAATGAATAGTCTGAACAGAAAATATAAGAAATAACAAAAAAGAAAAACTAAACTAACTGAATGGGCTAACCAATATCTCCATGTGACCCCATGGGTCACTCTCTAACTCAATGATCAAACATCATCGATGAAAAACACACCGAAGCTGGAAACAACACATGTACTAAAAATAGAAGTGAATTATAGGTGTGAGTATTAATAATCAGTATGCTAGCTGAATATTCTATTTCCCAATGCACTACCATTAAAAATTAAAGAAACACCATTTCAGGTTTGAACTACAATTTAAAAATGTTTTTTCTAAATATCTTACATAAAAGAAAATTAAATACCATTACCCATGTTCATTTTCAAATTTAGATTCTTTTCATTTATGCCAATAGAATTTTCAAGGGGAAAGTGATGTTTACATTTTCAAATTTGTAAAAAGAGGATAAAAAACAATAATTTGAAAACCATTGTTAGAAAACTAATCAAAAAATCCCAACACATTCCTGTAAAAACAATAAATAAGAAGGAACAATAGTATGCATACAATAAGGTTAATGTAGATATACATACAAGCACCATATTCACCACTTAAAGAAACTGAAAGACAGTAGACATGGGTAAACAAAGGAGATCAAGAATAATAAAAAAGAAACCAATACATGAGGCCACATCCCCATTGACATGTCACACATAGTGAAATCAAAACGCTCAAAATGGTTTGCCATCCTTTCTAAGGTAGGCCGATAGAAAATCCCATAGTAATAAATCCAATACATTGACCTACTATGGGCCACTGGTTAGTAACATAACCAAACCGTGAAAAAATCACTCTCGGAATATTCTCTCCATATTCCAAATTCTCATGTCGCAAAAATTTAACGAGGCTGAACCAACCGATACCATCCGAGCATCCAATCACATAAATATAATAGTAATTCACAATAGGTCTCACCCTGAGACTCCCATGGGACAATTCTCCAGCCTTAAAATAAAATAATTATAAATAGTTCCAACTGTAGCACCATTACAATGAATCCCAAAATTCCCCCAACAAGTACCTCCCACCCATTGTATGCAACCAAAGTATTAGAAACACTCAATGAGGGTTTTCATGAAAAAAAAATTCCACTAGTTTCCCGAAATGGCCTAATGAACCCTTAAACATTAACGAAAAATCCTTTATCTCAAAATGAAAACACTTTCCAAAAGTGGTGTCAAGCACCACATATCTATTCAAAATCATTTATAAACAGTCTTCAAAACATTTCCTACGCACATTCAAAACAAAACCACTTTACAAGAAAATTCCAACAGGGCCATTATTCAACATTTCAAGTCAAATTGATTTAAAATCCACAACTACTCCATTTAATTTTACACCATTTAAAACTATATTCAAAAAAATTGACATTTACCAACACACATATGAAATATTTACAAAGGGGAGAAAACACACCAAAACAACTTGAAAAACAAAACTCATTCCTTTATAAATCCCAAAACATTTACTAAACCATATAAGGAACCAAAAAACATAATTTTTCATGATTCCACCACATTTATAAATTTAAGGAAACCATTTTTTATATCAAAATTATCCCATAAAATCCAACTGGGAATTTTATATATAAAAGAAAAATACACAAGACATGAATATTTACCAAATCAATTTCTATTTAATGAAAAAATAGTATAAAAACCCAGTGTTCACAACTTGAAAAAATAAACCGTTTCATACCTTTAAAAAATCCCTCAAGAATTTTCATTACACTGAAAAACGAAATCTTTCTTACAAAAATTATATCCTGACCATTTATCAGGAGGACATGCAATATTTTCTAAAACAGTTTCTAATTACGACTCAACAAGGTGCCAATCACAAATTTCATGACACAAACTTATTTAAATTGGTAAATCAGAATCTATGAATCAAAAATAAGGTGTGAAACTAATGAAACATTTAATTTAACAAATTATGTTCACAATCATAACAAAATGAAAATATTTTTCAAAAAAAAAAACTTAACCACCAATTCGCATACCAAATAAATTAGCTACAAGAACCACAACAATAATTATAACATATATAGGATGTAAATATCATGAAACAGACGAAACCAAAATTATAGAGGAAAGGTCATTGAGAAACCTACCTTGAATCCATAGCACGATAAAATCTAAAACCTGAAAATGCTTCTCACAGGTTCTAATATCATAAAACTACCAAAATGAACCCTTAACCAACACAAAAACTAATGAATGAATGGTAAAAACAAGAATCAATTGGTAAACAATGGTTTACCATCTAGATGGTGGGGATCACTACACCAGGAGGAAGCCACTGGCTGGATAGGTCCCCGGTAGTGAATGGGGGTGGCTGTGATTAATGTGAGGGGGTTTCCAGATGGGGTTTTTGAATATGGAGGGAGGTCCAACACCAGGTAGAGAGCAGGCCGGACTGGTCGGGTGATGCTAGAATGGACACCATCAAGAAAACACTATAGTTGGGGGGCCAAGGTCTAGTCGATTGGAGGCCAGGTAGGAGGAGGAGGTCATATCCTGGGGATGCACCACTAAGCAGGGGACGATGCACCAAACTGACGTTCTAGGAGGAGCAGGAGGCTATGTAAGAGGAGGAGGCTAGGGTGGTGCTAGATGGGGAAGCTAGAGGATGGAGAAGCACCGACAACAGAGAGGCATACCAGGGGGTGTGGGGTCATGTGCAGGAAGGGGGAAAATGGGGGAGAGGAGACTGGGGAGAGATGAGGGATAAGTGGGAAACCCTAAAAAGTAAAACCAACCTAAAAACTAATAAAAATTGTAATAACTTATTAATAATAAGAATATTTATTATAATAATAAGAATAATAATAATACTAATGCATAATGATAAAAAAAATAAAGGTATTCATTTCATTTTAATAATAATGAAATTATTAAAAATAATAAGAATTATAAATTACACAAAAAATTAAAAAAATATATTCATTTTAGTTTTTTGGTGACAGATATCTCATGCAGTTTCCTGGTCAAAGCCACGTGGGGTTTCCACAATGCGCTCTGGCTGTGCACCCAATGACATCAATAGAAAAGCACACATTTTAACATAAACTCAAAAAAATGGGACTCAACATGAAACCCAACTAAAATTATTTACGAACAAAAAAATATTAAATAAAATAATCACAGAGTTCAGTGTGTGGAAATTCTCCCCTCCATAACACTTTTCACCCCTAAAAAGCCACAACATCTTTATCCGATTGATCAATAGTTATGAACATCGCATAAACACAATCCAACCTCTCAGTCTGAGAACATTTCATTGAGCACTAGTGGGACTTAACCTCATTGCCTGAAATAGATCACCAATAGAGGGGAGGACCAAACAGACTCCCCACCATATGAATTAAACTAGCATCTGACAAAGACATAAGATAATACCCAAAGAGACTCATGGTGGGTATCCCCTCCATAAATAACCATCATAAATGTGTCCAAATAGAAACTCAACTTGAACTCGAACCAGGAATTACTAATGCTAAAAGGAATACCAAATGAACAATTAAACCACCAACTCCCTTTTCTCGTAAGGAAGAATAAACACCTAGACCTCACATGATTCACTTGGGTGGTCCACACAAAAAATCTATGCGTAAACTCGCATCCAAGTAAGTATAACCACAGAAACTGTGTGTGGGTAATTCCATTACACTCCTTGCGACAAGAGGAAATTCAAAACTATGGAGAAAACAGAAAAAAAATTCTAAAACTATCTCACCGCAATGATAGAGGCACAACCTTAACAAATTTCCTTAATGCCATGGGCTTCCTGACTATAAGCCGACTTCACTTTGAGTCCTTTTGGATACATATTTGATGGATGAAGTGTCTCATGAATCAGAGTCAGGTTATGATAATACAAATAAGAAACATAAATCTTTTGCTTTTAAAAATGAAATGACAAAATTGTTTTAATAAAAACCACACTGTCATTGAAAATAGAAGTTCATACAAAGACCAGCAACATTATCATACATTTCTTAACCCAAAACACCATCAGTACAACTGAAATGGTAAAAGATACCTCACATTAGAAGAAAAAATACACAAGAAACATTAAACAAAAACCCAAAAACACATCACTTATGAGAATATTCTCCGTGAAACATTCTAGAGAAACCCTGATAGATTCGCCACAAATGACCCAAGCATCCACAAGCCTAGCGGGGCTTCAGAGCATTTGTACATGATGATTTTTTTGACCCAACTTTCTAAACTAAAAATAAATGAGGACCTCTCACTCTGAATATATCGATGAAAGATCCCAAGGATTTTTGATTCTATTACTTGCTCCATAAAATTTCTATCATATTCTTATCCTCTTGCCAGAATATTCACCACTACTCATAGGGATTGAAGGAGGGAGGACTACTTCGAGCACTCATGCCATAATGTCTTTGGTATGAAAAGATTATCTCACCACATCTGAAAACGAAGTTATGTTTGACACTGAAACCTTCAATTGACGATTAGGACGAAAACCCACCTCGAAAAGTTGATCATTCATGGAGTCATTTATGGCATACCCTTAATCATAAGGGACTAGCTCCACAAATCATTAGAAATACTGCAACACTGATCCATCACCGTGCTACAAAAAACACATCTCTATCCCCTTTCTAACCCTTTATTTCTCAATGAAATACTGATAAATGACCAATTCCTTAAAAAACATCTATGTAAGCTCTTGACGAGGCTTTTATCGAGACACTTACTCCCACCACATCCATGATGAACCTTAAAGCATGAATGTTACACACTTGACCTTCAATGAATCAAGAAACTCAATAAGTTTAAAGTTTCTTTATATTTTCCATATCCACTCCTCTATTATAGAAGGTTCTTCATGTTTATAATGATAGGTGGATCTAGTTTCCAAAACTCAAGCATAAAATCCTTAAGTTCATCAACCACACTATGATCATCCATAAAAGCTTCAAGGGGACAATCGTTGAACAATAAAATTCAAGGAACCAATTAAAGAAAATCTCTATAAATAAAATCCTCAAGATCTTACACCACATAGGTGACAAACTATAAACATAAGAAAACATCCTATTATAACATAAAGACATTCATTTTTCAAAAAATATTTAATTTAAAAAAATATTGTTGGGTTAAACCCTATCCATTGGTATTCTTTTGAGTCTCAATCACATGGATGTTTCTATGCCACCCTATGAATCCATCCACCATAGTAGGCATCCTTTCATATTCAAACATACCACTATGCATCTGAGAACCCATATGAACACCAAGGCCAAAACAAAACAACTTTGTTTCCCAGAAACAAACCATTCAACCCATTTATTTTAAAACAATTTCCAAATTAAACATTCAATTTTAAACAACATTTTTTAAAAACCATTTTTTTAAAACACTATTCAGATATCATATGATACCCAAAAAAATCTCAAAAAGGGAACTAGTGTTAGTGGGTGACTTGACCATATGGTTGGAAGCCATATTCCAAACACACCACCACCATAAAGAGCCTTCTAAGATCATTCCCCATACTCCAAAATTCTTTCTAGGCCATGCTATCTCGTGAGAACTATGAGACCAACTCACTTTGTCATATCCTAATCTCAAAACATTCCCTAAAAACAAAAGAATCTAATTAAACCGAACCACCCATGGAAACTAGAGGATTAGAACGAGAAAGAGTTCACGATGCTCTTCCCAAACCTACCCCTTGATTCTATACAATCATACACCATCTATGTTGATATTACTAAATAAAAAAGGGTTCTATGAGAACTGTGGTATTCTAATAGACAACCACCTCTAATACCTTTTATTCATGAACCAACCCTTATCATCCCTAAAGTAGTCACCCAAGCCGGTAGATGGTAAGGCTCGAGAGACGTTCTTGATCCTCCCGGGCTGGCGATTAGTGCAAGGGAATCGAAAGAGGGATGATGGGAATGATTTCTCCCAATATAAATAAGTAAAATCATTGGAAATAATAAAAATCCTCTCAAAATAAATAAATAAAATATCTAATAAATAACTGAAAAGAAAAACTAAACTAACCAAATGAACTAACCACGATCTTTGTGTAACCCCACAAGTCACTCTCCAACCCAACAATCAAATATCACCCAAGGAGAACACACCCAATCTAGAACCCACACAAGAACATAAAACAAAAAATAACTATAGGAATGATTATTATAACCCAGTAGTCTTGCCCTGTATTCTATTTCTCAATGCATTGCCTTTAAAAATTAAAAAAAACAATATATAATGTTTGAACTAAAAATTACGAATGTATGTTTTTCTAAATATATTACTCAAAAGAAAAGTACAAAACATTACCCTTGTTAATTTTCAAAACTAGATTACCCTTATTAGTGCCAATATAATATTCAAGGGGAAATTGATGTTTAAATTTTAAGATTTTTATAAATAGGATAAATCATATTCATTTGAAAACACTTTTCAGAAACCCAATCAAACCAGCCTACCATATTCCAAGAAAAACAATACACATGAAGGAACAATAGTAATCACAAAAAAGGAAAATATAGATAAACATACAATCACCATATTCACCACTACAAGCAGCTAAAAGCCAATAGACAAGGATAAACCTAGGTGATCAAGAATAATCAAGAAGACACCAATACATGAGACCTCATCTATTTGACATGTCACATGAAATGAAATCAGAACACTGAAAATGCTCGGTTATTCTTTCTTAGGATGGCCGAGGGAAAATCCCATATCAAAAACCCTAATAAATAAACCTACAATGAGAAATTAGTCAGAACCATAACCTACCTCTATAACAATCATTCTCAGAATATTCTTCAGTATGCCAGATTACCATGTCTCATGTATTTAATAGGGGTGAGCCAGTTGATGCCAGTCAAGAATTCAATCACATATATATAATAGTAATGCAAAATAGGTCTCACCCCATGAATCCCCTATGACTATTATTATGCCTTAAAATGAAACAATTATAATGTGTTCCAACCGAATAACCCTAAGAATAGATCTAGAGAATCCCAAAACAAGGACCACCCACTCATTTCATGCAATCGAGGCATGAGAAACACACAACAAGTGTTTTCATAATAAAAAAATTCCACTAGTTTGATGAAATGGCCTAATGGGACCTTAAAAATTAATCAAAAAACCTTTATCTCAAAATTAAAACACTTTTAAAATGTGATTTCAAGCACAACATATCCACTCAAAAACATTTATAAACATTCTTCAAAGCAATTTCTTCACACAATCAAAATTAAACATCTTTAAATAAAAATTCCTATTAGGCCATAATTCAACATTTCACATCAATCAATTTAAATATCCAAAACCACTTATTTTAATTTAAAATCATTTAAAACACTATTCACAATAACCCCAATTTACCAACACACACATGCACTTTTTACAAAGGTGTGAAAACATACCAGAAAACTAGGAAAACTGAAAATCATTTCGTTATAAATCCAAAACCATATAAGGAACGCCAAAACAACATTTGTCATAATTCCGCCACATTTATAAATCAAAGGAAACAAATTTTTAAATCACACTTATCCCATAAAATCCAACCTAAAATTTTATATATAAAATAAAAATACAAATGACATGAATATTTACCGAATCAATTTCTATTTAATAAAAAAATTATAATCACTTAGTGTTCACCACTCGAAAAAACAAAACCATTTCAAAACATTCAGAAAAACCTAAAACATTTTCATTACACCATAAAATGAAACATTTCTTACAAGAAATCCTATAATACCTTTAATTAGTAGAACATGCAATATTTACTAAAACAGTATCTAATTAAGACTCAACAAGGCTCAAAAAACATAAATTTCAGGCCAAAAAAATATTTTAATTGGTAAAACTGGATCTAAGAATTAATAATCAGGTGATAAACTAATAAAACATTTAATTAAACAAAGGGTGTGCACAATCATAACAAAATGACAACATTTTTTAACAAAATAAGAATTGAAGTACCAATTCACATACCAAATAAAGTTTCTACAAGTTGCACCAAAAAAATTATCACATATATAGGATACGAATAGAAAGAATCATATTCAACATAAATTATAATGGAATGTGAATTGAGAAACCTTACTCGGATCCATGTTAGGATAAAAAATGAAACCCGAAAATGCTCCTCGTAGGTTATAATATCCTAAACCTACAAAAATAAACCCTTAATAAAAAAACATAACAAACAAATGGTAAGAATAATAATCAATTGGTAAACAATGGTTTACCAGCCATGTGGGGGTACGTGTTGCACCAGGAGGAGGCCACTGGCCGAACAGTTCATCAAGAGTGAGAGGGGGTGGTTTCAACCTCAGGCGAGGTCGCTAGAGGGGGTCCACCAGGCCAGATGTAGGTTTGATGCTAGTTGGATAGCTGACATGACTAGCTGAGTGATTCCAGCAAGGAAGCCTTCAGTGGCTGGGGCACCAGAAAAACATTGTAGAATGGGGAGGGGGATGAGGGTCAGTCAACTAGAGGATCAGTAGGAGGAGGTCACATCTGGGGGTCCGATCCCCTAATATAGAGAGGGTGCACCAGACTGACGTGCATGGTATAGTAGAAGGCCAGGCAAGGGGAGGAGGCCAGGGCGATGTTGGCAGGGGCGGCCGGAGGAGGGACTAGTGCCAGTGATGGGGAGCCACACCTGGGGGTACTGGGTCACATGTAGAAGGGGAAAAATAGGGGAAAGGAGATTGGAGAGAGAGGGGGGATAATTTGGAAACCTTAAAAAAGTAAAAAACAACCTAAGAAACTAATTAAATTTGTAATAAATTAAAAACATTAATAATAATAATAATAATAATAATAATAATAATGCATAGTATTAAAAATAAAAATAATGGTGTTCATTTAATTTTAATAATAATAAAATTCTTAACAATAATAAATTTTTTAAATGACACAATAACTTAATAAATTTACCCATTTTATTTTTTTGGTGACAGATATGTCACATAGTTTTCTTGGTGATACCGCATGGGGTTTCTAAAAAACGATGTGCCCATGCGTCCAACAACATCAACACAAAAAGAGAGCTTTTAAACATAAACTAAAAAATCTGATATGGGAATCAACCCGAACTCCAAAAAAAATTATTTTCGTCTAACAAAATAATAAAATAAAATAATCACATAGGTTGGGCTATGACACATAGACATTCTAGTGGAAATGATCAATATTCACCTTCTCATTACCACAACATTGGTTAGTTTGAATTTTTTTACATAGGCATTCCAAATTCCAACTACATTAGCTGAAAGTTACTTTTTATATTGAGTGGACTCATCAATCCTTAAATTGGTTTTCCTCAACCCTTGCCTCATAGTTAAAACAATTCTTATATTAGAAGTCAACTGTTGATGTTAAGTATGTTTTTTCAACCAAAATATTAATGTTATAATTATCTAATAATTGAAATCATCCTAACTTTTTCTAGTCAAGAACTTTGAACTATGGTTCAATTCTAACTGAAGTAGTGGATGGATATACATACATACTATATATTATTGAATGGGTTTCCCAATTATGAGTATGTTTCAAATTATTATCTTTATTACATTATTTTTAATATTAAGTGGATTTATTGAAATGATTAACCATTTAATAGATAACTTTTACGCATAAGATTATTTATTTTAGTTTTGTCATACATAATTGTTTATTCATTATTTCATGTGATCGAGAAAAAATATCCATTATGAGATAACCATGAAACTTGATAGAAATATAATAATAAATCAGTATGATCATGATATTTTAGTAGTGTTTAGTTTATCCAGTAGATGATAAACTAACCATTGAACTTGTTAAAAAACACCATGAACCAATTATTTTTGTTGTTGCAGCGTTTCACATATCCACCTATGTATCACTCATGTATTGGTTTATCTTCAGATCTAAACATGAACTACCTCTACTATATTAGGAGCTACATCCATTAAATATAATTTTACTTACATGTAGGTGAGTGGAATGGTTTTATATAATAGAAACCATCATCTAAGAGTTTCTTATATATTGAGATGATATATGATACACAGGAAAACAACCTTTTATAATAAATTAAATGAATCTAATAACACACATAGGTCTTGGTATATGATCATGATCATACATTAGCATGAAAAAAATTATGCATTTAATAAAATTAACAGTCAATTATAATCATTGTTATTTAGGTTAAATCACACTAAAATTAATTAATTATATTCATTAATTAATCAATTATTTTATCATAATTCTCATCCAAATTTATTTGATATTATCATCCATGATAATTTTAAAAAAATTATTTAAAACTAACAGTGTACATAAATTTACCTTAGAAGAAATAAGGTGAATACCCATACGAATCTGTCTAACTTTTATTTTACTTTTAAAGAATTTACTCATGAAACATATAGCATACACAACGTATCACACACTTTCATGATGTGAACTATCAACTAAATGATTACAAAAATTACATGATATTTCTGTCACATGTTATTCTTCGATGAACATTTAGTAAAAATATTAATATGATTCACACCTTATATGAAGATAATAACATTATATAGAATTTAATTAAACGCACACACACACAAACATATATATATATATATATATTAAAAACCCATCACGTGTTGTGTCCTAATGACTTAATGACAAACCCATGTATATGTTGATAAGGTTTTAATATTAAAATAAATTGATTTTAATTCTATGTAATTTGGTAAAGGTAAAGGAAATGTACACTAGAGCTACACGACAAGTATGATTTCTCACTGTTTATCCGCATCACACACCTAGGGACTCCGTGTGTAACCGTGCCACATGAAAAGTTAAAGTATACTTTGTGTACATAGAGTACATGTCATGTGGTATTCGATTTATATAGTTACCAGTTAGGTAGGCCATGTAAGAAGATACACAACCCATATGTGACTAATAGACTACACATCCTATATGGAAGTTATGTGAAGTCTATTCTATCTGACCATTCACTAAGATGACCTAGTTAGTACACAATTTAAAATTAAATTAATAGTGGGTAATAAATTAACATGTCTTGAATTGATTTTAAATTAATTATTAGTTCATTGAACACCATTATATGGAATTTAATACTAGGTTACATGGTGTGTACCCTTATGTTATTTGGCTAGATTCCTCTACACCTCGAGATGATATATTTGAGTTTACTTTATTCATACAATTAACATATTTGATTATATTTTCAAGAAACGAAAGTGAATGAAGCATATCTGGAAATTGTAATGGTAGAATTATTAAACATGATTTGAAAACAAAATAAAAAATGCATAAATCAATGAAAAATATTTAAATAATTATTAATAGTTATTTGATCTCCCTCTAATGCCACTTGTAGGTTCTGGGAGTACTAGAACCATGTGATTGGTCATACCCAATTTTTTTTTTCATGATCAATGATCAATACAATATTTATATTATTATTAACACTATGATCAATAAAATTGAATCCAATTAAAATATACAAGGAATAAAATGTCAGAACCAAGAACAAGATCAGAACATATTATTAATCGTTAATTTTGTTAATTAATGAATCACTTTGTGAGATTTTCTTCTTCTGAAATATATTTCAAAATAGATCTATCTTGTACCATCATTTGATTGTAGGAATAAAGAGAATATCCCGCATAGCATTGATCCACACATTTTCCATAGATATTCAAATTTCGTAGTTGGAATATACAGGTACAATCATAGAAAATCCCATTGCTATTGTTTTTTTACCATTGATCACCATAATAATTTATTCCAAAGAATTATAATTGATCTCTGTTGTCTTGAGAGTGGATGATAGAGGATGAACACTCCCCATTCTGGGGATGATTCTTAGAGAAGGGAGTTATAATAGGATTATTTAGGATTCTCAGGATTTTTTGTGAAAAATAGAACAAATGAGATGGCTCTTCAGAAAAATAATATAATTGGGTTTACATATAATTAGGGTTTAGGAATAAATATATTCCCAAGATCCATTTAATATTCATTGTATCCCAGTGGATCCCCATGTTTATAACAATAATAATATAATTATTTCTTAACATGTTCTTAACATAAGAATTAAAATTAAATATTATTTATTTAATAAATATTCAATATATATATATATATATTATTTCTCACTGGACCATTAAACACTTCCCTCCATTCATCAAAAATATTTATTAGAACTACAATAATATCTATTTATTTATTAAATATATATCACTACATTATTCTCTAATAAAAATATAAATATTATATTCACCAAATAGAAAATAAATATTTATAAAATATTCTACGGGAAAAATATTCTCTCGAATAAATTATGAAAAAATATTTGTTATAAAAAAACATGAATAATTTTTAAACCTTATATATTAATAATATTTACTCAACTTGATAAATAATAAAAAGTAATATAAATTTTTTAATTGAGATTTTGTACACACTTTATGTGTGACCCTCTAGGACTCATTCTCTGTGGAATTTGTGAAGTAACCTAAAGTCTAAAGATAAAAACTACCATAAAATAGAAACCCCTAGAGAAAGTAGTTAATGAACCAACTAAATAACACCTCATAAGAAAGCTTACTATGTAATACAATCCATTTATCCTGATATCTCTAATCAAGAGAGTTATATGATGGTTCCATCAACCCATGTGCTCGATGTATCTTTATTTGAATTTCCAAATATTGAACATGACTATAAAACACCATGTCTATATATTTATTTTGGCAATATCAGTTTCATAAAAGGCATAAGATAAAAACTTCTTAAAAGAACAAAATGTAAAAAACATTTCCCGTATTATTCATTAATAAAATTTTACTCATGATGCTCCCAATAGATCCTAAATCAATATGAACAAATGTCATCATGGTTTTCATAAAAAATTAATATTACATGACTCATAAAACTCAATAATAATGATTTTATTTCTATGGATAAATAAACATGTATTAAAATAGGAACATCCAAGGAAATATATAAATGTTTACATACTACTTGCTGGTATCATTCTCATAATATACTATATTGGATATTACTAATTGTGTATACCATGAGAAGGTGCCTAAGATTCTTTTGAGACTCCCCCTAAAATAATAAATCATTTGTGTCCCTCAAATGACTTTATCCAACTATAGATCATATATTTAACAATACTTAAATGAATCTTATGGGTTCTTATCATAGCAGGGAACTACAATTATCTTTTTGTACCACTTATACTCTTTGAACATTATTACATACTATGTTACATAGAAGAAAAATCATGATGTGATAATAATTTTATGAAAATTGAAAAATTATGAATACATTTTTTCATAATGTACACAAAAGCAAGTTTTAGGGAAACAATTACAACATCTATCAAATAGAGTAGATGTTTTGATTTTATTTGTTCTTTACTACTGTAAATATCTTTGGATATTACTTTACTATGGTTTAGTATTATTTTTTCTTATTTTTAATTTATTATAAAACAAATAATTGTTTATTTATCCACTATTTATTCTTTACATGTATATATATGTCATATTTTCTACTTTAGGTAGGAAAAAATAATTCCCTTTGGTTGTCTTTGATGCCCAAGTTATAGTCTCCAGCTCATGGGGAAGAGAAAGGCCCATCAAGTATTTGGAAATTTAGGTTAGATAATGATTTCAATGAGTATCTAGGTCATTTTCCACACATTAAAACACTTTTTATGTTCGTTAAACTCAAGGTAAGGGGTTTCCTTACATGAATTTTGTTTATCTGAGGAATATTACATATTCATCAATTGTTTCTATTCTTTTTTGTATATAATTATTCTAAATTAATTTTATGATTTGTTTTCTTGTAAATTATAGGCATTTTATAATTTATATAAGGATATCTTTTTCATGAGGTTTTGAATCACAGATTACCAAAGTTGTAAGTGTTTATTGTCTCGAATAGACTTCTTTGGGACATAGGTTATGTTATGAACCTATCTTCTTCTATGAGGGGTATATACAACCCCTTTAACATATTATAAAACTAATCTTAATATGTTATTTATATTTATATTTTTCATCTAATTTTATTCATTCATGTGTCTTACAATTCAAAATTTACCAAGGTGGTAGGGGATTTATGTTTTAATCTCATTGTTTATCGGGATTTTTTATGATAATGATTCTGGTGATGAAATTTTATGAATTATATCTATAAAATACCATGATTTTTTATAAGGTTATTTATAGAGAATACGTGTTCTTATTTAATTTTTCTTTCTCTAGTAACAGAGAAAACTTTTTTTAGTGAAAATCAACATTATTTCATATTTCGTTCCAAAATAATTTTTCCTATAAATATATATATTTTTTAAGATGTTTTGAAAAATGTGTTTTCAATTATCCAATGATTTATTTAAATTCATTATAAACAATTATTAAAATATTTATAAAGAATTAATTTTATTTTTTTACTGAAAATTTGAAAGGGATAAATGTTTTAAAGTATACTGACTGAAAAATATTTTCTACCATCCTGAATGCTCAATGATTTGGATATTATTTTACAATTTTCCAAGGTTATTTTACAAGAAAAATTCATTCATAATATTATTTAAATTTTTATGTTTTAAGGAATAGTTTTCAAAGTGAAATGTACATTTTCTTCACGAAATATTCTGAGTGATCTTCGAATTTATTTTTTTATCTAAGATGACACCCATTGATGTTTCTTATGATTTTATGGGGATATGATCTAATGTTTTAGATCCGTATTATATATCTTTGTAGTTTATTGTTATGATGATTAAATTTTCATGAATCACTTTTTTTCAATGGTTAATTATATGATGAATTATTGAAATATTTATGAAAACCATTTCATTCCCACAATTAATGTTAAGATGAGTGTTTTATGATCTTTTGGCATAAATATTATTCATTATGATTATGTGATAGGTGAGAACAAAATTATATATCCCTCCAATGATTTGTGAAATGATGGATACCACATGAGATAATCATAAATGGAAAGTCCAATGAACCCAATTTAGTAAGGGACTCTATCTAATATGATAACCATTTTAGTGAACCTTGACTTAAAAAATTGAATGGGGAGTTAACCCAATACACTATGATAGAATTGGAAGTGATCCTTGGATACTAAGAAAGTAATTTCCTTTGCATATATTTATGCCAAAAGCTTATGTCTTATGATTTTTTTGGTCTCATGGAAAATGTATTTTTATTACATTATAATTTATGCCTTATGAAAATCCTGGTATTTTTTTATGTGAATCAATATTTTTATATGATATAAAGGGTATTGTTTCCAAATTTTAATCACATGTTCTCATACCCTTATTATCATGTTAAGTTAAATTAGAAATCATTTTCTCCCATTTTTACCCTTACTGAGCCTCTGATATCACACTATATTTTGTTTCCTATTTTCATGTTATGAAGAATATTTTTATGTACGACACACATAATAATGGTGATAGATATAGAGGAATAAGTGGGAGATGATGATGATATTTCTTGAACTAGTATTTTATTTTTCCATGTTTACAATAAAATAAAACCATTACCGTTATGTAATTAATATTAATGTTTTTTATTTAATACTCAACCAATAAGTTGTGATATTTATGTATAAAATGTATAGGTTTATATAAACAATACCATACATATTGGGAGGAAACAATTGGTATTATCTATCCTCAAACTATGGTCTTATGTTTGAACAACATGTAACATAAATAATATGGAAGAAAATGCTCCAATACAAGGGTTTTCTAAGATAATGGATGAAAACAGCTTCCATGTCCAAGAGAGAATGAAAGATATTATTCTATCACTACTATTGTATTGGATCATTATATAAAATTGGTGATTAGAATGATTATTTTCAACTCAACCATAAAAATTTCTAATTTTATTCAATTTATATTCATTATTTAATATCTTTCATGTTTAATAAATATATTCAAATTCAATATCAAGACATAGTGGTTGGATTATCAGTGAAACAATCAATTAGATTATTCATTGTTCCTCAATTATATAACTTCTTCCTAGTAAATATTATTTGTTTGAATCTCCCATAAAAAAATATCATACTCCCTTTAATGTAATTTTATTCTTTAATGGCTATAGATTACCTCTCATTATATAAGTATCACATCAAATATAAGGAAATTCATATAACGTTCCCAATACTATCAAAATTTAATTCTTCTATGGAAATTAATTGAATATTATGAATCCATTTTATAAAATAAATCAATGGTGTGGGTCCTTATACCCAATGAGTAAACATATATATCCTAAATTATTAACAAATTAGATAATAACATCCTCAAATATATGCTCATTATTAAGGAATAAGATGATTTATACGATAAATATTTTCCTAGTATACCTCTTGACTGAGAGATTGAGTTATCAATAGAATATATACCTAGAGATATACACATATAAAAGAGTCTCTATAGGATGAACCTTATTTAAATGAAAGAACCAATAAATAAACTACAATATAATATAGACAAGGGATTCATTTTCTCAATTGATTCACTATGGGGTACATCAGTTATCTTTGTCACGAGGAATTATGGGTCAATGCACTTTATCATTGATTATCATGAACTCAAAAAACAGTGACAAAAATTAGATAAACCATGTTTCATATTGACGACATGTTTGAACAAATATGCATGAACTAGTAGTTATTAGATGTGCATGTTGGTTGGGATATCTGAAATTGAAGGTAAAAAATATGGATATTCTATATATTTCCTCCTATATAGGGTTCATAAAATATGAGTTCATAGTAATTTCCTTTTACATTATTGATGCTCCAATAATTTCCATGGACATGATGACTATAGTCTTTAGAGATTACTTTGAAAACTATATTAATGTATTTATAAATGGTATTCTCATATACTCGAAATGCATGGTGTAACATGTGGAGTATTTGAATACTATCCTAAATACATTGAGAAAGGAGAAGCTACATGAAAAGTAAAAAAATATAATTTCTAGATGAAGAATGTAACATTCTATAAGAATTTTATCTATAGTAAGGTGATATTTTTAGACCCTTGAAAGAAAATAAATGATGCCACAATGGCATAAACTATAATTTGTAATAGATATCCATAGTTTCCTCTGATTAGTTGGGTACTATTGATGATTTTTAAGGAACATCATTTGATTTTTAAACCCACTAACCAAGATAACTCATAATAGAGTAAAGTTTATCTAACTGGTGAATGTAATGACATATTAATTAAATTATTATAAGGCTTATTAGTATAAATATAATCTTAATACTCTCAATAGTGGAAGGATTTGTGTTCTATAATGTAACAACCCAAACATTTATTAATGAAAATTACTCTAGATCTAAATAAATGTTTTGTTATAAAAAAAGGATATATAAAACATATGAACATCCTTGGATTTATGTTTTTGGATTTAAAATACCGTTAAGAATTTTTACCGTTTCTAATATAGTCATTAAATAGTGACCACATGATTAGTAGAAATATAGGGCTTTAAAAATCCAATTTACTTAGACAAATGAATCGATGGCCTGATCTAGTAGAATTTCTCTATACAAAGCCCATTTTTCGATGCCTCGAATGGAGGTGGAATCAATAGGCTTCACTATTGACCAAAACCAAGTTGAGATTCAACACTTTAAGCTTGAACAGATTCACTTACAGAATAAGTGAAGTTAATATAGATTATCACTCGAGCGATGTTATCCGAGTCACCACAAAAGCCTTTCACCATTACACACCGTACCCTTTGGTCTTTTACAGGTGTTATAAGGGATTATGTAACAAGACCACTGCACTATTTTTATGTGCATTATTTTTTTTAATGAATATACATTCATTTTATTATTGTTACATTTTAATTGGTTTTTAATGCACAAATAGTTTTTTAGTTAATATCCAATTAAGAAATATATTTTGACGAATTAATGGAATTTTGAATTAAATCTTATTTTAATAAAATATTATTACTAAATTAATTTTTAAGTGATCATATAATTTTTATAAATACAATTGTAATTTTTATTAAGGATTGAAATAAGTTTTAATCAAAACCCAAGAATATTTAATAAATATCGGTTTTTATTTTTAAGATAAAAATTCAAATAATTTTAAAATTACTTAGATAAAATGAATTTTATTTTTCGAATCATGATGTTGAAATTATCCCAGTATGAATTTTTCATAATTTTCTAAGACAATTGGTTGTTTGGTTAAAAACTAAATACTGTTTAAATATACAATGTGTTTTATGACATCATAATGACCCAATAGTGATGTAATTAAATACAATAAATGGAATATTTGATAAATATGTTTTTTAAATTTAAAATAATGTGATTTTAGATTTGTTTTATTTAATTTAAAAACCCATAGTGGACCCTCTGAGACTTATAAAACATATTATCATTTTAAAATGATTTCCTTGTAAGTGTGACTCACATCCATAAAAGAATGCTTAATATTTTAATAATTTCAGGTAGTGGTTTTATAATTTAATGATTTCCACTCCTGTTTGGAAAAAACCATTAGTCTTTTTGTGGTAATGATTAGTTTAATGTGTGGTGTCGAAAACCAAAATAATAAAAAATTCCCTCTCCCTTCCTATATAATCCCACTAAATCCCCCATTACTCTTCACTAAAACCATTTATATCTCAACCAAACTCTACCCTAATATATCTATAATCCTCCCAATTTTACCCAATCTCCAAGGAATCCCCTCTCAAGCCTCTCCCAAGCTTTTGGGATCACACTTCAATGTAAGAGATTTATCCCTTTCTCATTATATCAAAATTTCTTTATGTTGTTATACAATTTTTTCAATTAAAAATGTTGGGGTATGATATATCTCTTTCACCATGCTTCTATCCTCATGTTTTAATGATGATAGGCCTCTTTCCAACACATTATTCCCTCCCACGTTCACTTGTTACCATGCCAAAAATTCATAAGAATTATTCCATTTCTCCCCTTTCTTCAATTTTAATTATTATGTTACACCTTATATTTTCAAATTATATATGTTGGGACATGTATCTATATGACCCCCATTTTTTACATTTCATGTACATATAATAAGATGGCCCTTTCTCTCTCATCAACTATTTTTATGAATTTCAATGTCACACCCTTATGCTACTGAAATTGAACTACGATTTTCCATGCCAAAATAATTGTGTACTGAATACCACACTCATGTATCTCTCAAGGGTATTCACCTTTATATACATATACATATTTAATGTTACTTACATGTATATATTACAAATTCAGTAATCTTGTAATAACCTATGATGTTGAATGAATTCATGTTATATGATCCATGGGGCACAGTTATGCATGAAATGAAATGCTTATATAAGGGTGCACCCTGATAACGGTCCAATGCCTTGGGTAAAGATTAGAATCATGATAAGTCAAGTTAAATGAGGGTATACTCATGGTAATTCAATTGAACTTAGGGTTTAATCTTTCTCCATGTGCAATAATCCTTGGCTCAAGTTAATTTCATCTTAAATGTTGTTGTCACATTTCCATGATACGATAAACAAGCTATATCATGGCTTTATGTTCATGTTTCTATTATGCTCCATTGATATACCAAACTCCTAACATGTATTTTATTATTCATTTTATTATTTGTTTACTTCTTTACTGGGATTTAATTATCACCCATCTCACATTTATTTTCTCAGGTTACCCCATATAATGATAAGTACGAGGGAATGTTGTGGTCATGTAAAGGATGTTTTCAATAAAGTTATTTTTTATATCATATGTTGTCATGTATTTTCCCTAATTTTCCAAGACACTATATCTTTTAATAATCATAGTTTTCTTAAATGAAATCTTATGTAATAAATCATGTTAAAGTGTGTAATAAATAGAAGGGTGGTTATAATTGGTATCAAAGGATAGGTTTAGTTATTATTGGGATTCATATTAGAAAACCCTAGTGAAAGACATAGAGGAAAGATTTAGTATAATAAAAACATCCCTAAAATTTGGTGAGTATATATTAAGTGTTTTATTAGGAAAATACATTCTATTAAGGATACAAACAAGTAGATGTGGCTTGGGCAGATATGTATCTAGGGGTAAACCCCGAAAACATAGATTTGAGCTAGACTTGAATGAGAACTGGTGAAAAACAATAAACCTTGATGAACTATTGGTTACATAACGCACTAAGGATATTATTTGGTGAATTCATATGCTTAGTATGAAGCATTATTAAGGGAATAAAAAATCCCACTAAGAATATATTTTCAGACGTAGATCATTTATAACATAGATTGATGCCTATAAATTCATAAGTGAATGTAATAAATGTAATTTATAAGCTTTACATTTTTTTATTGGATTACCCTTTATGTGTTACCCCTAAATTTATTTTTATTCCATCCAATGGCCGGTAATAGGAGGACTCGGGCTAACAACTGATGCGAAGATCAATGTGATGATGGTTCTAATGAGATGCCCAATCCGATGGGAGCAGGAATCAAAAACATTGTCATGATACTCCCTCATTTAACTCATGTTAGAATAGAAACATAGTTCAAGAGTTTGTTTCAACCCCCCCAACAAATAACATGACACAATCGAGAGATTCATGAGTCAAAGGATGCCTACTTTTAATGGATCATCTGATCCATCAATCACCGAACAATGGATCGACTCCATTAAAAATATCTTCTCTATCATTAAATGTTACAAACAAGAGAAGTTTATTCATGGTGATTATCGTATGGAGGATGAATTTGATCAATGG
This sequence comes from Viscum album, assembly GCA_963277665.1. Lineage (NCBI taxonomy): Eukaryota > Viridiplantae > Streptophyta > Magnoliopsida > Santalales > Viscaceae > Viscum > Viscum album. The sequence continues at coordinate 2,011,748,607 of OY728125.1, forward strand.
TGTATGTTGATCAAAAATAAAAATCCAGAGGAAGAGATCGAGGCATTGTATTTAATGGATTTCTTGAAAATGTTTTTCGATAAATATTATCCTCACACCCTACCACTTAAGATGGAAAGGGAATTCCTTGACATCAGGAAAAAATACGAGTAATCCATTGGAGCATATGAGGAAAACATCAAAAACTTTTACGATACACCTCTGACATTGTCGTTACCCCCGAATACAAGGTTTACCACTACTTTGGTGGGCTAAAAACTACCTATAGAAATCTATAGAAATCTGTGACTTCGATTGCTATGAGGAAATAGTCCAATGTGACCTCCAAGTCAAAATGGATATCGGATAATCATAGCAGTATCATGTGGATAAGAAGAAGAATTTGGAATTTAATTGTAGTGTTATGATGATTAATCTAACTGTGCTATGAAATTATATCACCCCACATTCTAAAGGTGTGAAAAAAAGCACCCCATAAATTTCCTAAAGGGGACAAGAAAATGATTTAGGTGTGGAAGAGAAGGGAACTTGGCAATTAATTTTCGGTATGAAAAACCTGCAACTGTGATAGATGAGAGGAATACTCCATTTGACCATCAACACACTGTTCATTGCTTCAAATTCAAATAACTATGGTACTTTTCAAACTAGTGACCTAAGACAAGGGTATTAATAGGCAGCCAACAACCTCCAAGGTAGAAATGAAGAACCTTTTCCATCACTACCGATGATGTGAACCCCGACAATGATGTGTTGATAGGTTTTATAGATATTCATTAATGAATAGTTAATGTGGTTTTTGATTCTTTTTCAACGCATTATTTTATATCTTATAAGTTTAGTAGAACAATCCCAACACCACCACAAATCATGGAAGTAATTATATCATTGAGAATGAAAAAATGGGGCAATCATTGCATCCCATGAATATAACTCCTCCCATTTCATAATTTGTGGATTTAATTTCCTAGAAAACATCATCATACATACTCTTGTGGAATTTGATGCAATTCATGGTATGTATTGGGTTTCCTTATATAGAGCAAACATAAATTGTCGTGAGAGGGAAATCACTATCTATTTGGAGAATCGACCAACGATTCTATACAAGTGCAAGGAGAAGGATGAATCTTATTTAGCACTATCATCTCAAGCATGGATATTACTACCCTATGAGTACACGTATCTTGATTAAATGATTTAGTCTAAGGAAGAAACCATCCTTGAAAACATACCTATTGTGAGGGAATTCTCAGAAGTGGGTCACGAGGAATTGTCTGGCTTCCCCTACAAGAGATGCTGAATTCTCAATTGATCATATACCCAGGGATTTTCCAATATTCAAGACTCTGTATAGAAAAGATTTTGTGGATCTTGAGTAGATAAAGAAACAACTACCAGAGAATCTGGATAAGGGGTTTACACCCAAGTGATTCACTATGGGGTGTACCTGTCCACTTTGTCAAGAAGAAGGATGGGTCAATGCACCTTTACATTGATTATCATGAGCTCAAAAAATCACAACAAATAACACGTATATTTTTCCACAAATTGATGAATGGTATGATAGTCTATGTGGAGAACAATACTTCTCTAAGGTGTATCTAAGTTCCTGATATTACCAAGTAAGGGTGAAGTAGGAGGATATCCACAAAGCTTCTTTCCATTCAAGGTATATGCACAATGAATTCATAGTAATGCCTTTCAGACTCACAAATGCTCCAATAATCATTAGGGATGTGATGAATAGAGTATTTAGAGATTATCTCAAAACAAATATGGTATTATTTATAGATGATATTATAATATACACCAAAACCAAGTAGGAGGATGAAGATAATCTATTCACTGTACCGGAGACCTTGCAAAAGGAGAAGCACTATGCAACGTACAGAAAGTATAAAATCTGGTTGAAGGAAGTCTCATTCATGGGTCATATCATCACAAGAAATGGGATATTTGAGGATCCCTCCAAGACAGAAGCAGTTGAGGGATGTCTGAGGCCAATATCAGTGATAGATATCTATAGCTTCATGTGGTTAGATGGATATTATTGACAATTTGTGAGAAATTTATCTCAATTTTCAAACACTATTACCAAGATTACACATAAGGGAGTCAAGATTTCAATGAGTGATGAATGTGATGATGGATTCAAGGAGTTGAAAAGGAGGCATACCAATGGACCCATTCTCACACTACCCACATGTGAAGAAACGTTTTTGGTATTTAGTGACACTTATAAGAAGGGACTAGGCTATGTGTTGATTAAAAATGACAATGTAATTTCTTATGATTCATAAAAATTAAAAGTTCATGAGAAAAACTATCCAACACATGATATGGAGTTGGCTACAGTAATATTTTCTTTGAATTTTTTTGACACTACCTATTATGTTAGAAGTGTTAAATATATACAAATCAAAAAAACCTCATGTATATATTCACACAGAAAGAGTTGAACATGCTCTAATGAAGATGGTTTGAGATGATCAAAGACTATGGCTTCTCAATCCATTACCACCCTGGGAAAGCAAACAAGGTGGAAAATTCTCTAAGAAAAATTGGCCTAGTGATTCTATCACTGATTAGAATTGAAAAGGAGTCAATCTTCTTTGATTTGATGAAGATGGACACGGGAATCATAAATAATGGAAAAAAAATCAATCCTTTCACAAATTATTTCTCAACCATATCTTTTGGAAAGGCTAAAGGATGCACAAAAGGGTGATCTGAGAATTCAGAAGAAAGTGGAAACTACCATAAAAGAAAAATCCTCATATTTCAATGTTAATGAAGAATGAAGTGTGAGATTTGGGTCAAGACTATGTGTTCCATCAATTCCAGAGATAATGCAAGAACTTTTGGATGACGCAAATAGTTGAATTTCTCCATTCACCCACAAAAAACAATGATTTATCGATGTTTCCCAGAGTACTATTGGTGATATAACATGAAAAACAATATCGCTATGTATACATCAAAGTGAATGGTATATTAGTAAGTGAAGGATGATATGCAAACGTATAAGGGGATGATGAAACCATTACCCATACCAACATGGAAATTGGAAAAAATCACAGTGAACATTGTCATTGGTCTTCTAAAGATATCCAAAGAAAAAAATTCTACTTGGGTTGTTGTGGATTGTCTTAGAAAGACTACACACTTCATTGAAATTTGAGAGGATTTGTTATTGGAACAAATAGAACAGCTATAATTCAGAGAAGTGGTAAGGCAACATGGACTACCAATATCGATTGTATCTGATTAAGATCCTTGATTCACTTCAATGTTCTAGAAGAGTCTCCAACACGCTCTGAATACTAAGATTAACTTCATCACAACTTATAATCCTCAAACCGATATCCAATCGAAGTGAACAATCCAAACACTTGAGGACATGTTGAGAGAATGATCAATGGACTTAAAATTAGGATGGGATCCACATCATCCTCTGGTTGAGTTCTCTTACAATACAAATTACCAATTAAATATTCAAATGGATCCTTATGAAGCCCTTTATGAGAAGAGGTTCAAAACACCAGCATTTTGGGATGATGTTCGGGAGTAAAAACTCCCAGGTCCAGAAGTGGTTAAAGAAATAGTGGAGAAGGTTAAGACCATCCAATATTACATTAAAGCTAATCAGAGTCGACAAAAGATATATGATAAAAATCATCAACGAGACCTAGATTTAGATGTTAGAGACATGGAATTCCTCCTCATATCACCGTGGAAAAGAGTTATGAGATTTGGGAAGAAGTTAATTTTTAGTCCAAAGTACACCTACCCTTTTGATTTCCTTTATTGCATTGGAACAGTGGACTATCGACTAGCACTCCAACCAAACCTATCCAAGTACATGATGTATTCCATGTATCACTCTTGAGGAAGTACATACTTGACCAATAACATTTACTCAATCCATAGGTGTTACCATTGGATAATGACCTATCCTATGAAGAGAAGCTAGTGCAGATCTTAGATTACAGGGAAAAATATTTACCAAATAAGGGAATGACCCTTATTAAGTTGTTGTGGAGAAACCACAAGTTCGAAGAAGCAACATGGGAATCAGAGGAAGTGATAATGAAAAGTTAAGTGTATCTGTTTTATTGTGGTAAAAGGAAATTTCAAGGGAGAAATTTCTTAACTGGGGAATATTGTAATGACCCAAACATTTATTAAAAAAATTACTCTTGATCTAATTAAATAAATTATTTTTTTAAATGGATATATAAAAAATATGGACTTCTTGGGTTTTATGTTTTTGGATTTTAAAATACTGTTATGAATTTTTACCACTTCTAATATAGTAATTGAAGAGTCACCACATGATTAGTATAAATATAGGGTTTTAAAGAAATCCAACTTACTCATAAAAATGAAGCGATGACCTCATCCCAAAGAATTTCTCCATACGAAGACCATTTTTTTGGAGCTTGGAATGGAATTGACATCACTGGGATTCAATCTAGACCAAGCCCATGACAAGATTCAACATGTTATGATTGAAAAAAATCTCTTACAAGAGAAGTGGATGTTAATAGAGATTACCGCTCGAGCGATGTTATCTATGCCACCCAAAGAGTCACTCTCCATTATACACCATACCCTTAGGTATTATGCAGGTGTTATAAGGGGTAATGTAACAAGACCCTAGAACTATGTTTATGCGCATTATATTTTTATAATGAATATTCATTCATTTAATTATTGTTAATTTGTAAATGGGTTTCAAAGAATGAATAATATTTTTATATAATATTCTATTAAGAAATATATTTTGATGAAATAATGTTTTTTTAATTAAATATTATTCTAATAAAATATTATTACTAAATTAATTTTTAAATGATCGTATAAATTTTATGAATAAAATTGTAATTTTTATTATGGTTTGAAAGCAGTTTTTGTCGAAACCCATGAATTTTTTATAAATGTCAGTTTTTATTTTAAATTTAAAAATTCACATATTTTGAAAATTATTTAGATAAAATGAATATTTTTTTTGTAATCAAGACATTAGAAATTATACAATTTTTAATTTTACATTATTTTATGAGACAATTGATTTTTCTGTAAAAATTAAATACCATTTAAATATATGATGTGTTTTATGCCATCATAATGAAACAATAGTTGGGTAATAAAATATTTCAAATGGGATATTTGGCCAATATATGTTTTACCTTTAAAATTAATTTATTTTAGATTTTATTTATTTATTTTAAAAACCCATAGTGTACCTTCCAAGACTTATAACCAATTTTAACATTTTAAAATCGTTTCCTTGAGAGTGTGAATCACCTCCCTATAAGCAAGCCTAATATTTTAATAAGTTTGGAAATTAGACATATATAGTAATTTTAACCACTCTAATTTGGGATATACGATGGGAAAAACCAAGGTTTGGTTTGTGATTTTGATTAGTTTAATGTGTGGTGTCCAAAACCTAAATAATAATGAATTCTATCTCATTTCCTATATAAACTCACTCAATCTCCCATTCCTATTTAATAAAACCATTTGGAACTTGACCAAACTCTTCCCTATTATCTATAGAATCCTCACAATGTTCCTCAATCTCACAATAATCATCTCTAAAGCCTCTACCAAGCCTTTGGGATCACACATCCAAGTAAGGGATTTCTTCCTTTCTTATTTTTGTCAAATTTCTTCTATGTTGTTATTCCATTTTGTTTTAAATTAAAAATATTGCGGTATGATTTCTCACCTCCCCAATAACTCCCTCCCTATTTTTTAATGATGAGAGTCCTCTTTATCTCCCATTAATCCCCCCCCACATACTACCGTTACCTTGTCAAAATGTTATAAGAGTTATCCCATTTATTCTCTTTCTTCAAGATATTTTAATATGTTACACATTATATATCCAAATTAAATATGTTGGAAAATGTATATATATGACCCAATTACTTTGAAATTCATTTAAATATGATAATATTACCCTTTATCTCTCATCAACCATTTTATGAATTTTTATGTCAGGCCGTTATGCTGCCGGAATTGCACCATGGTTTTCTAAGACAAAATCATTGTGTAGTGAATACCACACTCATGTCTCTCTCACAGGTATTCACATTTATTAACATATACATATTTAATGGTACTTACATGTATTTATTCCACATTATTTAATTTTGTAATAACATATGATGTTGAATGACTCAATGTTATATGATCCATGTGCCACAGTTATGCCTGAAATGAAATGTATATAAAGGGTGCACCCTAAGAGCTCTCCAATGAATTGGTTAAAGATTAATATCATGATACGTCAAGCGAAATAATGGTTTACTCATGAAAATTCATGTTCATTTAGGGTTTACTCATGCCCCATATAAAATGATCCTTGTCTCGTGCTAATATCATGTTAAATGTTGTTTCACATTTCCATGTTATGATAATCATGATATATCATACCTTAAGGTTTATGTTTCTCTTATACTCCATTGATATGCCTAATGCCTAAAATAATTTGTATTATTCATGTTATGACTTGTTTACTCCCTTACTAAGCTTCATAGATCACACATTTCACATTTATTTACCCAGGTTAACCTATATAATGCTAATAATGAGGGAATGTTGTGTTCATGAAAAGGAAGTTATTAATTAAGATTTTGTTTATTACGTCTTAGGTTTTCATGTAATGTCCCAAATTTCCCAATACACTAGACATATCGATCCTCAGATTTGTATTAAGCTAAATTATTTGTAATAAATCTTGTTAATGTTTGTAATAAGGATCCTAGTTTTTCTATATAACAAGGCTTCAATCAATGGATTGGGTTGTGTTATCATACAAAATGATAAAGTGATATACTATTCCTCCCAATAATTAATTTTCAATAAGAAAAACGATCTGATGCATGACCAAGAGTTGGATATAGTAATATTGACATTTTTTATTTTGAGTAATTAACTCTGTCAAGACATGTGTGGAAAATATATGTATCATAATATCCTCGGGTATATATTCACAATCAAGGAGATCAACATGAAAAAACAAAAGTGGTAGGAGACAATCATGGATTGTGACTACTCAGTCAATTACCTTCATGATAATTTCAATAAATATATAGGTTCTCTAAGTGGAAAATATCCTATAACCTTATCAATAATGAGTTTTGATAAGGATCTATGATTATTATATATATAAATGATGAACTTAGGAATCATAAGCGAAGGAACCACATCTTACCATTCTCTAATTATTTCTTAGCCATCCAATCTAGAGATGATTAAATATTTTTAAAGGGGTGATGTGGGGATATATGAAATATTTGATTCTATAAGAATAAGGAAATATTAAAAGTTCATCATTAATGAATAATGATATTTCATATTTGGGTCATGACTATGTGTACCATCAAAGTCTGAGATAAAGAAAGAGGTATTAAATGATGCACATAGATCGACATTATCAATCCACATAGGGAACAACAATATGTATATTGATCCAAAAATCACTGTTATTGGGGAAATATTAAGAAATATATATAAAAGTACCTGATATGTAAACATTTTATGGAAGAAAAAAAAGACTTATGGGTATGATGAAACCATTACATATACATTATTTAAAATAGTAGAACATATCCATAAATTTTTTTTCATAGATCTTATAAATAAATCCAAATGAAATAATTCCTTATGGGTAATAATGTAATGTCTTACAAAGTCTACATACTTCATTTTAATTCAAGAGTATTTCTTACTAAATCATAATACAAAGATATACATCGATGATATGGAAATGTTGAATGGAACAACCCCATTGTTCATATCTGCTCGAGATCGGAGGTTCAAATCCATTTTTTGGAAAATAATTCAATATTCCTTTAATATAGAGCTGAACATAAGTATTTTAATATTAGGAATTGAATGATGTAAAATATCAAAGGACCATATATACACTTTAGGATACACAAGGAGACTACTCTACAGACTACAAAAATGTTTAGGATCAACATATTCTTATATAAGAGTTATCATATAATGATGGATTTAACTCAATAATTCATATGGATCTTTATGAATTTGCATATAGTATGGGATTTAGAAGAATATAATGTTGGTATGATTTTGACAAAAAATCTATTGGGAACACGAATATTTGATAAAATAGTATAAAAGATCAAGACTATTTAATGATACATCCAAGTATCATAGATTACACATAAGATTTATGCTGATAATTTTTTATAAGATCTAGTGTTTATGGTTGTAATAATGTGTTCCTACAAATATATCCTTGGAGTATAGTCATAAGGTTTAATAAGAAAGGAAATTTATATTCCATATACATTTCCCCCTTTGAGATTCTATCTCACATCAGAGCAGTGGCCTATCAATATAAACTATCTAAAAACCTCTCTCATTTGCACAACATGTCATACATATCAATCATGATTAATTATATACAATTTCCATAAAATATACTAAATTTAGAGGTGGTACAACTAAATCATGATCTCACATACAAAGAGAAACCAGTGATGATCTTAAAACATAAAGATAATATTTTAATAAATTAGGATTTAAATCTAAATATTAAATTTATTAAATTAACACATTATAATATGTATTTTTTGATTTTCTTGATATCTTTTGAAAATATTGAGATTTCATTTAATATAAAAATATTGTATTTTACATTATATGTTTAATACAAGATTAATTACATATGGGATGATGTAATAAACGCTTAACAAAACCTAACATTTACCAATTATGATGTATAGTCAGAATAATAATTACTATTGGTAGTCTTGTGAAAAAATAATAATGTAATGAAAATAAAATTTAAAAACACCCCACTCCATCCCTTATAAAAAAACCATTCCCCACCTATTTGTATTCACTTCTCAAACACCTACACTTTCTAATGATCAGAAAAAATATCCACAACTATATTTCCCATTTCCTCGGAATATTATTCTCATGAAAAGACCATTATAATGTTCCTTACGGTGTATTTTAGGAGAGGACTTCCAAAGCAGGAGGTAATGTTATTAATCAAGAACTTTAAATATTTTATTCTTCTACATCCCATAATGTTATTCCATCCAACATGACATAATGACATCAATATAATAAATATAATAAAATTTTATTATGTTAATTGAATATACATTATAGAATCTCAAATAATTTTATTCAAAATTGAAGAAATTTCTCATATTATGGATGGATCATCACCTCTATGAACACCATATTTTATTCTTCATCACTGCCTTCATATATATATATATAATATTAGTATAATGGAAAAATATTATTATAATTTTTATGTTATATTATATTTCATATTCTATAATGGTTAAATAAACATGATTATTAATGAAATAATATAAGTACACCATGTTTGGAAAATGTAACACCCCATGGTTTCATAGTAAGTTATTTTTTTAAAGTAAATCAATAGCTTGCGCAGCATGCAACACCAAGTTAAAGCACACCACGACTTACCAAAATAGCTATCAAAAAAGAAGTTATGAATAGTATTTACTAAATTTCGAATTTTATATATTCCATATAATTTTAGAATCAATATTATCTATTTCTTAGACATAATATAAGAACATATTTATTTTTTTAGATTAAAGAAGTATTTTTAAAAAAATACAATTTTACCACCTTTTAATGGAAAACCCTTTTTAAAACCAGTATATGAAACTTTTATTCAATTTAATTAAATTAAATTCTTCTATAAAATGGGGAAAAATTATTTTGGATAATGTTTTTTTACTTTTCTAATAAGTTTCATATTTTGATGAATACTGAAAAATAATAAATTTTAATTGAAAATAACTTTTTTAATCAAAATAATTTATAGTTTTAAATAATGCATTTTAATGGTTTGTAAGTATAATTGGATTATATTTTAATAATTAAATACAATTTAGTTTATTATAATTAATTTCAAATTTAAATTTGAAATAAACAGATGTGGATCTTTTGATGTTTTTTACTTTTTAAAATCCATTTTTTTGGTTTTGATAATGGGAATTAATTTTAAATTAATTAATGAAACTTTTATGTTTTTAATTGGTAAAAATAAAGTTCATTTTTTAGTTCGGAATATCAAAATTATATTAGGGTGAATTTTTGGTATTTTTCTAAAAAAAATTCAATTTTTGATGAATAGTGAAAAACACTGCGTTATTATTCAAAACCGAATTTTTATTTAAATTTATTTTACGTCAAAATAGAAACTTAATAATTATATATTTTTAATTTAATTAATTGGAGTCATTTTATAATAAGTTTACATATATAAAATTTTATTGATCTTTTTACTGTCTTTTACCCACCTTTTAGGAGCATATGAAATTTTGCATAAAAGATAATTTTACCACTTCTATTAGTTGAATTTCAAAATTCCAAGAGACACAGTTAACATCAGTAAGTAAAATTTGGTTCAATAATATGAAAATAATTTTTTGTGAAAAGTAACTTTTGACTTTTATTTACCACGGTAAAAAGTAAATAGGGTAATTATGTGTATAAATGATATTATAATTGCCATAACACATGTCCTAATTTTATTGGATAAGTGTAATTATACCTAAAACAAACATACGAATAAAATATGATCCTCTTTAGTTCACTTGGATTAGATTAGGACATTTATTATTATATTATTTAAAGAAGGGTTAAAAGAGTTAAATTCATTGTTTAATAACTAAACAATTTTTAATAAAGGGTTATATATAAGATAAATTTGACTAAAAATATTTATTAGAAATATAAAAATATTTTTTACATAATGGAATTTTATTTATAATTTCTAGACATTAAATAATTAAATTTATTTACGACACAATGAAGATGCAGTAATTACCTTATTAATGAAAGAATAAAATAATTGATATTATAAATATCCAAATAAAATTAATTTGAGAATTTTGATGAATTATACTAATTTTATAGTTTAATATGACATGTTAGGGTTGATTAAATAATTTATGTTCGAATTAATCATGCTGTTATGATTCTCAAAAAAACAAATACTAAATAATGTCAAAATTGACATAAATGAGTTTTTAAAGCAAAGACTATATTATTGGTTGATATAATATTCTTAAAAACATAAGGATCTTACAAAGAGCTTAAATAATATTTTATATTTCATTAATGAACCACTTGTGGTACTCTTGGATGTTTATAATATGTTTATTAACCATATAGTGTAAGAATACAAGAAGACATGGTAAAAGATAAACTATTTAACTAAGAGTTAAATCTAAAATATAATGTTATATTGGCAACCTAAACATGTATAAAACCGATTTGTTGAGAGGTTTTCAACCCATCACAACCTTATATTATAAATAAATTATTTTCAAGCCATTATAAACTGAATATTATTTTATTATAAAATAATATTTCATGGTTTCCCTAAAGTGACCCTCACCTCTCTTAAAAAAGTTTACTTCCCCTTATCTTAATTTCACACCTCCAAATCCATTTGGAACAGCCAAAACCTACCCAAATTTCCTCCCAACTTCCCTCACATCAACCTAGAGTCCTTACTTTTAACATAAATTCATCCTATGGAACCCTTTTGATCAACTCAATTGGAAACACCCAAAGATGAGGTAATAATTTCACGACCCCATTTCAAGTTCTTTTCTTATTCCTCTTCCTATTTATTTTTTGTTTCCATACCAAAATAATAAATCAAGTTCCTTCTAGATACTGTGATGTTATTATAAATATGGCACAACCATATTTGTTATTATATCCATCCTACAAATGACAAAGTCACCATACATGTGTACGTACGGCTTACCGTCTCCACGTCATGGTGTAGTGTGTTATTCAAACACGTCATTATTTTGATGGGTATAATAATGAGTATAAAAGATTTAAATAATAAATATAACATTTTAATGATTCTTTATATATGATATACCATCCAATTAGAAATGATCTCACCATCAATATAATGATATTGTCGGTTGTGCGTACGTACGAATTACCGTCTCCACGAACGCGATGAGATTCATTCCCCATTGTTATCATTAAAAAATAATTTTCATTTTATGATTAAAAATAATGATTATGAACATAATATTATTCTTTATATGAATAAAACATATCACATCCATAACAAACATGGCTTACGTAACCAATCATATAAAGGAAAAGGAATAAGTAAACACCAGAAATGATGATACTATTGAGATATTATTAACAATGCAATATTAGAAGATCATATATGATATAATATTTATGTATTTGGTTCTTTTATAAATTAATAACAATGATTTAAACATTATAAAGGTGTTTAACCTACCCTATACCAATGAAAACGTACAAGGTAAGGGGTTTCTTATCTCACTTTTAATTCCGTGAGATTTCCATTGTTCGTCCCTTATTTATTTCATGTGGTGTATTATGTACTTCCATTTGACATATATTATCATGATTCTTTCTATATTAGTGGTATTATGTGATTCATTAGGTGGATATTAAATTTTTTTCATACAACTCGATTGATTACAACATGGTAAGGTGTTTTTATCTCACCACTCATTTTCGTGAGATTCATGCTATATTGCCACTATTTTCTTTTGTGTAGTGTATGTACTTCCCATGATTGTATTTCTTAGGTATATATAATTTAATTAATGGGTTTTTACATCTCTATTGTATTATCCTTCTTTCGTGGGGTTTATGATTCGTATGTCACCAAATCGGTAAGGGAATTTCTAATTTTTATTTCCACTCATTGGGTTTTATGCAAACTTCATTGATTATTTTACCCCAATATTATGTGTGAAATTACTATTTACTTATTTATGTAGTAATTTACACTACCCTTTGTGTGGTTATTATATTTATAAACATAATCACTCAATTGATAAATTCTTATGTCATTGATATGAACATGATAAGAGTAATCTTAACTCAATTTTCATTCATTGAGTTAAACATCCAAGTAATTGGTGTTGTTGTTACAAGAATATATGTAAATGTACTATGACTATTCTACACTGAATATCCAATCATATTTTGTGTATTTATATTTTTAACTAATAATTATGTCATTGATTTATCCCTAACCTATGGATACAATTTTAAAAGGTATTTTATCTCAACTTATATTCCATTGATACTTCCTTGTTGTTATACACCAATTCACTTTTATTTTGTGTACATACTGTAATTTGACTTAATATATCATGAATCCTATTATTATCATGATATTATTATGTTTTGATTACCTCAATTATTTTAATTCAAGCGTCTCTCATTTGGTTAGTGTCACGACCCACCTTCGGCAAGACAACAAAAGGGGCGACAAAGATCCCCACCCTTCGTTCCTCTAGTCGAAGATGAGATAATGACCCACGAGTCCCACCTCCAGTAGGCCCCAGAGTGGCAAATAGCACCAAGGGTATAAAATTTTCATGATATGGGAGGCATTACCTTTTTAGTTAACCCGGATTGGGAGATAGAATGATTCTACACCAAACACCACCATGTATAGAAAAATAAAGTAAAAAACCAAACAACATGTACATTTTAATAATAAAACTGAATAAAGTAAAAGAACTCCAAAGTAAAATACCAAAAAGGAAAGGAAAAGGCTAAGAAGAATCCAACAGCAACCAACAAAAACTCCAACATCCATATTTGTAAGGTCCTGCACGACCACTGAAGCCCTCCTGGAAACCTGAAACTAAACGTAGGGTGAGCATACAAAGTATACTCAGTAGGAAAACCTAAAGCTCTCATACACAAGCGGGGAGACATCCTAAAGTCCCATGAGAAGTAGAAGAAACATTATCTATCAAGGAATCTATCCATCCCACATCACCGGCCACGCTCACCAAATAACACAAGCAGTACGAAAATAGTAAAGAACAAAACATTTGGGTACACTACACCACTATTTTTCCCACTAGCTACCTGCCCTTCCCTAACGACAAATGTCCTGACGGTACCACGCTCTTCCTGCCTGCACACACATGGGCCTCAAAACCATCCACATCCATTCCCACACACACCTGTGCCTCACAACCACACATCCGTGCCGGCACACACCTGGGCCTCACAACCACACATCCCTACACGCATACTCCTAGGCCTCATCCCGAAGACACCTAGGAAAACAAACCGTAACCAGAACCCTTGTACGAAAACACCTGGGCCTCATCCTGAAGATTCCTGGGAAAATAACCTGCCCGAAGAGTCCTAGGCTAACAACACACCGAACAAAATCTACCTGAAGAGTCTTGGGTGTAAGGTCACCTCCAGCCATCACAACCTAGGGAAGAGGGAGCAGGAAGGAGAGTAACTAGGGGGAAACACCCTTCCCCATGAGATGGGTTGTCTGACACTATGTTCCCAAGGCGGGTGGGGTGTGAATATACAAAAAACATACAGTTACACACATAAATATTTATCAACACACATCCCAACCTATGGCTCCTCAAACAGATACAAGCAGGTTCCCAAGCACTTCTGTCTCAGAAAACAGGCACACAACAAACAGTTCCCATTTTCCCTTTTCAAGTTATCATTTCATAATACTTAAGTATGATTTAATCCATTCATTACTGGGAAACTAACATGCATAATAATAGATGAAACAACAATAAAGCAGGAAGGAAAACCATTGGGTAATTTAATCATTCACACCCGGTTCTCTTGTAAATAATAACATCAAAGTGGGATCAATGGAAACCCTCGAAAAACTGGAACCAAAGAAAAAAACAACAAACCATTGGTTATCCCCATATTAATTCATTTCCATCCAACCCAATTCATTATTAACTTTTTACTTTCATTCATGTTCACAACCCAACCTACATCCCTTCTTCCAAACACCACCATAGCCACACAAAAACTCATGTTATTCCAACCACACCATTCACAACCCCGCTGTTCACCCTTCCATAATAAAACACATTCACTGCTTCACCCATTTAATAACTGAAACATCCCCACATTCATAATTTATCCTTTTATATTATTTAGTTCAACTGGGGTGATCACACAAGGTTATGGGCATTCATATTCAACAGCCAAGATTATGTGTTTAACCGATTCATACATGATTCCCATTCACCAGACGATGCGTAAAACAGAGTATAGCATATATGCACAAACAAATTTCCCCAACGGTCATGATTTTTAGTAGGCCTAAGCCCATTCCATTTATAAAAACATCATTGGGAAAGCATGGGTAAAAACATGTAACAACATTAACAAACTTCCTCATCCCCGTTATTTAACCTGTTATTATCTTCAATACAGAATTGATTTACTGCCTTGTGGGAACCATAGAACACCCACCCCGCATGATACATAAGGAGGAGAGACAAAGGTAAGATCCTTACCTAATTTATCAAGGATCGATGTTAAGTCCTTGTATAGAAACTGGAAAACCGGAGTAGCAGGAACACCACGGAATGTGATCAAGGAAAACTTCACGAGGGTACAACTCGTCCGGAGGAAGGGTATTCCGAGTGCAGGGTGATAAAGAAAAAGAATCATAGGGATAAGAGAAGCCTTTAGGTTATAAAGGCTGAGATACAGTATCCCCGAGATGGTTAAGATATGGAGAAAAACTCAAAACCATGGAAGAAGCGGGATCGTGGGTTGACCACGCGGCTAGGCCACCCCACATGTCCAACTTAAAAGGTCCCCACCCTTCGGGGCGGTTAAAATTGACACACACCTCCTTAACCAATGAAGGACTCCTCTCAGGATGCAGTAGAGGCATTTTTGAAAATGCAGTTCAAGGACCAAAACGCACGGTCTTTCATTTAAGGAGGGTACCTTATCAAACATTTAATTAAACTCTGTTAATGGGCTTTAAAACAGGCATAAAGGGGTCAAAACATGGTTTAAAAACCAAATTCACGCAAAAAGGATGAGCTTCTAGAAAACCCGTGGAGAGGTCATCGAGAGGCTAGCTCTACCAGTAGACCAAGCTACTAGTAGGACAAGGCTACCGGTAGGCCGGGGCTACCGGTAGGCCGGGGCAACCGGTAGGACGAGGCTACCGTTATGCTGAGGCCACCAGTAGTCTGCATCCACCGGTAGGCCGAGGCCAATGGTACGTCGGGGCCAGTGGTACATCGAGGCCACCGATAGGCCATTGCCACTGGTAGGTCGCGGCCACCGATATGCCGGGGCCACTGGTAGGCCGAGGCTACCGGTAGGCTGAGGCCACCAGTAGGCCAAGGATACTGTTAAGAGTCTTAAGCTTCACCGAGAAGCTAGGATGGCCGTCCAGACCACCGAGAACACCCCAAAAATCAGATTTTTACCATGTAATGGATCCCAAAACCCCAGGCCATTAAATCAGATACTTCTCAAACTATTCTCTTCCCCGAGAATATAATAACAACCCAGAAAAGGAGAAAAGTGGGGTCCAAACAACCACCCTCTAGAGATACTTCTCAAGGGAAAACCCCTGAGTTGTTCAAAAGCCAGAATAGAACCCCCCCTACATCCAAGAATACTCCCCCAAGAGTTATCAACCACAAACATCCACAACAAGCACAAGGATCACACTGTCCAACACCTGAGTCAGGGAGTCCCTTCCTACATGTTAGGATATTATCCGCTTTGGGTGGTACTGACTCGCCCGCATAGGTTTAATCGCATCCACATTAATGTGTCTTGATTAAAATTCAGGTTTTCCCATCCTTAAACATTCTGACACAAAAAAAACCCAAACAAGCATTTCATATATTAAGGCACAATGTGAAACATCTCAATAAAACTCAGAACAAAACAACAATGAAGTCAAAACAACTTTGGGTACTGAATATGTAACTGGGCCTCCCGCTCCCAAGTGCTCTCCTCCAGGCCACCATGCCTCCACAACACACAAACCAAGGGGATGGTTCATCCATGAAGCACTTTCTCTTTATGATCCTTGAACTTGATCAGACGTTCTATGAAGGTCTCATCATTTTCGACATCTAACTCTCCCCAATCGATGACGTGGGAGTCGGCATGTAGATATCGATGAAGCTGGGAGACGTGAAAGATGTTGTGAACTTTATCCAACTGAGGTGGCAACGCCAGCTGATACACCACCTCACCAACTCATCCCAACACCTCAAAAGGTCCGATGATCCTGGGGGAGAGCTTACTCCCCTTCCCAAACCTTTTCTACAAATGTCGAGGGGAAACCTTCAAGAAAACATTATTTCCATCCTTCAAATCTAATGGCCTCCTCCTACGATTAGCATAAGACTTCTGCCGGTCCTGGACTACCTTCATCCTCTCACGCACAAGCTGAACCTTCTCAGTGGTGCCCTACACCACTTCTGGCCCAAGAACAGCTGCTTCCCCAATCTCTGTCCAGAAAATGGGTGAATGACACGACCTTCCCTACAAGGCACCAAACGGTGTCATGCCGACAGTGGAGTGGAAGCTATTGTTATAAGAAAACTCCACAAGAGGCAAGTGCCATACCCATTATCCCCCAAAATCTAGAACACATGCCTGCGTCATGTCTTCCAATGTCTAGATCTTTCGTTCTGTTCTCCCATCTGTGTGAGGGTGGAAAGAAGTGCTAAAGCGTATCTGGGTTCCAAAGGCATGCTGTAATCCCCTTAAGACTCATGAGATAATCCACATGTCATGATCAGAGACAATAGATCTCGGAATCCCATGAAACCGCACCACCTCATTGACGTACCTCTGGGCTAAGGTACTCACCGAGCTCGACTCCTTAATCACCAAGAAGTGAGCTGATTTTGTCAATGGATCCACCACTACCCAGATGACATCATAGCCTCCCTAAGCCCTGGGTATCCCTGTGATGAAGTCCATCGAGATGTCATCCCACTTAAACTCGGGAACATCTAAAGGCTGTAACAACCCTCCAAGAATACAGTGTTCATCCTTCACATACTGACACACTAGGCACTTAGCCACAAACTTTGCCATCACCCACTTTACCCCAGGCCACCAAACCTGTCCCATCAGGCCTTGGGACATATTTGTGACCACAGGATGTACCGCTAAAGCCGAGCCATGGAACTCACTGAGAAATCCTTTATAAATCATCTCCAGAAAAAAAATACTTCCATGGAAAATCATACGATGATGAATATCCTCTAACCATCCCTCAGGAGATTTTCCTTGATAAACAAGAACTCACATCACTTCCACCTCCGAGTCCCCCCAATGAGACTCTTCCACCTAAACCACTAAAGAGAAAACTATAGTCATCTAAAACAGAAAGCCTCTTCCACCTTCCACCCTTGCATCCAAATGCAAGGCCTCTAACTCTTCCATCGCTCTCCAAGCATCTGCAAATTCCCAAAATAATTCCTTCTATGATTTCCTACTCGTGGCATCATCCACAACATTACCCTTTCCCTAAGTATAAGAGATCTCGATGTCATAGTCTTAGAGGAACTCAACCCATATTCACCACCGCAAGTTCAGATCCTGCTAGGAAAAGACATAACGCAAGCTCTTGTGATATGAGAAGACCAAAAATCGCTCTCTGGTGAGATAATGCCACCACAACTTCAATGAAAACACCACGGCCGCATGCTCCAGATCTTGGGTGACATAGTTACATTCATGAGGACGTAACCGCCTAGACCGATAAGAGAAAACTCCTTGCTGCTGCATCAGCACACATCCCAACCCAAGGACAAAAGCATCGCAGAACACTTCAAACAACACCCCTTCCTATGTTAATCTGAGTACTATAGCACTAATCAGCTTCTCCTTTAGGTATCCAAAAGCTGTCTGGCACTGGTTGCTCCACACGAAGGCATGGTCCTTCCTAGTGAAAGCTGTCAATGGAGCTGCAACTCGAGAGAATTCGGGCACAAACCTCTGGTAATAGCCTGCCAAACCCAAGAAACTACGAAATTCCACCACATTCTTTGGTGCTGCCCATGAAACGACTGCCTCGACCTTTGACGGGTCTACTCTTATTCCCCTATGAAACACTACAAGTCTAAGGAAATATACTTCTCACGTTAAGAACTTTCACTTAGACAGATTCCCATAAAGATGGTGGTGTCGAAGGACTCCCAAAACTGCCCTAAGATGCTCAACATGTTCTTCCTCTGATCTTGAGTAGACAAGGATGTTGTCAATGAACACCACAACGAACTGGTCTAGAAACTCTCGGAAGACAGTGTTCATGAGGTTCATGAACATAACTGGTGTGTTTGTAATGCCAAACGGCATGACCATGAACTCAAAGTGGCCATATCAGCACCTGAATGCCATCTTCAAGATATCACCTTCCTTCACTCTCAACTGGTGGTATCTAGACCACAGATCGATCTTAGAGAACCAACCTGCTCCCCTCAGCTGGTGGAAAAGATCATCTAACCTCGGGAGGGGGGTAACAATTCTTGACCGTCACCTGATTCATCATCTGGTAGTCTATGCATAGTTGTAGACTACCATCTGACTTCTTTATGAACAAAATTGGAGCACCCCATGACGACATGCTTGGTTGAAAAAATCCCTTCTCCATCAGATCGTCAATATTAATCCGCAACTCCCACAACACAGAAGGTTCCATCCAATAAGGAGCCATCGAGATCGGGTGGGCACCAGGCTGTAATTATTTCCCAAACTCAACATCACGTTGAGGGGGTAGAGTCACAACCTCATCGGGAAAGAAATCAGGGAATTCTCTTACAAACTCTGGGATATCCATCATTCCTGCGTCCGCCGACTCCACTGACACCCCGTCCAGCAAAGAAATGGGTGGCTCCACATGTCGACTCCCCACCTGATATCTTCGCTCCCCAACAAAATCCACACGCCGTCCATCCTAGTTGGAGAATTTAATCCCTCTCCGATAGTATTCGATGATGGAATTCATGGAGAATAACCAGTCGATGCCAAGAATGACATTGTATTGCTACATCTAAAATGAAAGAAGGTCTCCACTGGACTGATGCGGTCCAAACCACAGTCTACATCCCCCAAAAAAGTAAGATATGCTGGTCTGACCCCCAAATGGTGTTCTCAACACTAGGGGCACAAAAAGTCTCTTGGAATCCAGACCCAGAGCATGGGATAATTCATGCATAACGAAGGAGTGAGAATCTCCTGAATCAAACAAGACTGAAACAAGAGTGTTGAACACACTGATCATACCTCGAACGACCTCTGGTCCCTCCGGAGCTACTAACTCTGCAGTGTGAAACTATCCATGCCCAGCTCCTCTGCCTCGCTACTGTCGAACACCTCCCTGACCACACCCTGGTCGAGGTCCCTGAGGAGCACCCTGGTGTCGGTCTCCTCCCTCAAAGTCATCCATCAGAGGGCCAGGAGCCTACTGATGCTACTGGAAAGACCTCGCCGGAAACAGATGCTGTTGAGGTGGGTGATAAAACTGCCCACCTCCACCATGGGGAGCTCGAGTCGGACACCTTCTCTATATGTGCCCGAAAACTCCACAAAAGAAACACTTCGGTCCTGGACCTTTGGAAAAGGGGAAAGGGCCAGAAGATTGGGACTAGAACTGATGATGCGTAATCCCTACTTGTCGAAACCTAGAAGGCCCTATCACTGTAGGCATGTTGCTGACCAACTTCCCCATTGATGAACCCTGTTGGTTCCCCTCTCGTGCTGTGCCACCCTTCGAGTGAATCCTCTCTACTATCTCGGCCTTCTTCTGTACTGATAGGTACATCAGAATGGTGAAGGGAGTAAAAGCGTACTGAAGAGAAGAACGAAGTGCCTCCTATAACTGTCTTGCCCAAGACTCCTCATTCGGAAAGAGATATGTGGAAAAGCACAAGAGATCTTTGAACTTGATCCCAGGATCCCTCACTGATATGATTCCTTGCTGAAGAAAGAGCAACTCTTGTCTCTTCTCATCCTTCACCGTAGAGGTGAGGAACTCCTCATGAAATTCCTTCTCAAAACCGGCCCATGAAACCTCTACCTCTGTTTTCTCTCCCTGGAAAAGCGCCCACCACTGACGCACTGCTACTCTCAGCTGACTAACGATCAAAGAAACCCATTACTTCCTTAGAGAATTGATCAAAGAGAAGTTGATGGCTAGATCCTCGAGCCATCCCTCCGTTACTAAGTCAGAAACGCTGCCCTCGTACTTCTCATGGGGTTGTCGCTGGAAGGAGCGCAGAGTCCTCTGCCACAAGTCATCCTTCTAATCTTGGTCAACCATCTTCCAGTCAACTACCTCGATCCGTTGGGCCTCAACCATCTGAGTCCCTCATGGATAATGTCCGAGTGCCATAACTGCAAGGTAACCAAAGAATGCCTAAGCCTGAGTAGCAAGGTAATTATTATTATTATTAATATTAAAATTTTCTCCCCGAGGTGCCCCAAATCAATTAAAAACACAATCAGTATGATGCATGTATCTTCCCCAGGGTCTCTACCCTGAAATAATTGTAGTCTCACTTGGGCATTTGATAGGCCTAGAGTCCTTGCATCGGATTATGGGGGGACCTAAAATCCCGTGTCCTAGCCTGTCCTCCCTAGTGTATTTCACGAACCAAGATCACCTAACATTGTTGCCCTACCATCCCATACAATACTCACTATGACTAACTCTTGACTCCATACTATCCCTCAATTCTACCTCTGATACCATTCTTTCATGACCCTCCTTTGGCAAGATGATGGAAGGGGCGAAAAAGATTCCCACCCTTCCTTCCTCTAGTCGAAGACGAGATAATGACCCCGGAGTCCCGCCTCCAGTAGGCCCCAGAGTGTCGACTAGCACCAAGGGTATAAAATTTTCACAATATGGGAGGCATTACACTTTTAGTTAACCAGGATTGGGAGAAAGAATGATTCATCCCCAAAAACCACCATGTATAGAAAAATCAAGTAAAAACCAAAATACATATATGTTTTAATAATAAAACTGAAAAAAGTACAAGAACTCCAAAGTACAATACCAAATATGAATGGAAAAGGCTAACCAAAATCCAACAACGACCAATAGAAACACCAATGCCCAGACCAGAAAGGTCATGCACGGCCTCTGAATGCCTCCTTGAAATCTTAATGTAAACATAGGGTGAGCATAAAAAGTATACTCAGTAGGAAAACCTAAAGCTCCTGTGCACAAGTGGGGAGACGTCCAAATGTCCCGTGAGAAGCAGAAGAAACATCATCTATCAAATAATCTATCCATCCCACCTCACCGGCCATGCCCACCAAATAACACAAGCAGTAAGATAATAGTAAAGAAAAAAACATTTGGCTACCTCGCACCACTATTTCCCCCACTAGCTAGCTGCTCATCCCTAACGGAAAACGTCCTCACGCTACCACACTCTTCCTTCTCGCACACAACTGGGCCTCACAACCATCCACATCCCTGTCCGCACACACCTGGGCCTCACAACCACACATCCCTGCCCACACACACCTGGGCCTCACAACAACACATCGCTACCCTCATAAACCTAGGCCTCATCCCAAAGACATCTGAAAAAAACCGTAACTAGAACCACTGCCCCAAAACACCTGGGCCTCATCCTGAAGATTCTCGGGAAAACAACCTACCCAAAGAGTCCCGGGCTGATATCACGCCAAACGAAACATACCTGAAGATTCTTGGGTGTAAGGTCGCCTCCAGCCGTCACAGCCTAGGGAAGAGGGAGTTGGAAGGAGAGTAACTAGGGGGAAACACCCTTCCCCATGAGGTGGGATGTCCGACACTAAGTTCCCAATGCTGGTGGGGTGCGACTAAACACAAAAAAAAACAGTTTCACACACACACACACACACACACACACACATATATATCAACACACATCCCAACCTATAACTCCTCAAATAGATATAAACCGGTGGACAAGCACTACTATCTCAGAAAATAGGCACACAACAAACAGTTCCCAGTTTCCCTTTTCATGTTATCATTTCATAATAGTTCAAAATGAGTTAATCCATTCATTACTAGGAAACTGACAGGCACAATCACAGATGAAACAATAATAATGCACAAAGGAAAACCATCGGGTAATTTAAGCATTAACACCCTGTTATCTTGTAAATAATAACATCAAAGTGGGATTAGTGGAAACCCTTGAAAAATAGGAACCAAATAAAACCCCAATAAACCATTGTTTATCCCCATATTAATTCATTTCCATCCCACCCAGTTAATTATTAAATTTCCACTTTAATTTATGTTCACAACCCAACCTGCAACCCTGCTGCCAAACACCACCACAACCACACAACAACTCATGCCATTCCAACCACACCATTCACAACCCCATTGTTCAACCATCCATAACAAAACACATTCACCCCTTCACCCATTTCATAACTGAACCATCCCAACGTTCATAATTTATCCTTTTATATTATTTAGTTCAACTGGGGTGATCACACAATGTTATGGGAATTAATATTAAACAACCATGTTTAAGTGTTTAACCAATTCATACATGATTCCCATTCACCAGACGATGCGTAAAATAGATCATAGCATAGATGCGCAAAAAAAGTCCCCCAATGTCCATGGTTTTCAGTAGGCATAATCCCAGTAAATTCATAACAACATCATAGGTAAATCACGAGTAGAAACATGTAACAACATTAACAAACTTCCTCATACTCGTTATTTAACCGATTATTATCTTCATTACATAATTTATTTACTGCCTCATGGGGACCATAGAACAATGACCCTGCATGATACACATGGAGGAGAGACAAAGTTAAGATCCCTACCTGATTTATCAAGGATCGACGTTAAGTCATCGCGTGGAAACTGGAAAACTGGAGTAGCAGGAACTTCACAGAATACGATAAAGGATAACTTAGTGGGGGTACAACTCGTCCGGAGGAAGGGTATTCTGAGATCAGGGTGATAAATAAAGAGAAACCTAGGTATAAGAGAAGCCTTTAGGTTATAAAGGCTGAGATACAACATCCCTGGGATGGTTAAGATATGGAGAAAAAATTGAAACCGCAGAAGAAACGGGATCATGGTTTGACAATGTGGCTGGGCCACCCCACACGTCCAACATAAGAGGTCCCCGCCCTTTGGGGCAGTTAAAAGTGACTCACACCTCCTTAACGAAGGATGGACTCATCACAGGAAGCAGTAGAGGAATTTCTGATAACGTGGTTCAAGAACCAAAACACATGGTCATTCATTAGGGTACCTCATCAAAAAAGTAGTTAAACTCCATTAATGGGCTTTAAAACAGGCTTAAAGGGGTCAAGACATGGTTTAAAAACCAATTCGCGCAAAAAGGATGTACTACTGGAAAACCCATGGAGAGGTCACTGGTAGGCTAGGTCTACAGGTAGACCAAGCTTCCAGTTGGCTAAGGCTACCGGTAGGCTGGGGCTACCTGTAGGCCGAGGCTGCCGGTAGGCTGAGGAGACCAGTAGGTCGGGGCCACCGATAGGCCGAGACCACCGGTAGGCTGAGGTCACTGGTAGGCCAAGGCCAACGGGAGCCCAAGGCTACCGTTATGTGTCTTAAGCTTCACCGAGAAGCTGGTATGGCTTTTTAGACCACCCAGAACACCCCAAATATCAGATTTGTACCATGTAATGGATCCCAAAACCCTGTGCCATTATAGTTAGGATCTCTAACTAAAATATCATATTAAATATTATAAAAATTTATTCTTATAAATCTTTTTCATTAATTTCCATGTTTTCAAAATGGATTTAAGCATTTATTTATATGGAAATTAATGTTTTAATATTAATTTTTTTTAAATGTTTCAAATTTTAATGGTACATTTTGATCAAAAATCTATATTAGACAACTTCTTAATAAATAGCGATACATTTAAATGTTTCCAAGAAAAATGGGGATATTTCTCTCAAATTGTTTTGATGATTATTTTCATCAATGTCAATATACTTCATTATTCATGATTGAGGTTAATTTATTATAATACAACCTTCCATATTGTATTGAATGTGTTATGTTTGACTGTGGATGTGCTATTTTTATACCGTCTATGGTTTATGGTTAAAGTATTGACATTTCGTATGCTAGTTTTAATACGAATGTTTAGATTATGTTTCACCCTTTCATATGTGGAATGCATTGGACTTATTAGGTGACGGGTGGAGCCCACTGTAGCTTCTCGATGCATCGGTAGGTATCATGAGGCAAACTAGTGTCTTGGAACAAGGTGTTGAAAAAATCATAATTGTAGTTTTGGCACAAGGCCTTGACTATGTGGTTAGGAAGTCTGACATGATGCATTCTATCATTATGAAATTGGCTATTGATATTACATGTTATTATTCGACTATTAGTATTTCAATGTGAATAAGTAAAATTAATTATTTGATTTATCGTTTCCATATTATGTTGAAGATTAAGTTTAAAAGGCTTGTGTTCTAGTCCTATACATTTACTTTAATGTTTATTCTTATTTATGACAGTTTCTGCAATATTTTTATCCTTAATAAACATCTGAGCTGACCTCTTTCTTATGTTTTATTTTTCCCTGGATGCAAAGAATTATATTAAGATTAACCTACAATAATAGGCTAATAGATATAAGAGTGTTCAAATGGGACATAATGTTTTTTTAATTTCATGATGTAATGGAAAAATTACTTATGTATCTAGTACTTCCAAGGCTAATAAACTAATCGGTCTTTCGGGACATGATTTCTTGTATCATGCCAATGTTTTTTAATAATGCACCGATTTGAGGTAACTGGGTTGGGGAATTACAACTGGTATCAGATGAAGTTTAGTACAAACCTTGGAAGCTAGATTTAGAAAAAAAAACTATGATTATAAAACTCTACCCTATGATAGACATTGGGTATTAGTATAGAAGAACATACACATTTTTTGGTAATGTAAATATTTTTTGGGTTTTACAAGAAATATATCCATGTCTAGATATGAGCGTGTAGAGGATTTTATGACATAGATGTACCTAGGGGTGAAAACTTCGACAAGGGTTTCGAGCTTGACCCGAGGTATCTTGGTACACAATAACAAGCCTTGCTGCACTCTTGGTTACGACAATCTGGGCAGATATGCTTAAAATAAGTCACATTTTTTTTACAAACCGATTTGAAAGATTTTAATATAAGATGAGAGAAAATAAACGTTGTTAATCCTAAGGCTTTTTAGATTGAAAATAAGGTGTTATGATATTCTCTAAATGATTTTATAACTCACATTATACTTTCTTCTATTAGTCAATGGGTGGATTCCAAAGAAGTCATAACAACATTAAACATGATGTACAAGGTGGGAATGGTGGTGGAAATGAGAAACAAAATTGATTGTTGATAGGTGTAAAAGATATCATGTTCATGCCGAATCAGTTTTCAAAAAATACGATCAACAACATATATATTAACCAACTCTCACACTCAACAATGAAGATAAAGATGGTGAATGATAAGAGATCCAGTAGTGGAGACCACAGAGAAAAGAAAGATCAATTTCTATCATGCAGGAAATGTGAAAGGAGACACCTAGAAAAGTGTCTCAATAGAATAAAGAAATGCTTTATGTGTCAAAAATAAGGACATATAGTAAATAATTGCTGAAAAAATATGAAGAGTACTATGGAAGAAAATAAATAAATATCTCAAGAATCCAATTACAGTCATTTGTCATAAATATAGGGGACCAAGGAATTACCCGAGTGAATTCCCTATTCAATAGGATAACCACTTGGTTAAGGAAGAAACTATGTTGAAATAAATGGATGGTAAAATGTTTAAATATATTAGTTCTCTTTATTGATGGGATTACTTTGGATGGATTTTCTCTTATATGTGTAACCCTGCAGCTTGTTATGTGAAAATTCAATTTTAGGAAGAATTATCTTTTCTATTTTTTTATGTTTTTATAAATAACCATTTGGGTTTATATGATCCTTGAATTTGAGGCAATTACATGTTATTAAATTTTGGGATGAAAATGCGAGGTATGAGATAAATTTTTTGGTCAAATTATGTTATGGTTATTTTAAGGAATTTATCTCATTTTGGGAATGTTAGAAAATATAGTTTTTAAAAAAGGACAACATGCAGACCATGTGACAACCCGTCACATTAGACAAAGATGTGGGAATCGAACCCACCACTAGAGTGCGATTTGGATTTATCGCCGACCACTGGACTACGTGAAGTCCTTGGTCAGTGTGACTAATTCTTTTCAGTGAAATTATTTTATTGATCAATAATAATTTGATTTGGGATCTTATGTCTTATGAAATGGATATCCATAGTATAGGAAAACGATTTGGTGATTAAGTGATAAATGTTATTTTAGAAGACGTTCGCTCTGTTGGGAACACTATATGATTAAGGAAAATAAAATACATTGAGATTTTATGTGAGGAGTAATGGTGGATTTTTATTTATGTTTTTATTGTGTATTTAAAGCGATTTGGGTTATTTATGGAAATGATTAACCTATCATAGAGAATATTTGATTAGGTTAATTATTTTAAGTATCTAACTTTAAAAGTTTTTAATGTTATTTGGAGATACAATTTAATGTGAAAGACTATGGAATAAAATTATTCTATGTTTTTGGATTAAATATTAGAATTTATTATTGAATGGTATTCATTGAACTTTAGGTATTGTTGGTTTAATTATAGAAATTAAGGTTTTCTTTTATTTCTCTAAAGGATTATTCTCTTTGGGGATCATCTGATCTTGTACTAACCATTTTGGTTTTGGATAATCTATAAGTACAAGGTAAATATATAGTTTATCCTTTATGGATTATGAGATTCTCTAGAAGTTGATTCTAGTGCTTCAGGTGCAACCAAGTCATCTTGAATACTCATCATTTGAAAAAACGATGAGTTAGTGGTAGAAATTTCTTAAAGTACGGACTTTTACTTAATGAGTAAGTATGTCTATTTATGTTCTTAGTCAATCTCATAACTAAATTCCTTAACATTATGAAAAGAAACTTAAAACAAAAAACATTTTCTGTTTACTTTTACTATTGGGAAACTAATGACCATTTATCCCATCACATGTTTTTGGTTTTCTTATTGTTTACTTTCTCCTGATCATGTTTTCTATCACTCTCCATTAGAACATAACACTTAGTTTTTCTTCCATATCCATGTTTCTCTACATGGAATCCTAGTGCGGGTTAACTCGGGTGACCTTTGTACTTCTCTTTATTTCTTTTAAAGAGATAGTTTTATTGACTATTTTTCTGATGTGTGACTTTCAATGAAGTTCCCAAGACCAATTTTAAAATTGAGAGGACACAATTTTTAAAAGGGTGGATGAATTTAACACCCCAATATTTAATAGTAAGTTATTTTCTTTAAAGTAATTCAATAGCTTGTGTAACATGCATCACCGAGTTCGAGCGCACTATGACTTACCAAACTAGACGTTAAAAAAGTAGTTATGAATAGTATTCACTGAATTTTGAATTTTATATACTCCATATAATTTTATAATCCATATTATGTGTTTCTTATACAAAATATAATAACAAATTCATTTTTTAGATTAAAGAATTATTTTTCAAAAAAATGAAATTTTACAACATTTAATAGAAAACCCTTTTTAAAACAAATATTTGAAACTTTTATTCAATTTATTGAAATTAAATTATTTTTTAGAACCAGGACATAAAAATTTATTTTGGATAAATTTTTTGTACTTTTTTGATAAATTTAATATTTTGATGAATACTGGAAAATACTAAATTTTAATTGAATTTTTTTTAATTGAAATAATTTATAGTGTTAAATTATACATTTGAATGGTTTATAAGTATAATTGGATTATATTTTTATCATTTAATACAATTTATGTCATTATAAGTAATTTCACGTTTAAATTTGACATAAAAACATGTCAATATTTTGATAGTTTTTACTTTTTAAAACCCTCATTTTGGGTTTGAAAATGGGAATTATTTTTAAATTAATTAAATAATCTTCTATGTTTTTAATTTGGTAAAATAGAATTCATTTTTTGAACTTGGAATATCAAAATTAGATTTGGGTGAATTGTTTGTCTTTTTCTAAAAACATTCAATTTTTTATGAATAGTGTAAAACACTGCTTTATTGTTTAAAACAAAATTTTTATTTAAATAATTATTTATGTTATTTTAATTTATTTTACATAAAAATATATATTTTATACCTATATATTTTCAATGTAATTCATTGGAGTCATTAGATAATAAGTTTAGATATATAAAATTTTATTGAACTTTTTATTGTCTTTTACCCACATTATAGGAGCATTTGAAAATTTGCATAAAACATAATTTTACCACCTCTGTGAGTAGAATTTCCAAAATCCAAGATACATGGTTAACATTAGTAAATAAAATGTGGTTCAATAAGATGAAAATAATTTTTTTTGAATAGTAACTTTTGACATTTATTTACCACGGTTAATAGTAAATAGGGTAATTAATGATAAAAATGATATTTTAATTATCCCAACACATGTCCTATTTCAATTCTATAAGTGTAATTAGACCAGAAAAAACATAGGAATAAAATTTTATCCTCTTTGGTCCACTTGGATTAGATTAGGACATTTATTATTATTTTATTTAAAGAAAAGTTAGAAGAGTTAAATTCAAAATTTAATAACTAAACCATTTTTAATATAAGGTTATACATATGATAAATTCAACTATAAATATTTATTATAAAGATAAAAAATTTATTAGATAATATAATTTTATTTATAATTTTTAGATATTAAATAATTAAATTTATTTATGATACAATGATGTTGCACTAATTACCTTATTAATGAAAAAATAAAATAATTGCTATTATAAATATCCAAATAAATGTAATATGTAAATTTTGATTAATTCAACAAATTTTATAGGATAATATAATTTTTATGGTTTATTAATTTTTTTTTGAAGTAATCATGCTGTTATGATTTTCACAAAAAACCAAATATGAAATAATGTCAAAATTGACATAAATGAGTTTTTAAAAAATAGTATATTATTGGTCGATAAAATATTTCTAAAAATCTATGGTTCTTAAATAGGGCTTAAATAATATTATATATGTCATTAATGAACCACTTGAGGTTCTATTGGAATTTTAGAGTTGGTTTATTAACTATATAGTGTAAGAATACTAGAAGACATAGTAAAAGTTAAACTATTTAACTAAGAGTTTAATCTAAATGATAAGTTTAAATTGGTAACCTAAACATGTCTAAAACCTATTGGTTGAGAGGTTTTCAACCCATATCCAACTTATCATCTAAATAAATCCTTTTTATCAATTAGAAACCGAAAATGATTTTATTTTAAAATAATATTTCATGGTTTTCATAAACTGAACCTCACCTCTCTTATTAAAGGGACTTCCCCTTCTCTTAATTTCACACCTCCAAATCCATTTGGCTCGGCCAACCACTACCCAAATATCCTCCCAACTTCCATCACAAAAACCTAGAGTCCTAACTTTGAAGAGAAAGACAACCTAAGTAATCATTTTTATCAACTCAAAAAGAAACACCAAAAGAAGAGGTAATAATTTCACTACCCTCTTGCAAGTTCTTTTCTTCATCCACTTCCTCTTTATTTTTTTGTTTCCATACCAAAATAATAAATCATGTACCTTCTAAAAACTGTGACATTATTATAAATATGGTACAACAATATTATTTATTTTATCCATCCTATAAATGACAAAGTCACCATACGTGCGTACGTACGGATTACCGTCTCCACGTCGTGGTGTAGTGTGTTATTCAAACACTTCATTATATGGATGGGTATAATAATGAGTATAACTAATGTATATAATAAATATAAAATTTTAAGGATTCTTTTTATATGATATACCATCTAATTACATACAATTTTACAATCAATATAATGATATTATCGCTCGTGCGTATGTACGGATTACCGTCTCCACGAATGTGATGAGAATCATTCCCCATCGTAATCATTCAAGAATAATTTCCATTTAATGATTAAAAAAGATTATGAAAATAATATCATTATGTATTTGAATAAAATATATAGTATCCATAAAATACATGGCTTACTTAACCAAGCATATGAAGGACAACGAATCAGTTAACACCCAAAACATTGATACCACTGAAATATTTTTAACAGTGAAATATTAGAAGATCATATATGATATCATGTTTTTGTATTTAGTTCATTTATAATTTAATAAAAATTATTCCACCATTATATAAGAGGTTAACCAACCCTATACTAAGGGAAATTACAAGGTAAGAGGTTTTTTATCTCACTTTTAATTCAGTTAGATTTCCATTGTTCGTCACTTATTTATTGCATGTGGTGTATTTTGTACTTTCATTTGATATATATTATAATGATTCTTTTTATTTTAATAGAATACTAGGATTTATGTGGTGGTTATTAACTTTTTTCCATACGACTTGATTGATTACAACATGTTAAGGGGTTTTCATCTCACTTCTTATTTTCCTGAGCTTCATGCTATATTGCCACTATTTTCTTTTTTATAGTGTATGTACTTCCCATTATTGTATTATTTTTGTAATATAATTTAATTAATGGGAATTTATATTTTCATTGTATGACCCTTCTTTCATGGGGTGTATCTTTCATAAGTCTCCAAATTTGTAAGGGAATTTCTAATTTCAATTTCCACTCATTGGGTTTTACGAATACTTAATTGATTATTTTTCACCAATATTATGTGTGAAACCACAATTTATTTATTTATGTGGTAATTTTTACTCCAATTTGCATGGTTATTCATTTGATACACATAATAACTCCATTGATAAATTCTCAAGTCATCGATATGAACATGATAAGAGCAATCTTAACTCAATTTTCATTCTTGGAGTTAAACATACAAGTCATTAGTGTTGTTGTTACAAGAAAATGTATAAGGCCCCAGCCTTAAACCTTACATAATCATGAGTTGTCACAAGATTACACGTTGAGGATCTTTTCAGGTTTATAGTTTTAGAGAACTAGATCATGAAACTTGCATTACATTCCACATTTAAACAAAGTGGTTACATAAAAGACAGTATTAATTCTTCCCATCAACGGAAACATATTTAAAATAAAACATGGATTCTTTCTTGAAACATCCTTGAAACTATCATCACATCATGTACCCTTCCCTTGACCTGTGAAAATTTTTTCAAAAACTTGGGATGAGCATAAAAAGCTCAGTAAGGGATATAAAAATATGGAAAGGAAACATGAGTACATGTATACATAAGAATGAAATCATACTTTACCCATAAAACATAGGCATATCAAATCATGAATAAATCATAGAAATCATAAGACATAAAGGTAACTTGAGGCATTCATAACATTCTTACATAGGGAGTAACCCTCTTGGTTACGTTTGGAATACCCATCATAGTATATTCCCTAAATCTCTTCGGAGAAACCTTAACGTTTCACTCCTTCGTGTTACCCAATGCATTGGAGAGCTATGTCGTGCTCACCCGCCCTTAGTTTATCACGGAACCACCCGTTTTCATAACAACGCCCAAGAACCATAACATAAATGTATCACATAAAACATGCATAAAGTAAACATAACATTTCCACATTTCAATCACAATATAACATTTTAGTATATTGAAATAATGAATCCATTCAAAAAGAAACCATTTCCAAAACCATTTAAAACATTTAATAAAGAGATTATTGAATCAAAGTGTCCCATACCACCTTGAAGCTTAAAATTTTAAACCATTAATATCCATATAAATAAATCCTTAAAACCATTTTGAAAACATGGATATTAATAAGAACAAATAATTAACACATTTAAAGCGATATTTTGGATAAAGGGGTTTTATCAAAATTAGAGACACTTGAATACAATAATTGAGGAATAACATTTAGTCAGAACTTTATAATATCATGAGAATAAATGGATTCATGATATAATACTTCAAAGGATAGTATATACACCATATAAGAGTGAATTGGTGCATAACAACAATGAAATCTCAATAGAAATGTCAAATGTGATGAAATCCCTTATAAAGAAGGTATCCTTAAATTAAGGACAAATCAATCTCAAAAATATGTGTGAAAAATATAAATACACCCAATATAAGTGGATATTAAGTGTAAAACAATAAAAGGTCATTCACACATATTCAATGGATGACATATTCAATGACTACATGTTGAACCCAAAGAAATCGAAATTGGGTTAAAAAGTTCCCTTGACAGCCTAACGACATCACATCAAAATGAGTTGATGAGAGATAAAGAGTGCATCTCATCACTTGGACATAAAATTAATATCAATAAGGATATATGAGAACATATCCCAACATAACAATATATAAATTAAAATACCCAACAAAAGAAGTCTTTTAAAAAAGAGGAGGGTGAAAGGTTCCCTTACCGACTTGGGTATCTTTCAAAACATACACCCCATGAAAGAAGGAAAATAGATCATTGGTGTAAATACTCATAAACGAAATTATATTACACAAAGAGTAGAATAATGGGAAGTACATACACCACTCAATGGAATTTGTGGCAAATGTAGCATAAATCTCACAGGAATAAAAGTGAGATGAAAAATCCCTTACGAAAACTCGGCAGCCTAACGACGCCACATAAAACTTACGAATATGGATTGATGAGATCAAATAGGGTATCTCATCACATTACAATAAAATTTACAGCAAGAGGAATATAAAATAACATCCCCCAACAATGCAAATAGGAGCTTAAAAGAAGTGACATAAAGGAGAGTACTTAAAAAGAAAGAGAGAGGTTAGATCTCTTACGAAAGTTCGGCAGCCTAATGGCGCCACTCAAAACTTCCAAAATGAATTGATGAGAGAGAATAGGGTATCTCATCACATGAACATAAAAATTACAGTATGTGTAAAATAAAATATCATCCCAATAACAAGAAATATGAGCTTTAAAAGGAATGACATAAAAGTGTGTACTTAAAAAGAAAGAGAGGAGTAGGATCCCTTACCTCGGGTCCGACTTGACTCGATCGTTATTTAATCTCCTGAATAATAAACTTGAATTAATTTCTACATCTTTAAGAACCTTTTTCAAGTTCATTTTTACTTTTATATAACTTATTACCATGTCATAAACATTATGTAATCATTTAAGTTAATAATATTTGTTTTGCCGATATTTGGTTCTTAAGTCGAAAGTGGACTTCTTACAATTACATGTTGTTCGTGTGGCCAAATGTTTATTATATCCAGAATTTTATTCATGATGTAGATATAATATATTTCATATATATCCATTAAATTCATGCATTTATAACATTACATAATCATTTATAGGTAAGAAATGAAATGCACCGTTCATGGAGACGGTAAGCCGTACGTACGCATGAACGCTAATTTCATTTCTGTTTCGTATTTTATAGAATGGAATAATAATGATATAAAGGTATATTATAATTCTAGTATAATATCATATATAATATCATAGTTCCATCCTTTATACGTCCCACATATGGTATTTAACGAATCAAATCACTTTGAGGGGGCGATAGTCCGCACTTCCTTAAATGAAGATATCGCGTATACCAATAATGGAAGCCAGAAAGGTAAGACACAAATGAAAAATACAGATTCATAATTAAAACATAAACATATTATATATCATATATAAAAATAGTGACATCATAATGGCCACCTTTTAAGGTGTTAAATGAGTATTGAACAATCATCGTTTCGGGAGGCAGAATTTCGCCATCCACAGAAACCGTATGTTCTTTTACCATTTGATGTAGTTTTGTGAGAGTTTATCTCGAATAAATCTTATAACAACATCCTAGTATATTGAAGATACTGGTGTTGTTACAAAAGAAGTAAATAAAAAGAGTTTAGGGGGCTGGAGAAGAAAAATAAAACAAATGAACATGAGAGAATGAATTACCTTTAAAAGTGTAACTCCTTTTGATTTGAGCCTAAAGGATTCCTTTGAAAGGATTCTGCCCAAAGGGAATCCTCTAGAACGAGGAAAGGTATGTGGAGAGAGTAAATGGGTAGGTTTTGGCCGAGACAAAGGCTTGAGGAGTGTGTGATATGAGGTAGAGGTGGGGGCCTTTTATAAGAGGAGAGGAGGGGCACTTTTGGAAAGTAAGAAATATTACCTTATTTGAAAATGTGTTTCGGTTTTAAGAGGTCCCACATTGATATAATTCATGGATAAGGTGATAAGGGTTCTAAATCCACCCATCTAATAAGTTTTTGACATGTGTAGGTCATAGAGTTTACATTATCATCTCATTTTATTTAAATCGTCAGATAATGATGTCATCGCTGCATCATTATGATGTCATAAATAATTTAATTTATTTAATGTCTAAAAATTATAAAAAAAATTACTATGATGTAGTAAATCTTTTTATCTTTCCAATTACTATTTATAATAAAAAATCTGACTTGTATATCACCACTTAAAAATTGTTTTAGTAAAAATATCATGTTTGTGTCATTTTTACTTTTACATTAAATAAAAAGTTATTTATGTCATTTCCCAACCAAAGTGGCTCCATGGGGTCCCCAAGTTGACCCATGGATTTTCTTGGTCGGCCATTACACATCCAATGAGGTTAGGAAATGTGTCAAGTTCATTTCATATTATTAAAACATTATTTTTACCTTAAACTACACTAATTACCTCTAATCGCGATTAAAAACTTAATAAGTTACTATTCACCAAAAAATTATTTTTATCCCATTGAACCAAATTTTACTTCTTAATGAAAACCGTGTATGTCGGATTTTTGAAATTCAAAACACAAAGATGGACAAATTTCATTTAAACGGAAAAATCAGTTTTTATAAGTACCACTTAGTGGTTTCACTATTCATCAAAAAACTGAAGTTTTTCAGAAAATTCCCAAAAATTCACCCTAAGCTATATTTGATATTCAGAATTCAAAAATGAAGTCTATTTTACAAAATTCAAAACATAGAAGTCACATTAATTAATTTAATAATTAATTCCCACTGTCAGAGCAAATAGCGTGTTTTTATGAAACAATAAGTATCAAAAGATTGACACTGGTTTAAGTCTGATTTCAAAGTGAAATTAATTCCAACGACCACTATTGGATTTAATGGTAAAAATATATTCTAATTTCACTTTAAAACCAATTAAAAAGATAATATAATCATATAAATAAATTAGATTAAAAAGAGTTTTTGAATTAAAATACAACATTTTACACTATTCATTAAAAAAATGAACTTTATTGGAAAGATACAAAAAATTTACCCAAAGTAAATTTTGATGTCCCAATTCTTAATAAGAGTTTTATTGGGTCCAATATAATGTATAAGAGTGAACAAAACTATATTTAATGACGGTTCGCCATCAAAAGGCGATAAGTGAACCTTTAGTGAGAACTAGGGCATATACGCCTAAAATTGAATTCTTTCTGTATTTTAAGCCTTTATCTTTTATTGGATATATCTAAAAACATTTAAAAACATATATAATCATATTTTAGTTATTTCTATCCATTCCCGCCAATACAACGACTACATGTTAACTACCATTTAAAATAATATTATTTTATTATTAGAGTGCAACGTAAGATTTCAATGAAACTCTTTGTTGTGTATCGGGTACGCTATCGAACATAGCAACCCTTTAATGTAATATTAATACTTTATTCACAAATATGGATAAATATGAAAATGACTATTCTTTATTTACCTGGGGTGTTACATCCTTCCCCCCTTTTGGGAATTGCGTCCTCGTAATTTTAAAATTGGTCTTGGTAACATCCTTGAAAGTCCCACATCGGAAGAAGAGTCAGTAAAACAATCACTTTAAAATAAAGAAAGATAAGTACAGAGGTCACCCGAGTTAACCCATACTAGGATTCCATGTAGAAAAACATGGACATAGAAGAAAATGCAAAGGGTCATGTTCTGATGGAGAGTGATAGAAAACATGTTTAGGAGAAAGTTAACCATGAGAAAATCACAAACTTGTGATGGGTTAAACGGTATACGATTCCCCAGTAGGAAAAGTTAATAGACAACATTTTTGTTTTAAGTTACTTTTTATTGAGGAATTTATTCATAAGGAAACATAATCACTTATCATGTTGACTTTCAACTTTTACTAGATTCTTTAATCAAACTCATATTTTTTCCAAAAGATGAGTATTTAGGGAGACTTGTTCGCATTAAGAGTACTATAATCAACTTCTAGAGAATCACCTAATCCACAAAAGATAACTATATACATCCCATGTCTTTAGTCTTTAACCAAAACTAAAACCAAAAAGGTTAGTACAAGGTCAGATAATCCAGAAAAGGAAAACCCTTTAAAATGAAAATCTATGCTTAATCCCCAAAATTTGTCCAACAAAACCCAAAGTTCAACGAGGACCATCTGATAAACAATTTGTCCATAAAATTCTTCAAAGTAAACCAATCTAAGATTGAAACCCAAATATTTGAAGGATTTAGTCACATAGTCTTACAAGTTAAATTGTAACATTTATCTCCAAACAACATTAGTTGCTCCTAAAGTCTCGTATTGAAAAGTAATTAACCTAATCACATATCCTCCATGATAGGTTAATAATTTTCATAAATAACCCAAAATCAACTTACTCTTAATTCATAAAATCATATAACTAAAAATAATCAGTCAAACTAACCAGGGACCTCACGTAGTCCCGTGGTAGGCGATAAATACCAGTCGCACTTTGGTTGTGGGTTCGATTCCTGCAGCATTGTCCGACGCGACGGGTAGTCACACAGTCTGTGTGTTGTCCTTTTTCCAAAACTATATAATTCTTAAAACATTCCCCAAAATGAGATAAAATATTCAAAGATGATCATAACATATTTTAACCTCAAGTTTATCACATGCCTTTCATTTTCCATCAGAACATATAATAACCCATAATTACCTCAAAAGTAAGGATCATATAAACAATAATGGTTACCTTAATAATTATTACCTGAATTTCCACATCGAGTTGGCCATCTCATACATGATGCATTAGAGAACTCACCAAGGTTGAAGTGGTTGATCATGACTCCTTAATAGTTGGTTTAGAACAACCATGAGATTCCTCCTTGAATCCCCCATCTCATCCAGTCTCTTAATCAGAGAACCACCACAGTTTCCTTCAAACCCATTGTCACTTTGGTGCCTGCTAGATCCAGCCATTTATTAAAACCAAAAAGGTCAGTGTGAGTATATCAACATAACCATCAAGTACTAATGAGGAAGGTATACACTAAGATACACTTACTCATTCACTTTATCTAAAACTAGGACTCTTTCTGAAATCCTAACCATTATGGTAATGTCACTTGTGCTTAGAGAATACCCTAACCTCTAAAGTTATATAAACCGACCTTTGATACCAAATATAAGGCCCCAGCCTTAAACATTACATAATCTTGAGTTGTCACAAGATTACACGTTGAGGATATTTTCAGGTTTAGAGTTTTAGAGAATTAGATCATGAAACTTGCATTACATTCCACATTTAAACAAAGTGGTTACATAAAAGACAGTATTCATTCTTCCCATCAACAGAAACATATTTAAAATAAAACATGGATTCTTTCTTGACACATCCTTGACACTATCATCACATCATGTACCCTTCCCTTGACCTGTGAAAAACATTTTAAAAACTTGGGATGAGCATAAAAAGTTCAGTAAGGGATATAAAAATATGGAAAGGAAACATGAGTACATGTATACATAATAATGAAATCATACTTTACCCATAAAACATAGGCATATCAAATCATGAATAAATCATAGAAATCATAAGACATAAAGGTAACTTGAGGCATTCATAACATTCTTACGTAGGGAGTAACCCTCTTGGTTACGTTTGGAATACCCATCATAGTATATTCCCTAAATCTCTTTGGAGAAACCTTAACGTTTCACTCCTTCGCGTTACCCAATGCATTGGAGAGCTATGTCGGGCTCACCCGCCCTTAGTTTATCACGGAACCACCCGTTTTCATAACAACGCCCAAGAACCATAACATAAATGTATCACATAAAACATGCATAAAGGAAACATAACATTTCCACATTTCAATCACAATATAACATTTTAGTATATTGAAATAATGAATCCATTAAAAAAGAAACCATTTCCAAAACCATTTAAAACATTTAATAAAGAGATTTTTGAATCAAAGTGTCCCATACCACCTTGAAGCTTAAAATTTTAAACCATTAATATCCATATAAATAAATCCTTAAAACCATTTTGAAAACATGGATATTAATAAGAAAAAATAATTAAAACATTTAAAGCGATATTTTGGATAAAGGGGTTTTACCAAAATTAGAGACACTTGAATACAATAATTGAGGAATAACATTTAGTCAGAACTTTATAATATCATGAGAATAAATGGATTCATGATATAATACTCCAAAGGATAGTATATACACCATATAAGAGTGAATTGGTGCATAACAACAATGAACACTCAATAGAAATGTCAAATGTGATGAAATCCCTTATAAAGAAGGTATCCTTAAATTAAGGACAAATAAATCTCAAAAATATGTGTGAAAAATATAAATACACCCAATATAAGTGGATATTAAGTGTAAAACAATAAAAGGTCATTCCCACATATTCAATGGATGACATATTCAATGACTACATGTTGAACCCAAAGAAATCGAAATTGGGTTAAAAAGTTCCCTTGACAGCCTAACGACATCACATCAAAATGAGTTGATGAGAGATAAAGAGTGAATCTAATCACTTGGACATAAAATTTACATCAATAAGGATATATTATAATATATACCAACATAACAATATGTAAATTAAAAGACCCAACAAAAGAAGTCTTTTAAAAAAGAGGAGGGTGAAAGGTTCCCTTACCAACTTGGGTATCTTTCAAAACATACACCCCATGAAAGAAGGACAATAGATCATTGGTGTAAATACTCATAAACGAAAGTATATTACACAAAGAGTAGAATAATGGGAAGTACATACACCACTAAATGTAATTTTTGGAAAATGTAGCATAAATCTCACAGGAATAAAAGTGAGATGAAAAATCCCTTACGAAAACTCGGCAGCCTAACGACGCCACATAAAACTTCCGAATATGGATTGATGAGATAAAATAGGGTATCTCATAACATTACAATAAAATGTAAATCAAGAGTAATATAAAATAACATCCCCCCAACATTACAAATAGGAGCTTAAAAGAAGTGACATAAAGGAGAGTACTTAAAAAGAAAGAGAGAGGTTAGATCTCTTATAAAAGTTCGGCAGCCTAATGGCGCCACTCAAAACTTCCAAAATGAATTGATGAGAGAGAAAAGGTCTCTCATCACATGAACATAAAAATTACAGTAAGTTTAATATATAAGATCATCCCAATAACAAGAAATATGAGCTTTAAAAGGAATGACATAAAAGTGTGTACTTAAAAAGAAAGAGAGGAGTAGGATCCCTTACCTCGGGTCCGACTTGACTCGATCGTTCTTTAATCTCCTGAATAATAAACTTGAGTTAATTTCTACTTCCTTAAGAACCTTTTTAAATTTCATTATTCATTTTATATCACTTATTACCATGTCATAAACATTATGTAATCATTTAAGTTAATAATATTTGTTTTGCCGATATTTGGTTCTTAAGTCGAAAGTGGACTTCTTACAATTACATGTTGTTCGTGTGGCCAAATTTTTATTATATCCAGAATTGTATTCATGATGTATATATCATATATGTAATATATATCCAGTACATGCATGCATTTATAACATTACATAATCATTTAGAGGTAAGAAATGAAATGCACCGTTCATGGAGACGGTAAGCCGTACGTACGCATGAATGCTAATTTCATTTATGTTTCGTATTTTATAGAATGGAATAATAATGATATAAAGGTATATTATAATTCCAGTATAATATCATATATAATATCATAGTTCCATCCGTTATACGTCCCACATATGGTATTTAACGAATCAAATCACTTTGAGGGGGCGGTAGTCAGCACTTCCTCAAATGAAGATATCGCGTATACCCATAATAGAAGCCATAAAGGTAAGACACAAATGAAAAATACAGAAGCATAAGTAAAACATAAACATATTATATATCATATATAAAAATAGTGACATCATAATGGCCACCTTTGAAGGTGTTAAATGAGTATTGAACAATCATCGTTTCGGGAGGCAGAATTTCGTCATCCACGAAAACCGTATGTTCTTTAACCATTTGATGTAGTTGTGTGAGAGTTTATCTTGAATAAATCTTATAACAACATACTAGTATATTTAAGATACTGGTGTCGTTACAAAAGAAGTAAATAAAAAGAGTTTAGGGGGTTGGAGAAGCAAAATAAAACAAATGAACATGAGAGAATGAATTGCCTTTAAAAGTGTAACTCCTTTTGATTTGAGCCTAAAGGATTCTTTTGAAAGGATTATGCCCAAAGGGAATCCTCTAGGATGAGGATAGGGATGTGGAGAGAGTAAATGGGCAGGGGTTGGCCGAGAAAAAGGCTTGATGAGTGTGTGAAATGAGGTAGAGGTGGGGGCCTTTTATAAGAGGAGAGGAGGGGCAGTTTTGGAAAGTAAGAAATATTACCTTATTTGGAAATGTGTTTTGGTTTTAAAAGGTCCCAAATTGATATAATTCGTGGATAAGGTGATAAGGGTTCTAAATTAACCCATACAATAAGTTTTTGACATGTGTAGGTCATAGAGTTTACATTATCTTCTCATTTTATTTAAATCGTCAGATAATGATGTCATCGCTGCATCATTATGATGTCATAAATAATTTAATTTATTAATGTCTAAAAATTATAAAAAAAATTACTATGATGTATTAAATCTTTTTATATTTACAATTAATATTTATAATATAAAATCTTACTTGTATAACACCACTTAAAAATTGTTTTAGTAAAACATATCATGTTTGTGTCATTTTTACTTTTACATTAAATAAAAAGTTATTTATGTCATTTCCCAACCAAAGTGGCTCCATGGGGTCCCCAAGTTGACCCATGGCTTTTCTGGGTCGGCCATTACACATACAATTATGTTAGGACATGTGTCAAGTTCATTTCATATTATTAAAACATTATTTTTACCTTAAACTACACTAATTACCTCTAATCGCGATTAAAAACTTAATAAGTTACTATTCACCAAAAAATTATTTTTATCCCATTGAACCACATTTTACTTCTTAATGAAAACCATGTATGTCAGATTTTTGAAATTCAAAACACAAAGATGGCAAAATTTCATTTAAACGGAAAAATCAGTTTTTATAAGTACCACTTAGTGGTTTCACTATTCATCAAAAATTGAAGTTTTTCAGAAAATTCCCAAAAATTCACCCAATGCTATATTTGATATTCCGAATTCAAAAATGAAGTCTATTTTACAAAATTAAAAACATATAAGTCACATTAATTAATTTAATAATTAATTCCCGCTGTCAGAGCAAATAACGTGTTTTTATGAAACAATAAGTATCAAAAGATTGACACTGGTTTAAGTCTGATTTCAAAGTGAAATTAATTCCAACGACCACTATTGTATTTAATGGTAAAAATATATTCTAATTTCACTTTAAAACCAATTCAAAAGATAATCTAATCATATAAATAAATTAGATTAAAAAGAGGTTTAGAATTAAAATACAACATTTTACACTATTCATTAAAAAATGAACTTTATCGGAAAGATACCAAAAATTTACACAAAGTAAATTTCGATGTCCCAATTCTTAAGAAGAGTTTTATTGGGTCAAATAGAATGTATAAGAGTGAAAAAAACTATATTTAATGACGGTTCGCCATCAAAAGGCGATAAGTGAACCTTTAGTGAGAACTAGGGCATATACGCCTAAAATTGAATTCTTTCTGTATTTTAAGCCTTTATCTTTTATTGGATATATCTAAAAACATTTAAAAACATATATAATCATATTTTAGTTATTTCTATCCATTCCCTCCAATACAACGGCTACATGTTAACTACCATTTAAAATAATATTTTTTTATTATTAGAGTGCAACGTAAGATTTCAATGAAACTCTTTGTTGTGTATCGGGTACTCTATCGAACATAGCAACCCTTTAAAGTAATATTAATACTTTATTAAAAAATATGGATAAATATGAAAATGACTATTCTTTATTTACCTGGGGTGTTATATCCTTCCCCCCTTTTTGGGAATTGCGTCCTCGCAATTTTAAAATTGGGCTTGGTAACATCCTTGAAAGTCCCACATCGGAAGAAGAGTCGGTAAAACAATCACTTTAAAATAAAGAAAGATAAGTATAGAGGTCACCCGAGTTAACCCAT
Organism: Viscum album; assembly: GCA_963277665.1. Lineage (NCBI taxonomy): Eukaryota > Viridiplantae > Streptophyta > Magnoliopsida > Santalales > Viscaceae > Viscum > Viscum album. The sequence goes on from OY728125.1 coordinate 2,011,791,941, forward strand.
ACTAGGATTCCATGTAGAAAAACATGGAAATGGAATAAAAAGCAAAGGGTCATGTTCTGATGGAGAGTGATAGAAAACATGTTTAGGAGAAAGTTAACCATGAGAAAATCACAAACTTGTGATGGGTTAAACGGTATTCGATTCCCCAGTAGGAAAAGTTAATAGACAACATTTTTGTTTTAAGTTACTTTTTATTGAGGAATTTATTCATAAGGAAACATAATCACTTATCATGTTGACTTTCAACTTTTATTAGATTCTTTAATCAAACTCATATTTTTTCCAAAAGACGAGTATTTAGGGAGACTTGTTCGCATTAAGAGTACTATAATAAACTTCTAGAGAATCACCTAATCCACAAAAGAGAACTATATACATCCCATGTCTTTAGGCTTTAACCAAAACTAAAACCAAAAAGGTTAGTACAAGGTCAGATAATCCAGAAAAGGATAACCCTTTAAAAAGAAAATCTATGCTTAATCCCCAAAATTTGTCCAACAAAACCCAAAGTTCAACGAGGACCATCCGATAAACAATTTGTCCATAAAATTCTTCAAAGTAAACCAATCTAAGATTGAAACCCAAATATTTTAAGGATTTAGTCACATAGTCTTCCAAGTTAAATTGTAACATTTATCTCCAAACAACATTAGTTGCTCCTAAAGTCTCGTACTGAAAAGTAATTAACCTAATCACATATCCTCCATGATAGGTTAATAATTTTCATAAATAACCCAAAATCAACTTACTATTAATTCATAAAATCATATAACTAAAAAGAATCATCCAAACTGACTAGGGACTTCACGTAGTCCAGTGGTAGGCGATAAATACCAGTCGCACTTTGGTTGTGGGTTCGATTCCCGCAGCATTGTCCAACGCGACGGGTAGTCACACGGTCTGCATGTTGTCCTTTTTCCAAAACTATATAATTCTTAAAACATTCCCCAAAATGAGATAAAATCTTCAAAGATGATAATAACATATTTTAACCTCAAGTTTATCTCATGCATTTCATTTTCCATCAGAACATATAATAACCCATAATTACCTCAAAAGTAAGGATTATATAAACCCTAATGGTTACCTTAATAATTATTACCTGAATTTCCACATCGAGTTGGCCATCTCGTACATGATGCATTAGAGAACTCACCAAGGTTGAAGTGGTTGATCATGACTCCTTAACAGTTGGTTTAGAACAACCATGAGATTCCTCATTGAATCCCCCATCTCATCCAGTCTCTTAATCAGAGAACCACCACAGTTTCCTTCAAACCCATTGTCACTTTGGTTCCTGCTAGATCCAGCCATTTATTAAAACCAAAAAGGTCAGTGTGAGTATATCAACATAACCATCATGTACTAATGAGGAAGGTAAACACTAAGATACACTTACTCATTCACTTTTTCTAAAACTGGCACTCTTTCTGAAATCCTAACCATTATGGTAATGTCACTTGTGCTTAGAGAATACCCTAACCTCTAAAGTTATCTAAACCGACCTTTGATACCAACTATAAGGCCCCAGCCTTAAACCTTACATAATCTTTAGTTGTCACAAGATTACACGCTGAGGATCTTTTCAGGTTTAGAGTTTTAGAGAATTAGATCATGAAACTTTCATTACATTCCACATTTAAACAAAGTGGTTACATAAAAGACAGTATTCATTCTTCCCATCAACAGAAACATATTTAAAATAAAACATGGATTCTTTCTTGACACATCCTTGACACTATCATCACATCATGTACCCTTCCCTTGACCTGTGAAAAACATTTCAAAAACTTGGGATGAGCATAAAAAGCTCAGTAAGGGATATAAAAATATGGAAAGGAAACATGAGTACATGTATACATAAGAATGAAATCATACTTTACCCATAAAACATAGGCATATCAAATCATGAATAAATCATAGAAATCATAAGACATAAAGGTAACTTGAGGAATTCATAACATTCTTACGTAGGGAGTAAACCTCTTGGTCACGTTTGGAATACCCATCACAGTATATTCCCTAAATCTCTTCAGAGAAACCTTAACGTTTCACTCCTTCGCGTTACCCAATGCATTGGAGAGCTATGTCGGGCTCACCCGCCCTTAGTTTATCACGGAACCACCCGTTTTCATAACAACGCCCAAGAACCATAACATAAATGTATCACATAAAACATGAATAAAACAAACATAACATTTCCACATTTCAATCACAATATAACATTTTAGTATATTGAAATAATTAATCCATTCAAAAAGAAACCATTTCCAAAACCATTTAAAAAATTTAATAAAGAGATTTTTTAATCAAAGTGTCCCATAACACCTTGAAGCTTAAAATTTTAAACCATTAATATCCATATAAATAAATCCTTAAAACCATTTTGAAAACATGGATATTAATAAGAACAAATAATTTAAACATTTAAAGCGATATTTTGGATAAAGGGGTTTTACCAAAATTAGAGACACTTGAATACAATAATTGAGGAATAAAATTTAGTCAGAACTTTATAATATCATGAGAATAAATGGATTCATGATATAATACTCCAAAGGATAGTATATACACTATATAAGAGTGAATTGGTGCATAACAACAATGAACTCTCAATAGAAATGTCAAATGTGATGAAATCCCTTATAAAGAAGGTATCCTTAAATTAAGGACAAATCAATCTCAAAAATATGTGTGACAAATATAAATACACCCAATATAAGTGTATATTAAGTGTAAAACAATAAAAGGTCATTCAAACATATTCAATGGATGACATATTCAATGACTACATGTTGAACCCAAAGAAATCGAAATTGGGTTAAAAAGTTCCCTTGACAGCCTAACGGCATCACATCAAAATGAGTTGATGAGAGATAAAGAGTTCATATCATCACTTGGACATAAAATTTACATCAATAAGGATATATGATAACATATCCCAACATAACAATATGTAAATTAAAATACCCAACAAAAGAAGTCTTTTAAAAAAGAGGAGGGTGAAAGGTTGCCTTACCGACTTGGGTATCTTTCAAAACATACACCCCATGAAAGAAGGACAATAGATCGTTGGTGTAAATACTCATAAACGAAAGTATATTACACAAAGAGTAGAATAATGGGCAGTACATACACCACTCAATGGAATTTGTGGAAAATGTAGCATAAATCTCACGGGAATAAAAGTGAGATGAAAAATCCATTACGAAAACTCGGCAGCCTAACGACGCCACATAAAACTTCCGAATATGGATTGATGAGATAAAATAAGGTATCTCATCACATTACAATAAAATGTACAGAAAGAGTAATATAAAAGAACATCCTCCAACATTACAAAGAGGAGCTTAAAATAAGTGACATAAAGGAGAGTACTTAAAAAGAAAGAGAGAGGTTAGATCTCTTACGAAAGTTCGGCAGCCTAATGGCGCCACTCAAAACTTCCAAAATGAATTGATGAGAGAGAATATGGTCTCTAATCACATGAACATAAACATTACAGTAATTGTAATATAAAATATCATCCCAATAACAAGAAATATGAGCTTTAAAAGGAATGACATAAAAGTGTGTACTTAAAAAGAAAGAGAGGAGTAGGATCCCTTACCTCGGGTCCGACTTGACTCGATCATTCTTTAATCTCATGAATAATAAACTTGAGTTAATTTATACTTCCTTAATAAAATTTTTCAAGTTCATTATTCCTTTTATATCACTTATTACCATGTCATAAACATTATGTAATCATTTAAGTTAATAATATTTGTTTTGCCGATATTTGGTTCTTAAGTTGAAAGTTGACTTCTTACAATTACATGTTGTTTGTGTGGCCAAATGTTTATTATATCCAGAATTGTATTCATGATGTAGATATCATATATGTCATATATATCCAGTACATTCATGCATTTATAACATTACATAATCATTTAGAGGTAAGAAATGAAATACACCGTTCATGGAGACGGTAAGCCGTACGTACGCATGAACGCTAATTTCATTTCTGTTTCGTATTTTATAGAATGGAATAATAATGATATAAAGGTATATTATAATTCCAGTATAATATCATATATAATATCATAGTTCCATCCTTTATACGTCCCACATATGGTATTTAACTAATCAAATCACTTTGAGGGGGCGGTAGTCCGCACTTCCTTAAATGAAGATATCGCGTATACCCATAATGGAAGCCATAAAGGTAAGACACAAATGAAAAATACAGAAGAATAATTAAAACATAAACATATTATATATCATATATAAAAATAGTGACATCATAATGGCTACCTTTGAAGGTGTTAAATGAGTATTAAACAATCATCGTTTCGGGAGGCAGAATTTCGCCATCCACAGAAACCGTATGTTCTTTAACCATTTGATGTAGTTGTGTGAGAGTTTATCTCGAATAAATCTTATAACAAAATCCTAGTATATTGAAGATACTGGTGTTGTTACAAAATAAGCAAATAAAAAGAGTTTAGGGGGTTGGAAAAGCAAAATAATACAAATGAACATGAGAGAATGAATTACCTTTAAAAGTGTAACTCCTTTTGATTTGAGCCTAAAGGCTTCCTTTGAAAGAATTCTGCCCAAAGGGAATCCTCTAGGATGAGGAAAGGGATGTGGAGAGAGTAAATGGGTAGGGGTTGGCCGAGACAAAGGCTTGAGGAGTGTGTGAAATGAGGTAGAGGTGGGGGCCTTTTATAAGAGGAGAGGAGGGGCACTTTTGGAAAGTAAGAAATATTACCTTATTTGAAAATGTGTTTCGGTTTTAAAAGATCCCACATTGATATAATTCGTGTATAAGGTGATAAGGGTTAGAAATCCACCCATACAATAAGTTTTTCACATGTGTAGGTCATAGAGTTTACATTATCTTCTCATTTTATTTAAATCGTCAGATAATGATGTCATCACTGAATCATTATGATGTCATAAATAATTTAATTTATTTAATGTCTAAAAATTATAAAAAATTTACTATGATGTATTAAATCTTTTTATCTTTCCAATGACTATTTATAATAAAAAATATGACTTGTATAACACCACTTAAAAATTGTTTTAGTAAAACATATCATGTTTGTGTCATTTTTACTTTTACATTAAATAAAACGTTATTTATGTCATTTCCCAACCAAAGTGGCTCCATGGGGTCCCCAAGTTGACCCATGGATTGTCTCGGTCGGCCATTACACATCCAATGAGGTTAGGACATGTGTCAAGTTCATTTCATATTATTAAAACATTATTTTTACCTTAAACTACACTAATTACCTCTAATCGCGATTAAAAACTTAATAAGTTACTATTCAACAAAAAATTATTTTTATCCCATTGAACCACATTTTACTTCTTAATGAAAACCATGTATGTCGGATTTTTGAAATTCAAAATACAAAGATGGAAAAATTTCATTTAAACGGAAAAATCAGTTTTTATAAGTACCACTTAGTGGTTTCACTATTCATCAAAAATTGAAGTTTTTCAGAAAATTCCCAAAAATTCACCCTAAGCTATATTTGATATTACGAATTCAAAAATGAAGTCTATTTTACAAAATTCAAAACATATAAGTCACATTAATTAATTTAATAATTAATTCCCGCTGTCAGAGCAAATAACGTGTTTTTATGAAACAATAAGTATCAAAAGATTGACACTGGTTTAAGTCTGATTTCAAAGTGAAATTAATTACAACAACCACTATTGGATTTAATGGTAAAAATATATTCTAATTTCACTTTAAAACCAATTCAAAAGATAATCTAATGATATAAATAAATTAGATTAAAAAGAGGTTTTGAATTAAAATACAACATTTTACACTATTCATTAAAAAAATGAACTTTATCGGAAAGATACCAAAAATTTACACAAAGTAAATTTTGATGTCCCAATTCTTAAGAAGAGTTTTATTGGGTCCAATAGAATGTATAAGAGTGAACAAAACTATATTTAATGACGGTTCGCCATCAAAAGGCGATAAGTGAACCTTTAGTGAGAACTAGGGCATATACGCCTAAAATTGAATTCTTTCTGTATTTTAAGCCTTTATCTTTTATTGGATATATCTAAAAACATTTAAAAACATATATAATCATATTTTAGTTATTTCTATCCATTCCCGCAAATACAACGGCTACATGTTAACTACCATTTAAAATAATATTATTTTATTATTAGAGTGCAACGTAAGATTTCAATGAAACTCTTTGTTGTGTATCGGGTACGCTATCGAACATAGAAACCCTTTAAATTAATATTAATACTTTATTCACAAATATGGATAAATATGAAAATGACTATTCTTTATTTACCTGGGGTGTTACAAAATGTGTGAATGTACGATGATTGTTTTACACAGAATATCCAATCATATTTAATGTATTTATATTTTTCACTCATAATTAGGTCATTGATTTATCCTTAACCCGAGGATACAGTTTTATAAGGTATTTCATCTCAACATACATTCCATTGAGACTTCGTTGTTGTTCTACGCCAATTCACTTTTATTTGATGTATATACTATACTTTGACATAATATTTCATGAATACCTTTATTCTCATTATATTATTCTGTTTATATTACTTCAATTATTTGTATTCAAGCATCTTTTATTTTTTTAAGAACTCTAACTAAAATATCATTTTAAATGTTTTAATATTTTATTCTTCTACATATTTCTCATTAATGTTCATGTTTTTAAAATGATTTTAAGTATTTATTTATATGGACATTAATTTAGTAAAATTAATACTACTTTTATAAGTTTCAAAGTGTTATGGGAAAATATGATTCAAAAATCTTTTTAAAATATATTTTTGATAAATAGCGATACTTTTAAATGTTTTCAAGAAAAAGAGGGTTATTTTTCTCAAATAGTTTTGACGATTATTTTCATGTATGTCAATATCCTTCATTATTATAGATGGAGGTTAATTTATTATAATAAATTTTTTCCATATTGTATTGAATGAGTTATGTTTGACTGTGGAAGTGATATTTTTATACCATTCATGGTTTATGGTTAATGTATTGACATTTTGTATGCTAGTTTTAATACGAATGTTTAGATTATGTTTTACCTTTTCATATGAGGAATGTATTGGACTTAGTAAGTGACAGGTGGAGCCCGCTATAGCTGCTCAAGGCATCAGTAGGTCTAATGAGACAAACTAGTGTCTTGGCACAATGCCTTGACAAAATCTTATATGTAGTCTTGGAACACAGCTTTGACTATGTGGTTATGATGTCTGGAATTATGCATTCCATCATTATTAAATTGGATGTTGATATTACATGTGATTATTAGACTAATAGAATATCCATGTCAATAAGTAAATGGAATTATTTGACTTATATTTTCCAAATAATTCTGAAGTTTAAGTTTAAAAGGCTTATTTTCTAGTCTTCTATATTGACTTAAATTTTTATTATAATTTATGACAGTTTCAGCTATATTGTTATCCATATTGAGCATATGATCTCACCCCTTTATTATGTTTTATTTTTCCTAGGATACAATGAAGTATATTTTATTAACTGGCAGGAATAGGCTAATGGATATACGAGTGTTCAAAGGGGAAAAATGTTGTAGTTTTTTATTTCATGATTTAATGTAAAACTTCTGTATGTGTCTAGTACTTACAAGGCTACTAAACTGATCGGTCTTTCAGAACATGATTATTTGTATCATGACAATGTTTTGTAATAATACACTAATTTAAGGTAACTGGGGTCAGGGAGTTATAGAAAAACTGCCTAAATTAACTAACCATTAAATAATAACATATACAAACATTAAAACATACCTATAATAGAGAAAATATGGTAACATAGAACCATTTACACTCTTGTAGTAAAATTAAAAACATTTCACTACACCTATAGAATTATATAACCATTTCATAGTATCTTTCATAATTATCTAAAAAATGGGGTGACCCTAGAACCATGACACGTGAGAAATCAATATAGTTAAAATAGACATGATAAATCAATAAAAAGATTATAAAATAACATTAAATAATAATATTAAATAAAATATATAATAAATGTTTTCCAAAAATTCTATTTAATATACTTAATTTGTTTATATAGAAAGTTAGATGATCATACCAAGTGAATCAAGACCCACAATAATAGATATCTCTATACCAAAATATTTTCGATAGGTTTTTATTTCTTAGTATATTGTTACATACATATATACCTAGATTTTTGTCCCTTTATTTTTGGTGGTTATAAATGTTTTTAAATTTATTTATTAATATTATCTCTAAATATAACTTGAATAATAAGAACATTCGTTTTAATGATTCCTTTTCATGTGAAAATAATTTCAACTTTTTTTATTCCATTATTTCCTAAAATGATAAATATTTTAGGGAAAACTACTATATTTTAATTTTATTTTTAGTAAAACCATAATGTTCTCACATTATTTTAATTAACACATTTCTTAAATCATTTTTTATTAGCTTAATTTTATACATACATTCCCACTATTTATTATAAATTTTTCTTCACATGAACACCATATTTGTGAATTATTGTTTTTTATTTCAAATATAAACATCCCAATGATTTAATTACATGTTCCCTTAGTTATATTTATGAAATATTATTTGATTATTTCAATACAAGATTATGTAATCCATTTCATTCTTATAGGTTTTTTTTCTGATATTCTATATTTATGATTTTCATCTGTGGAAACCATATGAATGTATATATTATAATATAATTGGTAGGAGGAAAATTTTACACCCCCAGCTACAATGGGAAATTTTTTTATCTCATGAGAAACCATATATGGTTCATGAGAATATAACATAGTACTCTATGTTATGTTATCATAGAAGTGAGCCCTGAATAATTATTATGATGTTTTGTTTTATATTTTTCCACATACATTTTTTTAATGATGTTACGATATAATTTCCCTTATTCAGTGATTACATTTGATGATATATCATCCTTATCTTTATGATATTATGTTCCCCCCTTACTGCAACAATTTTATTTAGAAATCATTTTTTCTCACTTATTGGGCTTTATAACTCAACCATTTATTTATGTAATCCCTAGGACATTATTTTCAGAAAAATAAATTCAATGGGATATAATATCTGTTTATAAATGAAAAATGAAGATGTTTATTATTATTATTATTATGTTGTTGTATTTTATTTTTAATCTCTTAAAGACACAAGAACCTATATTTCTAGTTTTTTACGTACTTTTACATTAAAAAGGATGAAATTAAATTATAATTGGATTTTGTTGATATAAGGTATATGGATCATCCAAAATCACTTTATTTAATTTAGTTATTGAAGAGAATATATTCATTTCTAAAATATTATAATTATGTAATGCCCCGTAAATTCCATATATTTATTTTTATTTATATAGAATTATTTTTAGACCGTAAAATCTAACGGCGCGCGATTCCGTGGTCCTGAGTGCCTGGAATGATTCTTCAATGTTTTTTTAAGCTTTAATTAGTGCACATAAATAGTTTTCCTGAAAAAGTGGAATAAATATTAAATGGTTACTCAGATCAGAAATTTGAGGGCACTATTGTGCTCATGATGGTGGGTTTACCCTAGGCGCGACTTAAGTTTTGTTGGTGCAAGCCTCCTGTGAGAAAACCCGAAAATGGTATAACCATTAATAAAATATTTAAACAAAGTTATTTTATTTTTCAAATGCTTATAACTCACAAATGGTATCTCAGATTAAAAATCAGAGACCACTACTGAACTCATGAGGGTATGTTTTCTTTAGGCAGATACTAACCTTAGATGATGCGGGCCACCAGTGAAAGTTAGTTTTTGGCTGTAAATAAAATAATTAATTGATAATTTTTTTATTGTAAAATAAATAACTTTTAAATGGTAACTCTGATTGGAAATACTAGAGTACCTTTGGGTTTTTTGGGACATGTTTCACTTAGGAAAACCCTAACCTCGCAGGCGGGGGTCGAGGGTGACTGTTAATAATTTTCGAAACTTTTTTTTTCGGGTGCGTTCAGTAAACGCACGAGAGACGTTTTGTAACATTTGAACCGATGCTCGGAATTGAAATATGAGGATACCATTGAGCTCGTAGCAATGATATTCACTTAACGAGACCTTCATCTCGACCGCACTAGGTTGAGGGTGAAAGTTAGTTTTCGGACTTTTCGTGGGTGTGTTAAAAGAATAAAAATAAATTTAAACGTCTATTATTTTATTTTACTTTGTGAAACCTCCCATTTGAATTAGGTGGTGGGGACCATATTATAATGAAACATCTCATTTGAAATTAATTGTGAGGACCACCCAACCCTTGAACACCCTCTTTAATGTGGGAGGTGACTCTTGGTTTCTCCCCTGAATTAATTGTGCCAACTTAAACTTAATTATTGTGCCAACTCAATTAGTTAAATTTATATGTTGGATTATCACCTTTCTCTAGGTTGGGGGTACTGTTGGAAAGGAGATCACTTGGAGGGAGATATTTTGAGAAAATATTTTCCAACAAAGGAGATTCTCTCATAAAGAACGCAGACGATGTTCGAGTCAGATTAGAGACTTGTTGTGGGAGTGCAGAATGCCGACGTCAATCTTCAACAACATCGTATTCTTTCTCATGAAACCTCCATAGAAAAATCAAGGTAGGGGAGTTATATATGATTGAATTTATTTATTGATTATTCATATTCTGGTTTCACAATGACAATTTCCAAACTAACATGGCCATCATCTCGCACATAAACCATACCTCTTATTTTTTGTTCTTCGCATGTTCTTCATGCGTTTTTCATGGCCCAATATTTAATGACATTGGAAATGAAATATTTTTTTTAGTAAAACATAAGGACGTAGATCCCTCAATCCAAGGATCACGAATATTCAATCGTTTTATTTTTTGGGCTTGGAACGAAGCCGTAATGGCTCACAGAAGAAGGGGGCGACCGTCAACCGGTCAACCGCGAGGAAGGAAGGGCGGTGCGCATCCATGCCACTCGATGACGAGGAATCCATGAAACGTCGGCCGTAGTGGGGCAGGGTGGAATCATACATCTGGCAGGCCACATGGAGGTGTGGCGGTGCGCGTCCGTGCCACCGAAACAGGAGGTCGCGGCCACTTGGCCGCGGGGGAGGCCCGAGGGAGGCCGACACCTGACCGGCCGCAGAGGAGCAGTGGTGCACAACCACACAATTCGGAGGAGGACCAGCTAGAGCACTGGTAGGCCCTTGTGTTTAGATGGGACCCACTCAGGTCCCGCGGTGTCCTGGTAGCTCTTAGAGGCGCTTCCCCTTTGTGTTCCGAATAGAAGTGGGACGCTCCCCCTTCGGTGCCAGCTCGGGTGGACCACGCCACTGGGCCGTGCCAACGGGCTACGCCCAGCGGGCCGCTCTTCCGGGAAACACCACAGGGCCACCCACTAAGGGGGACGATCCCGCTAAGGCCCATTCCATATGGGATGGACCTGGGTCAGACGGGACCTGGGCCCATCAAGACCCAGTTTCGATTTGTTGGTCATATCTTGAGAATCGGGCATCCGTTTGACAAACCGTCTGTGGGAAAAGAATACTTGGATTGAGGTGGTCCATTTGTTATACTCCAATTTTTTTGGATAATGTTGGAGTATGGTCAGGTTGGATCAAACCTTGAATCCAATCAGGCCCTCGGAGTGAAAACACTAATAACTTACAGACTGAGCGTCCTATTGATGTGTCTTATGTTGAATTGGGTCTCTTATGACATGAAAGACCTATGGGATACTTTTTCATGGGACTTCAGGGTAGTTGAGGTATGAATGATGGCTTAAGGAGGGGTTCTCCCAAGCGGACTATGTACGGAACCCTGCAAGTGGATGAGACTTAACGACTGTTGACCGTTTCGACTCAGAGTGACTCGACAGGCCTAGTGGGGAGTGTCTCTATGTAACACGGGAGACCCAAGATGGGGAGCACCTTTGTGTTATATGGAAGACCCATGTTAATCGACAGGAGGAGTACCTCAGCCAGCCACGAGGGAGAGTAGCTCTGTGTGACGTGGCAAAACCATGGGTGGAGCACCTCTGTGTGACATGGTAGACCCACGATACTCGATGGGAGGAGTACCTCAGTGGTCCAATGATACTGGGATGTTCCTCTGGGTGAGATGGAAGGCCCACTGTATGCGTTAGAGGAGGAGTTCTCCAGCATTTGAGGTGTTCGACATTGCGACTGGGAATGTTTCTTGTTCCTATGCCTAGAGAAACTATGGTTGGCTATCAGCTTTTATACCGATCCTGTGAAGGTCAGATCCTGTGTGGGTCATCACTAAGTTATCCTGTGTGGGTCGGTGCATAGCAATCATGTGTGGGTCAGATCTTGGGTGGTTGAATGCTCTGTGATCTTGTGTGGGTCAGTGCATACTGATCCTGTGTGGGTCACATCATGTGTGGGTCATTGGGGGGGGGGGAGGTTAGTACCTATCGATCCTGTGTGGGTCAGACTCCGTATATTTAGTAGCAGTGCCTCTTGATAGAATAAAATGATCTAGCTTCATGACTAATCATCTGGACTTCTATACATCACTTATACATATGCAAGCTGAGTCTTTACCTTTATGGTATTCTTCTATGTGGTGTACCACTATGGTACTTACCTATGTGGAGTTACCTTCGTGGTATTATTTCCTTTGTGTAATAGTATATCCTTGGGATAATGAGTTGGGCCTTGTGATTTCTCATGGATCATATGGGTATACTTGATAACATAGGTATTTTTATGGACATATAACAAAATACAGTTGATGTCTTTATTTTTGGTATTCCTTTGTGTAACTTTAGGATACCTATGGGGTCTCGGGGTCCCTACTGAGTATCTTTATACTCACACCTGAATGGGCTATGCCTGCACCTCGTTGTGTCTTATACAGATGACAGACAGTGCTGACTGAGGAAAAGGGTACCAGGACGGAATGCTGCTTGGGGTGGACCATAGACGAGGCGTACCATAGAGATGACCATTCAAGAGATGTACCTACCTTTCTGGTAGGATCCTTGACGGGTGTTCGCAGGAGATGTTTTTCAGTTTACTTGTACTTTTCATTTTTCCTTGTACTTTCCAGTTGAGCTTGTATTCTATCCCCTTTTACTTACTGCACTCACTCTGTTTACTATATAGATTACTTTGTGCTTGTACGTTTTTGTGTGATTGGTTGTGTGAGTTTACAGGTTCTTTAGGAAATGCCTTCCCTGTTTTGGGGATATGCCTTTCCGGTGCTAATCGCCAGCCCCTGGCCTATGGAGGGCAGTCTTGGGGTAGTCACGGCACGGGCCCCCAGGGGATTGGTCGTGACAAAGTGGAATCAGAGGAGTTCAGTTATACCAAATAACTATGACTCCAATCTATTATGCGAAGCAATAGTGTTAAGTGTTATGAGTGGTTTTCAGTTCATGGAGTCTAGTGTTGGTGTGGAGGCCGACATATCCATACACCAAGACCCTAAATTCTGATTTCAGACTCAGCGCAAGAAAACACTGATTGCGTGTGTTATTGAAAAGTTTTTTCTTTTGATTTCTTTGGAGTCATCTCACTAGGTATAACTTAATGACCGTGACACACCTGTTTATTATTAGGATGCCTCCACGTAGACAACCAGCCAAGAATTCTGAGAGGGTACACGATAACGGCCCACCGAGCGATGAGGCTCTGATGCGGAGCCCTCTTATTGCGTTGGTACCTTTGGGTGGTGTACCAGTAGAACCACCACCCATTGGGAAGTAGTTACAACTAGCGATACTAGTAGAGGACACATTTAGGCTTAGTTCCTTACACATTTTTCAACATCAGATACCTCTCAGGTTACGAGGCGAGCCCGATTTGTATGTGTCTAAGGATTGGCTTGAGGTGATTTTCGAGAGTTCCCTAGATCTTATACAGCTTCGGCAGGAAAGCATGTCGATAACTGAGTATTCATCAAGGCATATCGACCATTCATAGTACTCAATGAATATTATACAATTAGTGCATCGCGGCCCAGACTTCTAAGCACTATGTGTTTGAGGATGTCCGAGCCAACATTATTCTTCTATGAATTCTTATCTATGTTTGAGTTTTAGAGAGAACCATTGTGGTTGAATGTTTTTTGGCTGATTTGACACAACCAATGAAGTTTAGTAGTAGGAAAGTAATAAATTGGCACCAGTCTAAGAGACTTGGGTGTTTAAAAATGTTTTGGGTAGAAGAGGTGTTAGGGACAGATGAATTTGCAGGGCTGTTGACGTGGAAGAAGAGCTAGGAGATCAGCACGAGGTGGTGCACATTTCGACATGTTACAACAACCATCTTAATGTGGTCCCCACCAGGCTCAGGGAGCCGGAGGACAGGACATGGGAGTAGCAGCATATAGTCAAGGAGTGTGACCCAAGGGATCTAGGAATGATTTGAGGTACGATATGTGTTTACTACTAGTTATCATATTAATAGACATAGGAAACAATCATTCCTTCCTTCCATGAATATTTTCCAATACCTAGAGTTTCCAGTTAAGCCGTTGAATTGACCCTCACATCTGGAGATACCTTTAGGAGGAGACTCGATAATCAAACTTACGCCAACTATGTGATCTGACCTTTGAGGTCAGAGTTTCGGTTGGAACCTCTTGGTGGAAGCGTCGAGGCCTTACAACATTAGTTTGGGTATGTACTGGACATCCATAGTTCATAATCAGATTGACTGTATTAGAAATAAATATTGTGGTTTACATACAATGTTGGAATGGTATTTTTCTTGGTTGGAGAAAAAGGAATCCCAGGAAGCACAGTATAAACTCATGCATTGGAGGGTGCAACCGATCACTCTTGAGTCAGCCAGCCTTACCCTCGTGGAAACTGGAGTTTTGAGTGTTCATTACCCAATAAGAGTGGAAGAGTGTGAGGAAATATTCTGAAAAGATGTTTCCAGGATTACCTCCCTGATGGGAAAGGGACTTCTGATTTGGCAGAGTACTACCATAGTTTTAAACCAGACTTCTCCAGGGTAGCAACACCTTTGACAACTTTGAAAAAGAATGGGGAGACTTCCCTATAGATAGAGAATTTCCAGCTAAGCATTTAGGAGCTGAAAAATGACAATGTATAGAGTTCATATAGCACTATGACATTGATATAGTCTATACTCCTTGGAAGGGGAATGTGGTAGCAGATGCACTCAGCATGAGGTCTGGTCTATAGCTACTAAGTGAGGCATCAGAGCTTCTAGTCGCTCTACAGATATCCTTCATGGATAAAAATGGAGTAGTTTTCCTCTAATATATGAATTTCACTCTCTAAATTATTTATCGAGTTCAAGAGTCATATCTTGGTATGTTATCTTAGAAGCTCGCCGTGCTTTGATATCCTCAAGAGGGTCTCTTGAAAGATTTTCTAAAGGTGGGGAGCATGTCATCAGAGGATGCACCATGTTGAATGTGAAACTTCAAGAGGAGGTGTTGAGGGAGATCCATACATCCCATTTAATCGTACATCCTAAAGTGATAAATATGTACTAGGACCTCTGACGTTAGTACTGGGGGCCAGGGATGAAGGAAGCATTGGTAGAGTCTGTATCACGATGCCTCACTTTCCAGCAAGTGAAGACTTCACAGAGTTGGAAAAAGTATTATGCTGATAGGAGTCAAGACCTTTGGAGTTTTAGGAGGGAGACCATGTCTTCCTACGTCTCTCACCTTGATGGTGAAAATATAGAATTGGCCAAGGCTGTGATTTATCACCGAGGTTTATCGGACCAATTCTGATACATTGGAGGATAGGTAGGGTGGCATATCGCTTGGCACTACCACCATGGTTGGAGTGAGTTCACGACGTCATCCACATATCCCAAATGAAGAGATACGTGCATGAACCTTCCCATGTCATCGACCATGGCAGGCTCGACATTGACGATGGGGTGACTTTTACGAAGTTTATGGTGGAGATTGATAATTGACAAGAGTGGGTCCTTTGTTGGCGGTCGATACCTATGGTGTGCATTTTCTGTCAGCATGGTAACCTCTATGAGAGAACATGGGAGCGGGAGGATCTGAGTTGTGCTCAATACACCATTTGTTTCCTTAGTCTATGTTGTATAATTCATGGATGTAAATCCCTAAGGTTGGGAGAATGTAATGTCTCGGAAATTATGTATAATTTTTTTAATTATATGGAATTATTTCGAGGCCGTAAAATCTGACGATGCGTGATTCCGAGGTCCGGAGTGCCTGGAATGATCCATCGAAGTTTTATTATGCTTTAATTAGCACACGTAAACAATTTTCCTGAAAAAGTAGAATAACTCTTAAATGGTTACTCTTATCCAAAATTTGAGGGCACTGTTGCACTCAGGATGGTGGGTTTACCCTAGGCGTGACTTAAGTTTATTCGGTGCTGGCCTCCTATGAGAAAACCTGAAAATGACATAACAATAAATAAAATAATTAAATAAAGATATTTTATTTTTCAAATTCTTATAACTCACAAATGGTATCTCAGATTAAAAATATAAGACCACTGGTGAACTCATGACGGTATGATTTCTTTAGGCAGATACTAACCTTAGTCAGCATGGGCCACCAGTTAAAGTTAGTTTTTATCCATAAATAAAATTATTAAGTGACAACTATTTTATTGTAAAATACATAAATTTTAAATTGTAACTCAGATTGAAAATCCTAGATTACGTTTGGGTTCGTTGGGGTGTGTTTCACTTAATAAAATATTAACCTCAACTGGTGTGGGTCGAGGGTGACTATTAATAATTTTCTGAACTTTTTTTTGGGTGCGTTCAGTAAAGGCACGAGGGGCATTTTTAAGTTTTGAACTGGTTATTGGAAATGAAAATTGAGGACAATGTTGAACTCGCAACGCCAATATTCACTTAAAGAGACCATCACCATCGACCGCAGAAGGTCAAGGGTGAAAGTTAGTTTTCTGATATTTCATGGGTTTGTTAAAAGAATAAAAATAAAATAAAACGTCTTTTATTTTATTTTACATTGTGAAACCTCCCATTTGAATTTGGTGGTGGGGACCACCCGAGAATGAAAACTCTCATTAGAAATTAATGGTGGGGACCACCCAACCCTTGAACTCCCTCTTTAATGTGGGAGGTGACTCTTGGTTTCTCCCCCAAATTAATTGTGCCAACATAAAATTAATTGTTGTGCCAACATAATTAGTTTAATTTATATTCTGGATCCTCATATTTCTATGGGTTGGGGGGATTTCTGGAAAGGAGAGATCATGGATTAAGAGACTTAAAGAACACATTTTTCGACAAAGGAGATTCTCCAATGAAGAACATAGACGACGCTTGAGCCAGATCAGAGACGTGTGGTGGGAGTGACGAACGTCGGCATCAATCTTTAATGACTACTTCTTATTTCTCACGCCACCTCCATCGGATAATAGATTTAGGGGATTTATAGATGATTGAAATTATTTATCAATTTCTCATATTCTAGTTTCACAATGACGATGGTGAAACTAACATGGCCATCATCCCGCACATAAACCTTGCCTTTTATCTTTTGTTCTTCACACATTCATCCTGAGTTCTTCAATGCCTAATATTTAATGACACCGAAAACATAATATTCTGTTGAGTGTGACATATGGATGTAGAGCCCTCGACCTAAGAATCGTGAATATGCGATCATTTTAATTTTAAGGCTTGGAACAAAGACGCAATGGCTCGTGGAGGAAGGCGGCAGCTGACACCCGGCCGACCGAGAGGAAGGAATGGCAGTGTGCGTCCGCGCTGCCAGAATAAGTGGTTGCGGCTACTCAGCTGTAGGGGAGGCCATAGGGTGGACGACACCCTGCCAACCGCAAAGGAGTAGCGGCGCGTGACCGCACAGTTGGGAGGAGGACGCACCGGAGCACCGGCCGACCGTTCCGGTTTGGCAGGACACACTTGGGTCCTACGGTGACCTGGAAGCACTTAGAGGCACTGCCCCATTGCATTATGAATGGAAGGGGGGCACTCCCCCTTCGGTGCCAGCTCTGTCAGACCACACCACAAGGCAGCGCAAAAGGGTCGTGCCTAGCTGGCCGCTCCCTCGGGCCGCACCACCGAGCTGCCCCCTATGGAGGCTGATCCGGACCCTAGTTTGGTGAGCCGGGCCCACTGAGGCCCAGACCATTTGGTATGGACCTGGTTTGGTCCGAGTCGACCCAAACTGGGGAGGGTTGGGCTGCCCGGGTCGGACTGGATTCGGGCCCATCCAGACCCAGTTTCTCCCATTTGGACATATCTTAAGAACCCATCGTCCATTTGACGAATCGTCTATAGCACCAGAATCCATTGATCAAGATGGTCCTTTTGGTATAATCCACTTGAGTTTTGGATAAATTTGTAGTATTGAAGGGGTGGATCGAACCTCAAATGCAAACAGGCTCTAAGAGTGGAAATGCTAATAACTTACAGACCGGGGGACCGATTGACACACCGTCTGTTGCGTTGGGTCCTTTATGACATGAAAGTTTATTGGGATACTTATTCGTGGTACTTTGAGGCAGTTTTGATATAGAAAATGGCATGGGGAGCAGTTCTCCTAAGCGGGCTACGTACTGAACCCTACGACTAGATAGGACTTGACGACTGCTGACCGTTTCGACTCAGAGTGACTCTCCAGGACCAGTGGGGAGCGCCTCTATGTGACATGGGATACCCACGTTGGGTAGTGACTCTGTGTGACACGGTAGAACCACGGTACTCGACAGGAGGAGTACCTCAGTAGGCCATGAGGGGGAGTGCCTCTGTGTGATGTGGTAGTCCCACGGTGGGGAGGGCCTCTGTGTGATGTGGACGACCCACAATACTCAACGGGAGGAGTACCTCAGTAGTCCAAGGTTAGTGGGCAGCACCTTTCTGTAACCCGGAAGGCCCACTTTACTCATTAAAGGAGGAGTTATCCAGCATTCGAGGTTTTCGACGTTGTGACTGGGAATGTGATTTGTTCTTAGGCCCAGAGAATCCATGGTTGGCTATCAGCTTTTATACCGATCCTTTGTGGGTCAGATCCCATGTGGGTCAGGGCTCAAGGATCCTGTGTGGGTCAACACATACCGATCCTTTGTGGGTAAGATCGTGGGTGGGTCCAAACTCATTGATCTTGTGTGGTTCTGTGTATATCGATCATGTGTGGGTCAAATCTTGTGTGGGTCATTGAAGGGGTTAGTACCTATCAATCCTGTGAGGGCCAGACTCCGTATAATTAGTAGTAGTGCCTCTTGACAGAATAAGATGGTCTAGATTCGCGACTAATCATCTGTACTTTTATACATCACTTATACCCATGTGAGATGAGTCTTTACCTTTGTGGTATTCCTCTGTATGGTGTACCATTGTGGTACTTACCTCTGTGGAGTTACCTTCGTGGTATTCTTTCCTTCGTGTAATAGTTGAGCTTTGGGCTATTGAGTTGGGCCTTGTGTTTCATTATGGATGAGATGGGTAGACTTGATAACTTAGGTATTTTTAAAGGTATATACCTAGGTAGAGTTGATGTCTTGCATTTTAGTTTTCCTTTTTGGATATTTAGGAGACCTACGGGGTCTCAAGGTCCCTACTGATTTTCATTATACTCACCCCTGAATGGGTTACGCCCACACATAATTGTGTCTTGTGAAAACTACGGACAACACTGGCTGAGGACAAGGGTACCAGGACTGGAGGCTACTCAGGGCAGACCTAAAACGAGGCGTATCGCAAAGAGGACTGTTCGAGAGATGTACCTACCTTTCAAGTAGTATCCTTGATGGGTGTTTGCATGAGATATTATTCTGTTCACTTGTACATTTCATCGTTCCTTGTACTTTATAGTTGTTCTTGTATTCCGGACCCTTTTACTTACTGTACTCACTCTGTTTACTATTTAGATTACTTTGTGCTTGTATCTTGTTATGAGCTTGGATGTGTGAGTTTACAGGTTCTTAAGGCAAGGGATTCCCGGTTTTAGGTATATGCATTTCCGGTGTAAGTTGCTAGCCCCTAGTCTATGGAAGGCGAACTTGGGGTAGTCACAGCAAGAGCCCCGGGGGACGGGTCCTGAAAAAATGGTATCAGAGGAGTTCTTTTCTGCTGAATAACTAGGACTCTGATCTTTTCTGTGAAGCAAAAGTTTTATGTTTTATGAGTGTGGTTTTCCATTCGGGGAGTCCAGTGTTGGTGTGGTGACTGATGTATCTATACACCATGACCCTAAATTATGATTTCCGACTCAGAGCACGAAAACATTGATTGCGTGTGTTTTTGAAATGTTTTTAAATTTTATTTATTTAGATTCATCTCACCAGGTATAACATAATGACCCTGACACGCCTATTTTTTATCAGGATGTCGCGACGTAGATAGCCATCCAAGATTCTGAAGAGAGTACACAATGATGGCCCATCGAGCGATGAGGCTCAAGTGTAGGGACCTCTTACTGCGTTGGTACATTTGGGTGGTGTACGAGTAGCACCACCACCCATTGGGCAGCAGTTACAACCAGTGATACTAGTAGAGGACACATTTAGGCTTAGTTCCTTACACGAGTTTCAACATCAGATACCTCTCACGTTCTGAGGTGAGCCTGATTCGCAGGTGGGAAAGGACTGGATTGAGGTGGTGGTCGAGAGTTCCCTAAAGAATCTACATCTTGGGCATGAAAACATGTCGATAGCTGAGTATTCATCGAGGCGTACCGACCATTCCCAGTACTCGATGAATAAAATACAATCAGTGCTTCGGGGATCAGACATCGGAGCATGGTGTGTTTAAGGATTTCTGAGCCAGCACTATTCTTCTATGCATTTCTATATATCACTATTGGAAAATAGGTCTATACCAACGGTTTTTCAAAAAACCATGGGTATAGGGTACCCCTATAACCACAGTTTTCCAGAACTGTGGGTATAGGGATAGTATAAGAGCCTATACCCACGGTTGGGCCAAAACCTATGTGTATAGTTTTCTTTTAAGACCTATACCCACAGTTTTGGTGAAAACCATGGGTATAGGGTATTTTACGTAGACCTATACTGACGGTTCATCAATACCGTGGATATTGGGATTTTTTTTGAAGACCTATACCCACAGTTCTCTAGAACCATGGTTATTGCTTTCCCGTGTTATGGCAAGGAAATAAAATTAGGCGGGACATGAAAAAAATTTGGCGAGTAAGCATTTATTCACAGTTTAGATTAATATTTTTACGTAAATATAAATATATAACTACTAAAATTCTGTAGTTCAGTTGGTAAATCGTTCTCCACTACTGATGTTGGTCGCGGGTTCAAATTCCTCCTTTTCCGTTTTTCGTAATGTGAATATTATTAATATATATACCTAGATGTATTTATAATTACCAAAATAAAATGGTAACTCATGTTGTACTTCGGGGATGCACGGATGTGAGGTTTTCTGTATACCCAGGTTCAAATCTCACCGGTAGTGTTTTTGGAATTTATATACCACACTGATCCATATTAATATATATACACAGATATATGTATATATACCAATTACATATGATAACTTGGTTGGTCCCTTACTGGGGCGTGCCTGTGAGGCTACGTGTGAGGTGTGGGTTCAATTCCCCCAGCGCGTAGTTTTTTTGAATTTAAATTCCCCACAGTTTTCAAACCGTGGGGTCTGTTGTCTGCCATGCTAGAACAGGCGGTGTGACACATTTCATTCCCCTATACATATGGTTCTCCCAAACTATGGGTATAGGTTGAGAACCCTATACCGACTCCGTTCCAGCCCACGGTTCCCAAAACCATGGTTATAGGTTATACCCATGGTTTTGGGGGCTATACTCATAGTTTTGAATTGTGGGTATAGCTCATTTTTTCAGTAGGGTATGTTAGAGAGCTAGAGAGAACCTTTTTGGTTGAATGATCTTTGGCTGATTGGACACAACCAATGAATGTTAGTAGTAGGAAAGCAAGAAATTGGCACTAGTCAAAGAGACTTGGGCATTTAAAAATGTTTCAGAAATAATAAGTGTTAGGGACAGATGAATCTACAGGGATGTAGATGTGGAAGCAGAGCTAGAAGAGTAGAATGAGGTGGGGTACATTTCAACATGTTACAACAGCCACCCCAATGTGGTCCCCACCAGGCTCAGGGAGCCAGAAGACAAGATATGGGAGTAGCTTCATGCAGTCAAGAAGTGCGACCCAAGGGCTCTAGAATTGATTCGAGGTATGATATGTGTATACAAATAGCTACCGTATTAATAGGAATAGGAACTAATCATTCTGTTCTTCCACGAATCTTGTCCAAGACCTAGATTTTTGGGTTAATCCGTTGACTTGACCCTCACATCTGTAGATACCTTTGGGAGGAGACTTGATAATCACACTTACGCCGACTGCGTGATCTGACCATTGAAGAGAGAGTTTCGGTTGGAACCTCTTGATGGTAGCGTCAAAGCCTTACGACGTTAGTTTGGGTATGGACTAGACATCCATAGATCATACTCAGATTTACTATATTAGGAAAAAACAATTTGGTTTACATACAATGTTGGAATGTGATTTTTCTTGTTCGGCGAAAAAGGAAACCCAGGAAGCATAGGATAAACTCATGCATTGGAGGGTGCAACCGATCACTCTTAAGTCGGCCTACCTTACCCTTTTGGCAACTGGAGTTTTGATTTTTCAGTTCCCAACAAGAGTGGAAGAGTGTGAGGACATCTTTTCAATGTATGTTTCCAGGATTACCTCCCTGAAGGGAAAAGAACATCTGCTTTGGCTGAGTACTACCAGAGTTTTAAACTAGACTTCTCTAGGGTAGGAACACCTTTGAATACTTTGACAAAGAAGGGGGAGACATCTCTATGGAAAGAGAAGTGCCAGCAGAGCTTTCAAGAGCTGATACAATGACTCTATAAGACTATAATTTTGATATATTCCATACTCCTGGGAAGGGTAATGTGGTAGCAGACGCACTCAGCAGGAGGACTGGTCTATAGCTGCTGAGTGAGGCATCAGAGCAGCTAGTCGCACTGTAGATATCCTTCATGGATAAAAATGGATGAGTTTAACCTCAATATATTACTCTCACTCTCTAACATATTCAGTAAATTTGGGAGTCATAGCTTGGGATGTTGACTGCGAAGCCTGATGTGCTCAGATATCCTTAGGACAGTCTCTTGATGGATTTTCTAAAGGTGGGGAGCATGTCATCAGAGGATGCACAATGGTGCCAGTGACACTTCAGGATGATGTGTTGAGGGAGATATATGAATCCCCTTTAATGGTACATATTGGAGTGATGAATATGTTCTCGGTACTTCGACATCAGTACTGGTGGCTAGGGATGAAGGAATTTGTGGTAGAGTTTATATCTCGATGTCTCACTTGTCAGCTAGTGAATTCTACACATAGCTGGCAGAATTCTTATGCTGATAGAAGTTGGAGACCATTGGAGTTCGAGGAAGGAGACTATGTCTTCCTACATGTCTCGCCTCGATGAGGACTACGTAGATTTAGCCGAGGCTATGAGTTATCACTGAGTTTAATCGGACCATTTCTGATACTTTAGAGGATTGGTGGGGTGACATATCTTTCGGCACTACCACCATGGTTGGAGTGGATGCATGGCGTCTTCCACATATCCCAACTGAGGAGATACATCCATGACCCTTCCCAAGTAATCAACCATGGAGGGATGTACATTGACGATGTGGTGACTTTTTTGGAGTTTCTAGTGGAGTTTGAGAATCGACATGAGTGGGTCCTTCGTGGGCGGTCAATACCACTGGTGCACATTCGCTGGCAGCACGAGAACCTCCAAGAAAGCACATTGGAGTGGGAGGCTCAGATCCATGATAATTATCCCCTTTTGTTTCCTTAGTATATGTTGTGGCTTGCGTGGATGTAAATCCCTAAAGTAGCAAGAAATTAATGTCTCTGAAATTCCATATAATTGTTTTTAATTATATGGAATTATTTCAACACCCGAAAATCTGACGGCGCGTGATTCCGAGGCTTGGACTGACCGGAATTATCCGTATAAGTTTTGTTAAGCTTTAATTAGCACACATAAACTGTTTTCTTGCAAATTTGGAATAACTCATAAATGGTTACTCGGAATAGAAATTCGAGGGCACTGTTGTTCTTAGGATAGCGGGTTTACCCTAGGCGTGAGATAAGTTTAGTCGGTGCGGGTATCTTGTGAGAAAAACCGAAAATGAAATAACCATAAATAATATAATTAAATAAAGTTATTTTGTTTTTAAAATGCTTATAACTCACAAACAGTAACTCAGATTAAAAATCTAAGACCACCGCTGAACTCAGAATGATATGTTATTTGTACGTAGATACTATCCTTGTCCAGCATGAGCCACCAGCGAATGTTAGTTTTTTTCCGTAAATAAAATAATTAAGTGACAATTATTTTATTGTAATATACATAACTTTTAAACAGTAACTCAGATTGGATGTCTGAGAGTACCTTTGGGTTTTTTGGGGCATGTTTCACTTAGGCAAAGCCTAAATTGAACTAGTGTAGGTCATGTGTGACTGTTAATAATTTTAAGAACTTTTTTTCGGCTTGGTTCAGTAAACAAGCGAGCAGCATTTTGTAACTTTTCAACCGGTGCTTAGAATTTAAATCTAAGGACACTATTGAACTCGTAGTGTTGATATTTTCTTAAGGGGGCCTTCACCTTGACCACAGTAGGTAAAAGGTGAAATTTAGTTTTTGTACCTTTTTGTGGTTGTGTTAAAAGAATAAAAATAAAATAAAACGTCTTTTAATTTATTTTACTTTGTGAAACCTCCCATTTGAATTCAGTGGTGGGGTCCACCCAAGCTTCAAATATCTCATTTAAAATTATTGTTGGGGAACAACCAACCCTTGAACTCCCTCTTTAATGTGGGAGGTGACTCTTGGTTTCTCCCCCGAATTAATTGTGCCAACTTAGACTTAATTGGTGTTCCAAATCAATTAGTTTAATTTATATGTTGGCTCCTCACCTTTCCCTAGGTTGGGGGGAATGTTCGAAAGGAGAACACTTGGAGGGAGAGATTCGGAGAAAATTTTTTAAAAACAAAAGAGATTCTCCAATGAATAACGTGGACGACGCTCGAGCTGGATCAGAGATGTGTTGTGGGAGTGACGAATGCCGACGCCAATCTTCAATGACTTTGTCTTCTTTATCACACCACCTCCATTGGAAAATCGAGGTAGGAGATTTATATATGATTGAATTGATTTATAGATTCTTCATATTATGGTTTCACAACAATGATGTTCAAACTAACACGGCAATCATCCTGTACATAAACCTTGCCTCTTATCTTTTGTTATTCGCGCATTTTTCATGTGTCCTTCAATGACTAATATTTAATGACACTGAAAACACAATATTTTGTGGAGTGGGAGATATGGACATAGATCCATTGACCCAAGGATCGTGAATATGTGATTGTTTTATTTTTTAGGATTGGAACGAATCCACAATGGCTCGTAGAAGAAGGCGGCAACCGACACCTGGCCGACCGAGAGGAAGGATGGGCGGTGCGCGTCCATGATGCCAGATGATGAGGAAGCCATGGCCTATCATCCGCTGTGGGGTAGGGTGGAGCCCGAAATCTGACCGACCGTGTGGTGGAGTGGCGGCGCGCGTCCACACCACCAGAACAGGATGTCACAACCGCTTGGGTGCGGGGGAGGCCGGAGGGCGGCCGACAGTCGGCCGGCCACAGAGGAGTAGCAACACACGACTGTGCCATTGGGAGGAGGACCGGTCGGGGCACAGGCTAGTTGTTGCGGTTCTTCAAGACCCACTTGGGTCCTACGACGACCTGGAAGCTATTAGAGTTGTTGTCCCTTTGCATTCCGAATGGAAGGGGGATGCTCCCCCTTCCTAGCCAGCTCGGGTGGAACACGCCACCAGGCCGTGCCAAAGGGCCGCGCCTAGAAGGACGCTCCACCGGGCCGCCCCCTACAGGGGTTGGGCCTACTACGGCCCAGGCCATCTAGGATGGACTTGGGTCGGGCCAGGTTTGGCTGAATGGGTCGGACCAGACCCGGGCCCATCCAGACCCAGCTTCTTCTTTTTTGGAAATATCATGAGAAACAGGCATCTATTTGATGAACCGTTTGTGGGACCAGAATCCTTGGATTAATATGGTCCTTTTGGTATACTCGATATGAGTTTTGGATAATGTTGGATTATGGATGGGTTGGATTGAACCTCAAATCCAACTGAGCCCTCGGAGCATAATCTTTAATAACTTTCATATCAGGCATCCGATTGATGAATCGTATATTGCGTTGGGCCCATTATGACATGATGGACCATTGGGATACTTAATCATGGGACTTTGGGGTGGTTAAGGTATGAACTATTTCTTGGGGAGTGGTTCTCCCAAGTGGGCTACTTATGGAACCCTACGACTGGATGAGACTTGATGAATGATGACCGTTTTCACTCAGAGTGACTCGACAGACCCAGTGGGGATCACCTCTATGTGACACAGGATACCCATGGTGAGGAGCACATATATGTGACATGACATACCCACAGTACTCGATAGGAGGAGTACCTCAAGAGGCCCCGAGTGGGAGCGCCTCTGTGTGACATGGCAGACCCATGATGGGGATCGCCTTTGTGTGATGCGGCGGAACCATGGTACTCGATGGGGGGAGTACCTTAGCAGTCCAAGGTTAGTGGAAAGTGCCTCTGTGTGACATGGAAGACCCACTATACTTATTAGTGGAGGTGTTCTCCAGCAGCCTCGGTTTTCGACGTTGCGATTGGCAATGTTTATTGTTCCTAGGCCTAGAGAATCTGTGGTTGGATATCAGCATTCATAACAATTCTATATAGGTCAGTGCTCAGAGGTCCTATGTGGGTTAGCGCATACCGATCCTATGTGGGTCAGATCCTTGGTGGGTCAGCGCTCAGCGATTTTATGTGGGTTAGTGCATACCAATCATGTGTTTGTCAAATCATGTGTGGCTCATTCCGGGGGTTATTACCTATCGATATTGTGTGGGTAAGACTCCATATAATCAGTAGTAGTGCCTCTTGATAGAATAAGATGACCTAGCTTCACAAAAAATCATCGGTTATTCTATACATCACTTATACCTACGCGATTTGAGTCTTTAACTTTGTGGTATTATTATGTATGGTGTACCATTGTGGTACTTACCACTATGGAGTTACCTTCATGGTATTATTTCCTTCATGGAATAGTTGAGCTTTGGGATAATGAGTCGGTCCGTGTGTTTCCTCATGAATAAGATGGGTATACCTAAAAAAAAGGTATTTTTATTGGAATATAACTAAGTAGAGTTGATGTCTTGCTTTGTGGTTTTCCTTTGTGGAACTTTAGGAGACTTACGAGGTCTTAGGGTCCCTAATGAGTATCGTTATACTCACCCCTAAATGGGCTATGCCTACACCTCGTTGTGTCTTGTGTAGATGAAAGAAAATGCTGACTGAGGACAAGGGTAAAAGGACTGGAGGCTACTCGGGGTATACCTCAGACGAGGCATACCATAGAGACGACCATTAGAGAGATATACCTACCCTTTAGGTATGATCCTTGACTAGTATTTTCAGGATTTGTTTTTAGTTTACTTGTAATTTTCAGTTTTCCTTGTACTTTACAGTTGGGATTATATTCCGGCCCCTTTTACTTACTATACTCACTCTATTTACAATATAGATTACTTTGTGCTTTTTATATTTTTGTGTGCTTGGTTGTGTGAGTTTACATGTTCTCAAGTAAATGCCTTCCTAGTTTTAGGGATATTAATTTCCAGTTCTAGTCACCATCCCCAAGCATATAGAAGGCGGGCTTGGGTTAGTCACAACATGGGCCCCAAGGGACGGGTCGTGATAAAGTGGTATCAAAGGAGTTCGGTTCTGCCGAAGAACCAGGACTCAGATATTTTCTGTGACACAATAGTGTTAGGTGTTATGAGTGTTGTTTTTAGTTCGGGGAGTCTAGTTTTCGTGTGGCGGTCGACATATCTATACACCACGACCCTGAATTATGATTTCCAACTCAACACACAAAAACACTGATTGCATGTGTTTTTGAAAGGTTTTTTCTTTTTATTTATTTCGTGTCATCACACCAGGTATAACTTAATGACCATGATTCACCTCTTCTTTATCAGGATGTCGCCACGTAGACAGCCAACCAAGATTCCCGAGAGAGTACACGATGATGTCCCACTAAGCGATGAGGCTCTGGTGTAGGGCCCTCTTACAGTGTTGGTTCTTTCAGGTGGTGTACCAGTAGCACCACAACCCATTGGGAAGTAGTTACAACCAGAAATACTGGTAGAGGAAACATTTAGGCTTGGTTCCTTACACAAGTTTCAACATCAGATACCCCTCAGGTTCGGAGGTAAGCCCGATTTGCAGGCAGCTAGGGACTGGCTTGAGTTGGTGGTCGATAGTCCCCTAGAGATTCTACAGTTTTGATAGGACACTATGTTGATAGCTGATTATTCATCGAGGCATACCAACCATTCCTAGTACCTAATGAATACGATATGATCAATGCTTTGGGTCTCAAACATCTGAACACGGTGTGTTTATGGACATATGAGCTAGCACTATTCTTCTATGCATTTCTATCTATGTTTGGTTGGTAGAGGGAACCTTTGTGGTTGAATGTTCTTTGGCCGAGTGGACACAACCAATGAATGTTAGTAGTAGGAAAGCAAGAAATTGGCACTAGTCTAAGAGAATTTGGTATGTAGAAATTTTTCGGGAAGAGGAAGTGTTAGGGAAAGATGAATCTATAGGGCTGTAGACGTGGAAGCAGGGCTAGGAGAGTTGCATGAGGTGGTGTACATTTGAACATGTTACAACCACCACCCCAATGTGGTCCTTACCAAGCTCAGGGAGCCGGAGGACAAGACATGGGAGAAGCTGCATGTGGTCAAGAAGTGTAACCCAAGGGTTCTAGGAATGATTTGAGGTATGGTATGTGTCTACTACTAGCTACCGTATTAATAGACATAGGAACCAATCATTCCTTCCTTCCACAAATCTTTTCCAAGATCTAGAGTTTCTGGTTAAGCTGTTGACTTAACCCTCATGTCTAGAGATACGTTTTGGAGGCTACAAGATAATCAAACTTACAACGAGTGTGTGATATGACCCTTGAGGAGAGAGTTTCGATTGGAAACTCTTGGTGGCAGCATGGAGGCCTTCCGATGTTAGTTTGGGTATGGACTGGACATCCACAGTTCTTAATTAGATAGACTGTATTAGGCAAAAATGTTGTGGTTTACATAAAATTTTGGAATGGGATTTTTCTTGGTCCGCAAAAAAGGAAACCCAGGCATCACAAGATAAACTCATGCATTGGAGGGTTCAGCTGATCACTCATTAGTCGGCCAACTTTACCCTCGTGGAAACTTGAGTTTTGAGTTTTTAGTTCCCAACATGAGTGAAAGAGTGTGAGGGCATCTTTTCAAAATATGTTTCTAAGAATACCTCCTCAAAGGGAAAGGGACATCTACTTTGGCTAAGTTATACTAGAGTTTTAAACAAGACTTCTCCAGGGTAGCAACACCTTTGACAGCCTTGACAAAGAAGGGGGAGCCTTCCCTATGGACAGAGAAGTGTCATCAGAGCTTTCAAGATATGAAACAATGATTATGGATAGATTTCATCTAGGACCACGACCATGATATAGTATATACTAAATCGAAGGGGATCATGGTAGCAGACACACTCAGTATAAGGTCTGGTCTATAGCTGCTGAGTGAGGCGTCTGAGTAGCTAGTTGCACTGAAGATATCCTTCGTGGATAAAAATGGAGAATTTTACTTACAATCTATGACTGTCACTCTTTCAATTATTCAGCGAAATTGGGAGGCACACCATGGGATGTTGACTAAGAAGCTTTATGTGCTCAGATATCCTCATGATGGTCTCCTGAAGTAATTTTTGAAGGTGGGGACCATGTCATCAGAGGATGCACCATCATGCCAGTGACACTTCGAGAGGAGGTGTTGAGGGAGATCCATACATCCCCTTTAACGATACATCTTGGAGTGACGTAGAGGTACCATGACCTCCGATGTCAGTACTGGTGGACAGGGATGAAGGAAATAGTGGTAGAGTTTGTATCATGATGCCTCACTTGTCAGAAAGTGAAGACTGTACAGAGCTATAAGAAGTCTTATTCTGAAAAGAGTTGAAGGCCTTTGGAGTTCGAGGAGGGAGACCATGTATTCCTATGAGTATCACCTCGATGAGGAATACAGATATTTGGAAGAGGTTCTGAGTTATCACTGAGGATTATCATACCATTTTAAATACTTTTGGGGATTGGAGGGGTGACATATCGCTTGGCACTACCACCACGATTGGAGTGGGTGCACGACGTCTTCCACATATCCTAACTGAGGAGATACATGCATGACCCTTCTTAAGTCATCGACCATGGCTGACTAGACTTTAACGATGGGGTGACTTTTATTGAGTTCTTGTTAGAGTTTTAGAATTGAAATGATCAGGTCCATTTTGGGCAGTCGATACCTCTGGTGCGCATTCACTGGCCACACGGGAACCTCAAGGAGAGCACATGGGAGCAGGAGGATCCGAGCCGTGCTCAGTACCCAGATTTTTTTCTTTAGTCTATATTATGTATTTTGTGAACATAAAGCCCTATGGTGGGAAGAATTTAATGTCTCCTAAATTTTGTATTATTATTTTTCATTATATGAAATTATTTTGAGGCCGTAAAATCTGACGGTGTGTGATTCGGAGGCCCGGAGTGCCCAAAATGATCAGTCGATGTTTTATGAAGCTTTAATTAGCACACGTAAACAATTTTTCTGAAAATTTAAATAACTCTTAAATGGTTATCTAGATCATAAATTCGAGGGCACCGTTGCACTTAGGATGGCGAGTTTACCCTAGGCATGGCTTAATTTTAGTCTGTGTGGGCCATCTGTAAGAAAACCCAAAAATAGGATGACCGTAAATAAAATAATTAAATAAAGTTATTTTATTATTCAAATGCATATAATTCTAAAATAGTAACTTGAATTAAAAATATGAGACCACCGATGAACTCGTGAGGGTATGCTTTCCTTAGAAAGATACTAATCTTGGATGGCGCGGGCCACTAGTGAATGTTTGTTTTTTTTCCATTAATAAAATAATTAAGTGGAAATTATTTTATTGTAAAATACATAACTTTTAAATGGTAACTCATATTTGAAATACGAGAGTACCATTGGGTTCTTTGGGGCATTTTTCAGTTAGGAAAAGCCTAACCTCAACTTGTGCGGGTCTAGGGTGACTGTTAATAAATTTCCGAACTTTTTTTGGGTACGTTTAGTAAACGCGTGAGCGGCATTTTGTAACTTTTGAACCGGTTCTCGGAATTGAAATCGGAGGACACCGTTGAACTCACAACACCGATATTTTCATAAGGTAGAATTCACCTCGATTGTAGTAGGTCAAGGGTGAAATTTAGTTTTCGGTCTTTTCGTGGGTGTGTTAAAAGAATAAAAATAAAATAAAACGTCTTTTATTTTATTTTACTTTGTGAAACCTCCCATTCAAATTCGGTGGTGGGGACCACCCAAGCTTGAAACCTCTCATTTGAAATTAATGTTGGGGACCACCCAACCATTGAACTCCCTCTTTTATGTGGGAGGTGACTCTTGGTTTCTCCCCCAAATTAATTGTTCCAACTTAAACTTTATTTTTTTTCCAACTCAATTAGTTAAATTTATATGCTGGCTCCTCACCTTTATCTGGGTTGGGGGGATTGTTGGAAAGGAGAGTACATGGAGGGAGATCTTTAGAGAAAACATTTCCCAAAAAGGAGATTCTACAACGAAGAACACAAACGACGCTCGAGCTAGATCCGAGACGTGTTGCGGGAGTGACGAACACCAACGTCAATCTTTAACGACTTCCCCTTCTTTCTCACACCACCTCCATTGGAAAATCGAGGTAGGGGATTTATATATGATTGAAATTATTTATCGATTCTTCCTATTCTAGGTTCACAATGATGATGTCCAATCTATCATGGACATCATCCCTCACATAAATCTTGCCTCTTATCTTTTGTTCTTCGCGTATTCTTCATGCATTCTTCAACGCCTAATATTTAATGACGTAGGAAACACAATATTTTGTTGAGTGCGACATAAGGACATAGATCCCTGGACCCAAATATAGTGAATATGAGATTATATTATTTCTGGGGCTTGGAACGAAGCCACAATGGCTCGAGGAAGAAGGCGAAGACCGACACCCAACCGACCGTGAGGAACGAAGGGCGGTGCACATCCAAGCCGTCAGATCATGATGAAAGCCACAGCCCGTCACCCACGGCGGGGTAGCGTGGAGGCTGACATCCGGCCGGCTGCATTGCAGAGCGACGACATGCATTTGCACTGGAAAAATAAAAGGTCACGACCTCTTGTCTGCGGCGGAGGCTGGAGGGCGGCCTACACCGGGGTGGTTGTAGAGGAGCAGCAGCGTGCGATCGCGTCCTTGGGAGTAGGTCCGACCAGAGCACTGACCGACCATTATGGTTCGGTGGGACTCACTCGGGTCCCACGGTTACCTGGAAGCGCCTAGAGGCACTACCCCTTTTCATTTTGAATGGAAGGTTGTGCTCCCCCTTTGGTGCTGTCTCAGGCGGAACATGCCACCAGGCAGCGCAAACGGGCCGCCCCCAGCGGGCCGCTCTTTCGGGCCGCGCCACCAGGCTACCCCCTATGAGGGTCGGGCTGGACCACGGTCCAGCAGGTAGGCCCCACTAATGCCCAGGCCATCCAAACTAGACCCAGTTCAGGCTGGGTCGACCCGAACCTTTATGGGTCCGGCCTACCGGGTCGGGAAGGGACTACAAAGTCGGACTGGACCCGAGCCAATCTAGACCTAGTTTCGTCGTTTTGGCCATATCATGAGAACCAGATGTCTTCTTGACGAAACATCTACAGAAACAGAATACATGGATCGATACGGTCCTTTTGGTATACTCCACTTGTGTTTTGGATAAATTTTTAGTATATTCGGGTTGGATCGAACCTCGAATCCAACAGGGACGTCAGAGCAGAAATGCTAATAACATATAGACCGAGCATCCAATTGACGTGCCATCTATTGAGTTGGGTCCCTTATGACGTGAAGGACCTTTGGGATACTTCTTCGTGGGACTTCCGGGAGGTTTAGGTATGATTGATGGCTTGGGGAGCGATTCTCCCAAGTGGGCTACGTACGTAACCTTGCGACTGGCTGAGACTTTAAGACTGCTGACCGTTTCAACTCAGAGTGACTCAACAGGCTCAATGGGGAGGGCCTCTATGTGATGCAGGAGACCCATGGTGGGGATCACCTCTATGTGGCATAGCAGAACTACGGTACTCGACAGGAGGAGTACCTCAGCAGGCCCCCGATGGGGAGCACCTCTATGTAACGTGGAAGAACCACGGTGGGCAGCGTCTATTTGTGGCGAGACAAACCCACGGTACTCCATGGGAGGAGTGCCTCTATAACACCCCAAGCTTTTACGGTACACTACTCTTTGAATAATTCAATAGCGTGTGTGGTAAGAAACATCGAGTTTTAAAACACACCACAACCAATCAAACTAACCGTTATAAATAGTAATAACTACTTTTTGAAATTTTTGAAATTTTATCTCTCAAAATGGAATTCATTTTTGGATTCAGAGTATAGAATTTATCCTAAGGTAAAATTTTGGTACTTTTCGGATAACTTTAATATTTTGATAAATAGTGAAAATTGCTAAATTTTAATTAAAAACATCTTTTTTAATAAAAATAATTAGTAGTGATAAATTATGTATTTGAGTGGTTTTAAAGTATAATTAGAATATATTTTTACCATTTTATCCAATTGTGTTCATTATAATTAGTTTCACTTTGAAATTGGATATAAACAATTGTCAATCTTTTGATATATATTGTTTCTTAAAAACACGCCATTTGTTGTGACAGCGGGAATTAATTATAAAATTAATTAATGCAACTTTTATTTTTGTAATTTTTTAAAATAGACATCATTTTTGAATTCAGAATATCAATTATATCTTAGGGTGAAATTTTGGCATTGTTCTAAAAAACATCAATTTTTTATGAATAGTGAAACCACTAAGTGGTAGTTAAAAAACTGAATTTTTCATAAAACTTAATTTTACCGTTTCTATGAATGGAATTTCAAAAATACAAGGGAAAAAATTAATATCAAGTAGTAAAATTTGATTCAATGAGATGAAAATAATTTATGGTGAATAGTATCTTTTTATTTTTATTTACCACGGTTAAAAGTAAATAGGGTAATTAAGGGTAAAAATTATATTAATATTAACCTAAGACATGTCCTAATTCTATTGGAAAAGTGTAACTCGACCAAAAACAACCTTAAGAATAAAATATTGTCATTTAGGTCCACTTGGATTAGATTAGGACATTTATTATTATTTAATTCAAAGAAGATTTAAAAGAGTTAAAATCAATGTTTATTTACTAAAACATTTTTAAAATAGGGTTATACATAAGATAAATTCGATTGTAAATATTAAGTAGAAAGATAAAAATAGATCCTACATAATTATAGTTTATTTATAATTTTTAGACATTAAATAATTTAATTTATTTATGACACAATGATAATGCAGTAATTAATATAATAGTGAAAAATTAAAATATTTGATATTATAAATACCCAAATAAAATTAATTTGAAACTTTTTATGAATTAAACTAATTTTCTCGGTTAATATGAAATGTTAGTATTGACTTAATTAACTTTTTACTAAGTAATGATTCTGTTATGATTTTCACAAAAATCAATTATTGAATAGTGTCAAAATTGACATAAAAGAGTTTAAAAAAATATTATATTATTAATTGATATTAAATTCCTCAAAATCTAAGGTTCGACCAAGAGACTTATATCATGATAGGTGTATTATTAATGGACCACTTGGGGGTCTCTTGGATGTATATAGTATGTTTATTAACTATATAATATGAAAATACAAAGTGACATGGTAAATGTCAAACTAATTAACTATGATTAAAAACTAAAAGATAAGGTTAATATAATGACCCAAACCTGTCTAAATTCTATTGGTTGAGTGGTTTTCGACCCATCCCCACATTAACCTTTAAATAATCCACTTTGGAGCCATTAGAAACCGAATATGAATTTATTATAAAATAATATTTCTAGCTTTTCCAAAGGTGCCCCTCACCCCTCTTATAAAAGGGCACTCTTACTTCTCATTAACTCACACCTTCAAATCATTTTGGTTCGGCAAAACTCTGCCAAAATACTCTCTCAACTTCCCTCAATATATCCTACAGGCCTTATTTTTATCAGAAAGCCAACCTATGGAGCCCTTTTGATCAAATCAAAAGGAAGAACCCGAAGAAGAGGTAATGATTTCACCACCCTTTTTCAAGTTCCTTTCTTCTTCCACTTCTTTTTTCTTTGTTATTTCCATTCTAAAATAATAACTCCAATATATTATATATACTTTGATGTTATTATAATCATTTTACAACCATATTTCAGTATTCTATCGATCATTTGAATAACATGTCACCATACATGTGTACGTATGGCTTACCGTCTCTACATCGTGGTGTAATTGTTATTCAATAAATTATTATTTGGATGGGTATAATAATG
Organism: Viscum album; assembly: GCA_963277665.1. Taxonomy (NCBI): domain Eukaryota; kingdom Viridiplantae; phylum Streptophyta; class Magnoliopsida; order Santalales; family Viscaceae; genus Viscum; species Viscum album. The sequence continues at coordinate 2,011,827,653 of OY728125.1, forward strand.
ATGTTTAATTCATGTATATAATAAATATATCATGATAATGATTCTATATATATGATATACCATCCAATTATATATTATTTTAATATCAAAAGAATGATATTGTCGCTCGTGCGTACGTACGGACTACCGTCTCCATGAACACGATGAGATTCATTCTCCATCGTATCCATTCAAGTATAATTCTCATTTGGTGATTAATAATAGTATCTAAGGACTTGATATAATTATGGATATGATTAAGATACAACCTATCCATGAAAAACATGAATTACGTAAAAAAACATATAAAAGAAAACAAGTAAGTTAACACCTGAAACAACGATAATACTAAGATATTATTAACAGATCAATGTTAAAAGATCATATATGATATCATATTAATGTATATGATTATTGTATAATTTAATAACAATTATTTCACCATTATATAGGTGGTTTACCTACCCCCAACCAAGGAAAAGTACAAGTTAAGGGTTTATTTCGCAATCTCTTCATTATCCGAGGTTGTTTATACTTAATAATCTACTGGGATTTATTTATCATCCACATCCATGTTTCTTAAAAATGTATTTAAAAACATTTTTTCTATTTACAAGAATATGGGTTAAAGTCATTTATACTCTTTTTTGTCTTTTAATAAGAAGTTTATAAAGGAATCTTTCTTTCGTTTTCAAAATAAGGTTCTTTTTAACCTTTTCGACAGAATTAAGGTAAGAATGTTTTTTTAACTTATACGGTGGGTGCAACTATTTTCCATCGTTATAAAATATTCAAAGCTTCCTTTACAATATTATAAGAATATTTTCAATGTAAATGTTTTATTTCATAATTATGTGACTTTTAAATGATTTTAAAAAAAGATATATTTCTCTCAAATAGTTTTGATTTCATCTATGACAACATCCTTTGATGGATTTTAAGCTTATTTGAAGTTTATTTATAATGATACAAAACTTCCATATTGTATTTAGGTTTTGTGATATGTTTGTCTGTGGATGTGTTATTTTTATACCATTCATGGTTTATGGAGAAAGTATTGACATTTCGTATGATAGTTTTAATACGAATGTTTTTGTTATGTTTAAACCTGTTCATATGAGGAATGCATTGGACTTAATAAGTGACAGGTGGAGCCCGCTATAGCTTCTCGATGCATCGGTAGGTCTCATGAGACAAACTAGTGTCTTGGTACAAGGCCTTGGAAAAATCATATTTCTAGTCTTGGCACAAGGCCTTGGCTATGTGGTTATGATAGTCTGGCATTATGAATTCCATCATTATGAAAGTGGTTATTGATATTGCATGTGATTATTAGATTAGTAGAATATCCATTTGAATAAGTAAATGGAATTATTTCATTTTATTTTTTCCATACTATGTTGATGTTCAAGTTTAAAAAGCTTTTGTTTTAGTTATACATTGCCTTAAATGTTTATTCTTATTTATGAATGTTTCTGCTATATTGTTATCCTTAATGAGCATTTGAGATCACCCCTTTCAATGTTTTATTTTTCCCAGTATGTGAAGAAGTAATTTATTAATGACCTATAGGGATAGTATGTGGGGATATGAGTGTGGAATATGAAGAGAATATGTTGTTGTAGTTTTCATTTTTATGATGTAATGTAAAACTTTGTGAATATATCTAGTGTTTCCAAGGCTACTAAACTAATTGGTTTTTCGATATTTGATCTTTCTCGTGATCATGCCAATGTTATGTAATAATGAACTAACTCTGGGTAACTGGGGTTAGGGTGTTACAACCTCAACAATCTGAGGTTATTGAGAAGTTCCTCTTTGTGACATGGCATGACCACTGTACTCGTTAGAGGAGGAGTTCTCAAGCAGCCGAGGTGTTCGACGTTGTGACTGGGAATGTTTCTTGTTCATAGGCCTAGAGAATATATGGTTGGATATATAATTTCATACCGATCCTATATGGGTCAGATCCTATGTGGTTTAGCACTCAGCGAGCCTATGTGGGTCAAGGTATACTAATACTATGTGGGTCAGATCCTGGGTGGGTCAGCGCTCAGTAATACTATGTGCGTCAGCACATACCGATCCTGTGTGGGTCAGATCCTATGTGGGTCATTACTGGGGTTAGTTCCTATCGATCCTAAGTGGGTAAGACTCTATATAATTAGCACCAATGCCTTTTGACAGAATAAGAAGATCTAGCTTCACAGATAATCATATGTACTTCTATACTTCACTTATACATGTGTGAGCTAAGTCTTTACCTTTGTGGTATTCTTCTTTTTGGTGTAACTTTGTGGTAATTACCTCTATGGAGTTACCTTCATGGTATTCTTTCCTTCATGTAATAGTTGATCTTTTGGCTAATGAGTTGGGCCTTGTGTTTCCTCATGGATGAGATGGGTATACCTGATAACATAGGTATATGTATCAATATATACCAAAGTAGAGTTGATGTCTTGCTTTGTGGTTTTCCTTTGTGGAACTTTAGGAGACTTATGGGGTCTCAGGGTCCCTTCTGAGTATCGTTATACACACCCCTTCATGGGCTATGTCCACACCTCATTGTGTCTTATGCAGACGACAGACAGCACTGACTGAGGACAAGGGTACCATGACTGGAGGATGCTCAGGGCGGACCATAGACGAGGCATACCAAAGATAAGACCGTTCAATAAGTGTACCTACCCTTCAGGTAGGATCCTTGATGGGTTTTCATAGGATATATTTTTTATTTTACTTGTACTTTTCAGGTTTCTATGTACTTTCCAATTTTTCTTGTATTCCGTCCCCTTTTACTTACTGTACTTAGTCTATTTACAATATAGATTACTTTTTTCTTCTATCTTGTTGTGTTCTTGGTTGTGTGAGTTTATAAGTTCATAAGGCAATGAATTTCTAGTTTTAGGGATATGCCTTTTCAGTTCTAGTCGCCAGCACCTAGCCTATGGAAGGCGGGCTTGGGTAGTCACGACACGGGCTCCGGGGGATGGGTTTTGATAAATTACATCAATGTAAAGGGTGAACTATAGAATATTCCTTACATTATTTTGAAGATATATATCCTTTTTATGTACCTCCTTAATCTTCACAAGTATGAATGGTTGTGTTGTAATTTGAGAAGGATAGTATTTCCTCTATTCCCTTTTGATTACTATGTATATGTTTTACAAATACATGATTATTATGTCTCTTTCAAAACTCATCCTAAATAAGGTGGCAAGATTCTTCCTACTAAGATCATTAATTTATTTTTTCCTCTCTAGGGTGGTACTGTATTAAGAAATCATAGTCCTTAATCAAATCCAACCATCTCCTTGAACATATATAAAACCCCATTTGTTTATATATATACATTAATATCTTATAATCTATATATATTTCAGACTATTGACTAATAATATAACTCCTCCATATATTTATTCAAAATATTTCCATTTCTGTCTCTATGCCTTGCATTAATGATTCTTTATCATAAAAATTTAGTTAATGTGAGTGATAATCTAGTACAAAGATATTTTTCATAAGGAAACATCCTATTCTATTCTTTAATGCATCACTGTATATCAAAACCCAAGGGTAGTGAATGTAAAAGTGTAGAGAACAACATTCTCTTATGATACTTGAAATTATATTCACATTCATCTAATTGGAGGAACATGGATCCATTTTGAGTTAACTTTATTATTGAATTTGAAAGTCATGATAAATTCTCAGAGAGAATCAATAATATCAAAGAAATGATATAAAAATATTGACTTATGTTACAATTGATGGTATATTTATTTCATCCATTCCATATATGTTTAAAGTATATGAAAATATAACATCATTTCTGAGTATATAAACAAATTTTGATAATTCTTTTATCAGTAAATTATGCTTACTAAAATTGGAATATACTTTATCCTATATCAAGGTCATTAATATAATCCTTAAATGATCTTCATATTCTTATTTTCTCTTATAAAATAAGAGAATATCAACTATAAAGACTACCTCAAATTGATCGAAGAAATATCTAAATACTATATTGAACAAAATCATTGAAATAAAATGGTAATTTGTATGTATGTAATGAATCAATATGAATTTATAATTTATATATCTTGTAAATATGGATGAGTAGGTATATCATCACCTTTTCACCATTAATTTATTATATAATGATTGAATGTCAATCATTATAAATTATTAATCCCCTCATAGTTGGTCAACCATTTTAGCAATATCGGTATAATATAATTATTATTTATCCCAGGCTTGTTAAGTTTATAAATATTAATGTAGAGACACATTTATTGATCATTTATTTATCAAAAAATGTAATGGTGTACCCTATAGTGAGGAAAATTTCATATAATATCCTTATCTAGATTCTCTTGGATTTTCTTCTTCAAATACATCAATTTATAAGAGATTTTCTATAAATGTTATTTGATATAGGAATAAAGCCATGTAATAGTTCTATAAATACTCAGAATCATGATATAGGGGATTACAATGAAACTCTTTGTTAAATACATCAACATAATCTCTCAAAATTAACATATCTTCAATTTCGAGTTTCTCCTTAACAATTTGAGAAAAATTTGATTCATTATTAGCTATTACGACCAATAAAGGGGAATTAATTTTCGTATGTATTATTTAGTATAACTTTCACTTATACATAATCATTGGTAAATTGAAGATATGAAATGTGATTTACCATTCCCAAAAATTGATATTTGTACTTTTTAGAGAGATAAAATTCATTTAAAAATTAAAATCAAATTCAAATTAAGGGATAAGAAGAAATTTTTTTAAAAAAAAATACCACAAAACTCAATTAAGAATGACCGATTTATATCTGATGTAATAATTTTTCCATTATATTTATTTACAAATAATTAATTATAGAGTTATTGGTGTGCTTATTTTATGCTCTTAGAGAAATTTCTAAGCTCAAAAAAGTGGGCAGAACCATAATCAAATAATAAAATTGTAGTTATTATGTACTTCATTAATGTAACTTTCATCTGGTAATTTTCATAACCCACTTCAATAATTTTGATTATGTATTATTTCTCTTTTACCATAAATTTTAATCTTGTTTCTATCTATTATTTTCTTTAATACTTGGTCTAGTTCACTAGTTTTCATAAAATTTATACTTCATTCAATTGATGGATTGATGTGTGGATGGTGTGTTTGTTTTATCTTTCCTTTAATCCATTTTATTTTTTGATCTACTTATATGTCTTCAATATTCATGTTATTAATACATTTATCTTCTAAATTTTATTCATCTACCCATTGATTTGAGGATATTACCTCCATTAAACTTCTCACTTTTTTTCATGTACGAATATGATTTTTATTTCTTATATGGGAATGAGTTTCTATGAAATATTTTTCCAACTATTTTCCCCAAAATCATAAGAATAATAGAGCATACAATGTCCATTTCAACCCTAAGAGAACATCAAGCAATTTATTTATAGGTACTAATGTCCTTCATTAATAATTTCTTTCATTAACTTGGTTTTAAGCCACTAATGAATCAGTTAAGTTTTTTTCATGATGAATGATAAGACCAAAAACATACCATCTAATTCTCATGAATTTCTATTCATATGTATAAATAGCTTCATGATGTTTTTTCTTTAGATAAAAAAAATTATATCTCTATTTTAGTGAATAGTGTCACACATGGGGTTCTAACTTTTACTTCATTATGGTTCGGGTCAGGTTCTTAGTTGTTTTCTTGGGAGATGGGTGTGAGAGGTTTGAAAGTATAGGGAATTATTTCCTCCTAGTATTGGTATATATTTATCCCTATGTCTCCCATGAATTTGGGTGAAAATGGTATTTTTGGGAGGAATGAACCAGGTGCAGTGTTCGGCCCCAAAATTTTCTAAATCGTGCGGCCAAACATTGCATAGTGAGAAGGTGCTAAAAAATGGATTTTGACCACTTTTCCTTTCCAAAAATAAACATAATGCACTATTTATTCTCCCATTAGACCCTATAATCCATGGTAGGCCACCGATATCCCTCAATCTCCCTTTGAACCCACTTTTGAAAGGAAATTTTATGGGGGAACATCAAGAGACATCGATTAAGTGAGTTTCTCTCAAGTTTCATCCGTCTCTTCAGGGTTTCTTCCCCCTTTTATTATGGTTTCATGTTTCCAAAACCTACGGTTTTTTCCATACAGTTTAACCATGTAACGACCCGACCCCAGTTACCCAGAGTCGGTGCATTATTACATAACATTGGCATGATCACAAGAAATATCAAATCTCGAAAGACCGATTGGTTTAGTAGCCTTGGTAACACTAGATATATTTATAAGTCTTACATTACATCATAAAAATGAAAACTACAACAACATATTTTCTTCATAGTCCAAACTCATATCCCCACATACAATCCCTGTAGGTCATTCATAAATTACTTCTTCATATCCTGGGAAAAATAAAAAATTGAAAGGGGTGAGATCAAATTCCCAGTAAGGATAACAATATAGCGAAAACATTCATAAATAAGAATAAAAATTTAAGGCAATGTATAACTAAAACAAAAGCATTTTAAACTTGAACTTAAACATAGTATGGCAAAAATAAAATGAAATAATTCCATTTACTTATTCACATGGATATTCTACTAATAGAATAATCACATGAAATATCAATAACCACTTTCATAATGATGGAATAAATAATGACAGACTATCATAACCACATAGCCAAGGCCTCGTGCCAAGACTAAAAATAAGATTTTGTCAAGGCCTTGTGCCAAGACACTAGTTTTTCTCATGATACCTACCGATGCATTGAGGATCTATAGCGGGCTCCACCCGTCACTCATTAAGTCCAATGCATTCCTCATATGAACAGGTTTAAACATAACATAAACATTCGTATTAAAACTAGCATACGAAATGTCAATACTTTATCCATAAACCATGAATGGTATAAAAATAACACATACACAGTCAAACATATCACAAAACCTTCAATACAATATTGAAGTTTTGTATCATAATAAATAAACTTCAAATAAGCTTAAAATCCATCCAAGGATGTTGACACAGATGAAATCAAAACTATTTGAGAGAAATATATCTTTTTTTTAAATCATTTAAAAGTCACATATTTATGAAATAAAACATTTACATTGAAAATATTCTTATAATATTTTAATGGAAGTTTTGAAGATTTTATAATGGGGGAAAATAGCCAGACCCGCCGTATAAGTTAAAAAAACATTCTTACCTTAATTCTGTCGAAAAGGTTAAAAAGCACCTTGTTTTGAAAATGACAGAAATATTCCTTTATAAACCTCTTATTAAAAGTCAAAAGAGGGTATAAATGACTTTAACCCAAATTCTTGTAAATAGTAAAAATGTTTTGAAATACATTTTTAAGAAACATGGATGTGGATGACAAAGACATCCCAGTAGATTATTATGTATAAACAACCTCAGATAATGAAGAGATTGCGAAATAAACCCTTACCTTGTATTTTTCCTTGGTTGGGGGTAGGTTAACCTCCTTTATAATGGTGAAATAATTGTTATTAAATTATACAAGAATCATATACATTAATATGATATCATATATGATCTTTTTAACATTTATTTTTTAATAATATCTTAGTATTATCATTGTTTCGGGTGTTAACTTACTAGTTTTCTTTTATATGTTTTGTTACGTAAGTCATGTTTGTCATGGATAGGTTGTATCTTAATCATATCCAGAATAATATAAAGTCCTTATATACTATTATTAATCATCAAATGAGAATTAGGCTTGAATGAATATGATGGAAAATGAATCTCATCGTGTTCGTGGAGACGGTAGTCCGTACGTACGTACGAGCGACAATATCATTCTTTTGATATTAAAATAATAAATTATTGGATGGTATATCATATATACAGAATCATTATCATGTTATATTTATTATTTACATGAATTACACATCATTATTATACCCATCCAAATAAAAATTTATTGAATAACAATTACACCACGACGTGGAGACGGTAAGCCGCACGTACACATGTATGGTGACATTTTCTTCAAAGGATGGATAGAATACTGAAATATGGTTGTAAAATGTTTATAATAACATCAAAGTATATATAATATACTGGTTTTGTTATTTTAGAATGGAAATAACAAAGAAACAAGAAGTGGAAGAAGAAAGGAACTTGAAAAAGGGTGGTGAAATCATTACCTCTTCTTCGGGTTTTTCCTTTTGATTTGATCAAAAGGGCTCCATACGTTGGCTTTATGATCCAACTAAGGCTTGTAGGTTGCATTGAGGGAAGTCGAGAGAGTATTTGTGCAGAGGTTGGCCGAACAAAAAGGCTTTGAAGGTGTGATTTAATGAGAAGGGAGAGTGCCCTTTTACAAGAGGGGTGAGGGGCACCTTTGGAAAAGCTAGAAATATTATTTTATAATAAATTCATATTCAGTTTCTAATTGCTCCAAAGTGGATTATTTAATAGTTAAAGATGGGATGGGTGGAAAACCACTCAACCAATATAATTTAGACAGGTTTGGTTCATTATATTAACCTTATCTTTTTGTTTTAACTCTTAGTTAATTAGTTTGACATTTACCATGTCACTTTGTATTTTTATATTATATAGTTAATAAACATACTATATACATCCAAGAGACCCCCCAAGTGGTCCATTAATGATACACCTATCATGATATAAGTCTCTTGTACGAACCTTATATTTTTATAAATTTAATATCAATTAATAATATAATATTTGTTTTAAAAACTCTTTTATGTCAATTTTGACACTATTCAATAATTGATTTTTGTGAAAATCATAACAGAATGATTACTTATAAAAAAGTTACTTATGTCAATTTAAATATGTCATATTAACCTATAAAATTAGTGTAATCCATAAAAATTCTAAAATGTTATTTATTTGGGTATTTATATTATCAATTACTTTAATTTTTCACTATTATCGTAATTACTACATCATCATTGTGTCATTTATAAATTAAATTATATAATATCTAAAAATTATAAATAAAATATATTTATGTAGTAAATAGTTTTATATTTATAATAAATATTTATAGTTAAAAATTCAACATATATATCTCTTTGTAAAAATTGTTTTTCTAAAATATATATGCTTTTGTCATTTTTGTATTTATTTTAACTTAATTAAAATAATGTGTCCCTATCACCTACAAGTGGCTCCATGGGGTCCCAAAATCAACCCAAAGATGCCCATGATCGAAAATGTATCCACCAATAAGGTTAGGACATGTTTTAGGGTAACTTAGTATTATTATAATAGTAATTTTAACCCTTATTTACCAGATTTACCCTTAACCATGGTAAATAAAATATTTACCGAAGTAATTATTTAAAATGTCTAAAAATAAAAGTTACCTATTTACACAATTTGGACAACCTGATTCCGAATATGGAATCTATTTTTCCAAATTTGAAACACAGAAGTGGCAGAAATTAATTTAAAATTAATTCCCGCTGTCAAAACAAAAAGCGTGTTTTTAAGATATAATAACTATCAAAAGATTGATACTTGTTTATGTCTGGTTTAATTGTGAAATTATGTCCAATGACCAAAATTGTATTAAATGGTAAAAATATATTCTAAATATACTTTAAAACCACTCAAATTCATAATTTATCACTATTAATTATTTTTATTAAAAAAGTTGTTTTTAATTAAAATTTAGTAATTTTCACTATTCATCAAAATATTAAAGTTATCCGAAAGGTACCAAAATTTCACCTTAGGCTAAATTCGATATTCCAAATCCAAAAATGAAGTCCATTTTGAGAGATAAAATTTATAAAATTTTAAAAAGTAGGTATTACTATTCATAACAGCTTGTTTGATTGGTTGTGGTGTGTTAGAACTCGATGTTGCGTACAACACATGATATTACATTATTCAAAGAGAAGCATACCGTAGAAGCTTGGGGTGTTATATTATCCCCTCCATAAAATAATTTCATCCTCAAAATTTCTAGAATACTACCGCATGAAAAGACTCAGGTGGTTCTTTATCATAAGTTCCTCGGGTTCCCACTTTGCCTCTTCCATCTTATGGTTTCTCCACAAAACTTTTAACAGACACGTCGTCCGATTTCTCAGAACTTGTTCTCTCATATCAAGAATCTTGATGGGCTCCTCGCAATAAGACAGATCGGGTTCTAGTTCTAATTCCTCATAGGTGAGTTCATGCGTTGGGTCAGTCATGTATATCCTCAATAGAGATACATGGAACACATCGTGAACTTTGGAGAGACTTGGCGACATTGCCAATCGGTAAGCTACAACCCCAATTCGTTCTAGAATTTCGAAAGTTCTGATGTACCTGGGACTCAATTTACCTTTCTTACCAAAACGTATGACTCCCTTCCATGGAGATACCTTCAGGAAAACAAGATCACCGACTTGAAATTCCAAATCCTTCCTTCGATTATCGGCATAGCTCTTCTGCCTACTTTGAGCTGCTTTGATGTGATTTTGGATTACCTTCACCTTTTCCATTGTTTCCTTCACCAGTTCTGGACCTACAAGTTTTCTTTCACCAACTTCATCCCAACAGGTTGGTGTGCGACATATTTTTCTGTATAACGCTCCATATGGTGTCATCTGAATACTCGAATGGAAGTTATTGTTATAGGAAAATTCTACCAGAGTTAAATATTGATCCCACATACCTTGAAAGTAAAGTGATCAAGATCTAAACATGTCTTCTAAGGTTTTAATAGTTTGTTCTGATTGTCCGTCTGTCTGAGGGTGGTAGGCAGTGGTCAAATGAAGTTCAGTATCCAGGGATTTATGAAGACTTTTCTAGAATCTTGATGTAAAACGGGGATCATGATCAGAAAAAATCGATAGGGGTACTCCATGAAGTTTCACAACTTCATCAATATATAGTCTTGCTAGACGTTCTAGTGGTAGATCTTCTCTTATAGCAAGAAAATGTGCTGACTTGGTAAGATGATCAACAATGACCCATATTGTATCATTCCTTCTAGGAGTCTTTGGTAGCCCCATGACAAAGTCCATAATAATATTGTCCCATTTCCACTCTGGTATGGGAAGAGGTTTCATGAATCCTCCAGGCTGTTGCCTTCCAGTTTTTACTTGTTGAAAAACCATACATCTTGACACAGAATCAGCAATATCCCTCTACATGTTGCCCCACAAAAAATATTCCTTCAAATATCTATACATTTAGGTGCTCCCAGGGTGTATAGAGAAATTGGAACTATGAGAATCATCCATCAATTCCCTTTTTAGATCAGGTATATTGGGAACACAAAGTCTCTTCCCAAATTTCAAAATTCCTTCTTCATACACAAAGTCTCCCAATCTCCCATCAGTCACAACTTTAATCTTCTTTGGAAATTCTTCATCATCGGTCTGAGAACTCTTAATCCTTTCTAGTAAATATGGTTTGGCAACCATTTGAAAAAGAATTGATGTTTCACCTTCCATGGTTATTCCCATGTCCATCTTTACTAGATCCATGAAAATTGGATCCCTTTCAATTCTCATATTGTTCAAAACTCCATGATCTTTTCTGCTCAAAGCATCTAACACCTTGTTTTCTTTCCCCGGGTGGTAGTGTATCATACAATTATAATCCTTGAGTAATTCAAGCCATCTCCTTTGCCTCATGTTGAGTTCTTTTTGTGAGAAAATATACTTCAAACTCTTGTGATTAGTATAAATCTCACATTTTTTACCATAGAGGTAGTGCCTCTATATCATCAAAGCAAAGATCACAGCTGCTAACTCAAGATCATGAGTAGGATAGTTTTGTTCATGAATTTTCAAATTTCGTGATGCATAGTAAATAACCCTATCATTCTGCATAAGGACATAACCAATTCCTTTCTTTGATGCATCACTATAAATAACGAACCCATCATTCCCAGATGGTAGAGTCAATATAGGAGCATTGACAAATCTTCTCTTCAGTTCTTAGAAACATTCTTCACACTCTTTTGTCCAAACAAATTTAACCCCTTTACGTGTGATCTTTGTTAATGGGTTAGCCAACCGGGAAAAATTCTGGACGAAACGTCAATAATAAAATGCTAAACCAATAAAACTACGTACCTCAGTTATACTCGTCGGTGCAGGCCATTCGTGGATTGCCTTGGTGTTAGAAGGATCAACAGAGATTCCATCATTAGAGACAATATAGCCAAGAAAAGAAATATCCTAAATCCAGAATTCACACTTGCTAAACTTCCCACATAATTTATGTCTTCTCAGAGTCTTCAAGATAATGTGCAAGTGATTTTCATGATCTTCGTAGCTTTTTGAGTATACCAAGATATCATTAATAAATACCACCACATACTCATCGAGATATTCCTCTAAAACTCTATTCATAAAATCCATGAATACAGAGGGTATATTATTCTATCCAAAAGGCATTACAGTAAACTCGTAATGCTCATACTTGGTTCAAAATGCTGTCTTCGGAATGTCTTTCTTCCTCACACACAACTGATGGTATCTAGATCAAAGGTCAATCTTTGAAAAGTATTGAGCTCCATGCAGTTGGTCAAATAAATCATCAATGCGAGGTAGAGAATACTTGTTCTTTATTGTTATATCATTGATCTCCCTGTAGTTGATACATAACCTCATAGATCCATCTTTCTTTTTAACAAAAAGAACAGGGGCTCCCCATGGAGAAACACTAGGGAGAATAAATCCCTTATTACTCAATTCCTCTAGTTGTTTCTTTAGTTCGACTAATTCCCCAGTGGCCATTCTATAAGGGGTCTTCGATATAGGCCTTGATCCAGGAATTAAATCAATGGAAAACTCAACTTCTCGTTATGGAGGATGTCCAGGTAAATCTTCCAGAAATACATCTACATATTCTTTCACAACAGGTACATCCTCTATTTCAACATTCCTTTACTCACCCAAAGTCATTTCATTCTCTTCCTCCCCAATAATTGAATTTAGTTGAGCTACTGGTGGTGGATCTAGATAATAATTAGGTGGTGACGATCTTGCTCTAAAGATAAGGTGTTCCTTATAATCATCATCAAAAATCGTAACCTCCTTCTTCTTACAATAAATCTTCGCATCATAGTCCTAAATCCAGTCCATACCAAGGATTATATCAAACTAAATCATAGGTATGACGATGAGATCAGCAGATAAAGAACATTTATGTGCTCTAATGGGGACTGATTAACAAAACTTTGTTGCAATGATACTTCCCTTAGAAGTTTTAACAGACAACTCCCTTGTTAAATCAAATTTGAAATATCTAATTTTCTTAGAAAACTGGGAAGATATGAAACAATGCGATGATCCAGAATCAAATAATGCATTTTCTAGACTTGAGGAAACCATTAAATTACCTGCCACAACATCTTTCGGAGCTTCTACCTCAGCAGTAGTGATACCATAAGCTTGGCCTTGATCCCTTGGACTTTTTTGAGGTATGTTCCCCTGACGTTTAGGACATTCATTTTCATAATGTCCCATATCCCTGTAATTGTAGCATTGAACATTGGTATCTTCCTTCTTCCCTTTTCAATCACGAGCTTGGTGGCCTTTTTCACCACACTTGTAACAGACACCCATTCCCTTCAAGCATGCACCGTTGTGTTTCTTCCCACATTTACCACAGGATGGATATTCAACCTTTCCCTTCTTCCCCTTATTTTCATTCCCAGATTGATCAGCAGATCTCTTCTTCTCTTTATTTTCTTTAAAGTCATAATACTTAGATAATTCCTTTTCAGTCTTGATAGCACATGAGACAATGTCTTCGTACGATGAAAAGGATTGTGAGACTAATTCTCGACGGAGAAATGGTTTTATCCCATCAAATAAATGATCAATATTACTTCTTGGGTTACGTATATAATCTCTATAATACCTTTCTAACCTTGTAAAGTTAGCCTCATACTTTGTGACATTCTCATCCTCCTTTTGTCTCAGACTCAGAAATTTCCTTTCCATATCTGCTTGATGGTCACGAGGAAAGTATTTTTCTAAAAACAGATCTTTGAACTCCCTACATTCCATATTTGATACTTCATCATCTTACTTTGTGTTTTGAATCAATGACCACCATTGATAAACATCTCTAGTGAGGCGGTAAACTGCTATGATAACGTTTTCCCTTTCACTACTCCCCAAATCCTGAAATATTTTCTCTAGAAAATTTATCCATTTCTCAGCTACTAAGGGATTTTTACTCCCATTGAATGTTGGTGGTTGTTGCCTCATGAATCAATCTAATATTGATCCTCCACGCTGCGGATCAGGGTGCTCCAAACGGGTAAGGTTATTATTCATAACCCGAGTGAGTTGTCCCAGTATGGTGATTAGCTGATCGGCACCGTTGCATCACCAGCTCCACTATTATTATCTTGAGCAGGAGGGCGATTCCTACATGGAGTGCATGCATGGATACAGTTTCCATTTCTTCCACTAGGCTCCATTTCTAAAAAATGGCATAAACTAGATTAGTTTATGAATCAAAATACAAAATCCCATACTTATAAAATACTTAACATAAATTGAACTATTTATGGATATAATCCATAATCATAAAAAAATTTCTTTGAGGAAGTATATACTCATAAACCCTTCATAATTATTTTTAAAAAAAATGAGAGTTATCCTAAGCATATCCCCCGAAAGTGTCGTAACCAAGAGTGCAGTAAGGCCCGTTGTCGTGCACCAGTTCCCATTCGAGTCTAGCTCAAAGCGGTGTTTTCGGGTTTTACCCCTAGGTACATCTGTGCCAGAGCTGCCTCTACCAGCTCATATCCAGACAGGGATGTATTGCTTGGAAAACTCAAAAAATCACTACAATACCAAAATTCTAGGAAGTTCTTCTATGCTAATCCTCAAAATACATCTTAAATCTATGTTCTCTAATCAGATTTTATCTTAATCTAGCTTCCATGGTTTGTACTAAACTTCCTCTGATACCAACTGTAACACCTCGGCTCTAGTTACCCCGATTCGGTGCATTATTACATAACATTGGCATGATCACAATAAATATCAAATCTCGAAAGACCGATTGGTTTAGTAGCCTTGGAAACAATAGATATATTCATAAGTCTTACATTACATCATAAAAATGAATACTATAACAATATCTTTTCTTCATAGTCCACACTCATATCCCCACATACTATCCCTGCAGGTCATTCATAAATTACTTCTTCATATCCTGGAAAAAATAAAACATTGAGAGGGGTGAGCTCAAATTCCCAGTAAGGATAACAATATAGCGTAAACATTCATAAATAAGAATAAACATTTGAGGCAATTTATAACTAAAAAAATCCTTTTAAACTTGAACTTAAACATAGTATGGCAAAAATAAAATGAAATAATTCCATTTACTTATTCACATGGATATTCTACTAATCTAATAATCACATGCAATATCAATAACCACTTTCATAATGATGGAATGAATAATGTCAGACTATCATAACCACATAGCCAAGGCCTCGTGCCAAGACTACAAATAAGATTTTTTCAAGGCCTTGTGCCAAGACACTAGTTTGTCTCATGAGACCTACTGATGCATCGAGGAGCTATAGCGGGCTCCACCCATCACTTATTAAGTCCAATGCATTCCTCATATGAATAGGTTTAAACATAACATAAACATTCGTATTAAAACTAGCATACAAAATGTCAATACTTTCTCTATAAACCATGAATGGTATAAAAATAACACATCCACAGTCAAACATATCACAAAACCTTCAATAAATATGGATGTTTTTTATCGTAATAAATAAACTTCAAATAAGCTTAAAATCCATCAAAGGATGTTTACATAGATGAAATCAAAACAATTTGAGAGAAATATATATTTTTTTGGAAATCATTTAAAAGTCACATAGTTATGAAATAAAACATTTACATTGACAATATTCTTATAATCTTGTAAAGGAAGCTTTGAAGATATTATAACGGTGGAAAATAGCGAAACTCGCCGTATAAGTTAAAAAAACATTATTACCTTAATTCTGTCGAAAAGGTTAAAAACACCTTGTTTTGAAAACGACGGAAAGATTACTTTATAAACCTCTTATTAAAAGATAAACAAAGGTATAAATGACTTTAAACCATATTCTTGTAAATAGTAAAAATGTTTTGAAATACATTTTTAAGAAACATGGATGTGGATGATAAAGAAATCCCAGTAGATTATTACGTATAAACAACCTCGGATAATGAAGAGATTGCGAAATAAACCCTTACCATGTACTTTTCCTTAGTTGGGGGTAGGTTAAACTCTTGTATAATGGTGAAATAATTGTTATTAAATTATACAAGAATCATATAAATTAATATGATATTATATATGATCTCTTAACATAGATTTGTTAATAATATCTTATTATTATCGTTGTTTCGGGTGTTAACATAAACGTTTCATTTTATATGTTTTGTTAGGTAAGTCGTGTTTGTCATGGATAGGTTGTATCTTAATCATATCCAGAATTATATCAAGTCCTTATATACTATTATTAATCATCAAATGAGAATTGCACTTGAATGGATACGATGGAGAATGAATCTTATCGTGTTCGTGGAGACGGTAGTCCGTACGTACGCACGAGCGACAATATCATTCTTTTGATATTAAAATAATATATAATTGGATGGTATATCATATATACAGAATCATTATCATGTTATATTTATTATTTACATGAATTACACATCATTATTATACCCATCCAAATAATAATTTATCGAATAACAATTACACCACAACGTGGAGACGGTAAGCCAAACATACACACGTATGGTGACATGTTATTCAAAGGATGGATAGAATACTGAAATATGGTTGTAAAATGTTTATAATAATATAAAATTATATATAATATACTTGAGTTATTATTTTATAATGGCAATAACAAAGAAAGAAGAAGTGGGAGAAGAAAGGAACTTGAAAAAGTGTGGTGAAATCATTACCTCTTCTTCGGGTTCTTCCTTTTAATTTGATCAAAAGGGCTCATTAGGTTGGCTTTATGATCAAACTAAGGCCTGTAGGTTGTATTTATGGAAGTTGAGAGAGTATTTAGGCAGATTTTTTCCGATCCAAAAGGCTTTTAAGGTGTGAGTTAATAAGAAGGGAGAGTGCCCTTTTATAAGAGGGGTGAGGGGCACCTTTGGAAAAGCTAGAAATATTATTTTATAATAAATTCATATTCGGTTTATAATGGCTACAAAGTGGATTATTTAAATGTTAAGGTGGGGATGGGTCAAAAACCACTAATCCATTAGAATTTAGATAGGTTTGGGTTATTATATTAACCTTATCTTTTAGTTTTAACTCTTAGTTAATTAGTTTGACATTTACCATATCACATTGTATTTTTATATTATATAGTTAATAAAAATACTATATCAATCCAAGAGACCCCCAAGTGGTCCATTAATGATACAACTATCATTATATAAGTCTTTTGGCCGACCGTTATATTTTTAGGAATTTAATATCAATTAATAATAATAATATTTGTTTTAAAAACTCTTTTATGTCAATTTTGACACTATTCAATAATTGATTTTTTTGAAAATCATAATAGAATGATTAATTCGAAAAAAGTTAATTAAGTCAATACTAACATGTCATATTAACCTATAAAATAAGTTTAATTCATTAAAAGTCTCAAATTATATTTATTTGGGTATTTATAATATTATTTATTTTAATTTTTCACTATTATCATAATTATTGAATCATCCTTTTGTCATAAATAAATTAAATTATTTAATGTCTAAAAATTATAAATAAAATATAATTATGTAGGAAATATTTTTATCTTTCTAATTAATATTTATATTTGAATATCCAACATATATCACCCTTTGTAAAAGTTGTTTTTCTAAAAGATAAATGATTTTGTCATTTTGTATTTATTTTAGCTTAATTAAAATAAAGTGTCCCTATCACCTACAAGTTGCTCCATGTGGTCCCAAAATCGACCCAAATATGCCCCTGGTCAGACATGTATCCACCAATAATGTTAGGACACGTTTTAGGGTAATTTATTGTTATTATAATATTATTTTTTAACCCTAATTTACCAGATTTACCCTTAACCATGATAAATAAAATATTTACCGAAGTAATTATTCAAAAAGACTAAAAATAAAAGTTACCTATTTACACAATTTGGACATCCTGATTCCAAATATGGAATCCATTTTTCCAAATTCAAAACATAGAAGTAGCAGAAATTAATTTAAAATTAATTCCCACTGTCAAAACAAAAAGCGTGTTTTTAAGATATAATAACTATCAAAAGATTGATACTTGTTTATGTCTGTTTTAATTCTGAAATTATGTACAATGACCAAAATTGTATTAAATGGTAAAAATATATTCTAAATATACTTTAAAACCAATCAAATTCATAATTTATCACTATTGATTATTTTGATTAAAAAACTTGTTTTTAATTAAAATTTAGTAATTTTCACTATTCATAAAAATATTATAGTTATCCGAAAGGTACCAAAATTTCACCATAGTCTAGATTCCATACTCCAAATACAAAAATGATGTCCATTTTGAGAGATAAAATTTATAAAATTTCAAAAAGTAGGTATTACTATTCATAACAGCTTGTTTGATTGCTTGTGGTGTGTTAGAACTCGATGTTGCGTTCAACACATGCTATCACATTATTCAAAGAGAAGCGTACCGTAGAAGCTTGGGGTGTTAAATTCTCCCCTCCTTAAAATAATTTCATCCTCAAAATTTCTAGAATACTACCTCATGAAAAGACTCGGGTGGTTCTTCATCATAAGTTCCTCGGGTTCCCACTTTGCCTCTTCCATCTTATGGTTTCTCCACAAAACCTTTACCAGACGCATCGTCCGATTTCTCAGAACTTGTTCTCTCATATCAAGAATCTTGACGGGATCTTCACAATAAGACAGACCGGGTTCCAATTCTAATTCCTCGTAGGTGAGTACATGCGTTGGGTCGGGCATGTATTTACTCAATAGAGATACATGGAACACATCATGAACTTTGGAGAGACTTGGCGGCATTGCCAAACGGTAAGCTACAACCCCAATTCGTTCTAGAATTTCGAAAGTTATGATGTACCTGGGACTCAATTTACCTTTCTTACCAAAACGTATGACTCTCTTCCATGGAGATACCTTCAGGAAAACATGATAACCGACTTGAAATTCCAAATCCTTCCTTCGATTATCGGCATAGATCTTCTACCTACATTGAGCTGCTTTGATGTGATTTTGGATTACCTTCACCTTTTCCGTTGTTTACTTCACCAGTTCTGGACCTACAAGTTTTCTTTCACCAACGTCATCCCAACAGGTTGGTGTGCGGCATCCTTTTCCGTATAACACTCCATATGGTGTCATCTGAATACTCGAATCGAAGATATTGTTATAGGAAAATTCTACCATAGTTAGATATTGATCCCACATACCTTGAAAGTCAAGTGAGAAAGATATAAACATGTCTTCTATGGTTTGAATAGTCTATTCTGACTGTCCATCTGTCTGAGGGTGGTAGGCAGTGGTCAAATGAAGTTCAGTATCCAGGGATTTATGAATACTTTTCCAGAATCTTGAAGTAAAACCGGGATCACGATCAGAAACAATCGATAGGGGTACTCCATGAAGTCTCACAACTTCATAAATATATATTCTTTCTAGACGTTTCAGTGGTAGATCTTCTCTTATAGCAAGAAAATGTGCTGACTTGGTAAGACTATCAACAATGACCCATATTGCATCATTCCTTCTAGGAGTCTTTGGTAGCCCCGTGACAAAGTCTATCGTAATATTGTCCCATTTCCACTCTGGTATGGGAAGAGTTTGCATGAATCCTCCAGGATGCTGCCTTCCAGTTTTCACTTGTTGAAAAACCATACATCTTGACACAAAATCAGCAATCTCCCTCTTCATGTTGTCCCACCAAAAATGTTCCTTCAAATATCTATACATTTTGGTGCTCCCAGGGTGTATAGAGAAACTGGAACTATGATAATCATCCATAAATTCTCTTTTTAGATCAGGTATATCGAGAACACAAAGTATCTTCCAAAATTACAAAATTCCTACTTCATACACAAAGTCTCTCAATCTCCCATCATTCACAGCATTAATCTTCTTTTGAAATTCTTCATCATCGGTCTGATAACTCTTAATCTTTTCTAGTAAAGATGGTTTGGCAACCATGTGAAAAATAATTGATGTTTCACCTTCCATGGTTATTCCCATGTCCATCTTCACTAGATCCATGAAAATTGGATCCCTTTAAATTCTCATATTTTTCAAAACACCATGATCTTTTCTGCTCAAAGCATCAGCCACCTTGTTTGCTTTCCCCGGGTGGTAGTGTATCGTACAATCATAATCCTTGAGTAATTCAAGCCATCTACTTTGCCTCATGTTGAGTTCTTTTTGTGAGAAAATATACTTCAAACTCTTGTGATTAGTATAAATCTCACATTTTTTACCATAGAGGTAGTGCCTCCATATCTTCAAAGCAAAGATCACAGCTGCTAACTCAAGATCATGAGTAGCATAGTTTTGTTCATGAATTTTCAATTGTCGTGATGCATAGGAAATAACCCTATCATACTGCAAAAGGACACAACCAAGTCCTTTCTTCGATGCATCACTATAAATAACGAACCCATCATTCCCTGATGGTAGAGTGAATATAGGAGCATTGACTAATCTTCTCTTCAGTTCATTGAAACATTCTTCACACTCTTTTTTCCAAACAAATTTAACTTCTTTACGTGTGAGCTTTGTTAATGGGTTAGCCAACCGTGCAAAATTCTGGACGAAACGTTGATAATAACCTGCTCAACCAATAAAACTACGTACCTCAGTTATACTCTTTGCTGCCGGCCATTCTTGGATTGCCTTGGTCTTAGAAGATCAACAGAGATTCCATCTTTAGAGACAATATGGCCAAGAAAAGAAATCTCCTAAAGTCAGAATTCTCACTTGCTAAACTTCCCATATAATTCATGTCTTCTCAGAGTCTTTAGCATAATGCTCAAGTGATTTTCATGATCTTTGTAGATTTTGGATTATACCAAGATGTCATCAATAAATACCACCACAAATTAATCGAGATATTCCTTGAAAACTCTATTCATCAAATCTAGTAATACAGAGGGTGCATTATTCAATCCAAAAGGCATTACATTAAACTCGTAATGCCCGTACCTGGTTCGAAATGCTGTCTTCGGAATGTCTTCCTCCTTCACACACAACTAATGGTATCCAGATCGAAGGTCAATCTTTGAAAAGTATTTATATCTATGTAGTTCGTCAAATAAATCATCAATGCGAGGTAGGGGATACTTGTTCTTTATTGTTATAGCATTGATCTCCATGTAGTCGATACATAACCTCTTAGATCAATCTTTCTTTTTAACAAAAAGAACAGGGGCTCCCCATGGAGAAACACTAGGGAGAATAAATCCCTTATTACTAAATTCCTCTATTTGTTTCTTTAGTTAGACTAATTCCCCAGTGGACATTATATAAGGGGTCTTCGATATAGGCCTTGATCCAGGAATTAAATCAATGGAAAACTCAACTTCTCGTTATGGAGGTTGTCCAGGTAAATATTCTAGAAATACATCTACATATTCATTCACAACAGGTACATCCTCTATTTGATAATTCCTTTACTCACCCACAATCATTTCATTCTCTTCCTCCCCAATAATTGAATTTAGTTGAGCTACTAGGGATGGATCTAGATAAGAATTAGGTGGTGATGATTCTACTCTAAAGATAAGGTGTTCTTTATCATCATCATCAAAAATCATAACCTCATTCTTCTTACAATAAATCTTCGCATCATAGTCCTAAATCCAATCCATACTGAGGATTATATCACACTAAATCATAGGTATGACGATGAGATCAGCAGATAAAGAACATTTATGTTCTCTAATGGGGACTGATTCACAAAAAGTTGTTGCAATGATACTTCCCTTAGGAGTTTTAACTGACAACTCCCTTGTTAAATCAAATTGGAAATATCTATTTTTCTTAGAAAACTGGGAAGATATGAAACAATGTGATGATCCAGAATCAAATAATGCATTTGCTAAACTTGAGGAAACCATTAAATTACCAGCCACAACATCTTTCGGAGCTTCTACCTCAGCAGTGGTGATAGCATAAGCTTGGCCTTGAGGAGATTGCGAAATAAACCCTTACCATGTACTTTTCCTTGGTTGGGGGTAGGTTAACCTCCTATATAATGGTGAAATAATTTTTATTAAATTATACAAGAATCATATACATTAATATGATATTATATATGATCTTTTAACATTGATTTGTTAATAATATCTTAGTATTATCGTTTTTCGGGTGTTAACTTACTTGTTTTCTTTTATATGTTTTGATAGGTAAGTCGTGTTTGTCATGGATAGGTTGTATCTTAATCATATCCAGAATTATATCAAGTCCTTAGATACTATTATTAATCATCAAATGAGAATTACACTTGAATGGATACGATGGAGAATGAATCTTATCGCGTTCGTGGAGACGGCAGTCCGTACGTACGCACGAGCGACAATATCATTCTTTTGATATTAAAATAATATATAATTGGATGGTTTATCATATATAAAGAATCATTATCATGTTATATTTATTATTTAAATTAATTACACATCATTATTATACCCACCCAAATAATAATTTATTGAATAACAATTACACCACGACGTGGAGACGGTAATCCATATGTACACACGTATGGTGACATGTTATTCAAAATATGGATATAATACTGAAATATGGTTGTAAAATGTTTATAATAACATCAAAGTATATATAATATACTATAGTTATTATTTTATAATGGCAATAACAATGAAAGAAGAAGTGGAAGAAGAAAGGAACTTGAAAAAGTGTGGTGAAATCATTACCTCTTCTTCGGGTTCTTCCTTTTAATTTAATCAAAAGGGCTCCATTGGTTGGCTTTATGATCAAAATAAGGCCTGTAGGATGTATTGAGGGATGTTGAGAGAGTATTTGGGCATAGTATGTCTGATCCAAAAGGCTTTTATGGTGTGAGTTAATGAGAAGGTAGAGTGCCTTTTTATAAGATGGGTGAGGGGCACCTTTGGAAAAGCTAGAAATATTATTTTATAATAAATTCATATTCGGTTTCTAATGGCTCAAAAGTTGATTATTTAAATGTTAAAGTTTTGATGGGTCGAAAACCACTCATCCAATAGAATTTAGACAAGTTTGGGTCATTATATTAACCTTATCTTTTAGTTTTAACTCTTAGTTAATTAGTTTGACATTTACCATATCACTTTGTATTTTTATATTATATAGTTAATAAACTTACTATATACATCAAAGTGACCCCCAAGTGATCCATTAATTATACAACTATCATGATATAAGTCTCTCTGGCCAATCCTTAGATTTTTATGAATTTAATATCAATTAATAATATAATATTTGTTTTAAAAACACTTTTATGTCAATTTTGACACTATTCAATAATTGATTTTTTTGAAAATCATAAAAGAATTATTACTTCGAACAAAGTTAATTAGGTCAATCCTAACATTTCATATAAACCAATAAAATTAGTTTAATTCATAAAAAGTCTAAAATTATATTTATTTGGGTATTTATAATATCATTTATTTTAATTTTTCACTATTATCGTAATTACTAAATCATCATTTTGTCATAAATAAATTAAATTATTTAATGGATAAAAATTATAAATAAAATATAATTATGTAGGAAATTTTTTGAGCTTTCTAATGAATATTTATAGTTGAATATCCAACATATATTACCCTTTTTAATAGTTGTTTTTATAAAAGATATATGCTTTCGTCATTTTATTTATTTATTTTAACTTAATTAAAATAAAGTGTCCCTATCACCTACAAGTGGTTCCCTGGGGTCCCAAAATCGACCCAAATATTTCCATGGTCGGACATGTATCAACCAATAAGGTTATGAAATGTTTTAGGGTAATTTATTATTATTATAATATTATTTTTTAACCCTTATTTACCAGATTTACCCTTAACCATAGTAAATAAAATATTTTCCGAAGTAATTATTCAAAAAGTCTAAAAATAAAAGTTACCTATTTACACAATTTGTACATACTGATTCCAAAAATGGAATCCATTTTTCCAAATTCAAAACATAGAAGTGGAAGAAATTAATTTAAAATTAATTCCCGCTGTCAAAACAAAAAGCGTGTTTTTAAGATATAATAACTATCAAAAGATTGATACTTGTTTATGTCTGTTTTAATTGTGAAATTATTTCCAATGAACAAAATTGTATAAAATGGTAAAAATATATTCTAAAAATACTTTAAAACCACTCAAATTCATAATTTATCACTATTAATTATTTTGATTAAAAAAGTTGTTTTTAATTAAAATTTAGTAATTTTCACAATTTATCAAAATATTAAAGTTATCCGAAAAGTACCAAAATTTCACCTTAAGCTAAATTCAATACTACGAATACAAAACTGAATTCCATTTTGAGAGATAAAATTTATAAAATTTCAAAAAGTTTCATAACGGCTAGTTTGATTAGTTGTGGTGTTTTAGAACTCGATGTTGCGTACAACACACGCTATCATATTATTCAAAGAGAAGTGTACCGTAGAAGCTTGGGGTGTTACAAACCATGGGTTTTGGGTGCAGTATTCTTAATTACAGTTTATCTGTACTTTCTTGTGGTGTATTTTATGTGCTGTTGAGGTTCATACCAATTTTGGGGGGGTTTTGACATAAAAGTTAGGTGGTTCCATAAAAAAAATATTTGATGAGTAAATTTTCATTCTTAATTTCATTATCACGTTCACTGAATTATATATTGGGTGAGAATATTTTTTGAAAGATATTAAAATGTGTTTTATTTTTATATTGATTTTTTATGTGAAATGGGGTGTGTTTTTTATGTAAAACCATTTGGTATAACATGGTGGTGCTTTATAACTTGGTAAATTGGTTTATTAAATGATCAAGGGGATAAAAATTATGTTTTGGTGTGGTATTATTGTGTATTTGATTGAAAATGGTGGATATTGGGAATGGTTTCTAGGTAAGGCCATGTTTTGTTTCTTGGGTTTGTTTTATAAGTGGTCAAAATGGTTTATTGAATGATATAAGAGGAGAAAGTATTATTGGAAAACTATTTTTGTTCATGTATCTTTTTAATTTTTTTTGAAGTGGAAGGGTTTTTTTATGTGTACCACTTTAGAAATGTCTTATAATTTTTTTTGAAACCATTTATGGTAGAATTGTTTTAGTTTTTCATTTTAAAGATACATTTGGATAGAGAATTGGGTGATTTTTATGTGCATTTCATGTTATATAATTTGGGGTTATTTAATGATTCTTAAAATTGATATGATAAATTGTGTTAGGGCTGAAAATTATGGATTGGTATGGTATTGTTGGGAATTTGCCACAAAAAAAGTAATGTTGAATGAATTTCGTCTCCAATTCTTTGTAACACCTCTGGATGTTCATTTATAAAAAATTTATTGGGATTAATAAACTAAGTTGAGGGTATGAAACCTATTTGTGGAACTGTTTTTTGTGTTATGATTTAGAGATGGAGTTTTGATGTGAAAATGGTTTTTTAAAACATGTGGAACTTGATAGAACACAAATGAGAATCTTAGGTAGCTAGATGGGGGACTATGACTAGTATGATAGTGATTCAAAAGATGCCTTGTCCCAATTTAACTTATCAAGATTGACGATGGAAACACTATCAAAATAATTATGATTAGTTGGAGACCACTAGGTTAGGGATGTTTTCCCTACTAGGGGCTCATGCATGATAATGTAGTTCATTGTTGTTCATATGCCCCATTTTACTGAGATACAATGTACCTAGTGTCCCATGGTTAACTAGTTCCTAGGGATATGTTTCTTCACTAGTGCTCATTGGTTTTATTGTACATATCATCATAATATGGTGTGTTTTGTTGGTAATTTCAGAAGCATGTGTTTTTTCTTTAAAATTTTTCATTATTTAAGATTTCATTCTTGAAAACTGTTTTTATTTAAAGTTTCACCACATTAAAATTGTTATTAACATTTCATGATTATTAAAAATTGCATGTTTTATATTATAATGTTTCAATCATGGATTCTTTTCAAAGGTGGAATCCTATAAAACATAGTCTCAAACACTACTTATGCATTTGGGTGTGATTAGACATGATAATGATTTACATAAGTAAGGGTAAGGTCTTTGGAGATGCTGGTTAGGGTTGCTAGCTTCCTTTCTTGGTGGGTTGTTATGGATATGGCATGAGGGTGATTCACCATGCCATGTGGTGTTTCTTAATATAGAGTTTCTTCTCCCTATTTTTGTGGTCCTATTTGGTTTTGGTTTTGAACAATGGATCTCAATTCTTATTTTTTAAGACTTGTTTGGCATAAATTTTCAGATTTTGTTTATTTATTTTATTAGTTTTTTAATGTTTATAAACATATTTAAATAATTCCCAAACCATTTTTCAGGATTTTTGATCACTTTTTCTAGCCTTTGGTGATAGGGAACACCCTTTAGGCCCTATCATGGACCAGGTTTGGAATTTTTTGGTTAGAGACCCTTCTCGGTTTTTGATAATATGGTATCAAAGAAGGTTCTCTCTTTTTTGGTCATGTTGTTTTGGTAAAGAGTTTGGGTACTATACATCTAGAATTTTCAGAATTCGATGTTCTGGTTATGATTAAGGTGCCTTTCAAGAACACCTCATGGTGGGACTTAAGTTAACAAGGTAAGTAGAGTTCCATCTAATTCATTTTGACCTTATTGTTTTTTGTTTCTTGGGAAATGAAATGGGAGTGGGGTCAATAGTCCCAGTGAGCTCGTATGGCCTTAAAATCCATGTAGAGCAGTGGATATGGTCCTAGAATAATATATGTGACAATGGAATGACTGGCATATGGCCTCCATCCTTATGTCTAAGTCACCCACTGACACTAGTTTTCCTCTTTTGAGAATCACATTGAGTCTCATTGAGTTTTTGAATTTTTTTTGAATATACCTTATTTTGGTATCACGAAGACATGATATTAAGCTAAAAATTAATTGGTTTTAATAAATTTAAATTTATTTGTGAATTTATTTTCCTGTAAAACAACAGTGTGTTGATTTCTGAATGGGTGGAAATTAAATTGTCTGATTTTTTAGGAAAGAATAAATTATGTTAAATTGAATTTTGAAAATCTATTTCAAATAAAAAATGATAACCTATTGAAAGGTTTTTTTATAGGATATAGTGACTTGGAAGATATATGTGGTGTTTGGGAATGGCTCTATATTTGTAACTAGTGAGAATTTAAAAAGTTTTATGATTCCTCAGATCCTTGTTTTAAAATGAGAAGAGTTGAGTTCTTAATTAAATGGTGATTGATGAAATGGAGTTTTTCATGAAATTAAAAGTGTTTTTAAATGGGGTGAAATATTTTTAAATTAATGTGTAAGACTTCAAAGTGAGTTTTTATACGAATGGTTGGTTATTTTTTCAAATGGGTTTATAAGAGTTGAATTGGGTTTTGATTTTTTTGTAAGAATTTTTGAGAAAGAGAATGTGAGGTTAGAAGTTTTTTATTTTAAAAATTGGAAAGGTTCGGTTTTGGTCATTGGAATCCTCACAGGTGACCACTTTCATGAGTTTACATGATAATATTTATGGTTAAGGGCACAAACAAATGAGTTTTGTGGTGGATATGGGGAGGGTTTTTGGTGTGGCATTAAAACATGCATGTGTGAGGCCCATGATATACTATTGATGAATGAGATAATTTTCAACCCCATTTACAATCAAAAAAATTAATTTCAAGGAAATTTTTATGTTTTTATAATTGGTTTTTTGGTGGTGTGTCTTATGTGTTTTAGTGAATGTAGTTAATAGAAAATTTGGGAGTGAGAACCCCTCTTATTTGAAGGAGGTTTTAGGCATTTTTCCTGAAGCCTTTGTCGTGGTTACCCTCATTTGTTCGGCTCTAGTTTTTGGAACATTTTGACCAAAAGACCATATATGATGGGTCATTGGGTTTTCTTGTTGGATAGAGTATGCCACCATAAAGAGTTAATGCACGATTAAAGTGTGTCCTAGGGTGATTCCCCATTTCCAAGTCCATTAGTTAATCATCATAAGGACTTTCTTCTTGAGATATGGAGATTGAGTGTGCCCCCTCTTTCTTTTATGTTCGGTGTATCCTCTTGTAGCAAGATAATGGTTCTGGAGGGTTGAAATATTCATTATTATCTTCTGTTTCTGAAGTCATCAAAGGTTAAGTTTAACACTTTTGTGTCTTCAGGTTTTATCTTAAAGCGGTGAAGGGGAATTCCAGTGAGGAAAGGTAAATTAGTCCAGAGCTGAATTCTTTTTCCATAGTATTTAAGTGACTTTGGGAATTTCGGTGGTTTCTCATAAGAAAATGATTAATATTAGGCCACA
This sequence comes from Viscum album, assembly GCA_963277665.1. Classification (NCBI taxonomy): domain Eukaryota; kingdom Viridiplantae; phylum Streptophyta; class Magnoliopsida; order Santalales; family Viscaceae; genus Viscum; species Viscum album. The sequence continues at coordinate 2,011,856,193 of OY728125.1, forward strand.
TGTGTGCAAAATATGGTTGTGAGATGCTATTATAGACCATTTTAGGAATCAACTATCGTTCGGGACTCGGTTTAAGTTTTCGTTCTGTGTAAGTCCTCTTGGGTTGCAATGGTCATGATCGATGGAAGTTTTCAGTGTCATATTCTCATCTTAATGCAAAGTTGGATGTTTCTGTACATTTATAAACATCGGATTTAGTAGAAACTTGTTTACCTTCGGGAATTATAGAAACTACATATCCTGAATGAATGTGTCTTCCTTATGTTCCTTATTCTTTTGTTTCTTGTTTAGGGTGAGAGGTGAAATGTGTATACATCATTGAGACCCATGTCTTAGTGAAGGTGTGGTGTTAGTGTAAAGTGGGTTTCAAATTGTGTTATTTCATAGTGTTTTTTTCTAAGAGGTGGTGTGGTAACTTGTGGAACTAGAATGAGAAGTTATGAACATGGGGTTTTTCAATGCCTGACTACAAGGTTGGAGATCCTTAAATAATATGAGATCCATTCATATGTCCCAGAGTTAATCTAGCATGTAGTCAAGAAACCCCAATGGATGTGAAGGATATTGGTTTAAATTTTGTCCCTAGTGTTGGAGGTGGATATAGTTGATGTTTTGATGAGGAATTTTCATTTCGAGTTTTTCGACATGGGGGAAAAGGATATACAAACCTTGTCCCTCAGGGTTGTAATATATGTCATTGGAAGAGTCCCACCATGATTATAAGGATCCTGGGTGGTTTTTCACTCTCAAAACCCAAGTTCTTAATCCCTTTTGGTTTCAACTCTCAGTATGGTTGTTCATGAATGAATAACCTTGTAGGTCCATTTTGTTCTCAGTTTTGGTTAGACTCATCTAATATTAGTAATGCTTGTGGGAGTGGTGTTCTGCATAATGTCTTTATTGGTTTATAGTTTTTTTGAAAGAGCCTCTTACAGTGGGAGAATAATTTGGGAAGGAAGCACCCAAGTTAGACCATGTTGGGATTCTTTGTGTATCCATATTGGTTGGTTCTTATTGTGGGGAGACCTACCATGGGTTTCATTTAAGTTCTTTTAGAATAAGTAAATTGTTAGTCTCTTCATTATGGTGGTGAGTCTGTTTAGGCCTCCCAGTATTGGTATTCTGGTTCAGTCTCTGGTATTAGTACTTTTCTTATGGTGGGGAGTCTGTTCTTATCTCCCTATACCAATAATTCGGCTGTGTTATTGGTGTTGGCTTGGTGGTAGGTAGTCTTATTTAGATATATCTAACAACCAAAAAATTTCTTGGGTAAACGTTGGGATTGGAACACACATAATAGTCCTGTTGAAGTAAGGTTGTGGTAACCTTGTTCGAATATGATGTTCTTTTTAGGTTTACTATTTGAGATTCTCAGGAATTTCTAAGCTGTTGTTCTTAAGATATGGGTTTGATTTTGGTTAGAGTATCCATACTTTTTTTGATCAATAGGAGATCTTTTGGCTTTTTGTTGAAGGTTAAACTTAGTAGGGGATCCCATCTTGGTCTCCCAAGTTAGCTCATGTCCTTATTTTCTAGTTGGTAGGGCCATTATTGTTTTTATTTCATATGAAATTCCTTGGGAACCCTGTATAAACATGAAAATCGTATCGTTTTTTTGTATCTATCAATGTTGTGGATTTCTGGGGGGAGAAATTGTTATGGTAGGAAGAATTGTCACACCATAGTTTTTAACTATTACTTTATTCTAGTTTGGGTGGGGTTCTTGGTCTTTTTCTTGGGATCTGGGTGTGATAGGTTTCATGTTTTGTCGAATTATATCCTCATATTCATGGTATATCCTTCTCCTTAGTGTCCCCTTGAATTTTGGAGAAAATGGTAATTTTTGGGTGGATAGAACTAGATGCACAGTTAGGCTTCACATTTTACTAAATCGTGTGGAAAAACTATGCACATTGTCCAGGTGTAAAAAATGAATTTTGATTATTTTTTTTTCCAAAAATAATCATCATGAGCTCCTTTCTTCCCCCATTCAACTCTAAAGCCATGGGTGGCCTCCAAGCTCCATTAATCTCCCTTGGAACCCACATTCTAATGGTTATTTAGTGGGGAAACATCCAGAGACCTCATTTAAGTCAGTTTCTCTCAAGTATATTTCTTCTCTTTAAGGATTATTCCCCATTTTGGTTGTGGTTTCATGTTTACAACACCTATGGTTTCATCCTAACAGTTTAAACTTGTTTTTTGGGTGCAATATTCTTGTTTAGGGTTCTCATCTACTTGCTTATGGTTCGGTTAAGGTGCGGTTGAATTTTTCACCTGTTTTGGGGGGGTTTTTGACATTAAAGGTATTTAGATACATCTATAAACAATATTTTATGAGTTAATTAGAATTATTAATTTCCATAGCATGTTATATGAATTATATATTGGGTGATAAAGTTTTTTTTGGAATGATATTAACATGTTTTTGATTTTTTATATAACATATTTATGTGAAATGGGGTGTGTTTTTGATGTAAATGCATTTGGTTTTACTTGGTGGGGCTTTATAACTTGTGAACATGATTTAATAAATGACTAAAGGATAGAAAATTCTATTTTTGTGTGGTATTAGTGTGTGTTTGATTCAAAAAATGAGGATTTTGTGAATGATATTGGTGTAAGGACATGTTTTTTTTTCTGGGGTTTGTTTTTTATATTTTCAAATGGTTTATTTAATGATATAATAGGTGCATATCCTGTTAGAAAATTGTTCTCGTTTGTTTATGTTTTTAAAATAATTATTTTTGAAGTTCAAGTGTTGTTTTTATTGTGTACCTCTTATAAAATGTGTTACCAAAATTGTTAAAACAATTTTTGGTATCAAAGATTAATTTTATATTTTTCATTTTTCATTTTGACATGGAATTAGGTGTTTTTCATGTGTATTTCATGTTGTATCATTTCTGGTTGTTTTATGATTCATGAAATTCATTTACTAATTGGTTTTAGGGAATCCAATTCTTGTTTGTTATGGTATTGTTGGTATTTTGGCCTCAAAAGATGATTTTTGGATGATTTTTGTGTGAAAAACCTTCTATCACCTCATTATTTTGTTTTATAAAAATTTTAATGGGCATAATGAACTACATTGAGGGTGTAGAACATGTTTGGGCTGCAGTTTTGGGTGTGTATGACTTAACAATGGAGTTTTTATATGATGGTGGTACCTTATAACATGTGGAACATGATTGAGAAAAAACAAAAAGCCCTGGTATCTATGTGGGTGGACTAGGACTAGTATGATAGTGATTCAGAAGTGGAATTGTCCCGGTTTAACTTAGCAAGATTAACAATGAATAAATTTAATAAATAATGATGATTGGTGGAGACCACTAGGTTGTTGGTGTGTTCCCTACTAGTGTATCATGCATCGGAACATATTTTGTTGTGGTTTCTATGCCACATTTCATCAATATATGAGGTACCTTGTGTCCCATGGTAGGCTACTGCCTAGGGGTATTTCCCTATGAGTAGTTCTCATTAGTTATATATCACATACCATCGAAATATGGTGTTTTTTATTGGTAATTTCAAAATAATTTATATTTTCGTTAAAAATGATTATTTTTTAAGTTTCCCTCTTGAAAACTATTTTTATTTTATGATGCACCCCTTTAAAATTGTTACTATCATTTACTATTTATGAAAACATGCATGATTTTTGTATTATAATCATTATATAATTGTATATTTTCTTGGTTTGAATACTATTATGATTTGGCTCACACCCTACATACACATTTGGGTGTGTGTAAATATGGTAATTTTTGACACATGTATGGTCAAGGTCTTTAGAGACAGTGGTTCAGGTTGTTAGAATCCTTTCTTGGTGGGGTGTTGGGGAGATGTATTGAGGGTGATGCCCCATTTCCATGTGGTGGTTCATGGGATGGAATTTATTATCCTTTTTTGTGGTCCTATATTGTTTTTTTAAACTATGTGTCTGAATTCTGAATTTTTGTTAAGTCGTTTTGGGAATAAATTTGTAGATTCATTTTATTTATTATTATTGGTTTTTTAATGATTTTATACTTGGGTAAATATTTACTAAACCATTTTTATGATACCTAGGTACTTGTGCTAGTCCATGGGTATTGGGAACACCCTTCAAGATTTTTCATGGAGCTAGTCGGTCAACAATTTGGTTGGAGACTTGTATTGGTTTGTGACACATAGAGATTCAAGGAAGTAATTACTAAAAAATATTTTATTAAAATCCTCCAGTTATATAGAGTCAGTTTCATAATCCTAACATGTATCATTAATTAGAGTCCACCATTTATAAAATTCCCATTACAAATGAAACAAAACTAAAACAATATTTATAATCACCAACCATAGGATAATGAAAATATATCATCTACTATGTTGATCCATTTAATGGTATATAGTGGATCTAAAGACCCACTAAATGAGGGTGGTCATTACCACATGAAGTATTCAATAGAGAGTTGTTCCTTCATTGGTTTGTTTAGAAGTTTGACATAGTTCATATTATTTTTAATTTCTTACAAGAGTTGGGTGAGAATATCCATGATATTTATACTCCATATGCCATCCCTGTTGGTTTCTCACCAGGGAAATCAATGCATTGTCCATCGCAATCATTGTTTACATGGTTACTTATAGTTATAACCATATAATAAACAAAAAAATTATAGTGTTAGTATTAAACAATAACATACATACTATAAAATCAAATGATAATTAAAATTATTCATAAAAAATCTATAATTGTGAAAACATTATTCGAACCTATAACATATTTGGTTCGAATTATTACTCTCTTAGTTTATACTATAAAAATGTTTGTTCATCATAGATAAATTAAAGACTTATCCTACAATTATTCAAAACATAATCCCAAAATTTAACTAAACCCTACATTGATACCTACTAATACAACCCAACCATAACATATATACACATTACATCATTTTAAATGAATATTAATTAAATATCACAATATATCACACTACAGAACCCATAGGTTTTGTGTATTTAGTGAATAGATACATAAATTAGTTTATTTAAAAACATTATTTAACATTTACCCAAAATAATATTAACACATGATACCATTTTATACATATCATACATAATAATATTTGTTATTACTTGAGAAATTGAAACATAATAAAGGGTGAGAACAGACACAGAATATGGGGTGAAAATAAGATATATTAATCTATGACCATAAGTGATAATATATTAAAAATTTGTCTATGAGATCATAGTGAAATTAAATTGACATGATATAAGAAAATAAAACCCAATATGACATATATCATATATCTTGAATCTTATAATAATTCATTTTACAAAAAATGAAAAATGATTCAATGAAATGTGGAATAAGGAGAAAATTATCATAAGACATGTAAACATAACAAAACAATATGAAATAAAATTTTCATATTTTATAATAATTTGGTACATTCATAAGAATATAAATCATTTCTTATTTCACAGATCACCGTGATGATAATCATCACATAATGGATATAGCCCAATTATGGGATTGGGTACGCTCACTGTTATGTTTAACTAAATTGTTTTAGTTCACTCCCCAATCCCATAAATGTCATATAATGAGATAAAAATCTTTACCCAATTAATATTATATCTATATTATTCTAGGAAAATTATCATATTACAAAAACCCATATATATATATATATTCCCCAAAAGTTTAGAAACATTTATAATTCCACTATTATATAACTAACCCATGCAAATAGAAAATGTTTGATGAAAATTTCTATAATAAATGAACATAATACATATAAGGAATTTTTTTAATGGTACTATTAGATCATACACCAAGTGAATCATATGAAACATTAAATTAAATTAAAATAAATGAATAATATTTTATAATATAATTATAAAATTCATTAAAAAAAAGAATACATATCATTTATTTTTTGATAATTTTTATTTAAAAGATGAAAAATTTATAAAACAATATGTTAGAAAAAATACTAATAATTAAAAATAAAATTACTTTGTAGAACCAAGAAAACTTGGTATGATATCATTGTAATGAAAATAGAAGAAAATAGTGGTGAAAGAGATAGTGTAGAAAACATTAAAAATATTTCATTCATACTTTTGAAAAATAAAATCAAAGTCATTAGAAATATGAACTTAAGAAATTAAATATGTATAGATAAGTAATTTCATAATATAATATTGAAAAAAATAAATGGAAATGGATGAGAAATATTCTTGACCAAAAAGAAGAAATAAGATCAGCTCCACTTATAAAAATACATTCAATTAAATTCTAACAGAAATGATAGGGAAATGGTAATAATAAATGTTTAACCAAACAAATAACCAGAGGATAGTAATACATTTGGGGGTTTAGATAATAAATATATAATCTATCTAATGAAAATTTAATCATTAACAATCTCTATTACAATGTGATATTAGAAATAAAACCCTTACTCCTGACATTAAAAAAAGTAATTTAACATTATATATAATGAACATATATATCTTAATAAATTGATTGTGAACCTAATTCACCAATATTATCCATTATAATATTCAATTATAATCATTATTATAGATTTTTTAGTTATTATTTGATTATTTTTCATCATCAAATGCTAATATTTTTTTATTAGTTCATACTAATTTTGTAATGGTGATGTCCATATTCATTTATTAATAAAAATTTAATCATTACATGAGTATTGAATGTAGTAAAATAATTTATTTTAATTATTTATATAGAACCATGTTAATGTTATGGATGGAATACATGTGGTTCATAAAAAATTAATCTATAACCAGTATGTTTTGTGAAATTTATTGATAATAATTTGTTAATTTATAATAAATATTAATTTATTAGTATCCATTAAAAACCACATTCATAACATACATTACACTTTGATATAAAATATAAAAAAAATATTAATTCCTTGACTCACATTCATGTGGGAAAAAATGAATATAGTATATAATATTTTAAGTAGGTGGAGGAACAGACCCAAACAAGAACATGCTATACTAAGAAGTGTGTCTGAGTATAGATTTATATTATAGTAATATTATTTTTATTAAAGAATAAAAATTTCATTAGAAAATAATTATAGTGGAATATGGGATTTAAAAATCATGGAGATGAAAATAAATATAAAAAGTGATTAAAAGTTAGATATATAGATGAATTCTATCATTATCAAATGAGTATGAAGCATTTATTATAGGAAATATGGTTGGGTATTAAAGATGTAACACCACAAATTTCACAAATAATAACATTGTATTTGATAACTAATATGACACCGAACCCCAATTATAAATGAACCACAATATTGTAAACCATTATTTCATAGCTGTTAAATTGGTGGGTATGAATATTACTAAATAAATTATGAAATTGTATTTATCTATTTATTATATATAAAATAAGAATCATTTTAAATAAAAAATTATGAATTTGTTTTTATTTTTTGAAAGGAAATTTAGTGACACTTTTCCCAATTAGTTTAAAAATTATATTTAAAAAAATTAGAAAATTCATTCTATAATATTAACATAATATTTTAAATAAACATATCAATATTATCTTAGTCTAATATTTTTTGATTTTTTTGAAATGTTTCATTATTACATGAATGGGGAGAAATAATGAATTTTGTTTGAAAATTTCCGTTCTATTTAAATTATTGATAAAAATAATTTTATATTTTATATTTATTTTAAATTAAAATTACTTCAATTATATATCAACTAAAACAATTTTTTTCATTCTAAAAATTTTAATATAGCTCTTTTATAGAATATCATGGAAAACTTTTGAACATTTTCTCTTTGGAAACCAGCATTCTCTTCGCGTCCATGGGATTAATTTTACACTTCTAGGAATATAATTTTAAAAATAGTATTCCACATTTTGAATTATAATAATATATATTATCTAACTATATAAATTTTTGTGTTTACCAAAATTAAAATTGAAAACGGTAAATATTATTTACTATGGTTTTGATACATATGTATATTCATGTGGGGGGTAAACAAAAAAGAAAGGGGTAAAATTTATTTGAAAATTTTTATAAAATATATTTAATGAATATATTTAGACTTTATATCATTTGTGTATTGATAATAATCCAGTTTTGATCCATGTGTCATGTGAAAAATGTTGGTGCACCTTTTTCTTTTAAAATTATATAAGTGTGTCATTCACCACACTTAAAAAAGGCCACCTCTTCTCCCATCTTAATCAAAACATAAATTTATTTGGTTTATAAAAATAAACACCCAAATAGAATAAAAAATTACACCCCCTAATCATATAATAAAGTTTTGGGTCAGAAATCCATTCTTGGAAAACATTATGTATAATCTTAATGAGGTGGTTACATAATCGATAAAATTCATAACTTTGCATGTTTTTTTATTTCATATTCCATATCCATCAATTCATATTAATTTAAGATTATATAATAAAAAAATTATCTCCCATATACTGATATTTTATTATGATAAGTTAATTACCTATATCTATCTCGTATTCCTATAAATGGGAAATGATAATGCTAGTTGTGTCTACAGTGGACTACCACCATACGAACTTATGTAAAATGTTTTCCATCAACACCTTTCATGGTTGGGTATAATGTTATAGATAAATTATATATAATATATTTATTATATAATTATAATTATTGATTAATTATATCATATATAACTTTTTTACTTTTTATTATGTTGGGAATACGATAATGTCGCTTGTGTGTATGGTGGTTTACCACCCCGTGAAGCGATGTGATTTGTTTTTATCTAATGCATTAAATGGATGGTAATGAGGATATATATAATGGATATATATGATATAAATGATATAATTTTGTTATTAATTATATAATTATTATTCATTAAATATCATATATATAATTTTTTTTCTTACCTTTTCACTCACATAAAGATGATATCGTCTTTCCTGTATGTGTGGAATACTGGATACACTAGTTGATGAGAATATCTTTTCATCATAACACATCAAATATGATATATATAAGTTTTTTTAAAAGAATAATTTGTTTTTTTTATATTAATATAATTATTAAATATAACAATTACTTATCTAATTTACATAACAATCACTGATAAATGGAAATGATATTCATGCGTACGTACAACCTACCATCTCAATGATCATAACGTTCTTCATTTCTCAATAACATTTTTCATGATTTGTATTAAAATAATAATTTATGAATTCATATTATTTTTAATTCATTTTTATTATTAGGGATATTATGCAACTATATAATATTCACATGACCCATAACTTTCATGATAAATAATTAATTTGAAAATAAATAAACTAACATAAAAAAATGAAAATAATGAAATCTTATTAATGAAATAGTGATAGGATGTTATAAAAGGATCATATACTTTATTATATATAAAAATATGGTTATGTATTATTTTATTAAAATACATAAAACCATTATATAGGATGTTAACCAATGTTCAACCAAAAGGTAGTGTGTAGTAAGGGATTCTGTCTCAAATTCCTTTCATTGTAGCACATTTGTATGTTATACCAAAATTTATTTTATATAGAATATAAACTATCCCTTTTATATGTAATATCATTAATACATCATAATTGATTGAATTTTATGTTTTAAATTCAATTATTTCATTCAAGTGTATTTTTCTTGGAAATTACCAAGTGTTAAGGGACTTTATCTCAACTTATCTTTATTATGGAATGTTGTAATGTAATGAGCATAATTTCTTTTATATTATTTATGTAAGTTCCTTTTCATTTAATAATAGTATTAATTAAAAATTTAGGGTATCATATTCTTTAAATTTTAATTATTTAATACAAGTGGATTTAACTTGAAATTTTCCATGTGGAAATGAATATCATAACACAATTTATTTTCATTGGGTTATATTTCATTTTTATTTTCTTTTAAATTATATGATTTTGTGTTTATTGAATTTTAAAATATATTATTTTGGATATATTGTTATTTTATATGCATTTAAATTTTACACACATACTCAATTAGTTGGTTAATTCTCACCTAAACATCACAATCTTTATAAGGGGTTATTTCACTATCACATTTTAATCAGGATTGTTTTTTTTGTGAAATTCCATTAAAATAAATTATTTGGGAATTTTATAACAAAAAAAATTAATTTTATGATCCTTTGGTTATTCATAATTTTTTAATGTAATAAATCATTTTTTCTACTAAATTGTAATTTAAATAATTGAGAAAATGTTATTAAGAAAATTCAACTCCATTTATCTCTTTTGTCAGAAATCTATTTCATTCAAAATCATGTTATCCAAAATTTTCTTAAAAAATGTTCTTTCATTTTCCAAATGATTTATTAAACTAATTTTACCCATTATGATTTTTTATTGATTTTTAAAGGAATATTCATGTCATTTTCCAAACGATGCCCGTTTTTATTTAAAAAAAAATTAGAGGAATATTTTGTTTAACATAATTAGAATATATAGAATTCCCTACCTTCATGAAAAAAAAATATTTTAAAGATTCCTTTATAAGGTTCAAGCATTATTTTCAAAATGATTTGTCAGCTATTAGTTTTAAATATTTATTTTCAAAATGAAAAATATTAGTTACTCAACAATTTCATTAAAGATATTTTTATGGTATTTCTATTCATCTATGACACAAGCAATTTATTATTTCTATAATGGGAATATTCTTCCTTGATACTATAATTATTATTCTATTAGATGGTTTAGGATTATTTTGACCAAGGATAGTATTTAAATTTAATTCCTTGATTCAATTTTTCATTCATTTACTTTCCCCTAAATTATTCACTCTATTTTGGACATTAAATATCAAAAAAATATTCATGGATATGTTTACTTCTTAAACTATATATCATTTATAAATACAATTTTTTAAATTTGTAGTTATTTTTTATCTAGGGAAATATTTATTAAACCATATTATTTAATCAATATAGATATTTTATTATAAGGTACATGATTCCTAAATTAAATCAATATTCGATATGTATGAAATCATTTTGAAATCAGACATGGGTGGGGCTTGGTTATATATATCCCCTCGTTGCATTGGTAGTCCCATGAGATGAATCTAGTATATATCCTTAGTTAAATGGGTTTTGGGTGAATAAATAACTGTTACATTTAAACTATATTGAGGTAGGTCTAGATAGTAGAGGTTTATATGATGCTTAAGATCATGTCATCTTATAAATCAAGATTTTTTTAATTGAGAATTCTTTTATTTTTATCCATGATATTTTCACAATGATATTACTTCTATAGGCATTTAATTATCAGTTTATTGTTTAAATGTAATGTGTTTTCAATTATTTACCTTGTCATATTTATTATGCCTCATCTTAAAATGATAGAATGGCTATTTAAATGGATGTTGTTTTTAATTATTTACAATGAAATGATTATTATAACTACTTATTCAATATATATTATTATGTACTTAGCCCATACCAATTATTTGATATTACCCTTATTTGTTCCTCTCTCAGTAATCAATGAAGTTTACTATCAATGATATGTAAGAATATTATAGTGAAAAAAAAATTTTGTTGAAAAAAATTAATTTTTAATTCGTATTTTACAATTTAATATGGGGAAAATGTATGTATCTATTTTAATAATACTACTAAAATATTTGATCCTTAAAAATGATACTCATTGTATATTATACCAATGTAGAAATATAGACACTGAATCTGGGTTTTTGGGGATGGGTTCACTACAGTTGGTATCAGAATAAGTTTAGGAGAATCCTTGGGGTGCATATTTAAGGAAGCATAGAGTAGGGATCATACCCCACAATAAAATTTGAGTATTAGTATATAATAATAACTTAATTATTCAAAAAAGAGAATATGTGGGTTTTATGAAAAATAAATATCTTTCTAGATACTACCATTTAATGTGGTATTGGACCTTTTGTGCCTAGAGGTAATAAATTCAATAATAGAGAATTGGCATTGACCCCATTGCTACCTAGTTCATGATAAGAGGCCTCCATACACCCCCATTTTGACACTCCTTTGTTATTTTATTGGGATAATTTAAATATACATTATATATCATTATAAAGGATTTCAATAAATGGTGAAAATAAATGCCCTAGTTTAAACCTAATGTATCTTAAAAATAAAAATTTTCACGATTTAGACATTCTATAAATGATAATACTCTATTCCAACTATGATTTTTGTTTCCCACACTATGGTTTTGGGATTAAGTTAATGGATAGAACCTAAAGAAATCATGTTAACATTGAACATGATGAAAAATATTTTGGATTTTAGAAAACAAATCATATTATAGTACAGGTGAAATACATCTTGATTATTCCTAATAAGTTATCGTGAAATATTATTAAAAAACTATACCATAAATATCTCTCAAACTCTCCAAAGAAAAGAAGGATGTAGTTTGGTAAGATCTTGAGTGGTGGAGAACATGGAGGATAGAATGCTTGAATTCCATCACATGAGAAATGTGGAAAGATACAGGTAGGATTGTTCCCTAGTTGAATGAAATAATTCTTTACGTCGAGAAAATAATTGAATAATGAAATGAATTTCCAATAAAAATATGAAGAGTATGATTAAAAAAAATAAATCTCATCCTAGGGATCCATATACAGTTTTTAATCTTAAATATAGATAACCTATGAATTATATCAGTCAATGATATCATCTAATGTTTATCCCCTAGGAGAAGGATGGAGCTATGTTGAAATAAAACACATAAATTATTTATGTATTAGTAATAAATTATTAAATTGTATAAGTACTTTTACTAATTTTAATTTGGTTATAAGAATCATTAAACTTATTAGGATTATGTTAAATTTCAAAATCATATATTTCATCATTATCTTAAGAGTTATAAATACAATCACGGGTTTATGATTTTAAGGATGACCAGAATTTTAAATTCATAAAAATCCCTTTTAAAAATTTTGTGTTTGGAATATAATATGATTAATGACATTATGGGATACATTTATTGAAATAAAAGTCATTAGTTTAGTATATGTTTTAGTGAAAAATATATTTAAGGAACAATTCCATCACATTTTATGGGAATAAGTTTAACAATATTGGTATCCTTTATGGTTCATCTTATCATGATGTTAAAGTAATTATGGTTAATTTCAATATGGGAACATTATAGGAATTATATTAATATGTTTTTGGAAAAAGGATATCCCATTTCATTTGGCAAAGGCCGTGGGGCCTAAACCCATATACAAATGATGATAAGGGTTTAACACCTACCACTGTACTAAATTATATCCTACTCAATATTTCATTATTTTTAGTTAAACGATTTGATGTATAAATATTAATGTTGATCTGATGGTGTTACTAATGAGGTTTAGAGATTAATGTTTTATATTGGATAACATGTGAAAACCATATTGGTTTTCAAAAATGGATAATGAATGATGGAAAGTCTTGTCACTCTTTTATGAATCTGATGATTCATTGAATGTGTATTTTAGTTCTTCAGTCTTAAAAATATTCTTTCTATATATTTATGTCTTGGAGGAAACAATGAATTGGAAATTAATAAAATAAAAAATAAAGGATAAAATTGTTCTTATAAAATAAAACTATATCAATAAATTATATATCCTTATATTCATAGATAGTAAAATTATTCATCATATTTTGGGAAATTTTGTCACACCTATGATTTCTATTTGAGGTATTTTTATATTTATTTCTAGTTTATCATTTTCTATTTGGGTTTCCCTTGATTTTTTGGAGAAAAATGAAAAATTTTGCCTCAATAGAAAGTGGAGCATGGTTTACACATAGTTAGGGGAAACCGTGAACCCTAGCCAGGAAACTGTGCACCAAGGTGTAATTTTTGGATAAAATCGAAAAAAACGGTTAGTGAACCATTTCTTAAACCATGCAATTAATCATGTGGAATTTCCTACTTGGATAGTAAGGGGTTCCAGGTTCCTGCCTGGCATGTGAAACAATTCAAGAAAACTGTGTGACCTATCCTGGTCATTAAAATGAAAATTTTAGCATTTCTTATCTCCCCATATTTAACCCCCAAAACCAAATTTTATTCTCATTCAGGTTTTTAGTGCTAGTCACCTTACCTCCCTCCCTTGGCCTCCTTGTATCCTCATTTTTGAGGTGTTTTTGGTGTGATTAATTTAATATTTCTCAAGTAAGTCTCCTCCTTTCATAGTACCCCCCCTCTTTTAGGACTTTTCATGATCTGCTTTGGGTTTCCCTTTCTCCCATGGGATAGGTGTCATCTTTAGGATTATGTATTAATTTTTTTGGTTTATTAATGATTTTGAAGGTCCAATATTTCATCAAAAGTTTTCATTTGAGTTGCAGTTAATGTTTTACACCATTTTCCAGAATCAACTTCTCACAGGGAACATGGTTCCATGGTAAATATTATTTTATGATTTTAGTATTCTTTCTTGAGTGTTAAAATTTTTTATATGCATTTTGAATATTGTTTGAAATGGGGTTATGAAATGATTCGAGGTGCGGTTTCAATGAAAATTTTGTTTACAAAGGATATGGGTCATGTTATAAGGTTATATTGTGTGCACTTCCTTGTTTTCTTATTATAGGTATTTGATAAAATGTGTAAGTAGTCTGACATACAATTTGAAATGGTTTTGGTGTGAGTTTAGATTTTTATAGGGATATTGGGTTATTAAATGGTGGTTTCTCTTTTGTTTGATAATTATTATCTTGTGTTTGTGTTAAAATAATGTATTATGTGATATTTGGAAAGTAAATTGGTCACAAAGGGAAAACTATATAAATTGGAGGGTGGATTAGACTAGTACAATAGTTTCCTTGGAAGTGGTTCATCCCAGATTCATCTTAAAGGATTGATGATGAACACTATTTAAACAACGATGGTTGGATACCACTAGTTTATTGGGGGTGTCCCCTCCTAACAGATTGTCGACAAGAACACTGTTAGTCATGGTTACTGTACTAAATTTCACTAAGATATGATGTACCTAGTGTCCCATTGCTATTTAGTGAATATTGGGTTTTCCTTTGACATAGTTCACACTTGTGATATTGCAATTATTGTCATAATATATTACAACTTGCTGGTTATTTCAAAAGTGATCATGTTTTCCATAAAATATTTTTTTATAAAATATTTTCTTATTTTTTTGGAACATGAAAGTGAATTTTCATGTAATTTTTATACCATGGAATCCTTTTGATGGGTGTCATCCTACTGGGATTTGGATCACACCCTACTTAAACCCTCGGGTGTAAGTAGACTTGGTTATGTTTTAAACATGTAAAGGAAATGTGCTTATAGATAGTAGATCAGGTTGATATAGGTATTCCCTTATAGGTGCAATGGTGGTGTCTTGGGAAATATTATCCTTTTTCCGTATGGTTGTTTTTGGGATAGTTCTGATTCCTTTTTTTGTATACCATTTTTGGTTTTTGTTTAAAGTTGTAACTTTAATATGAGGATTTTTTATTTCTTGTTTAGTTAGGATTATTTATTTTTGGTTTATTTATAATTCTTGGTTTTTTATGTTTATATAATCGAGTTAAATCATTCCGATGATATATTTTTGATTCCTGGGAACATGTTTCCTAACCATGTGGATCATAATTTCCCTTGAGCCATGCTAGAGTCCTAGTGAGGTGCCAGTTTGGATAATGTCCTCACTTGGTTCATGATAAAATGGTATCAAATAAGTTATCTCTATTTTGGATCAAGATACATGGGATGATTTTGGATATATTGGAGCTTGAATATTTAGGGAATTTTGTTCTGGTTGCATGTAGGGTACTTAGAAAGCACATATCTTGATAGATCTCAAGTCACTATATGATGTAGAGATATGTGTTTTACTTCTCCTCCATGTGATATGTACAGGATAAAGACTATATGGACATTTAGTAGTGGTGGAGTAGTTGATATGGTATGTTACTATTATAGATTTGATTCATTTTGCTTTATAGAATGTTGGTATTTTTTGTTATT
This sequence comes from Viscum album, assembly GCA_963277665.1. Classification (NCBI taxonomy): domain Eukaryota; kingdom Viridiplantae; phylum Streptophyta; class Magnoliopsida; order Santalales; family Viscaceae; genus Viscum; species Viscum album. The sequence goes on from OY728125.1 coordinate 2,011,872,265, forward strand.
GAAGGAAATGTTCATAAATTTTCATATAGATGGTATTTTTTGTGATTATTTCTCCTTGTAGCAACATGCCTTTCTAGAGACTTCTTCTGTTACCACAGGAATAGGCTGAAGAGATTTATCCCTCCCCAATTGATTAGAGATTAGTGAAAGTTATGGTTCAAGCTATCCAAGAATTAAGATAGGGAGTGGGTCTTGATCCTACTCAAGTTAGAGAAGATGAACCAAGTCCAATAAAGGAAAATCTCAATTGTTCGTTAAGAACAAGACTCATTCATTCTGATGTATCATGGGACCTCAGGAAGCAAAGGGATGACATGAAAACTAGAGAAGATATTTTACCTTCATAACACCCATAAGCACTTCAAGGAGAAATGTGTTTCTTTCTTTCTAGAGGGTCCCAATATATGATGGAAAGAATGAGTAGATGAATTAGAAAGACCTCAAGGATATTTTCAAATAATTGTACTTTCCTAAGGTCTTTTACTATTCAAAATCCCGAAAGTGTATGGATCTTATTCGGGGGGAATACTCTGTGATGAAGTATTCCAACCACTTTTTTGATCTAGTTCAGTATACACTAGAAATATTTTCCAACATGTATATGGGAGATCAGAGTTACGTGAGGGAATTGCATCCAAAGATATATTCTCATGACTTTATATTTAATCTAATGACCTATTTTAATGTTTTGACCATTTCTATATGGTGGAGATTTACCCAAAGGGAAGGTATAGTTCTTCTGGGGCTATGTTGGCAATGGAAAGTGGCAATTAATCTAAGAAAAATAGGATGTTGGATGAGTAGGGTAAGATTGTAGGTGGTAGTACAAAAAATCCGTCGATAAAATCCTTGCCTATGGATATTGATGTTGGGTCAGTTGTGTTCCATCAGCATGGGAAGGCAAGGCATATTCGATTAGTGTGCATATATCCTCCCATAACATGAAATCAGTGCAGAGCTATGGTAAACCAATATAATTTATACTAAGTGAGGCACCTATATCAGTGTGGTGCTGGGTCTGTGGTTTCCAAGGTCATGTAAAACTAGTCGGATCCATCTAGGGTAGTGGGATCTTTTTTTTGGGTTTGATGGGATGATACATGATCATCTTCATGGATGAGTCATTTTTGGGAGGAACCACATGATAGTGGTCATTCTTAGGCTCAGGCTAAGATGAGGCACCTTCATATGGTAGATCGAGCATGAGAGGAATTAGATGTAGGGCCTTCGATATTTTGAGGTACCATTTTGATTGCATCATCAATCACTAATATTTTGGTTGATACTAGTACTTATATTTCATTTACCTCTTCCCACTATGTGGGTACATTGTGTTTACCAAATGGTCTTATGACATATGCAATGGAGTTGGTGACACCTCTTATTAAGAAGAGAGAAAGGGGTTTCAGTTGTCTACCTTGTGCACTCACCATATTAGGGGTCGAGTAAGAATGAGATTTACTAGTTTTTGAAATTGGACACTTTCTTCTAATCTTTGACATGGATCAGATGGTGCATTTTTAGGCATATTTTGACTGTTATAGGCATCAGGTAATTTTCAAAACACCTGATGGAAGTAATGAGGTATTTCATGGTGAATGGGATCCGCGGTTGGGAAGTATTGGACGTCTACATATAGAGTTTCATACTCTTGTGTCTCCATTATTATTTCTTGTATTGGAGGAAAATAGGGTTTCTGAAAGAGTAGGGTTACCTCCTGTGGGGGATGACTTCCCAGAGGTTTTCCTAGAGAATTTTTTATGTTTTCCTCTAGAGAGGGGTGTGAAGTTCTTGATTTATTTGGAACTGAGAATGAGACAAAAATACCTTACCTCATTTTGTATGCCCCACCAATTTGAAGGAATTAAAATTCAAACTGTATGATTTAGAATCCAAATGATTTAATCTCCACCGAATCTACTCTTGGACCTCCCCATTATTATTTTTGAAGAAGTCTGATGGATATCTTCAGTTGTGAATTAATTACTAGAAGATGAGTAAGGTAACCATCAAGAGAATGTATTCGTTTACCCAAGTTAAATACTTGTTTAATCAGTTAAATGGATAATGATGGTTCTCTAAGATATATTTATGTTCTGGTTACCACCAACTAAGTGTAAAAGAGGCAGATGTGTAAAACAATACTTTTCTAATTATGTACGACGATTTTGAGTATTTGGTCATGCCTCCTGGGTTGACAAATTCGTCAAGGGGTTTTATGATGATCATGAACAAGGAGTTCCATCAATATGTCATCTGTTTTTTCAAGGTATTTCTAGTTGGCATTCTAGTCTATTTTTAATTAGAGTAGGAGTATGAGAAAAATTTGAGTGTTGTTTTGGGCACTGTTCGGAATCATCGCCCTTATGGAAAAATTGCGAAGTAAACTTTTTGGTTTAGGGAAGTGAAATTTCTGGGCCATGTGTTCTCATATAAAGGGGTTTTTGTGGTCCCCAAGAAGTTATATGTTGTTATATCATGGGAGAAACTGAATAATGTGGTTGTGATCAGAATATTTCTAGTCATATATGAGTATTATATGTGACTTTTTCAGACAAATCTTGGCTTGCTTCGCCCATGAACTCTCTTACCTAGAAAAGGGTGAAGTTTTAATGTGGACCAGAATGCCTAGTATCATTGGAGGATCTCAAGAACCAGTTTAATAAAAATCCCATATTAATCTTCCTAGAATCTAGGAAGGGATATGTGCTATTTTGTGATGCCTTAGGAATGGGTCTCAGATGCGTGCTGATGTAGAATAGCCATGTCGTGGTTTATGGATCTCTCCAACTTTGACAGCTTGAAATCCACTATCTTATCCATGAATTAGTGCTGACAGCGGAGATTCACACTTTGAAAAGGTAGAGCCACTGTATTTTTTGGGAGAAATTTTTGAATTATTCAGATCATTAAATATTAGCCAAAATTTTCCCCAAAAAGGATTTGGACTTGAGGGAAATCTATTTGGTGGAGTACCTTTAGGGGTTTGAATTCAATATCGTTTATACCAGAGGCAATGGTAATGTTGTGGAAGATGATCTGAGTAGAGAAGTTCTACTGAAATATTTGAGGGAGTCCAGTGTTGAGTGGACTTTGATGGGGGGTTTTTGTTAGATGCATTTAGAAACTATAGAGATTGGTGGAGCTACATTCTTATATATGATCCTTTAGACTCTATATCTACTAGAATTGATTTAGCAGGAGCAGTCTGGAAATGAGTTATGTCAGTGTTCAATTCAATTTCTTCACAGTAGGAAAACACATTTTGATTGTTCATTGTCTCTTGAGGAAATACTTGTGTTTCAAGGGTCACACCATGGTGTTCTTATCTCTGAGTAAGGTGGTGTTGAAGAATTTCCACCTGTGTTAGTGGTCTTTTTATCCTAGAGAAAACATGAAGTATTAAGAAATTATTTGGTAGTTAATGTGTCTAGGTATGAGGTTGGATGTAGCTGACATTGTATTGATGTGTTACACATTTCAGCATGTTAATGGAGAGAATCAAAGGACCTATGGTTTGATTCAGTAGATTCCTATTCCTACTAGAAAGTGGGATGAGATATGCATGGAATTCATTAGCATATTTCCTAATACACCCTAGGGTAATAATTCAATATGGACAGTGATTGATCATTCGACCAAATAATCCCATGTCATTCAAATCAGTGACTCATATGAGGTTGATGAGTTGGTCTAGTTGTATGTTCAGAATATTGGAAGGCTTCATGGTGTTCTGTAAAAAATAATTTATGAAATGAAACCCATTTTATTACACGGTTTCGGGAAGGCCCTTAGAAGTAAATGGGGTTTTAGATATTGTCATGTATAATATACCATCCTCAAATGGATGGTCAGATAGAACAAGTGAATCGAATTTTAGAATACATGCTCCATGAATGTTTCATAGATGTCAAAGGATTTTGGGATATCCACTAGGGATTGGTCATGTTTTTTTATAACAATAGTTAATAATCCTCAATCCAAATGGAGCCCTTTGAGGTGATATATGGTCATCCATGTAGGTCTCCCTTATTTTTGGATGATGTGGCTAAAACCTGACAATTGGGAACACTATTAGTGAATGAGACATCTAAGAAGGTCAAGATTATTAGGAAGTGGTTGTTGACAGCTCATAGTCTCTATAAGTCTTATTCTGATTAGAGATGATGAGATCTAGAGTTTTATGAGGGTGAAAAGTTGTTCTTGGAAATGGAACATCATTTGGGGCATCGCTATTTGGGAAAGCAAGGAAGGATATCATTGAGGTATGTATGATATTTCATGATAGTAGAGTGGGTAAGCATGGTGGAATATAGTCTAGATTATCCTTTTTATTTTTTGTAAATTCATGTTGTGTTCTATGTCTCCAAGTTGAATAATTATAACCATATACATCTCATATGTTGAATTGGGATGAGTTGGAAACATATCTAGATTTTTCTATGTTCAAATGGCCTATGTGGATTTTAAATTCCCATGAGAAATTTCTTTATGGGAAGTCTATTTTTTTTGTCTAAGTTCTATGGTATCAGGGTAGTGAAATGCATGGGACTTGGGAGCATAAGTTGTTACTTGAGCAAGAATAACCATTTTTATTCAATGATCATGCTTTATAATGATTTTTTTGGGGCAAAAAATTTACTTACTGGGGAGAATTTTCACACACCACATTTTTATTTGAGGGTTTTTTTCTATTTAATTTTGATATATCTTTTTTCAATTTAGTTTCCCTTATGTTTTTGGAGAAAATGAGAAATTTGAACTCAGTCGATGGTGGCACATGGTCTACACACAGTTATGAGAAAATGTGTGCCTTACCAAAGAGACTATGCACCAAAGATTCATTTTTGAACAAATTCAAAATGCACGATTAACACATAGTTTGTAAAACTATTCAACTAACCAAGTGACATGTACTTCATTGACAGTAAGGGGAACCTGGTTTGGAAAACCATGCAAGAAAACCATGTGACTTTCTAGGATATTAAAATGTTAATTTTACCATTTCATCTTCCCTACATTTAACCCCAATACAACTAATTTCTTCCCCATTAGGTATTTGTAGTTATAACAACCTCATTTCCCTCCATTATGCTCTATGGATCCTCGATTTTGAGGAGGTTTTTGTGTTAATCCTTCATGATTTCTCTAGTATGTATCCTCCTCTATTTTTTTTCTCACACTTCTAGTTATTTTTTTCTCTTTCTTGAGGTTTCTTTTCTCTAATGGAGTGGGTGTAATATTTAGGGTTAAATATAAATTTTTTTTGGGTTTAATATTAATTATTAGGGTTATATATTTCTTAAAAAGGCTTGATTGTGCTTAGTTTAAATATTTACACCATTTTCCAGAATTTTCGTCACTCAAGGTAAGGTTTTCTATGCTTAAATATTATTTGATGACTTTAATATATTTTGTTGAGTTTTTAAAAATGTTCTCTTAAATTTTTGTGGTGAAAATGGGTTTTTAAATGATTCATGGGGAGATTGAAATCATGATATCTTTTTCAAAAGGAAATGGGTCATGTTCCATGTTTATATTGTGTGTGATTAATTTTTTACTTCATAAAGGTGTTTGATAAAAAAATTCATAGTATAGAACACATTTTGAAGTGTTTTTAATGTCTAGTTGGATTTATAATGATGTATTAGGTTATGAAATGGTGGATTATCTTGCTTGTGATAATTATTGTCTTGTTCTTGTGTAAATATTATGTGTTATGTGATATATGGAATGTGAATTGAGCACAAATGGAAACTTGGGAAACTAGGTTAGAAGACTAGGGATAGTACACAAGTTGACTCAGAAGTGGTTCATCCTGGATTATTTTATTTGGATTGAAAATAGAAAACAATATAAACTATGATGGTTAGAGACCATTAGTCCATTGGGTAGTCATATCCTAGAGGATCATGTATGAGAATGTTGTTAGTCATGGTTACTATACAATATTTCAAAAACATTGGATGTACCTAGTTTCCAGTTACTAGTTAGTTCTAATAGGGTTTTCCTATAAAGAAGTGCTTAGTTATGATATTATACTCACAGTTGGAATATGGTACATCTTGATGGATATTTCAAAAGAAAGCATGTTTTTCCTAAAATGTTTTCTGTAAAAATATTTTCTTTAAAAATGTTTCAAGGTTTTCTTTGGTGAAACTTTCTTGTGAACTATCTTGTAATGCTTATATCACGGAATCCTATTGTCATCGGGAATCCTATTGGGGTTTAGAGAACACCCTACTTATAACCTTTGGGGTAAGGAATCTTGGTTATGTTTGACACATGTAAAGGTGACATGTTAAGAGATTGTGGTTTGGAATACTAGAGGTATTAACGCATAGTTTTTGTGGTGGTGGTTTAAGGGAAATTCTTCTCCTATCATGTGGTAATTTTTGGAAAAGTTCTTGTTGTGTTTTTTGTTGACCATTTTTTGTTTTTTTAAGTTGTAACTTGAATCTGGGAATTTGTTATGACATATTTGGAAATGATTATTTAGTTGTGGTTTGTTTTTAATAATTGGTTGTCTTTGTTTGTGTAGTTTAGTGAAATAATTCCCCCAGATGTATTGTTCATATCCGAGCTCTTGTTTCTAGACCCTAGGGATTCAGAATGCCCTTTATATCATGTCAAATATTGGGTTAGGTGCCAGTCCTGATTACATCATATCCTAGTTCTGGAAAAAGTATCTTGAAACAAAAATGTTATCCTATTACCATTATATCTGATGAAACAAATGACATTTTAAATCATCACATATTTATGGTTTTATAGGTTAATAAATCTATATCAATCATTCCCTTTATTTTGAATAACGAGATCTATCATTCTCTATAATTATTTATTGTTATATGCCCTATTTATATCAAAATATTCCACCACTGTTCTCATACTTAGAGACCATGTTTTGTGTTATTATATATGAACTTTGTACATCCCTTTCTATCTTATAAATATTATTTTTATTAAATAATTTTATAAAGTGGTTTTTTTATAATATAATATTCAAATATCAAACTGTTGATTATCAAGATTTAGTTTATATGTCTGGGATTTAATTTATTTAAGGTGGGTATAATGTGACACCTCATAATTCCAAAATAAGAACATTGTATTCGATAACGTATAAAACGCACAACCCCAAGTGTAAACTAACTATAATATAGAAGACCATTATAATGTATTCATTACATTAGTGTGTATGAATAGAAGTAAATAAATTATAGAAATTATTGTTATCTATTTATTAGAAATATAATAAGATTCATTTAAAATATAAAGAAATTGCACTACCATAAAAATAGTTTTTCCCTGCACTGCACGTTTATCAGCGCTAACGAAAAAGCACTGATAAATGAGGGTACCATTATCTGTGCTAAAAAAATCACTGATAAAAGTACCCCTTTATGAGCGCTTTTTTAGCACTGATAAAGGTTCCCCCTTTATCACCGCTTTTTTAGCGCTGTTAAAGGTACCCCCCTTTATTAGCAATTTTTCTTTAGCACTGATAAAGGGGGTCTTTATCTGTGCTTTTTTTAAAAGCGGTGATAATGGGTTGGCTTCCAAAAAAAATTCATTAAAAATATATATTAAAATTTAATTATATAGATATAGTTATATTGATATAAATATAATATATATTTTTTAAATATAATTTTAAATATATTTTAGATAAGTATAAATATACAGTTACAATTAATATATAAGATATTTAGTGAAAATGGATTTAAAAAAAATTAAACAAATATTTTTAATTAATAAATTTCTAATTATTATGGAGTAAAAGTCATTTAATAACAATTTGAAGACTAAAAAAATTTAATAAATTAAAAAAAGATCCAAAATTGGTTGAAAATGCATCTCGAACTTCAAACAGCCATAACATTTGATCCAGGTGTCCATTTGAGCTCTACCACATATCAAATTGAAGCATGTGATGATCCCTACGTGCTATTTCACAAGGAAAATCCTCTGTCCCATTTTTTGAGGCAAACAAAGTCCTAGAAGGCCTCAAAAACAGAGTTTCTAGTCAGGGTACCCCAATTTTTATCATTTTGTGGATTTTCAGCCACGTTTAATGGGGGTATTATTGGATTTTTTGTGGGGGCTGAATTTATTCCAAGGTATTACATTCATATTGATATTATGTCTTTGAAATTTTATCATTTTTTATAATGCAATGCAATTTATAATAAAATATATAATGACATATACAAATTTTTCTAATATTCACACATAAAATTTTAATTATAAATATAGATAATAAAATATATTTACATATAAAATATATTATCATTATATAAATAATAACTAATACCCATTATATTTAAAATAAAAATATATGATTATTTATATACCTATATATTAACTATATATCTATATTAATATATATATATATATATATATTAATATAACTACATATATATATTAATATTACTATAATTATATATATTAATATCTCTATAAATATATATATTAATATAACTATATATATATATTAATATAACTATATATATATATATATTAATATAACTATATATATATTAATATTAATATATATTACTATATGAATAAATATAACTATAAATATATAAATAGAGTTATATATTAATATAACTATATATATTAATATAACTATATATATATATATATTAATATAAATATATACTACTATACGAATAAATATAACTATATATATATATCATGAAATGTAAAACAAGTCCAAATAGAGGAGTGGTAAGGGCTTAGGCACACAGAGGGGAGGTCTCGAGTTCAAAACCTGGTGGAGGTAGGGGAGCGCGTGCATGGGGGAATATGGGAGATAACGCTGATAAAAGGTGGAGGGGGGGGGGGGTGCATGGCGGTGCTGGAGTGGGGGGGGGGGAAGCTCTGTAAAATGGGGGGACTCAAGCTCTATAAAAGCCCCCCCGATTGGCAGGAATTTTTTAGTTTTTTTAATTTTTTATATATATTTTTATATACTTTTATATATTTTTATTTTTTTAACTTTTAACGGCGCTTTTAAAAAAGAACTGATAAAAGGGGTCCTTTATCAGTGTTAAAAAGAAAGTACTGATAAAGGAAGCTCTAATAAGGGACCTTTTTATCAGTGCTAAAACAAAGCGCTGATAAAGGACCCTTTTATCAGCGCTTTGTTTTAGTGCAGATAAAAGACCCCTTTTATCAGTGATTTTTTAGCACTGATAAAAGGTGTCTTTATCAAAACTTTTTGGAGCACTGATAAAGGGGACCCCCCTATATCTTCACTAGCTTTAACAGTGCTTTTCTAGCGCTGATAAAAGGGGGTTTTTAGTGCAGATAAAAGGGGTATTTGTAGCAGTGCGATTTCTGAAAAACTATTTTTTTCTAAAAGATAGTTTAGTTGTGCTTTGCACAATTAAATTAAAATTAATTTTACCACATCTGTTGAAAATATTCTGTAAAATTAGATTTGTTTTCTAAAATAATTATATCAATATTATCATAGGTTGAACTTATAGGATTTTCTTTTTAAATGTTTTATTTTTTGACGAATATTGAAAATACTAAATTTTAATTGAAAAAAACCTTTGATTTGAATTATTTGTAAAGATAAATTTTATTTTAGATAGATTTTAAATTAAAATTAGTTAAAAAATATATAATTTAATAGAATTTTTGTAATTGGAATAATTTTTACATTGAATTTTTATATAAAAACTATGTAAACATTTGAACATTTTCTCATTGAAAACCCGCTTTCTCATATTTTATAAGATTAATTTTAAATTAAAATTCCCCAATTTTATGAATGGAGTTTAGAAATATGTATTAAATATTTAAAATTATAATATTATACATTATTCATTAATTTGAACTTAAATTAGGACAAAAATGTATAGTGAAAACAATAAAAACTATTTACCATGGTTAAGGTAAAAATTGGTTTATTGTAGAGTTAAACTAAATTGATAATGGTAGAATTGAACAAAAAACAAATGAAGAATATATTTTATGAAAATATATTGATCATATCCTGAATATTTATCAATAATAATCCATTTTATCCTTTTGTAATGTGAAAAACATATGTACACCATTTTATTTTTAAAAATTACAAGTGGGTCCCCCACCTCACTTATAAAAGGACACCTACTATCTTCTATTATTGACACTATAAAAAACTTTATATTAATAAAATACCAGAAAAATAACTTTGAAAATTGAATACCCTAATTATAGAATTCATGGTTTGGTTAGAAACACATTCTTGGAATACATTTTGTATAATCCCAAATAAGAGGTCTGAAGAGAGGTAAAATTCTTAACTATGTGTGTTTGTTTTATTTCCTCTTCCACCTAATTAAAAAATTCATCATTTATGATTATATAATATTAAAATTATTTCCCACATACAATAATTTTATTTTTTAAGGTCATGACCTATTTCCATATCCTCTTCCCTCAAATGGGAAACGATTACGCCGTTCTTGTGTCCGGGGGACTACCGCCTCACAAACAGATGTGACACATTTTCCAAAAAAACCTATCACTATTGGGTTTGATGATGGATACAAATTATATTTATTATATTTATAAGTTAAATATATTTTTGAGTTATTATATCATATATAAATTCTTTACCTTTCATTCTATAGGGGATAAACTTCTATCGTGTGTACAACAGACAACCGCCTCGCGAAGCAATGTGATTTGTTTTTTACTAATGCTTTACTTAATAGGTCATAAGGATAAATTTATTGAATATATGTGATATAAATGAAATAATTATAATATTTATGACATATTTATAATTCTTAAATTATAATATATATCATTTTATTTCTTACCTTTTTAATCACTAAATGATTATAATGTCATTCATATACATATGAACTATATCCTTCGTGAAGTAATGTGACTCTCCTCTCATCATCACACCAAATGGATGATATATATAAATATATTTAGAGAATTAATATGTTATTTATGATATTATGATCATTATTTATACATAATATATTACTTTTCTCTTTTCCATAATGATCATTTAAAATGGAAATGTTACTCATGCATATGTATGGCCTACCGTCCCCATGATCATAACAAAATTTATTTAAAAAAATATCATTATTGGTCTTATATTTATAACTAATTTATAAATATCATCATAATTTCATTATTTATATTATTTTTTGATGTAAATATATAATATTATAATTAATTTCAACTTTTATAAAAAAGAAGGCATGAGAAAACAAGGTGATTAACATTCTAAATAACGAAAATAGTGAATTATTATTATTAAGGAATGAGTGATAATATGTTATAAAAGGATGAAATATTATATTATAAATATTAATATTCTTCCATTATAATTTAATAACATTTTTAAAACCACTACACAAGAGTTTAAAACATGTTCAACATAAAATAAGTGTGAGGTGTTGGATTTTGTCTCAATTACATTTCATTGAGGCATATTTTTATGTTACTAAATACTTTATTTTAAATGGTTTATTCAATAAAACATTCACTTATAATATCATTCATAGTTCATAATTAATGGTACTTTATATTTTAATTTTAATTATTTCATCAGAGTGTATTTGGATTGAATATTATAGAGTGGTAAAGGACTTTGTCTCAATTTCATTTCATTGAGGCATATTATAATGGCCTAAAAATAATTTCTTTTTATGATGTATATACATCCCATTAAACATGTAATATAATTATTAATTTGTAGATCAATTTATTTTGACTTTTAATTTGAATTATTTAATCCATGGTGATATGAATTGAGAATTACTAAGTTGTAAAGAATTTCATAAATCAATTTTTTTCATTAGTTTATATTTAATTTTGAATATCTTTTAAATCATATGATTATGTGTGTATTTAATTTTGAATATATTATTTTTTATATCAACTTATTTTATGTTAATTTAATTTGGAAGGACATAATCTATTAATCGGTTATATCTCACTCCAATGTTTTAATCTTTGTAAGGGTTTATTTCACAATCTCAGTTTAATTGGGATTATTTATTCTTGAATTTACGTTAAAAGAAATTATTTGGTCATTTTATAATAACCCAATTTTATTTTATTATACATTGGTTATTTATGAATAGTTAAAGTAATAGTACCATTTATCCTGTAACACTCTGATCCTAGTTACCCAGAGTTGGTGGATTATTACCTAACATTGGAATGATTATAAGACATCAAGTCCTAAAAGATCAATCATTTTAGTATCCTTGGACGTACTAGATACGTACATTTGTTTTACATTACATTATGAAATAAAAAACAACATAATTGTGTCCCCTTTGAACATAATCATATCATTTATCCTATTCTAGCAGGTCAATTATAATATACATCATTCCATCCTGGAAAAAATAAAACATGATAAAGAGGTGATCTTAGAGGCTTAGTAGGGATAACAATATAGAAGAAACTATCATAAATAAGCATATACAATTAAGTTAATTTATAAGAAAAAAAATCCTTATAAACATAAAATTCATCATAATATTCCAAGATGAATCCAATAATTTTATTTACTTATTCAAATATATATTCTACTAGATGATCAATCACATGTAATATCTATAGATAATTTCATAATGACGGTATGCATAAAGATGGACATCATAACCACATAGTTAAGGCCTCATACCAATACTATAAATAAATATATTGTCAAGGAATTTTGTGAAAACACTAGTTTGTCTCATGAGACCTACTGATGCATCAAGGTGCTATAGAGGGACTCACTCATCACTTACAACATCCAATGCATTCCTTATATGAAAAAGTTAAAACATAATATAAACATTTTTATTAAAACTAGAATAATAAATATTAATACTTTAACCATAAACCATGAATGGTATAAAAATATCACATCCACATTCAAACATATCTCAAAACCTTTAATACAATATTGAATATTTTATCATAATGAATCAACTTTAACCAAGCTTAAAATCTAACAAATGATGTTCACATAGATGAAGTGAATCCAAAAACTATTTGAGTGAAATATCTCGTTCTACATTGAAATATTTTAAAAGTAAAGAAAAACTTTATTTTGAAAATATTCTTATAATCATGTAAGGGAATATTCAAAGGTGTTATAGGGTTATAAAATGACTGAAGACGCCGTATAAGTTAAAAAAAATTCTTTCCTTAATTTTTTGAAAAGTTCATAATGTACCTTGTTTGGAAAATGATGGAAAGATTACATTCAAATCATTTTATAAAAAGTAAAACAAGGGTATAAATGAATTTAACCCATTTTCATGGAAATATTAAACAAAAATTTGAAATAAATTTTTAAGAACCATGGATGTGGAAGATAAAAAGGTCTCAGTAGATACTTATGTATAACGAACCTCGGATAATAAAGATATTTAAAAATTAACCCTTTCCTGGTAATTTTCCTTATTCGATGGTATGTTGACCTCTTGTATATTAGTTAAATAATTTTTATTAAATTATAAATGAACCACATACATAAATATTATATCATATGTGATCCTCAAATATTTTTTTGTTAATAATATTTCAGTAGTCTCAATGTTTTGGGTGTTAACTGATTCATTTTTCTTTATATTTTTTGTTACATAAGTCATGTTTTTTACAGATTGGATGTATTTGATTCATATCATGAATAATATTATGCAATTAAATATTATTTTTTAATCATTAAATTGAAATTATTCATGAATTTTTACGATGTGGAATGAAATTTTATCGTGTTGTGGAGACGGTAAGTCGTACGTACGCACGAGCGAAAATATCATTCTATTCATAGTGAAATCAAATGTTATTGGATGGAATATTATATATAAAAAAGTATTAACATGTTATATTTATTATTAAAATAAATTATACATCATTATTATATCCATCCAAATAATGAAGTGTCGAATAAAGAACTACACCACGATGTGGAGACAGTAGGCCGTATATACGAATGTATAGTGACTTTGTCATTCATAGGATGGATAGAATAAGGAATATGGTTATAGAATATTTATAATAAAATCTATATATTTATATGGTAATGAAGTTATTTTTTATTATGTAAATAACAATAAATGTGGATGTGGAATACCAAAAGAACATTGAAAGAGGTGATGAAATAATTACCTCTTTTTTGGGTGCTTCCTTTTGATTTGAAAAAAAGGATCCTTAAGATTGAATTACGATCAAATTAATTCCTCTAAAATGATGTTAGGGTAGTTGGGAGGATATTTTATCAGGTTTTCTCTGATCCAAATGGCTTTGGTTGTGTGAATTTAAGAGAAGGGGTTGTGCCGTTTTTAAGGAGAGGTGAGGGGAAATTTAATAAGAGCATGAAATATTAATTTATTATAAAATCATTTTCGATTTAAAATTGCTCAAAATAGACATATTTAAAGGATAAGGTGTTTATGGGTAGAAATACTCTCAACCAATAGATTTTAGAAAATTTTAGGTCACTATATTAATCTTCTCATTTAGATTTAACTATTAGTTAAATAGTTTAACATTTACCATGTCTTCTTGTATTTTTATATTACATGGTTAATAAACATAATATAAAATTACAATAGAACCTCAAGTAGTTTACTAATTACATATCCAACCTTATCTAGTTACTTTTACCAAATCATAGAGTTTAGGATATTATATCATTTTATAAAATAGAATTTGTTTTAAAAACACATTTATGTCAATTTTGAAATTATTTAGTTTTTGGTTAATGTAAAAGTCATAAAAACATTATTACATAGAAAAAAATTTTAATCAACCATAAAATGTAATATTCACATAGAAAATTCATGTATGGAATAAAAAGTTTCAATTTATATTTATTTTAATATTTATAACATAAGTTATTTTAATCATTCATTAACAATGTAATTACTCCATCATCATTATGTCATATGTAACGCCTCGACCACAGTTACCCAGAGTCGGTGCATTATTATATAACATTGGCATGATCACAAAAGATCAAGTCTCAAAAGACCGATTAGTTTAGTAGCCTTGGAAACACTAGATATATTCATAAGTCTTATATTACATCATAAAAATGAAAACTACAACAACCTTTATTCATAGTCCACACTCATATCCCCACATACTATCCCTACAGGTCATTCATAAATTACTTCTTCACTTCCTGGGAAAAATAAAACTTTGAAAGGGGTGAGCTCAAATGCCTTGTAAGGATAAAAATATAGCGGAAACTTTCATAAATACGAATAAACATTTAAGGAAATGTATAACTAAAACAAAAGACTTTTAAACTTGAACTTCAATAATGTATGGAAAAAATAAAATGAAATAATTCCATTTAATTATTCACATGGATATTCTCCTAATCAAATAATCACATGAAATATCATTAACCACTTTCATAATGATGGAATGTATAATGCCAGACTATCATAACCACATAGCCAAGGCCTCGTGCCAAGACTACAAATAAGATTTTTCCAAGGCCTTGTGCCAAGACACTAGTTTGTCTCATGAGACCTACCGATTCATCGAGGAGCTATAGCGGTCTCCACCCATCACTTATTAAGTCCAATGCATTCCTCATATGAACAGGTTTAAACATAACATAAACATTCGTATTAAAACTAGCATACAAAATGTCAATAATTTCTCAATAAACCATGAATGGTATAAAAATAACACATCCACAGTCAAACATATCAAAAAACCTTCAATACAATATGGATGTTTGGTATCATAATAAATAAACTTCAAATAAGCTTAAAATCCATCAAAGGATGTTGACATAGATGAAATCAAAACTATTTTAGAGAAATATATCTTTTTTTTGAAATCATTTAAAAGTCACATAATTTTGAAATAGAACATTTACTTTGAAAATATTCTTATAATATTTTAAAGGAAGCTTTGAAGATTTTATAATGGCGGAAAATATCCGCACCCTCCGTATAAGTTAAAAAAACATTCTTACCTTAATTCGGTCGAAAAGGTTAAAAAGCACCTTGTTTTAAAAACGACGAAAATATTCTTTTATAAACCTCTTATAAAAGTAAAAAAAGGGTATAAATGACTTTAACCCATATTCTAGTAAATAGTAAAAATGTTTTGAAATACATTTTTAAGAATCATGGATGTGGATGATAAAGAAGTTCTAGTAGATTATTACGTATAAACAACCTCGGATAATGAAGAGATTGTAAAATAAACCCTTACCTTGTACTTTTCCTTGGTTGGGGGTCGGTTAACCTCCTGTATAATGGTGAAATAATTGTTATTAAATTATAAAATAATCATATACATTAATATTATATCATATATGACCTTTTAACATTGATTTGTTAATAATATCTTTGTATTATCGTTGTTTCGGGTGTTAACTTATTTGTTTTCTTTTATATGTTTTGTTACATAAGCCATGTTTGTCATGGATAGGTTGTATCTTATTCATAACCAGAATGAAATCAAGTCTTTAAACATTATTTTTAAATCATCAAATGATAATTATACTTGAATGGATACGATGAAGAATGAATCTCATCGCGTTCTTGGAGACGGTAGTTCGTACGTACGCACGAGCGACAATATCATTCTTTTGATATTAAAATAATATATAATTGGATGGTATATCATATATACAGAATTATAATCATGTTATATTTATTATATACATGAATTACACATCATTATTATACCCATCCAAATAATAATTTATTGAATAACAATTACACCACGATGTGGAGACGGTAAGCCGTACGTACGCACGTATGGTGACATGTCATTCAAAGGATGGATATAATACTGAATATGGTTGTACCATAATTATAATAATATTAAATTATATAGGAGATACTGGATTAATTATTTTAGAATGGGAATAACAAAGAAAGAAAAAGTGGAAGAAGAAAGGAACTTGAAAATGGGTGGTGAAATCATTACCTCTTTTTCGGGTTCTTCCTTTTGATTTGATTAAAAGGGCTCCTTAAGATGGCTTTATGAATAAAGTAAGGCCTCTAGGATGAAGTGAGGGAAGTTTCGAGAGTATTTGGGCAGAGGTTGGCTGAACCAAAAAGCTTTGAAGCTGTGAAGTAATGAGAAGTAGGAGTGCCCCTTTATAAGAGGGGTGAGGGGCACCTTTGGAAAAGCTAGAAATATTATTTTATAATAAATTCATATTCGACTTCTAATGGATACAAAGTGGATTATTTAAAGGTTAATGTGGGGATGGGTCGAAAACCACTCAACAAATAGAATTAAGACAGTTTTGGGTTACTATATTAACCTTATCTTTAAATATTAACTCTTAGTTAATTAGTTTCACTTTTACAATGTCTCTTTGTATTTTTATATTATATGGTTAATAAACATAATATATACATCCAAGAGACCTCCAAGTGGTCCATTAATGATAAACCTATCATGATATAATTCGCTTTCCTGATCCTTAGATTTTTAGGAATTTAATATCAATTAATAATATAATATTTGTTTTAAAAACTCTTTTATGTCAATTTTGACACTATTCAATAATTGGTTTTTGTAAAATCATAACAGAATGATTAAATTATCCCCTCCTTAAAATAATTTAGTCCTCGAAATTTCTAAAATACTACCGCACAAAAAGTCTTGGGTGGTTCTTCATCAAAAGTTCCTCGGGTTCCCACGTTGCCTCTTCCATCTTATGGTTTCTCCACAAAACATTTACCAAACACGTCGTCCGATTTCTCAGCACTTGTTCTCTCGTATCAAGAATCTTGACAGGATCTTTGCAATAAGACAGATCAGGTTCCAGTTCTAATTCCTCATAGGTGAGTACATGCGTTGGGTCAGGCATGTATTTCCTCAATAGAGATATATGGAACACATCATGATCTTTGGAGAGACTTGGCGGCATTTCCAATCGGTAAGCTACGACCCCAATTCATTCTAGAATTTCGAAAGGTCCAATGTACCTGGGACTCAATTTACCTTTCTTACCAAAATGTATGACTCCCTTCCATGGAGATACCTTCAGGAAAACATGATCACCGACTTGAAATTCCAAATCCTTCCTTCGATTATCGGCATAGCTCTTCTACCTACTCTAAGCTGGTTTGATGTGATTTTGGATTACCTTCACATTTTCCATTGTTTCCTCCACTAGTTCTGGACCTACAAGTTTTCTTTCACCAATGTCATCCCAAAAGGTTGGTGTGTAACATCTCTTTTCGTATAACGCTTCATATGGTGCCATCTGAATACTCTAATGGAAGATATTGTTATAGTAAAATTCTAATAGAGGTAAATATTGATCCCACATATCTTGAAAGTCAAGTGATCAAGATCTCAACATGTCTTCTATGGTTTGAATAGTCCGTTCTGATTGTCCGTTTGTCTGAGGGTGGTAGGTTGTGCTCAAATGAAGTTCAGTATCTATGGATTTCTGAAGAATTTTCCAGAATTTTGAAGTAAAACAGGGATCACGATCAGAAACAATCGATATGGGTACTCCAAAAAGTCTCACAACTTCATCAATATATTGTCTTTCTAGACGTTCCAATGGTGGATCATCTCTTATAGCAAGAAAATGTGCTGACTTGGTAAGATGATCAACAATGACCCATATTTCATCATTACTTCTAGGAGTCTTTGGTATCCCCATGACAAAGTCCATCATAATATTCTCCCATTTCCACTCTAGTATGGGAAGAGGTTTCATGACTCCTCCAGGCTGTGGCCTTCCAGTTTTCACTTGTTGACAAACCATACATCTTGATACAATATCAGCAATCTCCCTCTTCATGTTGTCCCACCAAAAATGTTCTTTCAAATATCTATACATTTTGGTGCTCCCAGGGTGTATAGAGAAATTGTAACTCTGAGCATCATCCAGAAATTCCCTTTTTAGATCAGGTATATTGGGAACACAAAGTCTCTTCCCAAATTTCAAAATTCCTTCTTCACACACAGAGTCTCTAAATATCCCATCATTCACAGCTTTAATCTTCTTTTGAAATTCTTCATCATCGGTCTGAGAACTCTTAATCCTTTCTAGTAAATATAGTTGGGCAACCATTTGAAAAAGAATTGATGTTTCACCTTCCATGGTTATTCCCATGTCCATCTTCACTAGATCCATGAAAATTGGATCCATTTCAATTCTCATATTGTTCAAAACTCCATGGTCTTTTCTGCTCAAAGAATCTTCCACCTTGTTTTCTTTCCCCGTGTGGTAGTGTATCGTACAATCATAATCCTTGAGTAATTCAAGTCATCTCCTTTTCCTCATGTTGAGTTCTTTTTGTGAGAAAATATACTTAAAACTCTTGTGATCAGTATAAATATCACATTTTTCACCATAGATGTAGTGCCTTCATATCTTCAAAGCAAAGATCACAACTTCTAACTTGAGATCATGAGTAGGATTGTTTTTCTCATGAATTTTTAACTATCACGATGCCTAGGCAATAACCCTATCATTCTTCATAAGGACACAACCAAGTCCTTTCTTCGATGCATCACTATAAATAACGAATCCATCATTCCCCGATGGTAGAGTCAATATAGGATCATTGACTAATTTTCTCTTCAGTTCTTCGAAACATTGTTCACACTCTTTTGTCCAAACAAATGTAACCCCTTTACGTGTGAGCTTTTTTAATGGGTTAGCCAACCGGGAAAAATTCTGGACAAAACGTCGATTGTAACCTCCTAAACCAATAAAACTACGTCCCTCAGTTATACTCATCGGTGCTAGCCATTATTGGATTGCCTTGGTCTTATAAAGATCAACAGAGATTCCATATTTAGAGACAATATGGCCAAGAAAAGAAATCTCTTGAAGCCATAATTCACACTTGCTAAACATCCCATATAATTCATGTCTTCTCAGAGTCTTCAGGATAATGCGCAAGTGATTTTCATGATCTTCATAGCTTTTTGATTATACCAAGATATCATCAATAAATAACACAAAAAATTCATTGAGGTATTCATTGAAAACTCTATTATTCAGATCCATGAATATAGAGGGTGCATTATTCAATCCAAAAGGCATTACTGTAAACTCGTAATGCCCGTACCTGGTTTGAAATGCTGTCTTCGGAATGTCTTCCTTCTTCACACACAACTAATGGTATCCATATTGAAGGCCAATCCTTGAAAAGTATTGAGATCCATGCAGTTGGTCAAATAAATCATCAATGTGAGGGAGGGGATACGTGTTCTTTGTTTTTATAGCATTGATCTCCCTATAGTCGATACATAACCTCATAGATCCATCTTTCTTTTTAACAAAAAGAATAGGGGCTCCCCATGGAGAAACACTAGGGCGAATAATTCCTTTATTACTCAATTCCTCTATTTTTTTCTTTAGTTGGACTAATTCTACAGTGGCCATTCTATAAGGGGTCTTCGATATAGTCCATGATCCAAGAATTAAATCAATGGAAAACTCAACTTCTCGTTCTAGAGGATGTCCAGGTAAATATTTCGGAAATACATCTAGATATTCTTTCACAACAGGTACATCCTCTATTTGAACATTCCTTTCCACACCCACAGTCATTTCATTCTCTTCCTCCCCAATAATTGAATTTAATTGAGCTACTAGGGGTGGATCTAGATAAGAATTAGGTGGTGATGATTCTGCTCTAAAGATAAGGTGTTCCTTATCATCATCATCAAAAATAGTAAACTCCTTCTTCTTACAATAAATCTTCACATCATAGTCCGAAATCCAATCCATACCGAGGATTATATCAAACTCAGTCATAGGTATGATGATGATATCAGCAGATAAAGAACTTTTATGTGATCTAATGGGGACTGATTCACAAATCTTTGTTGCAATGATACTTCCCTTTGGAGTTTTAACTGAAAACTCCCTTGTTAAATCAAATTGGAATTATCTAATTTTCTTCGCAAACTGGGAAGATATGAAACAATGCGATGATCCAGAATCAAATAATGCATTTTCTAAACTTGAGGAAACCATTAAATTACCTTCCACCACGTCTTTCAGAGCTTCTACCTCAGCAGTAGTGATAGCATAATCTTGGCCTTGATCCCTTGTACTTTTCTGAGGTAAGTTCCCCTGACGCTTGGGATATTCATTTTCATAATGTTCCATCTCCCTGCAATTGTAGCATTGAACATTGGTAGCTTCCTTCTTCCCTTTGCAATCACGAGCTTGGTGGCCTTTTTCACCACACTTGTAACAGATACTCATTCCCTTCAAGCAAGTACCGAGGTGTTTCTTCCCACATTTACCACAGGATGGATATTCAACCTTTCCCTTCATCCCCTTATTTCCATTCCCAAATTGATCAGCAGATCTCTTATTCTCTTTCTTTTCTTTAAAGTCATTAGACTTAGAGAATTCCTTTTCAGTCTTGATAGCACATGAGACAATGTCTTCGTACGATGAAAAGGATTGTGAGACTAATGCTCGATGGAGAAATGGTTTTAACCCATCAAATAAATGATCAACATTACTTCTTGGGTTATGTATATAGTCTCCAACATACCTTGCTAACCTTGTAAAGTTATCCTCATACTTTTCAACATTCTAATCCTCCTTTTGTCTGAGACTCAGAAATTGCCTTTCCATATCTGCTCGATGGTCACGAGGAAAGTATTTTTCTAAAAACAAATATTTGAACTCCCTCCATTCCATATTTGATACATCATCATCTTCCTTCTCATTTTGAATCAATGACCACCATTGATCAGCATATCCAGGGAGGTGGTAAACTGCCATGATAACATTTTCCCTTTCACTACATCCCAAAGCCTGAAATATATTCTCTAGGGAACTTATCCATTGCTCAGCTACTAAGGGATTTGTACTCCCATTGAATGTTGGTGGTTTTTTCCTCATTAATCGATCTAAGATTGATCCTCCATGCTGGGAATGAGGGTGCTCCATACGGGTAAGGTTATCATTCATAACCTGAGTGAGTTGTCCTAGTATGGTGATTAGATGATCGACACCAGTTGCATCACCAGCTCCACTATAATTATCTTGAGTAGGAGGGAAATCCCTACATGGAGTGCATGCATTGATACAGTTTCCATTTCTTCCACTAGGTGCCATTTCTAAACAATGTCATAAATTAGATCAGTTTATGAATCAAAATAAATAATCCCATACTTATAAAACACTTAACATAAATTGAACTATTTATTGATATAATCCATAATCATAAAAATGTTTTCTTTGAGGAAGTATATACTCATGAACCCTTCATAATTATTTGTAAATAAAATGAGAGTTATCCTATGAATATCCCCCGGGAGTTTCGTATCCAAGAGTGCAGCAAGTCCCGTTGTCGTGCACCACTTCCCGTTCGAGTCTAGCTCAAAGCAGTGTTTTCGGGTTTTACCCCTTGGTACATCTATGCCAGAGCCGCCTCTACCTGCTCGTATCCAGACAGGGATGTATTGCTCGGAAAACTCACAAAATCTCTACAATACCAAAATTCTAGTAAGTTCTTATATACTAATCCTCAAAGTCTATCTTAGGTCTATGTAATGTAATCAATGTTTATCTAAATCTAGCTTCCAAGGTTTGTACTAAAATTCCTCTGATACCAAATGTAATACCCCGACCACAGTTACCCAGAGCCGGTGCATTATTATATAACATTGTAATGATCACAAAAGATCATGCCTAGAAAGACCGATTAGTTTAGTAGCCTTGGAAACACTAGATATATTCATAAGTCTTACATTACATCATAAAAACGAAAACTACAAGAACAAATTTTCATCATAGTACACACTCATATCGCCACATACTATCCCTGCAGGTCATTCATAAATTACTTCTTCACATCCTGGGAAAAATAAAACATTGAAAGGGGTGAGATCAAATGCCCAGTAAGGATAACAATATAGCGGAAACTTTCATAAATAAGAATAAACATTTAAGGCAATGTATAACTAAAACAAAAGCCTTTTAAACTCGAACATCAACATAGTATGGAAAAAATAAAATGAAATAATGCCATTTACTTATTCACATGGATATTCTACTAATAGAATAATCACATGCAATATCAATTACCACTTTCATAAGGATGGAATGCATAATGCCAGACTATCATAACCACATAGCCAAGGCCTCATGCCAAGACTACTAATAAGATCTTTCCAAGGCCTTATGACAAGACACTAGTTTGTCTCATGAGACCTACCGATGCATCAAGGAGCTATAGTGGGCTCCACCCATCACTTATTAAGTCCAATGCATTCCTCATATGAACAGGTTCAAACATAACATAAACATTCGTATTAAAACTAGCATACGAAATGTCTATAATTCTCCATAAACCACGAATGGTATAAAAATAACACATCCACATTCAACCATATCACAAAACCTTTAATACAATATGGATGTTTTGTATCATAATAAATAAACTTCAAAAAATCTTAAAATCCATCAAAGGATGTTGACATAGATGAAATCAAAACTATTTGAGAGGAATATATCTTTTTTTTAAATCATTTAAAAGACACATAATTTTGAAATAAAACATTTACTTTGAAAATATTATTATAATATTGTAAAGTGTGCTTTGAAGATTTTATAATGGTGGAAAATAGCCGCACCCGCTGTATAAGTTAAAAAAACATTCTTACCTTAATTCTGTCGAAAAGGTTAAAAAGCACCTTGTTTTGAAATCGACGGAAAGTTTCCTTTATAAACATCTTATAAAAGTCAAACAAGGGTATAAATGACTTTAACCAATATTCTAGTAAATAGAAAAAATGTTTTTAAATACATTTTTAAGAAACATGGATGTGGATGATAAAGAAGTCCCAGTAGATTATTACGTATAAACAACCTCAGATAATGAAGGGATTGCGAAATAAACCCTTACCTTGTACTTTTCCTTGGTTGGGGGTAGGTTAACCTCCTGTATAATGGTGAAATAATTGTTATTAAATTATAAAACAATCATATACATTAATATAATATCATATATGATCTTTTAACATTGATCTGTTAATAATATCTTTGTATTATCGTTGTTTTGGGTGTTAACTTACTTGTTTTATTTTATATGTTTTGTTATGTAAGTCATGTTTTTCATGGATAGGTTGTATCTTATTCATATCCAGAATCATATCAAGTCTTTTAAAATTATTTTTAAATCATAAAATGATAATTATACTTGAATGGATACGATGGAGAATGAATTTCATCGCGTTCGTGGAGACGGTAGTCCGTACGTACGCACGAGCGACAATATCATTCTTTTGATATTAAAATAATAAATAATTGGATGTTATATCATATATAAATAATCATTATCATGTTATATTTATTATTGACATGAATTACACATCATTATTATACCCATCCAAATAATAATTTATTGAATAACAATTACACCATGACGTAGAGACGGTAAGCTGTACGTACGCACGTATGGTGACATGTCATTCAAAGGATGGATATAATACTGAATATGGTTGTAACATATTTATAATAATATTAAATTATATAGGAGATACTGGATTCATTATTTTATAATGGGAATAGCAAAGAAAGAAGAAGTGGAAGAAGAAAGGAACTTGAAAAGGGGTGGTGAAATCATTACCTCTTCTTCGGGTTCTTCCTTTTGATTTGATAAAAATGGCTCCTTAAGTTGGATTTCTGACTAAATTTGAGAGATTATTTGGGTAGAGGTTGGCCAAAAAAAGGATTATAATGTGTGAAGTAATGAGAAGGAGGAGTGCCCTTTTATAAGAGGGTTGAGGGGCACCTTTGGAAAAGCTAGAAAGATTATATTCTAATAAATTAAAATTCAGTTTCTAATGGCTCCAAAGTGGATTATTTAAAGGTTAAGGCGGGGATGGGTCAAAAACCCCTCAACCAATAGAAGTTATACAGGTTTGGGTTACTATATTAAACTTATCTTTAAGTATTAACTCTTAGTTAATTAGTTTCACTTTTACAATGTCTCTTTGTATTTTTATATTATATGGTTAATAAACTTACTATATACATCCAAGAGACCCCCAAATGGTCCATTAATGATACACCTATCATGATATAAGTATATTTTACTAACCATATATCTTTAGGAATTTAATATCAATTAATTATATAATATTTATTTTAAAAACTCTTTTATATCAATTTTGACATTACTCAATAATTGATTTTTGTAAAAATCATAACAGAATGATTACTTCAAAAAAAGTTAATTAAATCAATTATAACATGTCATATTAACCTCAAAAATTATTTTAATTCCTTAAAAGTCTCAAATTATATTTATTTGGTTATTTATAATATCAAATATTATAATTTTCCAATATTATATTAATTACTTCATCATTATTGTGTCTTAAATAAATTAAATAATTTAATGTCTAAAAATTATATATAAATTATCATTGTGTAGGAAATCTTTTTATATTTCTAATGAATATTTATAGATGAAAATATAACATATATAACCATTTTTAAAAATTGTTTTTCTAAAAGATATATTCTTTTGTCATTTTTGTATTTATTTTAACATAATTAAAATAAAGTGTCCCTATCACCTCCAAGTGGCTCCATGGGGTCCTAAAATTGACCAAATAATGACCATGGTCGGACATGTTTCCACCAATAAGGTTAGGACACGTTTTAGGGTAATTTATTATTATTATAATATTATTTTTTAACCCTTATTTACCGGATTTACCCTTAAAAATGGTAAATAAAATATTTACCGAAGTAATTATTCAAAATGTCTAAAAATAAAAGTTACCTATTTACACAATTTGGACATCCTGATTCCAAATATGGAATCTATTTTTCCAAATTCAAAACACAGAAGTGGAAAAAATTAATTTAAAATTAATTCCCGCTGTCAAAACAAAAAGCGTGTTTTTAAGATATAATAACTATCAAAAGATTGATACTTGTTTATGTCTGGTTTAGTTGTGAAATTATTTCCAATGACCAACATTGTATTAAATGGTAAAACTATATTCTAAATATACTTTAAAACCACTCAAATTCATAATTTATCACTATTAATTATTTTGATTAAAAAAGTTGTTTTTAATTAAAATTTAGTAATTTTCACTATTCATCAAAATATTAAAGTTATCCGAAAAGTACCAAAATTTCACCTTAGCCTAAATTCGATACTCCGAATCCAAAAATGAAGTCCTTTTTGAGAGATAAAATTTATAAAATTTCAAAAAGTAGGTATTACTATTTATAACGGCTAGTTTGATTGGTTGTGGTGTGTTAGAACTCGATGTTGCGTACAACACACGCTATCGCATTATTCAAAGAGAAGCGTACCGTAGAAGCTTGGGGTGTTACATCATACATAAATTTGATTATTTAATGTCTAAAAATTATAATTAAAATCTTATGATGTAGCGATTTATTTTTCATTCTAATGCGTTTTTATAGTATAATTTATCTAAAGTATAAACAAATATAACAAAATGATTCAGTTATAAACATTTGAATTTAACAATTCTAATTTTTCTTGAAAGAAAATATAATAAATGTCATAATCTTACCAAAATAGATCAAAAAAGATCTTATTTTTTTCCTAAGGTTTATTTTGGTCGAGAAATACTTATCCAATTGAATTAGGACATGTTTTGCGGTTATTATAATATTATTTTTACCATTATTTACCCTATTTAATTTTAACCACGGTAAATAAAATTCCCAAGTTACTATTCAAGAAAAATTATTTAAATCATATTGAACCACATTTTACGAAATGATGTCAACCGTGTCTCTCAGATTTTTTAAATTCAATTAACTGATGAGATTAAATTATGTTTTAGGAAAATTTGCAAACGTGCCTTGAAGGTGGGTACAAGTCGTTAAAAAGATCCATAAAATTTTATATATCTAATTGTATTATAAAATGACTCAAATAAATTAATTGGATTAATATTGATATTATATATATATATATTTTGACTTAAAAATAAATTAAAATTTAAAAATAAATATTTAAATAAAAATTCGTTTATTAAAAAATAATGTAGTGTTTTTCACAGTTGAAAAAAATTGAAAGTTTTCAAAAAAATAACAAAAATACACCCTAAGCTATTTTTTATATTATGAAACTAAAAATGAATTCAAATTTAAAAAATAAAATTTATAAAATTAAAAAAATATGGTATTACAATTCCTAACAACTTTTACAATGGCAAGTTTGATGGGTCGTGGTGTGCTAGAACTCGAAGTTGCATACAATGCAAGCCATTGTATTATTTAATGGGAAACGTACCATGGAAGCTTGGGGGGATAAATTTTTCCTTTTTCAAATAATTTATTCCTTTATATTTCTATAAAATCACTCCATAAAAAGATTTGGGTGGTTCTTCATCATATGTTCCTCAGGTTCCAACATTGCCTCTTCCATTTTATGGTTTCTCCAAAGAACTTTTACCAGAAGATTCATCCGGTTTCTCAAAATTTGTTCTCTGGTATCAAGAATCTTGATAGGCTATTAAAAAGAGGACAAATATGGTTAAAATTCTATTTTTTCATAGGTGAGTACATGTGTTGGGTCTAGCATCTAATTTCTCAACAATGATATGTGGAACACATCATGATCTTTGGAGAGACTTGGCGGCATTGCCAAACAGTAAGCTATAACTCTAATTCATTCTAGATTTTTGAAAGGTCTGATGTACCTGGGACCCAATTTATCCTTCTTTACTGAATCGTATAACACCCTTCCAGGGAGATACCTTCAATAAAACATGATCTTCTAATTGAAATTACTAATCATAACCTCAGTTATCTACATTGATATTTTGCCTACTTTGAGCTGCTTTAATGCATGTTTAGATAATATTCACCATTTTCGTTGTTTCCTCAACATGTTCTATGCCTATGAGTTCTCTTTCACCAACATCATCCAAACAAGTTGATGTGAAACATCTCTTTCCATATAAACCTTCATATGGTTCAATCCAAATACTTGAATCAAAGCTATTTTTATAGGAAATTTATACCAAAGGTTAATACCAATACCACATACCTTGAATGTCAAGTGAGTAAGATCTCAACATGTATTCTTATGTTTGAATAGTCTGATATGATTTTCCATCAGTTTGTGGGTGGTGGGCAGTGCTCAAACAAATTTCAGTATATAGGGTTTTCAGAGGACTTTTCTAGAATTTTGATGTAAAGCGGGGATCATGATCAGAAAACGTTGATAGGGGCACACCATGAAGTCTTACAAATTCATTAATATATAGTCCTCATAAACTTTCAAGTGGAAAATCTTCTCTTATATCATGAAAATGTGCTGACTTATTAAGATGATCGAAAATGAAATATATTGAATCATTCTTTATAGGAGTCTTTGGTTGCCCCATGACAATTTCTACCATAATACCATCCCATTTCAACTCAGGTATGGGAAGAGGATGTATGAATCCTATGGGATGATATCTTCAAGCCTTTACGTTTTGAAAAACCATACATCTAGACACATAATCATAAATTTCTCTATTCATGTTGTCCCACAAAAAATGTTCCTTTAAATCATTATACATTTTAGTGATACTAGGGTGTATAGAGAAATTGGATCTGTGAGCATCATCCAAAAATTCCCTTTTAGATCAGTTATATCAATAACACAAATCCTCTTCCAAAATTTCAAAATTCAATCTTAATATAAAAATTCAATCAATCTCAAATCATTCACATCTTTAATTTTATTTTAAAACTCCCCATCATCAGTCTAGGAACTTTTTATTTTTTCTAGTAAGGATGGTTTGGAAACCATTTGAAAAATTATTGATGTTTCATATTCCCTGATTATTACCATATCTATATTTACTATATCAATGAACATAGGATCCCTTTCATCTCTCATGTTGTTCAAAACTCCATGATCCTTTCTACTAAAAGAATATTCCACCTTATTTTCCTTCATCGAGTGGTAGTTTATAGTGCAATCCCAACCATCGAGTAGATCAATCCATATTGTTTGCCTCATGATGAGTTCTTTCTATGAGAAATATATGTAAAACACTTTTGAACAGTATATATCTCAAAATCTTCACCATAGAGATAGTGTCTCAAAATCTTCAAAGCAACAATTACAGCTGTTAACTCATGATCAAGATTAGGGTAGTTTTGTTCTTCAATTTTTAGCTATCATGATGCATTAGAAATAACTCTATCATTCTGCATAAGGACACAACCAAGTCCCTTCTTTGAATAATGCTATAAATAAAAAACCCATCATTCCCCAGTGGTAGAGTCAAGATAAAAGTATTGACTAATATTCCCTTAAATTCTTCTAAACATCATTCACACTATTTTTTCCAAAGAAATTTAACCCCTTTATGTGTGAGCTTTGTTAATGTGATAGCCAATCGGGAAAAATTATGGATAGAATACTAATAGTAACCTGATAAACCAATAAATTTGTGTACCTTAGTTATAGTCATCAGTTCTGGCCATTCTAGGATTTCCCTTGTCATTGACGGATCAATAGAGATTCCATCCTTAGATATAATGTGTCTAAGAAAATAAATCTCCTAAATCCAAAATTCATACTTTCTAAACATCCTATATAATTTATTTAATTTACAAATTTTCACAATAGTGCACAAGTTATTTTCATGATCTTTAGATATTTTGGATTATACAAAGATATCATCAATAAATATCAATAAAAAGTCATCAAGATATTCCTTGAAAACTCTATTCATTAGACCCATGAATACTAAGGGTTCATTATTTAGTCCAAAAGGAATTACTGTAAACTCTTAATCACTACTCGAATTTTACACTTTACCAATGTTTCAAAACTGTTGGTAAAGGCCTGGAAACCATTGGTATATAATATACCAACGGTTCCCTCAAACGTGGAAATGTAAGCTATGAAAATAGTCCTATACCAATGGTTCTGTGAAAACCATTTATATAGGTGTCAAAATAATAGTTATACCAATGGTTTGCTATAAACAGTTGGCATATGTGTGTTAAATATAACATATACCAACTATTTGTGAAACCGTTGGTATATGTGTGTTACACTTATATACCAATTGTGGTAAACCGTTGGAATAGAGGGGATATGGAAATCCATAAGGCTATACCAACAATTTTGTTATAACAATAGGTATAAACCTATACCAATGGTTATAAAAAAACTATGGGTATAGTTATATTGTATAATCTATACCAATGGTTTTGAAAACAGTTGGTATAGATTTGCTCAACTCCACAGTAGCATGCCTCTCTCTCCTCTCCAAACTTGCAACAACACATCTCCACACCAAAACAACAACACACCTACCCCTCTACATATAGCAACCCAAGCCTTTTACATATAACATTTCATGATTTTAACAACAATTAATCATCAGAGTTCAAGTCAAGGATCGTTATTTCTAGTGTCTTGGAAGACTAGGTACATACAACACAAAACATGGGGCTAAAAAACACTTCTTTATTTAATCTCAATAAGGAGATCCTAACATCTTTTGAGCCCTTACATATACATAGGGAACTGTGGGGAACACATGAACAAAGGGATGAGCTCAAAATCCCAGCAATGGAATGAACACAAGGATACATCTCAACCACATGAGTTAGGAGAAATGACATAATGATATGAAAGGAATGTAACCTATAAAATCATTTAGCATAAGCATGTGATCATATAAACATGGAATCATATAAATGTGTCAGAATCATAAAACATTTCTTTAGTATGGTTCATGGCTAACCGCTAATCATGTTTCTCATATCTGTACGGGTCAAGGCTAACTGCTAATCCTGTTTCCCATTTTCGTATGGGTCAAGGCTAACCGCCAATCATGTTTCACAACGCATATCATGATACGTAACCTTACCCAATGCATTGGAGATCTATATGGGTGCACCAATATCAAAATATTCATGAATATTAATTCCACATAAATAATCTTTCCACATAAATAATCACACCTAATCAACCATACATAAACACAAGGTTACCCATGGAAAGAATTGGGTACCACAATCATGACATAAAACATATTCAATGGGTGTATCACGAAAGTGTCCAAGAAAGGAAGGGATTAGAACATAAATGGAAATTAATAGGGTAAAATAGGCATATAACATGGTATGTTTTTTCAAATATAAGTGACAACATATAAAAAATGTATTTTAGAAACATTAGCATTAAAACATTTTTGTGTGGTTTTAAGGAAAACACTCTACATCATTTCAAATAGAAAAGAGGAAATTATTTTATATAAAACCAGAATTTAAAAAAGAAGGTTTTCATAATAAAAATAATGATTTTATAAATACAATGGTGTTTTAAAACACAGGATAGAGTGCATAGGAAATTTGGGTAAAAATTTGGGAAGACCCCTTAAAACAGGTTGGCTTATCAGAATGTTCTAAGGAGGGAATCATTTAAAATCATGTATATCACTGAAAGAATGTGATTAAAGGGTCTTGATATAATAATCTTTTACAAAAAACTATAAGTCATAAGACTCACTTAGATAGATAAGATAACACCATTTTGAATGGAAGATAAGGCAACCTGAAAGAACAAGGAAGGTTCAGGTAGAATTTGTTACGATTTTATCAGCATGGTGTCGGGTGTGACCAAGAGGGATTGATGAGAAGGAAATGTGGTTTTTAATCACTTATAAATCCATAAATAATTATGTGGGAGGTTCTTAAACATAACCCTTCATTTTATAGTACACATATAAAGGCATAGTATAGAGGACAATCTTGATTAAGAGAGAAAAGGAGAGGGTCCCTTACCTCAAGTTCGGTGGTGTTCTCCACTTGTTATTAATTACCTGAATATACAAATTATGACTACTAATTCATAATTACATAACCTATTCTATATGTAATTTATTTATTTTAACCCTTTTTAGTTCATTAAAATAATTTTTGATTTGTTATAAGGTTCAATTTCATTGTTCGGGCTCGTTTGTTTACTTGGCATTAAAAGATCGGTTCACTTATATTCATGTTTGGATTATATGCAAGATGAAAGTGGTTTTCCAGAATTGAAGTTACATTATTTAGTTCATATCAATTAGATTACATAGTTTTAATATTAATTAAGTTACTTAGGGTGATGTTGAATTATTACATATATAACCTTAGTGATAACTGCTTTTGTTATTCGGTGGGTTTGATTACAAAGAATGTGTTTTGATTTATAACATAATTCCATTTGTACCAAAGGATTACAGAACCAAAAAATAGGATATATATTACATATATAATAATCTGGTTCAACCATAACAAAAATGGTCTCATGACCATAATTAAAGATATTAATAGAAATTGATAAACAGTTGTCCTTGAATGTGCTAAATTAGCACATCTCAAACGGTGCTTTCATTTCTTTCAAATAAAAGGGTGGGGAAAGGGGAGAAGATAATGAAATATACCACTATCAAGAATAAATTCTAGTACATGTATGTTACTAGATTTATCATACTATTATGGTGAAGGGAGGTGGGGAAAGAAATAAAAAGAAAATAACTTAAAAGAAAAGAAGAAATTTGGGAAGAGGAATTTACCTCTTGAGACTTCCTCCTTTGATAACATCTTAAGGGGAAAGGTTTTTGTATTTTCAGGAGGCTGAGAGCTTTTGGAAGTGGGGGAGGACCTTGGGGAGAGATTTGGTTAGAATCTAGATAATTCTTGGAGCTTTAGAGGAGTGGAGAGAAGAGGGAGTGAAGGGGGGTTTTATAATGGAGGAGAGGAGGGATTTCATGATATTATAATCATTAATTTATTATTTCTTCCAAGGACAAGGAATAGTAAGTATTCCATGAAAAAGAATATTAATTTTATCATGTTATCCCAAACCAAGTGGTCTTACATCAGTAGAGCATCATTTATGACTCAATTAATCCATTATTTATCAGTTATTGCAAATTATCGGATTCTACTATTCATCAAAAATATAAGTATTTCAGAAAAATCCCAAAAATTCACCCTAACCATTTTTCAACATGTAGAATCCAAAAATGAATTCCATTTATCAAAAATAATTTTCTAATTATGATTATTTTAATATTTAATTAAAATAATAATTTATTATCAAAACCAGTTTTAAAACATTCATTAACTCATTCTAAAATATAGGTATATCGTACTTCCAACTTGAATATTATTTCTATTCCACCATAGGATATGTTACTATTAATTAGGTTATATCCCTATTAATAAGGTTATATTAATATTCATTAGAGTAGGTTACTATTCACCAAAAATTATTTTTGTTTTATTAGACTCCAAAAAACATTTTGAACACAACCGTGTATGCCAGATTTTCAAAATTCCAAAAAAATAAGTGACAAACATACATTTAAAGGTCACTTATCAGTTAGTAGCTCATTATGTTGTGATTTCATGTAATTTTATGACATAAATATAGGAAGGTAATTTCCATTGAAAAACTTTGGGTCGTTACATTCGTCCCCCCTTATGAAATTTCGCCCTTGAAATTTTGTTTTACATACTAAGCAAAAACAAGTGCGGGTACATTTCCTTCATTGCTTCCTTTAATTCCCATATTGCTTCTTCAAACTTATGGTTCCTCCAAAACACTTTGATAAGATGGGTTGTCTTTTTGCGTAGAACCTTATCTCTCTGATCCAGAATCATTACTAGCTGCTCCTCATTGAAGAGATCATATTCCAGCTGCACCACCTCTGAGCTTAGTACATGTGAGGGATCAGGTATGTATTTACTCAAGAGTGATACGTTGAAAACATCATGAACTTGATCCATATTCGGTGGAAGTGCAATCTGATAGGCCAAGGATCCTATGTGTTCAAGTATCTCAAAGGGGCCAATATACCTTGGGCTTAGCTTCCCTTTCTTCCTGAATCGCATGACTCTCTTCCATGGAGATATTCGAAGGAAGACTTTATCTACATCGTCGAAATCCAAGCCCCTTCGATGGTTGTTAACATAGCCCTTTTTTTGACTATGAGAATCTTTGATGTGTTTCTAGATGACATCAACCTTCTCTGTCATCTCTTGAACAAGATTGGGTCCAAGTAGCTTTCTTTCTCCAACTTCATCCCAACAAGTTGGTGTTCCACATTGCTTTTCCATACAAAGCTTCATTTGGAGACATATGAATACTCGAGTGGAAGCTATTATTGTATGAGAACTCAACCAGTGGGAGATGATGATCCCATCCACCTTTGAATTCTAGAGAGAAAGCTCTAATAATATCATCAAGATTCTGAATAGTTATTTCAGACTGGACATTAGTTTAGGGGTGTTACATCATGCTGAAATTTAATTCAGTACTCAAAGAATGCGGAAGTCTCCTCCAGAATTTAGATGTGAACCTTGGATCATGGTCAGAGACAATTAAGAGTGGAACATCGTGAAGTCTCACCACTTCCTTCACATATATCATTGAAATTTGTTCAAGTGATAGATCCTCCCGAATAGCGATGAAATGGGATGTCTTAGTGAGTCAGTCAACCACAAACCATATCACATTATTTCACTTAGACGTCTTCAGGAGACCTGTGACAAAGTCCATAGTAACATTTTCCCAATTCCACATGGGTATAGGTTTTGGATGCATCATAGCTTTGGTCTTTTGTCGCTCAGATTTAACTTGCTGACATAACAAACACCTTGATATATATTACGCAATCTCTTTCTTCATGTTATCCCACCAGAAGTGTTCTCAGAGATCAAAATACATTTCGGTATTCCCAGGATGGATAGAGAAGGTCGAGCTATGTGCGACATTCAATAGATCCTTCTTTATATCCGGATCAGATGGTACACATAATTGTGTCCCAAATCTTACAACTCCTTCCTCGTCAATTTTGAAATCGGAGGATTTCCCATTTTTAACAGCTTCCACCCTTTTCTGAAATTCCATATCATTTCTTTAAACAACCATTATTTTATCTAAGAGGGATGGTTTAGCAATCATTTGATAATGTATTGATGATGTTCCTCCCCTAATGATTCCCATGCCCATCCTTTGAAAATCTAAGAAGATCGGATCCTTTTCAATTCCCATCATTGATAAAGATGCAGGATCCTTTCTACTTAGAGCATCCGCCACCTTGTTTTCCTTACTGGGATGGTAGTGGATTGAGCAGTAATAATCCTTGATGAGCTCTATCCATCTTCTCTAGAGCATATTAAGCTCTTTCTGTGTGAATATATATTTGAAACTCTTGTGGTCAGTATATATCTCACATTTTTCCCCATAGAGATAATACCGCTAGATTTTCAACACAAAGATCACAACTGTTGACTCCAGATCATGTGTGGGATAGTTTTTCTCATGGATTTTCACCTTCCTTGAAGCATAGGATATCACTTTATCATTTTTTATTAGTACGTATCCTAAGAATTTCTTTGAAGCTATTTATGTTGGCTCTATCTGGATAAATTAAATCCTTGCCCAGAATTGCATAAAATTCCACTAAAGGGAGACTTGTATTATTTCAAAGATGAACTATTTCACAAACATCAACATGTAATACATAATCATAGAAGTTTTCCCGAAATGATATAAAATCATTTTAAGTAGCGACTCAATGTTCCTAGAAAACATTTAAGACATTCTCATAGGGCATGCCCGGAAATATAGCATGACATACACAATTATTGCAAAGGGGTTACATGTATTTCAGTCATCATGATCTATATCATCGTTGGACTTGCATTGTCCCCTTGTCCTTAGAGATTGTTGATGCTCATCACGCTTCTCATCCCTGCCGATGGGGAATTGTCCTGGATAATGTCCATCTTATCCACATTCACAACAATGAACAGTATAAGGTACATTAGATATAAACTTATCTCCATTCATCACTGTAGACGCCGGAAAAGTCCGTTGTTCCCAAACGAAGCTCCGGATGCGGAAAGCGAAGTGATATTTGGAGTCAGAGGCACGTTCCGGAGGGCCCGGAGGACTTGCGCGAAATTTCAGAGGCCTGCGCGCAAAGTTGAGCCGCGGCGCGCAATCCTCCCGGGATGCGCGCAATGCGCTGGGCCAGCGCGCTGTTTTGCGCGCCCGCGGCCCACGCGGCTCCCTTGCGCGCCGGGTCCTGATTGCGCGCCCGAGAAGAGAATTCCGCGCCCGAGCCCGAATTCCGCGCCCGGGGTTGCCTATAAATATAAGGCGACCCCCGACGTTTTGAAGGTTGCCAGAATCCGAAGCGTCGCTCGTTCGCGCAATCCAACCCCTTCCACGCGCAATGCCGATCTTCAGGTAACCTCCTTTCTTTCGCGCAATAGAGCCTTGGGGTCCGCCTTCGCGCGCAATCCCCTTGGCTCATCTGCTTTGAGTAAATTTCAACCCGAAGGCCTTTGCGCGCAAAAGAACCCGTTTGCGCGCAATTGCCCCCGGGTGCGCGCAATCCAGCCCGATTGCGCGCACCCCCCATTTTCAAAGTGGCCGTTCGTTAGAGAATGAGCCGTTGCCCCCGCGAGCTGTCCGAAGCCCGGTGCGCGCAATCTCAACCATCCGCGCGCGATGCGCTGGCCCAATTGCGCGCCAGCCCGCCATTTTGCGCGCCGACCCGCGGTTTTGCGCGCAAAGCTCCTCTTTTGCGCGCAAACCGCCAGGGTCGCCCCCCTTGACCCCCTGAGGGTACCCGCCCGCGTGGCGCCCGATGATCCTCATCCTGGGTGCCCGCACCGTGCGTTGTCTTTCCGTGCGGCCCTCCAGGCTCGCGCGAAGTGATACGGACCCATCGGCGGCAATCATACGTCCAAGCTGCACGACGCTAAACTGCCTAGCCTTCATCGTCCAAGCTACAAAGACGTTAAACTATACAGCATTCGTCCAGCATGACGTTAAACTGCATATTCATCCCGCATGACGTTAAACTGCATATACGTCCAGCATGACGTTAAACTGTGCATTCGTCCCGCATGACGTTAAACTGCCCATACGTCCAGCATGACGTTAAACTGCACATACGTCCAAGCTGCACGACGCTAAACTGCCTAGCCTTCATCGTCCAAGCTACAAAGACGTTAAACTGTACAGCATTTGTCCAGCATGACGTTAAACTGCATATTCGTCCAGCATGACGTTAAACTGCATATACGTCCAGCATGACGTTAAACTGTGCATTCGTCCCGCATGACGTTAAACTGCCCATACGTCCAGCATGACGTTAAACTGCACATCCGTCCAAGCTGCACGACGCTAAACTGCCTAGCCCCTATCGTCCGCGCTGCAAGACGTTAAACTGCCAAGCACCTTCGTCCTCAACACATGACGTTAAACTGTACTTCGTCCGGCAAGACGTTAAACCGTCCGCTTCGTCCTCAACACATGACGTTAAACTGTACTTCGTCCGGCAAGACGTTAAACCGTCCGCAACCTGATCCCGTGCTTCGCACGCAGGGTCCCCCCGGTTTGGATGTGGCCCCCACCCGCTCGTCTCTGCAGGGATGTCGGGATTGTCCCGCTTTTGGGACGATTTAATGGGAGTGGCTTTTCCCTACGGGGGCAGGGTATCACAAACCCCTAGTTTCTTGTGGGGGGCTGCACATGTGTATCTCCATTGCGCTCCCCCACTGCCGAAGCCAGTAGAGGGTGTGACTGGGATCGAGGTGTCTCTTACTTTCGGTCCAAGTCCCTTCCAACTGAGTTTTGCCGCAATCCGGGCTGCCCCAAGTGCGTAAGTCCTGACAGAATGAACTACGTGGACTTTGATCCCTGTCTTCTATACAGGGTACGTAGGAAGCCTCCCTGAGGTCCAAGCCCACCACCTGGTCGTCCCGGTCGTATTTACGTCGGTTCGCCCATCAGTGGACCCCTCCTGGGTTCACACTTGCGTCGATTCACCCATGAATCCGCCATTGTGGGAGACTGCCCGTGTGTATCTCCACGGTGCCTCCCCACAGCCCCCCTTTCCCATTTCTCCTTTTATCGTCCAGCACGACGTTAAACTGTGATCCACCCGGCCGTTCCATCCCCCTCTGTGCGAGGTGGTTCGGTTCAATCCTCCGCCCGGCGGCCTCGATCTCTTCGTGAGTCGGCTTACCGACGTCCAGCATGACGTTAAACTGTATACCCGAACTACGTTGACTTTGATCCGTGCTAACGCACGGTACGTAGGAAGCCCCTACGGGGTCCAAGCTCTTCACTCCATCATCCATCCTGATCCTTACCCGGGCCGCCACATCCCGGTGAGGTCATGCCACTTCACTCCACTCCATGTCACTCGGGAAGCCGCCCATGCGCTGGCCCCAGCATCGGAGGTTCCCCGCAAGGGGTTCTGTCATCTGATCCACTCTTCGTGTTGATCAGTCTGATGCCGTCCCCGCTGGACGTTAAACTCGCGGCGTACCCCGTGTTAAACATGGGAAGCTGAGGAAAACCTCAGGGGACACAGCTCCCCGCACCCAGTGCGGGATGCCTCAGGCCATCATGCCTTCGAGAAGCCCTATTAGGGACGGAAGACAGATGTGCAGAGCCGCAGTGTTACGACACGCCCCTAGCACCCAGAGCCACCTGGTCTCCTCACCGCAGGTTGCTGCCCCGACCGGACTCCTTGGAACATCTGGGCGGAAGCAGCGTAATTAACCGGTGTCCATGAAGATATGGCGCCGGGAACGAGATTCACGAGCATGTCTTAAGTCTATGAGGGAGACCCGGATTAGGCGACGAGTTCCGAGGAGACGTCCAAGGAAGGAGGAGCCGACATCCCATCATCCCGGTTTCGATCAAGGAGCAGACGCCCCTGAATAAGGGACGGATGCCGCCCGCCCTTGGAAAGCGGGACTGCGGGACCACAAGCCGCGCGCCTATCCCCTCGGGTTGACGGGTGCACGCGCGAACGCGTCCTGGCGGAACAGCGTAACCCGACGCACATCCGCACCGAAACAGAAAAATGGTGAACCCGACGTGAATCTCTTCTCCTCGATACGAAGACCGATGGCTTTCAGAGGTGTTGGAAGACCGGCATGTTGCCCGGCCAAGCATTCAGTCTTACCCGCCAGGGGCTGGGGAAAGGACACCGGGCACTCCGTCTCGCAACGTCGAGGGCCTGGGTTCCCCCCACGGAAGGCGTCGTGGCGCTAATGGTTGGTTGTCGATTCCTTTTTCCTGTCAGTGTTAATGGGTCATTCTCCCTGCTTGCAGAAATCAGGTCGCCCGATCTAGTGCCCGATCGCCACCCGCCCACTGGCGCAGGGGTAGGGGAAACACCGATGCGGCTACTCCGCGCGGTCCCGCCCGTTCCACAGTCGTCCCAACAGCCGCAATTGCGGGGCGACCACGCCCTCTCTCCCCCTCGGAGGTCATCCAGAGAAGGGTGATCAACACCCTGGTGCGGAGATACGAGGAAGAGGGAGTCATCCCCACTAGGGAAATGGCTCGCCTAGACCTTGAGGAGGCTGCACCTCGCCACCACCGCCGCCCCCGAGGGCCGCGCAGGGAGGCACCGCTGCCTACCTCAACGTCCAACCGCTTCGGGAGCTTATCCCCGGAGCGCTCTGACAGTTCCCTTCCCTATGCGGATGAAGTGGAAGATGCCCGGGACTACCCTATCCGAGGTCCGCTCCAGGGATCTACGGTAAGGACTCCCGCCAGGCCACGGCGACACCGGCGCCAGGCCCCTCAAGTCGAGGAACAGGCTCTCCACCTGCCCGCGCCGCTCATCCCGACTTGTCTGTCCCGGCGCCAACGTCGGGCACGAGCGGAAGAGGATGCCCATCTTGGGGCTCTAGCAACAGCGGCCGCATTGGCTCAAGCCACTGCTGGCTCCAGCCACCAGGCCCCTGCGCATCCTGAGCGGGGGGACTTCTATGCCCGACCCGGATCGAGGCCCCGACTGCCCCAAAGGCAGGTTGGGTTGACTCTTCCGGTTGCTGGTACAGACAATAGCCACCGCGGACCACCTCGCGGTAGCGCTATTCACCAACAGGGGCTACTCCGTGTGGCCGATCCAAGAGGCATGGGTCATCCCACCTCCCGATCTCGGCCCGGAGGCCCGCCCGGAATCATCTCTCCCCGCGTCCCCTTTGATATCTGTCCCGGTGCCCCCCGCACCTTGGTTTCCAGTCCTCTTGGCCCCAGCACCAGTGCGGCCGGAGGACGCCAGGACAGAGATCAGCCCTGCCCCGAAGAACCACCCAGGGGCAGGAAGGCAAGGCGTCGACGCCGAGGGAAGAATGTTACGGGATTCCGGACAGAGATCCGACCGGTTTGCTTCTCTTACTCAGAGGCGGAGTACGATTCGGCGACAGAGCCCCTTCCCCAATCCCGCCAGTCAAGGGCAGGGGCAGGAATGCGGCACGTCAGCCTCGTGCTCCCCGAGAGCGAGATCGATGTGATCCCCGCTTCTCTCCGAAGGTATATCCGGAGTAACGAGGGCCTGGTAGACCCCCAAGGATCAAACTTGCGGTTGGTACCGGCCCCTCTGGAAGCGCCTTCTGCCTCGATCGGAGAACCCGGAGACTTTTTCTGGGGGCCGACGGTCGAACCACGATCTGGTGCACCCTCGGCGAGCACCGACGCTATGGCGGGATGTTCGCTCGCCGGCCCGTCCTATCGTGATGTAGTATCCAGGGCACCGCCACCCTCAGAGGGCGGCCCGGGATATGGAGGCCAATCGGCCTGTTCGCCGTATTCACCGCCGGCCAGCCCGCCGGCCCGGCGGCCCGCCTCGGCACCACTGCCAGTTCCCCGTCCGTCCCCAGCCATTGAAGAGGACCAAGGAGATCTGGGTCCCGAGTTTGAGTCGTGGAGCTTCTGGACCGTCCTTGCAGAGGGCCACTTCCCTGAGAAGTTTTGGCCAGTCGCAGGACCGGACTTTGATGCACCCGAATCGCTCACCCCGGATGAGTTCGAACGCTTCCGCCGAACTCTCCGGGAGACTCGCTCCTGTCTTCACCGCCTACAAATGCCATACCCCGGGAGTCAAGCGCACCTGGAGGATATTGGTGAGCAGTGCCGTCAAATTGACCTGGCCATGCTCCCCGCGGTTCGGCACCCCGGGTCATTTGGGCACCACGAGGCCCTCCAACAACAATGCGTTGAGTGTTTTCAAGTACTCCGCAAAGTTATCGAGGAAGCCACTCCCCACGTGTATATCCGTGGATGGGGGCAGTACGCTGCCCTACGCTTCAGTGTGATTCGCCGACAGCCCGATTCACTGGGTGGCCCTGAGGGTATATCCCCAGGGACAGAAACGGTCAATATGGCTGACCTGTCGGGAGAGGGGAACGACTTGGAACTTCTCGACGGGGGCTTCCCCCCCGAAGACAAGCCGTCGTCAGATCCATCGGTGAGAGTTACTCGTCATCAGAGGAACCTCCTGGGGCTCCCCGCACCCACTGAAGCACTGACGTTGAGCCGAAACGTCAGCAAAGGAAAAGAGCACAGCGAGGCTATAAGGCCCGCCGACCCATCTGCCTCCATGCAGAGGGCAGAGGAGGATCCCGAGAAGGCTACGCTACGTCAGCAACTTGCCGAAAAAAAGAAGCTGGTTGACCAGCTCCTCGCCGAGCGCGCTGCAGAACGGCGGCCTGACTACGGTGATCCCAGGCCAGGACAGCAGGGACCGGAACAACCGCTCCTCGATGAGACTCTCCCGGGCAACCGTGATTACGCCGTGTTCGCCGACAGGAGAGAGGCCATTGCCTATGGCAAGAGGGCACGGTATGTTTCGCCACACCCTCCCGAGCAGCGTGACTACCTGAGAGATCCCGCTCGGATTCCTCCCGCTGCCCCAAGGGCCGCTCCGCCCGCCATCCCACGAGCTGCCGAGTTCGACGACCCGGTCGACGACCCGATTGAAGGGCCATGCAATGCGCTCGTGGTTAGAGATCCTCGCCAGGACTGGAACCCATGTCCGGACGATCCGATGGCGGCACTCATTGCCCGCTTGGAAGCCTTGGAGACTCGGCAGGTGGCGATCCCACCGGACGGCAAGCCCTACCCAGCATGGGTGGATGACATGCCGGCGCCTCCGGGATTTGGGAATCCCACTTTCGCTCCCTTTAACGGGACTGGAGATCCGCCACAACATTTGTCCCACTTCAACTCGAGGTGCGGGCCTATGTTGGGGACTCCGGCGCAGCAAGAGGCCGCTAAGCTTCGCTGCTTTGTTCAGACACTGGAAGGGCCAGCATTTGTCTGGTACAGCCAGCTCCCCGTCGGGTCGGTAACCAGCTGGGAGGACCTCCGTAGACAGTTCCTCTACCAGTTCAGTTCCACGACCCGGAAGACGAGTATCGCAGACCTCTTCAAGTGCAAGCAGAGGCCTGATGAGCGAGTCGCGGACTTCGTCGCCCGATGGAAGGGTCTCACGTATTCCCTTGACATGCCATTGACTCAGGAGCAGTTGCTGACAATGTGCGTCGGGAACGTCAAGACCGAGCTGGTCCCTTCCCTGATCACTCAGAATTACCCCGGAGGGTTCAGGGACTTCTCAGACAAAGCTCAACGTCTTGAGGAAGCCCTGCAACAGGCCAGCCAGGCACACCCGCTGCCTCCTATGATTCCTGCAAGGAGAGCCAGCAGGGCTGAGCCCGCTGCTGTGGCC
This sequence comes from Viscum album, assembly GCA_963277665.1. Classification (NCBI taxonomy): domain Eukaryota; kingdom Viridiplantae; phylum Streptophyta; class Magnoliopsida; order Santalales; family Viscaceae; genus Viscum; species Viscum album. The sequence continues at coordinate 2,011,914,790 of OY728125.1, forward strand.
CAGATAGAGGCTCCCAGGCCGTTGGAGCTGCTGCCGGTGAGGCCAGCTCCACAGCCTCACAGGAATCCGCCTCTAAGGGCTCAGTTCCCAGCCCAGCAGCGGCAGCCTCAGAACCGGCCGACCCCTCCGCGTAATGTACCGCCACAACCCAGGCGAGATAATCAGGGTCCACCTCCTCGGCTGGCCCCTCCAGCCCCTCGTCAAGACCGCGCTCCTAGGGGCCCGCGACACCTGACGTACTCATTCCATGAGGATCAGGTCACCGGTTATTTCCGGAGTGCCCTGGAGCAGAGGATTGTGCGACTGCCTGAGTGTTGGAAGCCAGAGGAGGCACATCTCACAGATAACCCCCGCTACTGCCCCTACCATCGGGCCCTGGGGCACACCATCCAGCGGTGTTATGTGTTTAAGGATTGGCTCCAAGACCAGATTAACAACAATGTAATCAGGTTGGGCCCAGCTCCAGCACAGGTAGCGGGCGTGTTCGTGGGATCAGATGACGATGGTGGCGATGAGGAAGAATGGAAGCTGGTCTCCGACCGCGGATCCCAGAAGTACAATAACTGGATGGCCTGCAAGACGACCATTCGCGCCCATGGAATCATCCGTGCGCGCTTGAATCAGCCTGAGCCCCCAGAATCTGTGGGTGCTACTTCGGCATCGTCGTCCCAGCCTGCCTCTTCCAAGAGGAGCAAACGGCGGCAGCGCAAGAAGGAAGAGCGCGCCCCGCCGGTTCCGCCACTATCCCGCACTCTCGGCGATTTCATGCCCCCGGAGATGGGGGTCCCTCCTCGGATCCGCCCGGTGATGGATGATTCGTCCGATGACGGTATTGGGTACGCTTCGGTTAACACCGTCGAGCTGGTAAATCCCTTTTCGGTTCCCGACATTGAAGAACACCAGGTGGACCTCCCTAGTGTCCCCGGTCGTCGCTACCGTCGGAAGAACCGCAACAACAGGAGTCGTCGGGGCACAGCCGTTGGTACCTCCAGCCAGGCCGTGCACGCCACTGAGACTAGGCAGCAGGCTCAAGATCGAGCTCAGCGTGCGCAGGCCCCCCATCTGGGGATGACGGATTCGCCTCCGCCACTGTTTGTGGTGTGGGACCAGGCAGAACCGCCTCAGCCGCGTCACAATCAGCTCCGCCCTGCCACAAGTCCATCCCGGCCTCCTGACCCCAGTACGGTGACCATTTACCGGACTGTAAACAGTGAACAACGAGATGCGCCAAGTACCAGTCGGCCGCCGATCCAACCGGCAAGGCCCGTCATGCCACCAACCGCAGAGCAACCTCCTGCAACCAGGGGCTCGCGCTTGGCCAAAAAGTATGATGTCCTGAAGCACTTGGCCGACATCCCAGCAAGGCTCTCCATCCTTGAGGCTCTGCGCATGTCATCTGAGATGCGCGAGGCACTCGCTGAAGCCCTAAAAAGCCCCCTCCAGTTTGAGACAGAGGTTGCGGCTGCAGAGGCCTTTCACGCCGAAACGATCGAGGACGCCGAATGTCAGGCAGTTATCTCGTTCTCTGGTAAGGATGAAGACCCTCCTATACAGGGACATATCCGTCCGCTGTATGTCACTGGCCAGTTCAACGGCCTTGAAGTCCGGCGCTGTCTTGTCGACACGGGGTCCGGGATTAACCTGATTCCAACTCGGACGCTCCGGAGATTGGGGTTGTCTGAGGATGACTTAATTCCCTCCGACCTCAGGATCCAGGGGTACGACCGCACCGAGCAAACCCCGGTCGGCAAGATACGTTTGAAGACCCAGTTCGGTGACTTGGTTGCCAACACCGAATTCATGGTGGTCTCTCAGGACACGGCGTATAACGCATTGATGGGCAGGCCATGGCTCCACCTTCACGCGGCGGTTCCCTCATCATACCACCAATGCCTCAAATACTCCCTTAACGGTCGAGTAGGCGTGCTTCAAGGAGATGCCTCTCCTTTTGCCTCATGTGAAGCCCGTTATCTGGACGTGGACTATTACAAAAGCAAGGATAAGCAGATCCTGGCAGGTGAGGTCGAGCCTGTCACTGTTTCAAGTGATCCCTGGGCAAGTCTGGATGACGCTTACGTCCTCCCGATTCACCGGTTGGACGTCGCCATGGTCTTGACGGTCCGCGAGTCTCCTGATGAGATGGCCGCGACCGCCCGCGCCAGCACTAGTGGCCCAGCAGGATTTGGCTGCCCCAATGCAGCTGCCAACGCAGTCTCTCCCATGGACGATCCCTCCCCGAGTGGAGAGGACGTGGAAGATGCACCCCCAGCCTTTGAGGAGGGCGTCCCCGCCACGGTCGATGAGTTAATACAGGTGAACCTTGGAACCGAGGCCGATCCAAGACCCACATTGGTCAGTGCCGCCATGCCCTCTGAGGAGCGGCAGCAGTACGTGGACTTTCTCAGGCAGCACCGTGATGTGTTCGCTTGGGGTTATGACGAGATGCCGGGGCTAGATCCTCAGGTAGCCGTCCACCGCCTTGGTCTCCCGGCGAACCATCGAGGGTTCAAGCAGCCTCCCAGGAAGATGCACCCATCCCACGGTGCCATGGTTGAGGCCGAAGTTGATAAGCTTATTAAAGCCAACTTCGTGAGGGAAGTTCAGTACCCCAAATGGCTGGCCAACATTGTGCCGGTCAGGAAGAAGAACGGGCAGATTAGAGTCTGCATCGACTTCCGCGATCTCAACCGCCACTGTCTGAAGGATGATTTTCCCCTTCCAGTGACAGAGCTGTTGATTGATGCCACGGCAGGGTTCCAAGCCCTCTCCTTCATGGATGGATACTCCGGATACAACCAAATTCGGATGGCCCCTGAGGATGAGGAGTTCACTGCCTTCAGGGCCCCCCAAGGTACCTTTTGCTACCGGGTCATGCCCTTCGGCCTGAAGAATGCAGGTGCCACCTATCAACGGGTGATGCACCGCATATTCAAGCCAATCCTCGGCACACTGGTGGAATGCTACGTCGACGACTTGGTTGTCAAATCGCGCCAGCGTCAGGACCATCTCAAAGATCTTGAGAAAGTGTTCAGCTTCCTCCGGTCTCGTTGCCTGAAGATGAACCCGTTGAAGTGTGCCTTTGGGGTCACCTCCGGAAAGTTCCTTGGATTTGTGGAAAGATACCGGGGTATTGAGATCGACCCAGAGAAAATCAGGGCGATTATCCAGATGCCTCCCCCAGGTACCGTCCGGGAACTACAAGGGTTCCAAGGCCACTTAGCCTATATACGACGATTCATCGCGAATCTGGCCGGCAAGTGTAAGCCCTTCTCTCGGATCATGAAGAAAGGTGCCACCTATGTATGGGATAAAGAGTGTCAGACCGCTTTCGAGGAAATCAAGCAGTACCTGCTTCACCCTCCGGTCCTGATGCCGCCCGTATCCGGAAAGCCGCTGGTCCTTTATGTGACCGCCCTGGAACGGTCCCTCGGCGCCCTTCTCGCCCAGAAGAACAACGAGGGAACAGAGAATAGCCTCTATTACCTCAGTCGCATGCTCCTCGATGCGGAAGTTAGGTATTCCCCCATCGAGAAGAGCTGCCTGGCGCTCGTATTTGCCGTACAGAAATTACGGCACTACTTGCAGCACCATGAGGTACAGTTGGTTTCTCGGGTAGACCCGTTGAAATATATCCTGAGCCGACCTATGTTGACTGGCCGCCTAGCGCGGTGGGCTGTGATTCTCCAGCAGTTCGACATCAGGTATGTGTCTCAGAAGGCCATCAAAGGGCAAGCATTGGCAGACTTTCTGGCAGCTCACCCGACCTCCGCGGATCAGCCGCTGGATCTAGGCTTTCCTGATGAGACCATTCTCTCGGTTGATCGAGCCGATCCATGCTGGCAGATGTACTTTGACGGTGCATCCCGGAGCCCCACCGGTAGAAGACTCGATAATCCTAAGCTCAACAGAGTGGGCTTGGGCATCGTCTTCGTCACCCCGGAGCGAGCCGTGCTGCCATACTCTTTCCTGTTGTCAGAGGGCTGTACCAACAATGAGGCGGAATACCATGCCCTCATCACTAGCCTCGAGTTAGCTCTCGAGATCGACGTGCCCCATCTATGTGTGAAAGGGGACTCCGAGCTGGTTGTTAAGCAGATCAATGGCGACTATGTTGTCAGGAAGCCGGAACTTGTGCCGTTGCTGGAGTGCACCCTCCTGCTGATGGCCCGGTTCCCTTCTCGGCCAGAAATTGTCCATATTCCCCGGTCGCAGAACGGTCGAGCAGATGCTTTGGCCAGCCTCGCTGCGTCACTTGCGGAGCCTGAACAGGAAAACCTGATCGTCCGCGTGACGCACCGCAGGCTCATCACTCCCGTTATCCCGGAAGAAGATCGCGGCCCGTTGGTAAGTAACCTCACCACGGTTGCCCCTATGCCCGGAGCCCCGAGTACCCCAGATATGACAGTCGGATCAGCCCCTGATTGGAGGACGCCTTTGGTTGAGTACCTCCAACATGGCATTCTTCCATCGGATCGGGCCGAGCGCGAGCGAGTTCGACGCCGCGCATCGTAGTTCGTCCTCCAGAGCAGTCCCGGCTTGGAGCAGATCCTCTACAAACGCGGATTCGATGGTGTTCTCCTCCGTTGAGTTGAGATCCCATGAGTCATGCAAGAGGTTCATGCTGGTTCATGTGGCGCCCACCAGACTGGGCCGAAGCTGTCCCACCAGATTCAGAGGTTGGGATACTTCTGGCCCTCCATGATCCACGACTGCATCGAGTATGCCAGGAGGTGCCATGCGTGCCAGGTTCATGCAAACTTTGTGCATCGGCTGCCGGAGCCTCTCCATACCACCAGGTATTCCTGGCCCTTTGCAGTCTGGGGTCTGGACGTCGTGGGACCCTACCCGCCGGCGACAGCTCGCCAGTGCCGGTTCATTCTGACCGCCACAGACTTCTTCTCCAAATGGGCAGAGGCGATTCCGCTCAGAGAGGTCAAATCCTGTTCGATCGCTGACTTCGTGACCTCCAACATCATCTATCGATTTGGAGTGCCTCACGCTATCCTCACGGATAACGGAACCAATTTCCGAGCAGCCGAGTTGAGGAAGTTGTACGCCAAGTATAACATTCGCTCGAACCATACATCTCGCTATCATGCGCAGGAGAATGGACAGATCGAGGTGTTTAACAAAACCCTCTCTAACATTCTGCAAAAGATGGTTGGTCAGAACAAGAAGAGTTGGCCGGACAAGCTCCCCAACGCCCTCTGGGCTTATCGGACGACGACTCGCAATTCCACCCAGATGACCCCTTATTCCCTGGTGTATGGAGCTGAGGCCGTCCTGCCCATCGAGATCCAGTTACCATCCTTGCGCACTGCGGTCTACGACCAGCAAGCGCCGGACAGAGCTGCTGAAGCCCGTCTAGTCGAGTTGGAAGCACTGGATGAGAATAGACTTCGCGCTTTGCACAACTTGGAGAGGCATCAAAGCAGAATGGCTCGAGCTTTCAATAAGAAGGTTCACCTCCGCTCCTTCCTGCAGGGTGATCTAGTGCTAGCCCTAAGAGCACCGATGATCCCCGGCAGGAAGCCGCCCAAGTTGGAGCCCAAGTGGGAGGGACCTTTTGTCATCCACAAGGTCTATCCCAATGGCGCGTACTCCCTAGCGACTATGGATGGTGAGCGTGTCACTCCTCCCACCAACGCTAGGTTTCTTAAGCAGTACTTCGTCTGAGTGCTCTACGTCCTGCACGACGTTAAACTGCATACGTCCTGCACGACGTTAAACTGCATACGTCCTGCACGACTTTAAACTGCATACGTCCTGCACGACGTTAAACTGCATACGTCCTGCACGACGTTAAACTGCATACGTCCTACACGACGTTAAACTGCATACGTCCTGCACGATGTTAAACTGCATACGTCCTGCACGACGTTAAACTGCATACGTCCGCGCGGCAAGACGTTAAACTGCTAAGCACCATTCGTCCAAGCTACAAGACGTTAAACTGTTCAGTGTTGGTCCCGCATGACGTTAAACTGCCTCTCAAGAACTACGTGCGGCTTGATTCCCATCTTTATGGGATACGTAGGACCGCCTGGACATTCATGTTTCAGGCCCAGCCCCACCCTTCGGGAATTTTCATCCCACCTTGGTCCCTTGGCCCAGTTGCCCCTGGGTATGTGGCGTATGGTGTTGACACTGGGCTACGCCCTCATTCACGTCGGTTTGCTCGCCACGCTGTACGCCCCCCACGTTGGGGGATGCCTTCTGCTCCCCCTTTTCCTCTCTTTTCGTCCCGCATGACGTTAAACTGCACTTCAAGAACTACGTGCGGCTTGATTCCCATCCTTATGGGATACGTAGGACCGCCTGGACATTCATGTTTTAGGCCCAGCCCCATTTCCCGGGAATCTCTATCCCGCGTTGGGCCTCTGACCCAAGTTCCCCTCCTTTTTGTGCGAGGCGTATCGCGTGAGCGGGGAATTATGTCCTCATTTGCGTTGGTCTACTGGCCGCGCCGTACGCCTTCCCCCGTGTGTGGGACTACCTCACACCCCTCATCGTCCTGCATGACGTTAAACTGCCTCTCAAGAACTACGTATGGCTTGATTCCCATCCTTATGGGATACGTAGGACCGCCTGGACGCTCATGCTTCAGGTCCAGCCCTGTCTTTTGGTTGATCACGGGGATCTGCCCCTTTTGGTTGCTCTCAGGGTGAGTCCTCCGACCCTTTCCGGTGATCTGTTAACATGTTTTGGGTACTTCGGTCTATGACTCGTGGTGTCAGATTCAATCCCGACAAGTCCTGTGTTATTTTTCAGGCCTCGCGCTTCCTCTTGTTTGAGCCTTCACTCAAAGGGATCCTCGTTAGTGGTTTGGGTACGATGCCTCAGTGCTCTCCCACCGCTCCGGGTCGATTTACCGGCGGGTCTTGGGCCGCAAATCGATATGAATCCTGCGATTAAGCGGTTGATGCTCGTTTGCTTGCCCCGTCTTAGGCTGACGCGATCAGATGTTGTGTTGCGAATGCGTCAGCAACATCCGTGATCGCCATGTCGGCTCTTTCAGGCTCTGAACATTGGTTGCGCAGTCCACATCACACTCCGCCTTTGTGCGTTGTAGTGGAGTCTCGACACTCTCTTCATACTGACCTCCAGTACACCTCTTACACGTTAGGCAGACCAACCAGGGTAATGATGTCGTTCGAGGCTCCCATGATCTGAGCACCAGGGATATATGCAGATATCCTCCCTAAGGGCCATGCGTAGCTGGACCCCCGTCCCCATAAGGAGGAGGGAGTCGCCCGAACAATCGCGTTCTGGGCCCAGTATATCTGGAGGCTAGCATCTCTGCCCCTCGGGTGATGGACATATGCAGACCCCTATCCCAGGACTCTTCTCCGGGAATCGTGCGTGACCGCAGGGCTGGGTATGTTCCCACCTCCGTCGTGTCTGCCGTACCGCAATAAGCGGATTCCTCCATGGTCCGAACCACACGACCTTAAACTGTGTTGTCTGGTCCTACCACACGACCGTAAACTGTGATCGTCTTGGCCGCCCGACGAGAAACGGCACTGCATCGTGATGTCCTCCTCAGGGGACACTCATGTTGGGCGCTGGTTAATGACCACGCCATTCATCAATGCCTTCCATGGCTTGATTATTGTGGCGACGCCAGAGATTTCTCAATCACAGGCATGTCGCCGCACAAAGAAAAACCATTCATCTTTAAGGACAAACAAGAAATATCAAATACCGCTTCTTCTGTGTGCGAGGGTCAGACCCGCACTCTTCCCCGCGCTGGTGCCCGATTGTGTTGCGCCGCGCTTCAAGAAAAACGTGCGGCTTGATTCCCATCCTTATGGGATACGTAGGAACGCCCGGATGTTTGAAACTTCGGGTCCAGCCCCCCACCTCTTAGAGATCCCCCCGTCTCTGGGGAATCCGCCGCCTTCAGGTCACCCTCAAGGCGTGTTCCCCAACCCCTTGCAGTGGTCCACCGGTGTCAAGAGTACTCTGGTTTATTGCTAGGAGGGTCAGGATCCGCTTGGTCAGGTTCCCTCCGCTTTTCAGGCTTCGTGCCCCATTTCATTCGGACCCATCGTCTACGCCCTGGGTGGAGCCCCCGTGAACGGTTCGGACACAATGCCTCAGTGCTCTCCCACCGACTCGGGCCGGTACCCCCAATGGCCTCGAGCAGCAAATCGATATGAATCCCGTGATTAAGCGGTCGATGCTCGTTTGCTGCCTCATTCCACCAACGGTTAGTGCGATATTGATGCTGCTTTTCCGCCACGGTCGGCAGTACTCCCATATCGTCACGCCGGTGCCCCCAGTCCTTGAGTGAATGACCGCATGATTCACATTTTCCACCTCCCATTCTGACCAGGCGAAACCTCGACACTCTTGACACTATCCCTCAGTGCATCTTCGCATATCCAGGGGATAGGACCACAATGTGGCGTGCTTTGAGGTTTCCCATGGTCCGAGCTCTAAGACCTGAAACTAAGATCTACCCCCATGGTTCGAGCTCTAAGACCTTAAACTAAGATCTCCCCTTATGGTCCGAGCTCTAAGACCTTAAACTAAGATCTCCCCTTATGGTCCGAGCTCTAGGACCTTAAACTAAGATCTCCCCTTATGGTCCGAGCTCTAAGACCTTAAACTAAGATCTCCCCTTATGGTCCGAGATCTAAGACCTTAAACTAAGATCTCCCCTTATGGTCCGAGCTCTAAGACCTTAAACTAAGATCTCCCCTTATGGTCCCAGCTCTAAGACCTTAAACTAAGATCTCCCCTTATGGTCCGAGCTCTAAGACCTTAAACTAAGATCTAGCCCTATGGTCCGAGCTCTAAGACCTTAAACTAAGATCCCCCCCCCTTATGGTCCGAGCTCTAAGACCTTAAACTAAGATCTAGCCCCATGGTCCGAGCTCTAAGACCTTAAACTAAGATCCACCCTTATGGTCCGAGCTCTACGACCTTAAACTAAGATCTCCCCAAATGGGGTCCTACGTCCTGCATGACGTTAAACTGCACTCTCAGAACTACGTGTGGCTTGATCTCCAGCCTGATGGAGTACGTAGGAACGCCCGGGCATTCCAACTCGGGTCCAGCCTCAGGGATCGCTAAGTCCCGCCCCTCCTCGTCGCCGGCCGTCTGGCCTGACTTCGGGTAGAGTGGTGCAGTTGTGATATTCTCCCCGACCCAGCTCGGGATGCCCCGTTGCAATGATGGGAAGCGACAGTTTCCTCGTCAAAGAGGTTCTGTCTGAGAACTGGGGTGATTCACGGCCAGATTAGTGCATCCGCCTAATACGCTTTCCCCACGGTGGCGCAATTTTGAGAGCGTTGGATTCTATCCGAACAAATCGTCACTTCGCCCCACGCTTCGCATGCCCTGTTGATCGGGATTTCCACCCTTGTGTCTGAAGGAACCCCAAAGGGGTATTCATGATGACATGTGGTCCGCCTCCTGCAATATGAATGATGGCCTTTTTCGGTCCGTGTATTGCAGTTGTTATGGTCGATCCACTGTCCGCCTACCGTCTTGGGCATTTCCTGGAAGGCCGACCGTTGTGGATGTCTAGATTCGGGACACGCAATTCACCCTTTCTCATTTCCCTATGTTCGGATAAAATCTCAACGCCCCTAGCGTTGTCCCACTCGTGTGTTGGAACAAGTTGGGGGGATACATTGATTAGGTCTGAGGTCTCCTTTCTTAGGAATGACCTCCCCATTTTCTCCAGAAATCCAGGCCCGATTATGGATGCCTGAAGCTTGGTTAACGCTCCCGCGAGACAATTTGTGGTTGAGCATGTTAAACCAAAAGACGCAGATAAATATGGCGATTCATACAAGTGGATCAAAATATTAAGTAGCGGAAGCAAATGTTCTGGGAATGGCAAAGAAAACAAATCCCCTAGGGATCAGCGTGCTGGATAAGTCTTTCCAACGCCGCTACCCTTTGGCTAGTGGCCTCCAGAGCTGCTTCTCGCTCTCTGCGTGCCCTCTCTTCGTCGGCGGTCGCAGCGCGCAGTTCGTCGATTCTGGCCTGTGCGCGCTCCCGCTCGACTTGAATGGTGACCATTTGTTGGAACGCCTCCGTCAACTGTACCTGGGCGTCAACCAGCTGGGCTGCTAGTTGCTCCACAAGCTCGGTTCACGCTGCGACGAGGGCCTCCTTCTCTGCTGCCTGCCCTTCGAGGCGCCGGACTTCCTGCTCCGCCGCGAGGAGCGCCCGCGTGCTCTCCGACATGTCCCGACTTTGTGTGACGTCGGCACGCCGGCAGCTCTCGCGCATCTTTTCGGCCATGAAATCACGGACCGTTAGATGGAGGCGCTGAGCATCAGCTCCCCCGGCACACAGGAAGCGCAGCCAGGTTTGAAGTGATCCCATGCGCCCCAGCCACTCCGACGGGTCTCGCTTGAGGAAGCGCTGGATGCACTTCCACCCCCTTCGGCGCGCTATCCGGCTCTCCTCGACCGCCTCCGTGTCTGAGTCGTCCATCTCCTCGGGGTCGGCAGGCCGGTAGGCAGGGAAGGCAGCCAGCAGGTCTGCTGCAGGGTCCGCCCCTGGGAGGTCCTCATGAGGGATAGGTTCCCCGACATCTGGGCGACCTTCCTCTCTCTCCCCAGCGGTGCTGGCACCCTCGTCAGCCCCTGACACCTCTCCGACGGCAGCACCACCGACGTCCGTAGCCCCCTGATCAGCAGTTGGTGGGGCCGACTCGGTTTGAGAAGTCTGTTACGGAGCAGGCGGCATGTCTGCCACTGGTCCACTTGTAGATGGCCCGGGTTCGGCAACCCGACGAGCCTCCAGTCCTGAGATCACTGCGCATGCCATGCCATGGTTAGTCACGGATCGTCAACGGCAAGCACCAGCAGTAAAGCAAGGAGACTTACGGGGGTTCAAAGCGTCATCTTCCGCTGCCCCGGCCGCCGCAGGAACAGTTGCAGCAGGGGACCCCTCAGCGCTTGTAAGTTCAATGATGGGTGTCTGGCCCCCGCCTCGTCCTGCTGGCGCCTCTCCTACTCCCGCTGAGGACGCTTGACCAACATCCGTGTGCTCCTGAGAAAGGTGGAGAGATGGGTTAGAAGCTGCATAAGAGAATGGATGAAGCAGGTTGAGTAGGGATAGAAGCGGACCTCGAGGAGCTCAGTGACATCAACATTGTCAGAGCCGGCCACCTCGCCGCTCTCCCGTGGGCTCCCCCGATGGGACCTTCCCTCGGAGCCTTCATCCTCCCCCGTCTCCTCCTCCTCCTCGGAGTTGTTACTGTCATCTTCTCCCGGCGGCATCTGTTCCGGAGCGGGCTCGAGACCGAGCATCACCTTCACCAGAAGGGATGGCTCCGCACGCTGACCACGTTGGCGCGCGTACTCGTCCATGGCCGTCAGATACGCGTACTGCCGGTTGAAGTCCACCCTGTCGGCGATCTGGAGGCGCCCGACCTCTGGCAGATAGATTCCTTCTCTGAGTATCTTTCGCCAGATGACGTCGGTCCCCAGTGACTGCCGCAGGGTCATCCAGGCCGACCACATCGCCGGGAAGACTGCATCGTGGGAGGGTTCGAGCAGACGCCTTACCTGCTTCCCGGGCCGCTCTTTGACCACCGCACGCGCCCCCTCTCTGGGCGCCGGGGTCGTAGCGGCAGCCTGCGATGTACCCGCCGCCGAAGTCCCTGCTCGCGCCGGCTCCGCTGCTTGGCGTGCCTCCGTTCTCCCCCGTGTGGCGGCGCCTCGCCTCCTTCCTTGACGCCCGGTCTCCGCACGGGTAACCTCGAGCCGCCGAACTAGCTTCCGCAAGAGCCCCTCGGGGTACGCGATGGCCCAGTGTTCGGCGTACTCGGTTTCCAAGCCTGCGTCAACTCCGGTAGGTGGGAGGGTGATGACGTCGCCAGAGCCGAAAGCGGCAAACATCAGCCACATCTGACGAAGGACGCCAGGGTTCGTCTCCTCCCGGATAGCAGTGAATACCCTCTTCGGCATCCGTTGAAGGCACCCGAACTGCCTGGCGAACCGGGTTGGCACGTAAGGCTCGCAGATCACCTTCCCGTCGATCCGAGCCACGAGCACCCCGCCCCGCATGTTCAGGAAGTACTCATGATGCTCCAGCGGACCCTGCCCGTTGTCGATCATCTGGCCGACGGGAGTGGGGAACGGACTGAAGTTGAAGTTGGCATGATTGCCAATCCGGATCCGCACGCCCTCCTCACTTAGGGTCATCGGAGCGACCCCCGCGATGTTCAGCAGGGAGGGTCGCAGGCCGTTGCCCGGAGGAATGATGGCGTTCGGAAACGTGTACCCACCAAGGTGAGAAGCCACCCAGCCATGGAAGAACTGAAAGGGCCCACAGACCCTTCGTGGCGACCCCCCTCGTGAGATGCGTCCCAGGATGGCATATAGCTTCGCCAACACTGGGACCCCGAGGTTATATCTCTTGTTGGCGGCCATAGCGCCCGCCATCACCAGAGTCGCCGGGCGAACACCCATTCTCGCGTCCCGCACTGGCAGGAGCCACCCACTCAGAAAGGCGGCCAGGAACGCCGCGTACCGGACATTTGGGTCCCGGACCTCGATGACACGATACCCCCATGAGCGGTAGTCGCCCGTCTCCAGGACCCGCCAGTACGACCCGTTCCGGCTCCTCTGAGCTGCGGTCGGGCACCGCTTCCCCCTACCTGGCATCTTGACCGCCGGGTCATGCTCCAGGAACTGGCCGAACCATTCCTTGTAGGCTATGTCCTTCTGGAAGTCTTTGATCCCGAGCCGCTGCGTAGCCAGGTCAAGCAGATGCCAGGTCAGGATGGGAGTCCGTGACCTGTCCTCCCAGGTGTTCTTCGGTGGCAGGAACTCATCGTATTGGTAGCCCTCCAGTGGGATACCTCCGATGCAGTGGATGTCCCAGAGACCGATGCCGACCTCCCCATGGTGAAGATGAAAGGTGTTGGTATCCGGAGACCAGCGGGTGAACAGCTCCGGCCCGAGCTCGGACTGCTGGTAGAAATGGAACTGTGACGTCCACACCGCCTCGAACAGGCCGATGTACCGCAGCTCCTCTGCGAAGTGATCGCAAGTGTGGCGTACCCAGAACGCCCAGGCCCACTCACTGGTGAAGTTTCCCCCAGACCGCAAGTCCCAGTCCTTCAGCCAGCCCTTGGTGTCGTCCGTGACGCTCTGGCGATATATGCTCGAGTAGAGGGCTGGAGAATTCTCCGCAGTAGGCTCACCCCCGTCAATGGTTCGCGTCCTCGGGTTCAGGACATAGACATCCAAGTGTCTGGTCTCCCTGGCAGGATGCCCGTTGTTGGTGATGTTATAGCGGAGAATCTCGTCCTCCCGAGTCACCCAGGTCCGCGGCGCATCAATCTCGAACCCTGGCACCAGAACCTCATCCAGGATGCCGAAGTTCCAGAGCGGCAGGTTGTCCGACAGTGGATATGTCTTCTGGGCTGGCGTTAGTAAGTCGAACAAGGATTGATTGTTGGAAACAATCTCCTTGGCTCCGTAAACCTCCTCGTTCGTCGCCATCTCAGCTCTGCGAGTGGCGGCATCCCCCTCATTTCCTTGATGTGCGGCCATCTCAGAAGTTTCGGAAGTCGTGCGGGTAAAGGGATGAAGCGTGCGGGATCGGACGAGGCTGGTAGAGAAGTTTGAGAGTTGGCGCGCAATCCAAGCGGACGGCGCGCAATTGGGAAGAATGTCGCGCAAAATTCCGGGTTTTCGCGCAAAGTCAGGCGAATTCCAGACGGTTTTGCGCGCCGATCGGGCGAATTTCGCGACCGGAAGAGGCAATTTCGCGCACGAGAGCTTGGAGCTTATCGCGCGGAAGGCCTGAGTACGGAATGCGGGACCCAGGGCCCCTATTTATAGGCAAGGCCGGGGTCCGCGCTGCGCGGAAGGCGCTTTGCGCGACCGCAGCGGCGAATTTCGCGCCCGACGCCCCTTTTTGCGCGCCTAAGTCCCGCGCAGCCCAGGACTTCGGCATTCCGGCGTCTCCCTCGGAACCCGATCGTTGCGACCTCTCGCCGATCAGATTCCGAGGGGGGGCTTTTGTAGACGCCGGAAAAGTCCGTTGTTCCCAAACGAAGCTCCGGATGCGGAAAGCGAAGTGATATTTGGAGTCAGAGGCACGTTCCGGAGGGCCCGGAGGACTTGCGCGAAATTTCAGAGGCCTGCGCGCAAAGTTGAGCCGCGGCGCGCAATCCTCCCGGGATGCGCGCAATGCGCTGGGCCGGCGCGCTGTTTTGCGCGCCCGCGGCCCGCGCGGCTCCCTTGCGCGCCGGGTCCTGATTGCGCGCCCGAGAAGAGAATTCCGCGCCCGAGCCCGGATTCCGTGCCCGGGGTTGCCTATAAATATAAGGCGACCCCCGACGTTTTGAAGGTTGCCAGAATCCGAAGCGTCGCTCGTTCGCGCAATCCAACCCCTTCCGCGCGTAATGCCGATCTTCAGGTAACCTCCTTTCTTTCGCGCAATAGAGCCTTGGGGTCCGCCTTCGCGCGCAATCCCCTTGGCTCATCTGCTTTGAGTAAATTTCAACCCGAAGGCCTTTGCGCGCAAAAGAACCCGCTTGCGCGCAATTGCCCCCGGGTGCGCGCAATCCAGCCCGATTGTGCGCACCCCCCATTTTCAAAGTGGTCGTTCGTTAGAGAATGAGCCGTTGCCCCCACGAGCTGTCCGAAGCCCGGTGCGCGCAATCTCAACCATCCGCGCGCGATGCGCTGGCCCAATTGCGCGCCAGCCCGCCATTTTGCGCGCCGACCCGTGGTTTTGCGCGCAAATCTCCTCTTTTGCGCGCAAACCGCCAGGGTCGCCCCCCTTGACCCCCTGAGGGTACCCGCCCGCGTGGCGCCCGATGATCCTCATCCTGGGTGCCCGCACCGTGCGTTGTCTTTCCGTGCGGCCCTCCAGGCTCGCGCGAAGTGATACGGACCCATCGGCGGCAATCATACGTCCAAGCTGCACGACGCTAAACTGCCTAGCCTTCATCATCCAAGCTACAAAGACGTTAAACTGTACAGCATTCGTCCAGCATGACGTTAAACTGCATATTCGTCCAGCATGACGTTAAACTGCATATACGTCCAGCATGACGTTAAACTGTGCATTCGTCCCGCATGACGTTAAACTGCCCATACGTCCAGCATGACGTTAAACTGCACATACGTCCAAGCTGCACGACGCTAAACTGCCTAGCCTTCATCGTCCAAGCTACAAAGACGTTAAACTGTACAGCATTCGTCCAGCATGACGTTAAACTGCATATTCGTCCAGCATGACGTTAAACTGCATATACGTCCAGCATGACGTTAAACTGTGCATTCGTCCCGCATGACGTTAAACTGCCCATACATCCAGCATGACGTTAAAATGCACATCCGTCCAAGCTGCACGAAGCTAAACTGCCTAGCCCCTATCGTCCGCGCTGCAAGACGTTAAACTGCCAAGCACCTTCGTCCTCAACACATGACGTTAAACTGTACTTCGTCCGGCAAGACGTTAAACCGTCCGCTTCGTCCTCAACACATGACGTTAAACTGTACTTCGTCCGGCAAGACGTTAAACCGTCCGCAACCTGATCCCGTGCTTCGCACGCAGGGTCCCCCCGGTTTGGATGTGGCCCCCACCCACTCGTCTCTGCAGGGATGTCGGGATTGTCCTGCTTTTGGGACGATTTAATGGGAGTGGCTTTTCCCTACGGGGGCAGGGTATCACAAACCCCTAGTTTCTTGTGGGGGGCTGCACATGTGTATCTCCATTGCGCTCCCCCACTGCCGAAGCCAGTAGAGGGTGTGACTGGGATCGAGGTGTCTCTTACTTTCGGTCCAAGTCCCTTCCAACTGAGTTTTGCCGCAATCCGGGCTGCCCCAAGTGCGTAAGTCCTGACAGAATGAACTACGTGGACTTTGATCCCTGTCTTCTATACAGGGTACGTAGGAAGCCTCCCTGAGGTCCAAGCCCACCACCTGGTCGTCCCGGTCGTATTTACGTCGGTTCGCCCATCAGTGGACCCCTCCTGGGTTCACACTTGCGTCGATTCACCCATGAATCCGCCATTGTGGGAGACTGCCCGTGTGTATCTCCACGGTGCCTCCCCACAGCCCCCCTTTCCCATTTCTCCTTTTATCGTCCAGCACGACGTTAAACTGTGATCCACCCGGCCGTTCCATCCCTCTCTGTGCGAGGTGGTTCGGTTCAATCCTCCACCCGGTGGCCTCGATCTCTTCGTGAGTCGGCTTGCCGACGTCCAGCATGACGTTAAACTGTATACCCGAACTACGTTGACTTTGATCCGTGCTAACGCACGGTACGTAGGAAGCCCCTACGGGGTCCAAGCTCTTCACTCCATCATCCATCCTGATCCTTACCTGGGCCGCCATATCCCGGTGAGGTCATGCCACTTCACTCCACTCCATGTCACTCGGGAAGCCGCCCATGCGCTGGCCCCAGCATCGGAGGTTCCCCGCAAGGGGTTCTGTCATCTGATCCACTCTTCGTGTTGATCAGTCTGATGCCGTCCCCGCTGGACGTTAAACTCGCGGCGTACCCCGTGTTAAACATGGGAAGCTGAGGAAAACCTCAGGGGACACAGCTCCCCGCACCCAGTGCGGGATGCCTCAGGCCATCATGCCTTCGAGAAGCCCTATTAGGGACGGAAGACAGATGTGCAGAGCCGCAGTGTTACGACACGCCCCCAGCACCCAGAGCCACCTGGTCTCCTCACCGCAGGTTGCTGCCCCGACCGGACTCCTTGGAACATCTGGGCGGAAGCAGCGTAATTAACCGGTGTCCATGAAGATATGGCGCCGGGAACGAGATTCACGAGCATGTCTTAAGTCTATGAGGGAGACCCGGATTAGGCGACGAGTTCCGAGGAGACGTCCAAGGAAGGAGGAGCCGACATCCCATCATCCCGGTTTCGATCAAGGAGCAGACGCCCCTGAATAAGGGACGGATGCCGCCCGCCCTTGGAAAGCGGGACTGCGGGACCACAAGCCGCGCGCCTATCCCCTCGGGTTGACGGGTGCACGCGCGAACGCGTTCTGGCGGAACAGCGTAACCCGACGCACATCCGCACCGAAACAATCACATTATCAATTTTTTATAGAAATTGGATATTTTATGCCCCACCTTCCCACAATTAAAACATCTCTTGGTTCCTTTGTGAAATTCTCCTTAATGCCTCTTTCCACACTTTTTGCAGAAAGGAAAATTGGTGTTCATTCCTTTATCAACATTATCAGATGAGCTTCCTTGAGATTTCATCTTCCTCCTACTTGATGAATTTGGGCATTCAACTATGTACCAATTGTTGATTGTGATTTTCAATAGCTGGTTTTCTAAGTTCACAGTATGTTCAACTTGGGGTCCCTTCATCTCAGGCATATCATTAGGGTGGTTGTCACATTTTCTATCACATTGATTATTGGCATACATTCTTTTATTTCCCGCCATTAACAAAGAAAGAATAACATACAATCAGGGGGCTTGAATACTTATTTATTGAGCATAAAAGGAATCATTCAATATAAAGGAATAAACTTATAAGGAATAAGTACATCCTAACTTGTGATTCATTAGGTTAAAACCTAGGTTATCCTCGATCTATTTCTCAACTTATATTCTTATGGGACTCTTATTTGTCCCTTAATAATGGTTTGTACTATGCTCATGAATCTACTAAAGCATATCCCCTGGGAGTGTCATAACCAAGAGTGCAACAAGGCCCGTTATCATGCACCAGTTCCTGTTCGAGTCTAGCTCAAAGCGGTGTTTTCGGGTTTCACACCTAGATACATATTTTCTAGATCCACCTCTACCTACTCGTATCCAGACATGGATGTATTTTCTTGATAAACCACTTACTCTATATTCACCAAAATTTGGGACTTTTTCCTTATACTTAGTCTCATCTTTAAGTATCTCACTAAGGTACTCTATTCCTAATCTCCGAAATTTACTAGAAAATCCTCTGATACCAACTATAGTGACCCAAGCGTTTTACATATAAAATTTCATGATTTTAACCATAATTCATCATCATATTATAGGTCAAGGATTGTTAAGTCTGTTGTCTTGGATGACTAGGTACGTACAACACAAAACATGGGGCTAAAAAACACTTCTTTATTTAATCTCAATAATGAGCTCCTTACATCCTTTGAGCCCTTACATCTCCATAGGGTACCCTGGGGAACACATGAAAAAAGGGATGAGCTAAAAAGCCCAGCAAGGGAACGAACATAAGGATACATCTCAAGCACATGAGTTAGGAGACATGACACAATGATATCAAAAGCATGTCACCTATAAAATCATTTAGTATAAGCATGGGATCATATAAACATGGAATCATATAAATGTGTCAGAATCATAAAATATTTCTTTATTATGGGTCAAGGCTGACTGCCAATCCCGTTTCCCATTTCAGTACAGTTCAAGGCTAACCGCCAATCCTGTTTCCCATTTCAGTACGGGTCAAGGCTAACCGCCAATCCCGTTTCACATCACATCTCATGAGACTTAACCTTTCCCAATGCATTGGAGTGCTATCTGGGCATACCCATCTCAAAATATTCATTAATATTCATGCCAAATAAATAATCTTTCCACATAAATAATCATATATAATCAACCATACATAAACATAAGGTTACACATGGAATGAATTGGGTACCACAATCATGACATAAAACCTATCCAATGGGCGTATCATGAAAGTGTCCACGAAAGGAAGGGATTAGAACATAAATGGACATTAAATGGGAAAAATAGGAATATAACATGGTAAGTGGTGTCAAATATAAGGGAAAACATATAAAAAATGTATTTTAGAAACATTAGCATTAAAACATTTTTGTGCGGTTTTAAAGAAAACACTCTAGAGATTTTCAAATAGAAAAGAAAACATTATGTTATATAAAACCAGATTTAAACCAAGAAGGTTATCATATTAAAAATAATTATTTTATAAATACAATGGTGTTTTAAAACATAGGATAGAGTGCACTTGAAATTTGGGTAAAAATTTGGGAAGTCCCCTTAAAACAGGTTGTCTTATTGGAAAGTTCTAAGGAGATAATCTTTCAAAATCATGTAGATCCCCGAAAGAATGTGATGAAAGAGTCTTGATATAAAAATCTGGTACAAATAACCAGAATTAATAAGAGTCACTTATATAGATAAGATAACACTATTTTGAAAGAAAGATAAGGCAACCCGAAAAAACAATGAAAGTTCGGGTAGAATTTGTTAAGATTTTATCGGCATGGTGTCGGGTGAGACCAAGAGGGATTGATGAATGAGAAATGGGCTTTCTCATCACTTATAAATCCAGAAGGAAGTATGGGGGAGGTTCTTAAAAACACCCCATCATTTTATAGTACTCATATAAAGGCATAGTATTGAGGATAATCTTGATTAACAGAGAAAAGGAGAGGATCCCTTACCTCAAATCTGGTGGTGTTCTCCACTTGTTATTGATGACCTGAATAAAAAAATTAGGATTATTAATTAATAATTCCAGAACCTATTATATATGTAATTTATTTATTAGAACCCTTTTTAGTTCATTCAAATCCTTTTTGATTAGTTATAAGGTTCAATTTCATTTTTTGGGCTCGTTTGTTTACTTGGCTTTAAAAGACCAGTTCACTTTTATTGATGTTTGGATTATATGAAAGATGAAAGTGGTTGTCCAGAATTGAAGTTAAATTATTTTGTTCATATACAGTATATTAAATAGTTATAATTTTAATTAGGTTACTAATATTGATGTTGAATTATTACATATATAACCTTAGTGATAACTGTTTTTGTTATTCGGTGGGATTGATTACAAAGAATTTATTTAGATTTATAACTTAATTCCATTTGTACCAAAGGATTACAGAACCAAAAAAGAGGATATATATTACATATATAATAATCTGGTTCAACAATAACACAAAAATTTTCATGACCAGAATTTATTATAATAATAGAAATTGATAAACCGTTCTCCTTGAATGTGCTAAATTAGCACATCTCAAACGGTGATTTCATTTCTTTCAAATAAAATGGTGGGGAAAGGGAATAAGATAATGAAATATAGCACTAGAATGAATAAATTATAGTACATTTATGTTACTATATTTATCATACTATTATGGTGAAGGGAGGCGAGGAAAGAAATAAAAAGAAAAGAACTTAAAAGAAAAGAAGAAATTTGGGAAGTGGAATTTACCTCTTGAGACTTCCCCCTTTGAGAACCTCTTAAGTGGAGAGGTTTTGGTATTTTGAGGAGTCTGAGAGATTTTGGACGTGGGGGAGGAACTTGGAGAAATATTTGGGCAGAATTTAGAGAAGGCTTGGAGCTTGAGAGGAGTGGAGAGAAGAGGGAGTGAAGGGGGGTTTTTTATAGTGGAGGAGAGGGGGGATTTCATGATATTATAATCATTAATTTATTATTTTTTCCAAGATAAGGAATAGTAAGTATTCTATTACCACAAATAGTTATTTTATCATGTGGTCTCGAACCAAGTGGTCTTACATCAGCATAGCATCATCGATGACTCAATTACTCCATTATTCATCATTTATTGCAAATTATCGGAATCTACTATTCATAAAAAATTCAAGTATTTCAGAAAAATCCAAAAAATTCACTCTATCCATTTTTCGATGTGTAGAATC
Source organism: Viscum album (assembly GCA_963277665.1). NCBI lineage: Eukaryota > Viridiplantae > Streptophyta > Magnoliopsida > Santalales > Viscaceae > Viscum > Viscum album. The sequence goes on from OY728125.1 coordinate 2,011,935,415, forward strand.
AAAAAATGAAGTCCATTTTTCAAAAATAATTTAATAAATATGATTATTTTAATATTTAATTAAGATAATAATTTATTATCAAAACCCGTTTTAAAACATTTATTAACTCATTGTAAAATATATGTATATCGTACTTCCAACTTGAATATTATTTTTATTCCACCATAGGTGTGGTTACTATTCATTAGGGTATATCAAAATTCATAATGGTTTGTTACTATTCATTAGGGTATGTTACTGTTCACCAAAAAGTATTTTTCTTTTATTAGACTCCAAAAAACATTTTGAACAAAACCGTGTATGCCGGATTTTCGAAATTCCAAACCCAGAAGTGACAAACTTATGTTTAAAGGTCACTTATCACTTAGTAGTTCATTATGGTGTGATTTAATGTGAGTTTATGACAAAAATATATGAAGGTAATTTCTATTAGAAAACTTTGGGTCGTTACACTCCATACTTGAAAAAACACCAATATAAAATCCCCATCCAAAGTATTCAAAATTTAGAATTCATTCCATAATTTAAAAATTTAAAAATTTAGAAATTCCAATTCAATAACACCCATAAGGGAAAAAAACCTACATGTTATAGGAAATGAAACAACACCCATAAGAGTATTCCAAATTTAGAATTCATTCCTCACTCAAACCACAACACCAACACACATAAGAGTATTGAAAATTTAGAATTCATTCCCCACTCAAACCACAACACCAATACACACAAGATAAGAAACCTACAATTTATAGGAAGCACATGAGATGTTTATTCATGGTCTTGGGTTGAGTATCTTAAAACCAACAGAAAAACATGGATGGAGTGGACAAGGATCTTGATCCCCATAAGATAGACAGTGGTAGTGGTCATGTTCTTAGACCTAGGATGAGTTATAGGAAGCACATGGGATGTTTATATTCCTCTAATGATTATGTATCCAGTAATAAATTGTTCCTGACATGTTAGTGGGAAACATTGGCCAATATCGACATATGAGATGGGTTACTGGAATAGCCTACATGTTTTTCATAGACTTTTCAATTATAATAATGGGTATATGGCTAATTGTAATTTTCTCTCCTGGGCGTGATGTGAGATGAATCCCCATCTTGGGTAGTGGGTATGAATATTCAATTAAGTCTTTGGTATTGGGATCCCAAAGGGACTTTGGTTTGGTCCTAGAACCCACTGTTTTAGGATGGTATTGAGGTGATCCATGGGGCTATGGTGTCACCATATGTATTCCTCACCATTGGGGTATTTTTATAAGTCTTTGAAACCTATTTTTCAAGAATATACGTGTAGCCTTGTTGACAAATTTTTTATATGGTATGCTTGAGTGTTCATAGGTTTCATATGAAATCACTATATGATATTTATTTGTTTTATGTTATTGTATAGAATGAACGACTCGTGATTGAGAATTAGAACATGAGTGTTGGTACATGTTCATGATGGGATGCCAAGACTCATTCCTAATATAATTCATGTTTTTCTATATATACTATGACCCATTATGTTTCAATCTATGCCTTGTGAATATTTTCTTCTAATAAAGTATGACCAATAGACCATATTATATTTTTATCCCTTAATTTTAAGAATCTATGTGTAGCCTTGTGATGATTTTCTTTATGCTAGTTTATGTTTTCATTTAAAATGTTATCCATTTCAAACAAAAGTGAGACACTTTGAGTGATACCAGTCACATCTTGCCTCAGATTGAGGTAGGGTTGAATCGTACCCGTCACAAATGATCCATGGATCATTGTGATAAAGTATCAACACATCCGATTGACAGGTCGTCTGGTCGAACATTTCACAATTAACACACTCTTTGTTGCCGTCCGATTTCATGTTATTCCGAGGTCATTAGGCCGATTTTGACCACCCCATGCATGCTTTTCAAGCACGCCAAACACCTAGAAAATACATATTCAACCATTTTGTGCAAACCAAACATCTGAATGATGTGTTGTCTCCTCAGACACCTTAAGAATAATAATTAACATGTTTTCGTTTGATTTCAATTCATTCTGATGTCGTTCGGTATGCATTTGACCTTTAAGTGCATGTTTCTTCCATTTACGACCCACATAGTGCGTTTTCGACCACCATGGTCACACGACACCTCTGATTGATGTGTCGTATGACCAACAATTTTATAATTCACCCAACCTTTATTTTCATCTGATTTAATGGCATTATGAGGTAGTTCGGATGGTTTTGATAACCCCACACATGCTTTTCAAGCGTGCCAAACACCTAAAAAACACATATTCAGCTGTGCTGCACAAACCACATGTCCAAATGATGTGGTGTCTCGTTGTACACATGATGAATAAAAATTAAGGTGTTTTCGTGTGATTTCAAGTTATTATGATGTCGTTGGGTATGTATTTGACCGGAAAACACATGTTTTGGCCATTTACGACACGCAGAGTGCGTTTTCGGTCACAATGGTCACACAACACCTCTGATTGATCTGAATTCTGGCCGACCATTTTACAATTCACCCACCCTTTGTTTTAGTCTAATTTTAGGGCATTATGAGGTCGTTCACCCGGTTTTGACCACCCCACCCACGCTTTTCAAGCACGACAAACACCTAAAAACACATATTTAGTTTTGTCATGCGAACTGTGCATCCGAATGACGTGTCGTCTCCTCGTACACCTCAAGAATAAAAATTAGGGTATTTCTGTGTGATTTCATGTCATTCTGATGTTGTTAGGTATGCATTTGTCCGTTAAATGCATGTTTGGGCTATTTATGACACGCGGAGTGAATTTTCTGCCATTGTGGTCACAAGACACCTCCAATTAACGTGATGTCTAGCCGACCATTTTACAATTCACCTAAAATTTATTTTTTTCTAATTTCATGAAATTATGAGGTCGTTCGGCTAGTTTTGACCACCCCACGCATGCTTTTCAAGCACGCCAAACACCTAAAAAACATATATTCAGTCGTGCTATGCAAACCGCGCATCTGAATGACATTCTGTCTTATCATACACCTAAAAAATAAAACATAGGGTGTCTTATGTGATTTAAAGTCATTTCGATGTCATTCGGTATGCATTTGACTGTTAAACGCATGTTTTGGCCATTTTAGACACACGAAGTGCGTTTTTGACCACTGTGGTCAAACAACACCTCTGATTGACGTGACTTTTAGCCGACCCTTTCACAGTTCACCCACCCATTGTTTTCGTCCGATTTTATGGAATTTCGTGGTCGTTCGGCTGGTTTTGATCACCCCACGCACGCTTTTCAAGCACGCCAAAAACCTAAAAAACACATATTCAGTCGTGTCGTGCAAACCATGAATCCGGATGACATGTAGTCTATTTGTACGCCTCTCAAATAATAAATTGGGTGTTTTCATTTGATTTCAAGTCATTCCGATATTGTTGGGTATGTATTTGACTGTAAGACACATGATTTAGCCATTTACGAGACGCATAGTGCATTTTCTTCCACCACTATCACACGAAACCTCCGATTGACATGCCGTCTGGTTTCCCATTTTACAATTCACCCACCCTTTGTTGTCGTTCTATTTCATGGAATTATGATGTCGTTCAGCTAATTTTGACCACCCCACGCATGCTTTTCAAGTGTACCAAACACCTAAAAAACACATATTCAGTCGTGTCGCACAAACCGTGCATCCAAATAACATGTTGTCTCCTCATACACCTCAAGAATAATAATTAGGATGTTTTTGTGTGATTTAAAGTCATTCCGATGTCGTTCAGTATGCATTTGACTGTTAAACGCATGTTTTGGCCATTTATGACATGCGGAGTACGTTTTCAACCACCGCGGTCACACAACACCTCAGATTGACGTGTTGTATGACCAACCATTTCACAATTCACCCACCTTTAATTTTCTTTTGATTTAATGGAATTCCGAGGTCATTCGGTAGGTTTTGACCACCCCACCTACGCTTTGAAAGCGCACCGAACAACTAAAAACACATATTTGGTCGTGCCGCACAAACCGCGCGTCCTAATGATGTGTCGTCTCCTCGTAGACCTCATGAATAATAATTAGGGTGTTTTAATGTGATTTAAATTCATTCTGATGTCGTTCGGCATGCATTTGACTGTTAAACACATGTTTTGTCCATTTACGACATGCGAAGTACATTGTCGGCCACCGCTGTCACATGACATCTCCGATTGACATGAATTCTAGCTGACCATTTCACAATTCACCACCCTTTTTTGTCGTCAAATTTAATGGAATTCTGAGGTCGTTCATCCAGTTTTGACCACCCCATGCACACTTTTCAAATGCACCAAACATCTAAAAAACACATATTCAGTTGTGCCGCGCAAACTGCGAATCCAAATGTTGTGTTGTCTCCACATACACCTCAAAAATGACCCATGGATCGTTGTGTTAATTTATCAAGACAATTTAAATACGTTTGGTTGGTTTTCTGTATGCCATTTGTTTTTATATAAAATGGTGTCCATTTTAAACAAAATTGAGACATTTAGAGTGATACCGGCCACACAGTTCCTTGGATTGAGGTGGGGATGTCTTATAGAAATCTCAAATGACCATTGAATCTTTTTCCTAAAGTATCAACACAATACAAACATGTTTGGTTTGTTTTTCATATGTTATTTGTTGTTTTCACTTCAAATTTTATCCATTTCAAATGAAAGTGAGACACTTTGAGTGATATTAGCCACATCGTGTCTCAAATTGAGGCAGAGTTGACTTGTAACCATCACAAACAACCAATGTATCATGTTCCTAATGTATTAACACAATCCGAATGAGTTTGATCGATTTTTCATATGTCAGTTGTTGTTTTCACTTAAAATCTGGTCCATTTCAAATAAAAGTGAGACTCATTGAGTGGTACCAGCCACACCGTGCCTCAGATTGATGTGGGGTTGACTTATACACATCAAAAATTTCTCATGGAACGTTTTTCTAAAGTATCAACAAAATCCAAATATGTTTGGTCTATTTTTTGAATGTCAATTGTTGTTTTCACTTAAAATATTTTCCATTTCAAATGAAAGTGAGACACTTTGAGTTGTATCGGCCACTCCGTGCCTTGGATTGAGGCGGGGTGGAGTCGTACACATCACATATGACCCATGAATTGTTTTAATAAAGTATCAAAACAATGAAAATATGTTTGTTTGGTTTTCTGTATGCTAGTTGTTTTTACTTAAAAGGGTGTCCATTTTGAACAAAAGGGAGACACTTTGAGTGATACTGACCACACCGTTACTCAGATTGATGGGAGGTTGACTCCTACACATCACACATGACTCATCGATCGTTTTTATAAAGTATCAACACAATCCAAATGTGTTTGGTCAGTTTTCCATATGCTAGTTGTTTTTACTTAAAATGGTGTCCATTTTAAAGAAAAGAGATACATTTAGAGTTATACCAGCCACACCGTGCCTTGGATTGAGGCAAGGTAGTCTTGTACACGTCAAAAATGACCATTGGATCGTTTCACAAAATTATCAACACAATACAAATATGTTTGGCCTATTTTTCATATGTCAGTTGTTGTTTTCACTTAAAATGTTGTCCATTTCAAATCAAAGTGAGACACTTTGAGTGATACCAGCCACACCGTGTCTCGAATTGAGGCAGAGTTGACTCGTACCCATCAAAAATGACCAATGTATCATTTTCCTAAAGTATAAACACAATCTGAATATGTTTGATTGGTTTTCCATATGTGAGTTGTTGTTTTCACTTAAACTTCAGTCCATCTCAAATAAAAGTGAGACACTTTGAGTGGTAATGGCAACACCGTGCCTCTGATTGATGTGAGGATGACTCCTACATGCCAAAAATGTACCAAGGATCTTTGTTCTAAAGTATCAACATAATCCAAGAATTTTTTGTCGGTTTTCCGTTTGTCAGTTGTTGTTTTCACTTAAAATGTTGTCCATTTCAAATAAAAGTGAGATACTTTGAGTGGTACCGGCCACAATGTGCCTCGGATTGAGGCAGATTTGAGTCGTACATGTCACATATGACTCATGGATCTTTTTCCAAAAGTATCAACACAATCCAAATAATTTTGGTTGGGTTTCCATATACCAGTTGTTTTTACTTAAAAGGGTGTCCATTTTAAACAAAAGAGAGACACTTTGAGTGATATCGGCCACACTATGCCTCAGATTGAGGCAGGGATGATTTTTACACGTCACATATGACTCATGGATTGTTTTCCTAAAGTATCAACACAATCCGAATGTGTTTTGTCGGTTTTCTGTATACCAGTTAGGCAAATCGTGCAACAACAGTGATAATATCTTATAATAAACTATAGACATTGTGCATGATGTGCATCCCCAGGTGCATGGTTAGGGAGAATCATGAACATTTCGTCTAATATATATCCTTATATGGTTGTTCGATACCTTGTGGGATGGAATTAAATTTTTTACTAACCATGAGGTATAGTGTTTTTCTACACCGACCATGGTTCCGAGCTCTGAAAAAGCCCCCAAAAGCCCCATATACCATTAAAACAGCTTTAGGCTTCCATAGTTGTTCAAAAATAAAGAGTTATACTGAATTAAAAAAATATCCATACCAGAGTAAAAAATAGGTTTAAAAATAAAGAGTTATACAGAATTAAAAAATGTAATAGATCAATCTGCCCCTGATCACCATCACCATCACCACTATCATCATCTGCCTCATCCTCGCCACCATATCTGTCCTTGTCTTCATCCTCATCATCGTCCCCATGCTCATCCTCAGACCCATCCTCACCCTTGGCCCTATCCTCACCCTCATCCTCATCCTCATCCTCACCCTCATCCTCTTCAGCATCCTCATCATCACCCGGAACGTCATCATCTCGACGGCCACTAGAACTACCACTTAGTTCATTATATAATTTAACAATCGACAACATATATGTCTGACAAGCCACACTGGCCTCTTGTGGAAGTGATAAAGATAATGATTTGATCAGTTTCATAAATTATTTCCCCCTCGTTTGAACCTATTCTTCCAACTCTTTGACCCTTTTATTAGACTTTCTTGCATGGTCCTTGGCCTGTTCCAACTCGGTGGTACTATAATGGATACCTAGAGAGGACCAACGACTCGTCAGGACTATATTCTTACCAGGTCGGCAGCGTACTCGACCAGAGTGATCATCTCCCAAAACCTGATATAAATGATCGTGTGGCCCTAAATTGTCAGGCTATTGGGTATAAAGGGCCTCTAAAGTAGCCTTTTAAAAATATTAGTAGATTATAAAATTTCAAAATAGATATTAAATTTTGAAATAAACAAATTAAAACTTACAATATTTTCTTGTGTCGGTTCGTTAACTGTAGTTCCATCTTTTTTATTCTACTCGAGAAAACCAATTTTTCTCGAGGGATATGTCCTTAAATATTCAATTTGTGCTTCAGTAATGACATTGAAACAATATAAAGTGTAATTATAATCAAATATTCAATATTCAATAAATCTCATAATTTAAGTAGGAAACAATAAAAAGGGCAAGTCCTAAAGAAAAATTATAAACAACTATATCATACCAGTGGCCTCTCATGATGTGACATAGTAGTGTGCCCCAAAGTGTGGAGGTATTGCTTTGAATAAATGTTGTTTTTGTTTTTTTAGAAGATTACTAAGTAATGTTTAGTAATAAATAAGATAATATTAACGCAAAATATGAAAACCGTCATTTAAATACCTCAAATGGGATTAATACCTTAAATTTGGTAGTCTCCCAATGGGTAATCATTTGGAGATATTTCTCTATCAGGAAGTCATCCCTGATAGGTACTTTCTCTAACTATGTTCCCACTCTATCACACCATCCAACATATAGCTCATTCTTATAAGCTCTCCAAAGCTCTCCTAGCTCCTTTAAACATGCTGGTCATGCACCTTCGCCATTAGGGATGTTAAACCAAAGCTGACACCCAATAGATTAATTCATATAAATACAAAATAATACTACATTAAATACAATAATTTTTTTACCCATATTTGTGGCCATGCATTATTTTTGACTTCATGTGGAAGATGTCTCCAAGAGAGATGGGTGACCGGAATGATGTCAAAATATTTGGCTAGAGTTGCCAAAAAACCGCCACATTCCTACCCAGATTTTACAATCATCTGTCCATCATCATTGCATTCAACCATCAATTGTTTTTGGTGGTTCCATACTGTACGAAAGCGAGTATGCCCCCTCCCCTGCCTCCTATCAGTAGATGAATCAATTATGAATGAAAAACAATATCAGTTCAAGTTATAATAAAAATAAATTTGGGTATAAAAATTTGTTAGAGTTATATAAATATACCTATGGTAGTTGGATCAATGGGAGTCACTGGATGTGCAGAAGCTGAAGGAATATCCTGTACAGGTGGAGTGTCCCTCAGTGTACGCTCCTCAGCCACATACTGTGTCAGATCTGGAGTCGAAGAAGGTGGAATATAATAGCTCAGAAATAATGAACTAGAAGCAAAAATGAGGGCACAAATGTCTGGCAAACTGGTAGTGTAAACATCAAAGGCCTAAATATCATGTGTGTCCCTAAAGACACACCAAGATCAAAATGGGGTATAGAAGATACGTCTGTGGTAGGGGAAAAGTCCAATCAGGTATGAACAGTGTATCTTCTAACTCTCGCATGGTGAGCCCTCGTACTACTGGCCTCAGCATCGGGACCACCAGATGATCATCTAACTCTGACACCACCCCCCTCCTACCACCAACCTTTGTACTGGGAGCTCTTCATTGTATATCTCTCATCTAGGGGGTGGATCCTATTAAAAAGTTTAACAAAAAATTAAACACATGATATTATCTATTATTGAAATATATATATATATATATTTGAAAAAAAATACTCACAATAGGAATGAGTGGAAAACTGCCCATATGTGTCATGCGACGATTATTTTCTATCATCTTTTTCGGCTACATCCCTTCAATGGGTGTCATTTCTTAAAATGAAAACAAATATGAATGTAAACAGAAATTGATAACTCATTGGTAACCTAAAAAAATATTGAAACCCCATTTTGATAAAAAACCTAAAGAAACAGAAGATTTATGTTTGTTTGTAGGTAAGTACTAGGATACACACTCTGAATTATGTAGGTGAAACATGTCGGTGAGAACACGACTGTATGATTCTATATATTTCCCACCACAAATTTTTGTTCACAATAAACTATGACAATTAATCTATTGGATTTGTTATAAGTAATAAAAATATTGCTTCCAATTACAGTAGGGATCGTGTCAACCTCATCATCACCATCATCAAAAACATGTATGAGATTTACTTCAATAATTACACAGAATTTAGGATGATGATGATCTTTGACATAAAAAACATCTTTCTCTATTGATGCCAATACATATGGTTCATTGGTGGAAAGAGTGCAAGTCATGTCAATAACTCGAAATCCAAAATCATCAATAAAGGTTTCTTGCCTCGTCATTAAATCAAACCATTGAAATTTCATCATCGTGACTCAACCATGTGAGTAATAATCCAAAATTATTATTTTCTCCATGACTCCATAATAAGTAACCTTTTCAGAATGAGGTCTATTATCCAATGAACTAGCATAACTGTTTGTTGTGGAAGTTAGCATAACACCATCATGTTGTGTTCTCATGTTTCTTTCTCATTCAATGATAATAAATTTGTATCCATTGATCACAAGTGATTTAGAATCATTAAATAGGTATTAGGAACAAAAGCCAAAGCTCTTATTTCCTCATAAATAGAGTCTGCAGGAAAAATGGATACCTGAAATATTTAAAAATAGTAAAATTAATTAAATATTATTTTTATTTAGTTATTAAAAAAATATTTTTACCTTCAATTTCAACCGAGAAGAAAACCCTTTGTTGTGAAAGGTCACTTTCCTTCTCAAATATAATGAACGATGCTTTTTATATATCAATTATTTATGTTCCCTATAGATAAAAATAATAATATTTTAGCAAATATTTAAAATTACAAGAGATAAGATAAGAGATAAATGTACAGTTTACATACTTGATATACTCATCGAAAAAATCACAATTGAACAATACTGTGCGATGTGCCATCTCTCGCTCTTCAAGGTTTAATGTAATCAATATATATGATCCCAGAATTCCTCATGTTTGAGGTGCCATCTCTCGCTCTTAAAGGTTTAATGTAATCAATATATATGATCCCAGAATTCCTCATGTTTGAGGAAGTGATGGAAAAATGTGTTCAATTTGATCATACTGTTCTTCTTCATTTCTCATTGCTCTATTTATTCTCGTAGTAAGATCAGACAAATATGTTGAGCATAAATCCATACATTCTTGAGCCAGGTAACCGTTCACAATAGAACCTTCAGGATAATTCCTGTTCCGATCATATGATTTCAATGTGTACATGTTTCTTTCAGTTGGATACATCTAACAGAAAGCAACGGGTCCTCCATGATGTATTTCAGTTGGAAGATGGACAGTCAGATGGAACATGCATGTAAAAAATGATAGAGGGAATATTTTCTATAACTCACACAAAATTAATGGTGTCTCTGCCAATAGTTTTTGTAAGAAGTAGATGGAAAACTTCTTAGCACAAAGATCTATAAACAAATAGAACAACCGAATAACTGAGACTCTTACATTATTAGACAAGAGATGACGTATTGCTATTGGAATCAACTCATGCAAAATGACATGATAATCATGAGTCTTCAAAGATTTAAGATATAAAATTTTTCTTTTGACCCATTTTGATATATTGCTTGAATAGCCATCATGAACTTTATTAGTCTCTAAAACTTACAGAAATTTATTTTTTCAACATGTGACATCACAGAAGAAGCACATGGAACGTGCCATTTATTTTCAATGATACAGACAGGATGCAATTCTGATCTGATCCCCCAATCTACTAAGCCACGCCGAGATCGTAAATCATCTTTTGTCTTCCCCTTGACATTTAGAAGAATCTAAAATAAAATTTCACATATATTCTTTTCAATGTGCATTACATCTATGAAATTATGTAACAAGTTGGTTGACCAATACGACAACTCAAATAATATACTCTTCTTCTTCCAATTGTAACAGGTATCATTGGAAACATTTTTCCTCTTTCTATATTTCATTACACACCTCCCAAAGGAATAACTAAAATATTTCAATTCATTAAGCACATCAGTTCCAGAAATACACTGAGGTGGATTGTCAGTCTCCATGGTATTTTCAAATCTTCGATGTTTGTTTCTATATGGATGGTTTATTGGAATAAATCTTCGATGTCCCATAAAACTAAAAATACGACAATATTTCAGTCTTCTCGATCAAGAATTATTCATACAAATAGGACATGAAAATTATTATTTTGTGCTCCATTCAGACATCAATGCATAAGATGAAAAATCATTGATCATCCACATAAGTGCAACACACATTTGAAATATGTCTTTCGAACATGCATCGTATGTGGGAACACCCACATCCCAAAGTAGATTCAACTCTTTTATTAAAGGCTGCATGTATATATCCATGTCATCGCTGGGATCATAAGGGCCAGATATCAGTATACTCATGAAAGTGTAAGGATTTTTCATACACAACCATAGGGGATGGTTATAAATGTGTATGAAAACCGGCCATGTGATGTGTGAAGTAAGCATCCGCCCAAATGGATTAAAATTGTCACATGAAAGACCCAGTCTTACATTACGCACGTCGGCTGCAAATTCAGGATATCGAGCATCAAATCACTGATATAATATTCCATCTACAGGGTGAACGAACTCTTCAATATTATTTTGTCTCTTAGTGTCATGCCATCACATTTTTTCTGATATTTCAATAGACATGAAATGGTTCTTTAATCTGGGAATTAATGGAAAGTTCCACATTACATTTTGTGCCACATGAGATAGTGTTTCATCATCTTTCAACTTCCATCAGGAGGTTTCACATTTGATACAATCATTTTTTTCAGTAGTTTTCTCCCAAAATAAGCTACTATCATTCGGGCAGACATGATTTTTTTAGAATCTAAGTTCATCAACTAACTTCCATGCCATATAGTGGTTTGAGGGAATATTTGAATCATCTGGAAGTATGTCCTTCATGAAAGTAATAATGTAATAGATTACAGTATTTGAAATCCCATACATAGTTTTCACATGAATCAATCAGATTAAATATTCAAACTTTTTCATTTTACTACAATGCTGATATACTAAAGTCATCGTAGCATCATTCATTTTTTTCACCCTATCAACATCATCATTTTCATTGGATACATCATGTGTGCTTGTATCAAAATCATGTTGGATAGACATCCTTTCTTTCTCATGACGCCGAATAAATGGAAACTGATCATATATCAAACTCTCCAATTCAGTCCTATCATTTGGATCATCAACATTTTGAGATTCTATTTTCTCTCCATTATGATACCACACATAATAGTTTGTTTGGAAACCATATTTTGTTATATGATAGGTAACAGCTTCATGACTCAACCAAGGTCTTCAAACACAATTAGAACATGGGAAGTGTATGCAACCACTACTTGAAGCCTTGTAAAATGAAAAATATGTATAAGATGTTCAAATTATTTTGAAAATCGGTTGAAATCTGATCAATTTTGTACATCCAACTTCTATCCGTTCTGTAAAATAACTGCAACAAGTCATTTCAATACAATTCAAAAATATTGAAGTTCAATCAAAAAAATATTTAGGTAAATGAAAATTGCTTACTTTATATAAAAGCAGAACTAACACATTACTCTATATGAGAATCATATTAAGAAACACAAAAAAATACACTGTATATAAGAAAATAAGATACAAAATTTCTAATGCCTCTATTCAAGGATTTACCAGTAAGATATTATAAGTGGATCAAGGAATACATAATCATTAAGGGTCTTGTTGGGAGTACATGAGTTTTATAATTTAACTTCTTCAAGGAGACCAGGATGAGTAGTAGGATGAAGATCACATCAAAAGTAGTTATGGAGTCATCAAGTTTCACCTTAACCATGGTTTAAAGGATCCTAGGTTTGGGGCCATAGATTATAGGTTGGTAGGGTGTATTCATTGAATCATGTCCCAATTGAATTTGGAGAGGGACCGTCAATAGTTATAAGTATTGATTTGATTTGAAACACCTATAAAATGGATATCCATGAATTGTGATTACCCAAAGCAGGATTCCACTCATTAGTAACCCGAACCCAGATGGACACTAATTGGAGAGGGACCTTTAAGTTATATTGTGTATTATATCACATACTAATATTGATTTTTGGGAGTGAAATAGAGTAAATCATGAGCTTTGTGTTCACAAAAGGAAGGGATAAAAACAAATTCATTTGTGTGAAGAGTAATAATCCCATGGTCCACTTGATATTTGAACCACACAGTCATGATTATCGAGATGAACTTGTATCCATGAAACCATATGATAAGAACAATTCAATACATGTGTTTTTATGATTTTCCCATGCATTTTGAGGAACCCCAAATCAGTGAAAATGTTCATTGTGTTTTAAAAACATGATTGAATAACTCATGTATGATGTTGAAGGCAAAATGATGAATAGTTATATTAGGAAAAATAATATTCATTAATATTACAAATTTCACATTCTATGAATTAGTTTCATGAAGAAGGAAGAAGTACTACATGGGAGAAGGAGAGGTCACACCAAGAGTTCCCTTTGTAGATATTTTATTCGTAAAGAACATTTGATTATACGGTTCTGTATTTCTTATTTCTTATATGAAGAATAATTATGGACCACATACTATTTTTCAAAGTTAAAGAAGATACTCCATATGTTCTATTGTTCAAAGGATAAGTGAACAATGTGTCATTTTATATATATAACGATTTTGATAGAAATGTGATATATACTTTTTATGTAAAACACATAGTGTAAAAAAATGAATATGAATAAGATATTCATGTTTGACATGATCTTAAGGAAAGGAGTGATTTTCATTAAATACAATGAATAAATATTGCAAAAAAAATTTATGAGTTCATTTACATGAAGCTGTAATATTTGCAACATTGAGATTAAAAAAAGAACTATTCATCTTTAAAATTAGAACACAATAAAGAGACCATGCCCTTATAAATGTATATGTGTAATGAAAATGTTAATTGGACAATGTTTACATTGATGTAGTGATTTGAGTACACAATTCGTGAAGTAAGTAGTGAATCATAAATGTTTTCAAAATACCTAGAAATATGGTAAAATAATTTTATCTTTATAAATAGTGAAATAAATAGAGAAATTAGGAGAATATAAGGATATACATAGTTAATATGAGAAGAGGTTGAAGGAGTCTGACTTGAATGGGGGAGTTGCAACTGATCGGTTGAAAGAGGTTCACCTGGGTGGGCACTTCTGGGTGGGGAATCTACTTCTGGAAATCAGGTGTTGGGAGTTGGGGGAATGGTTTTGTTTAAGTGAATTTGGGGGGGGGGGGCTTTCCCAATAGTTATTAAAAACCATTGGGAGAAGCATGGATTTCCCAACAGATGTTAAAAACCTTTGGGAAAAGTATGGATTTTCCAACAGTTTCTTTAAACCGTTCGGAAATCCTTCCCTAACAACACCTTTACCAATGTTTTATTAAAACCGTCAGTAAAGTACACCTATACAAACAGTTTGTTAGTACCGTCGGTATAAAAGTGTTTGGAATGCTATCTTTTCTAGTAGTGAATGCCGATACTTGGTTCGAAATGCTGTCTTTGGAAATTCTTCCTTATTAAAGTACAACTGATGATATCCAAATATAAGGTAATTATTTAAAAAATATTATGATCCATGAATTTGATCAAATAAATCATCAATGCATTGTAGACGATACTTGTTGTTTATTTTTATACCATTGATATCCCTGTAGTCAATGCAAAACCTCAGAGATCTATCATTCTTCTTAACAAAAAGAAAAGTGTCTCACCATGGATAAACAATAGGGTGAATAAATAATTTATTACTCAATTCCTCTAGTTGTTTCTTTAGTTACACTAATTACATAGTGTCTATTTTATAAGGGGTCTTCGATGTGGGCCTTGAAACAGGAATTAGGTCAATAGAAAACTAAATTTCTCATTTTGGAGGATGTCCTGGTAAATCCTTTGGAAACACATCAACATATTCTTTAACAATAGTTAAATACTCTATTTTAACAATCCTTTCATCACCCATAATTATTTCAATACCTTCCTCCTTGAAAATTGAATTTAGTAGAGCTACTGGGGGTGGATCTAGATGAGAAACATATGGTGATGTTTCTTCACTAAAGATAAGGTTTTCATTATCATTATCAAAAATTGTAATCTCTTTCTTCTTATAATAAATTTTTGCATCATTGTCCAAAAAACATTACATTCTGAAAATTATATCAAATTAAATCATGAGTATGACAATAATATCAGTAGATAAAGAACATTTATATTCCATAATGGTATCTGATTTAAATAAAATTGTTGCAATGATACTTCCCATAAGAGTTATAACTAAAAACTCACTTAACAAGTCAAATTGGAAATATCTAATTTTTATGGGGAACTGGTATGATATGAATGAATTTGATGATCCACAATCAAATAAAGCATTGGATAATCTAAAGGAAATGATTAATGTTCTTGCCACCATATCATTCGGAGCTTCAACCTTAGCCATTGTTATCGCATAATATTGGCCTTTCTCCCATGGCCTTTTATGAGGTATGTTTACTTGACACTTAGGAGATTCATTTCCATAATTCCCCATTTATTTACAATTGCAACATTGAACATAGAAAACCTCTTTGTCCCCCTTGCAATCACGATCTTGGTGGACTTTTTATCCACAATTATAATAGACTCTCATTCCCTTCAAGAATGTACCAAGGTGTTTCTTCCCACATTTACTATAGGATAGAAATTAAACTTTTCCCTTATTCCCCTTATTTACTTTTCAAGAGTGTTCAACAGATATCTTCTTCTCTTGCTTCACTTGGAAGTTATTAGACTTAGATAATTGTTTCTGTCTTGATAGCACAAGAGAATATATCTTCGTTGGACGAGAAGGATTGTGTGACTAACGATCAACAAAGAAATAGTTTTAAAACCTAAAATAATTGACCAACCTAACTTATTTGGTTATTTATATAATCTACAACATTACTTTATAACCTCTTAAAGTTGCCTCATACTTTGCGACATTCTCATCCTCTTTTCTCCTTAGACTCAGAAATTGCATTTCCATATCCACTTGATGTTCATGAGGAATTTATTTTTCTAAGAAAATATATTTAAACTGAATGCATTGCATATTTGATACTTCTTAATCCTCATTTTAGTTTTTAATTAATAACCACCATTGATCTGCATCTCCCGTGAGGTGATAAACTACAATAAAAACTTCTTTCATTACTCCCCAGAGCATGAAATATTTTATCTAAGGAACTTATCCATTTCTCTGATACAATTGGATTTTTAGTCCCATTGAATGATGATGGTTTCTTCCCCATGAATCAGTCCATCATTGATCCACTTTGTGGTGGATCAAGGTTTCTTATATAGGTAAGGATATTATTCATAACTTGAGTGAGTTTTCCCAATATAGTAATAAGTTGTTCAGCACCAGTTGCATCACCAGCTCCACTATAATTATTTTGAGTAGGAGGGAAATCACAACATGGATTTCCTATGTTAATATAGTTTCGATTCCTTCCACCACGCACCATTTCTAAACAATGACATACACTAGGTTAGTTTAAGAATCGCAATTCATAATTCCAAACTTTTAAAATACATAACATAAATTGAATAGTTTATACATATAATCCATAATCATAAAAAAAATTCTTTGGGGATGTATTTACTCATAAATACATAATAATGGTTTGTAATGAAAATGTGAATTTTTTTAAGAATATCCCTAGAGAGTCTCAAACCAGGTACGCAGTAAGGCCCATTGTTGTGTACCAAGATACCTCAAGTCAAGCCCAAAACTCTTTGTCGGAGTTTTCAATCCTTGGTAAATCTATTACAGAACCACGTCCACTTGTAGTATCTAGAAATTGATGTATTTCATGTAAAACCCATATAATATCTACATTACTAAATTTTTTTCATGTTCTTCTTTACTAATTCTCAATGTTTATCTTCAGGTTGTGTTCTTTTATCATAGTTTTTATAAATCTAGTTTCCAAGGTTTGTACATAACTTCCTTTGATAACAACTGTAATGCCCCAACCCATGTTACCCAGAGCTGGGGCATTATTACATAATATTGAAAAGATAACAAGAGATCATGTCTCAAAAGACCGATCAATTTCATAGCCTTGGTAGTACTAGATACATATATAATTTTGTCCTTACATTATGAAATAAAAAAAAATTGTGTCCCCTTTGAACAAACTCATATCCCATAGCCTATTTCAGAAGGTCAATCATAATAAACTTCTTCACATCCTGAGGAATATAAAACATAATAAAGGGGTGAGGTCACATGCTCATTAAGAATAACAATATAGAGGAAACTATAATAAATAAGCATAAAAATTAAAGGAAATGTTTAATACTAAAACTCAAGCCTTTTAAAAATAAACTTCATCATTATATCGAAAAGATAAAATCAAATAATCACATTTACATATTCACATAGTTATTCTACTAGATGAACTATCACATGTAATATCAATAGCTAATCTCATAATGATGAAATTCATAATGCCAGACATCGTAACCACATATTGAAGTCCTTATACAAAGACAAAAAATAAAAATATTGTCAAGGTCTTGTGCCAAGACAATAGTTTTATGAGACCTACCAATGAATCAGGGGCTATAACGGGCCCCTCCCATCACATAATACATCAAATGCATTCCTAATATGAAAAGGTTGAAACATAATATAAAAATTTATATTAAAACTAGCATATGACATATTAATACTTTAACCATAAACCATGAATGGTATACAAATAGCTCATACATAGTGACAAATATCACAAAACCTTCAATACAATATGGAATATTGTATCATAATGAATCTTGTTCAATCAAACGTAAAATTAAATAAAGTATGTTGACATAGATGAAATAAATCCAAAAAGTATTTTCCTGAAATATCTCCATATATATTGAAATAATTTAAAATTAATTATAACATTTATTTTGAAAATATTCTAATAATCTTGTAATAGAAACTTTGAAGGTGTTATAATGGTGGAAAATGGATGCACCCACTGTATAAGTTAAAAAAAATTCTTTCCTTAATTTGTTGAAAAAGTCATAAAGTACCTTGTTTGGAAAATGAAGGAAATATTTCTTTAAATGAATTTTAAAAAAAGTCGAAAAAGGGTATAACTTACTTCAACCAAAAGTATTGGAAATAGTAAAAAATGTTTTGAAAAACATTTTTAAGAAACACAGATGTGTATGATAAAGAGATCCCGGTTGATACATACATATAAACAACCTTGGATAATAAAGAAATTGTAAAATTAACCCTTACCTTGTAATTTTTTCCAATTAAGGGTATGTTAACCTCCTATATAATTGTTAAATAATTGTTATTAAATTATAAAATAACCATTTTCAAAAATATGATATCATATATGATCCTCTAATATGTCATTGTTGAAAATATTTTAGTAGTGTCATTATTTTGCGTGTTAACTGATTCATTTTCCTTAACATGTTTCGTTAGGTAAGGTAATTTTTGATGGACATAGTGTATTTGATTCATATGTAGAATGATATTATGTTCTTTAACATTATTTTTTAACAATAAAATGAAAATAAAATTTGAATGGTTATGATGGGTAATGAAATCTTATCGCGTCGTGGAGACCGTAAGCTGTCCGTACACACGAGCGACAATATCATTCTATTAATGGTAATATAATTTGTGATTGGATGGTATATTATATAAACAGAATCATTATCATTTTATATTTATTATTTAAATCAATTATATGTCATTATTATATCCATCCAAATAATGATGTGTTGAATAATAAACTATACCATGACCTGGAGACAGTATGCTGTACGTAGGCACATACGGTGACTTTTCATTTATAGGATGGATAGAATAATGAATATTGTTGTACAATATTTATAATAACATATCAGTATATATAAGGCATTGGATTTATTTTTCTATTATGGAAACAACAAAGAAAGAGGATGTGGAAGAAGAAAAGAACTTTGAAAGAGGTGATGAAATAATTACCTCTTCTTCGGGTGCTTCTTTTTTATTTAAACAAAAGGGATCCTTATGTTGGATATATGATCAATGTAAGGCCTATAGGAAGAATTAGGAATATTTGGGAGGATATTAGAGCAGTTTTTGTTTGATTCAAATGGATTTTGAGGTGTGAAAAGTTAAGAAAATGGGAAGTAACCTTTTATAAGAGAGGTGAGAGGCACTTTAGGAATTGCTTGAAATATTAATATATTATAAAATCATTTTCAGTTTCTAATATTTACAAATGGATTTATTTCTAGGATAATGGGGTTATGGGGAAAAATATTCTCAACCAATTGGTTTTAGAAATGTTTACGTCACCATATTAACCTTATCTTTTAGATTTAACTCTTAGTTAAATAGTTTAACATTTACCATGTCTTCATGTATTTTTATATTACATGGTAAATAAACATACTATAAAATGACAGGAGAACCCAAATTTATCCATTAATAACATATCTAACCTTATCTAAGTAATTTGGTAAAATAATATATTTTTAAAATATTATATTATTTAATAAAATAGTATTTTTTTTAACTCACTTATGTCAATTTTGACATTATTTAGTATTTTGTTTTATTTAAAGTAATAAAAACCTGATTAATTCTAAAAAAATACATCAAATCAACCATAACATGTCATATTAACATTGAAAATTCGTTTATGGAATCAAAAGTTTCAATTTACATTTATTTTAATATTTATAACATCAATTTTTTTAATATTTTGTTAATAAGGTAATCATTACATCATCATTGTGTCACAAATAAATTTAATTATTTAATGTATAAAAATTACAAATAAAATTATTTGATGTATGAAATATTTATACATTTACAATGAATAATTATAGTATAATTGATCTTAAGTATAACCTTTTATTAGAAATGGATTAGTTATTAAAATTTGAATTTAACACTTTTAACTCTTCTTTAAAAAAATTAATAAATTTCCTAATCTAATAGAAATGGATTAAAAAGGATCTTATTTTTCTCCTAAGGATGATTTTGTTTGAAAACAATTATCTAATAGAATTAGGACATGTGTTGGAATAATTATAATATTATTTTTACCTTTAATTACCCTATTTACTTTTAACCATGATAAAGAAAATTTAAAAGTTAGTATTCAACAAAAAATTATTTTAATCTTATTGAACACAATTTTACTTACTCATGTTAACCATTTATCAAGGATTTTTGAAATTCAATTCCCAAAAGTGGTAAAATTTTGTTTTTTAAAAATTTTAAAACATGCCATGAAGGTGGGTGAACGACGTTACAAAGTTCAGTAAAATTTTACATATATAATCATATTATAAAATTACTTCTATAAATTATATTGGACTAATATAAATATTATGTATCTATTTTTACATTAAAATAAATATAAATTTACAAATAATTATTTAAATATAAAGTGGGGTTTTAGACAATAACACAATGTTTTTCACTATTTATAAAAAATTCACAGTTTTCAAAAAAATACTAGAAATTCATCCTAAGAAATTTTTGATATTCAGAATCCAAAAATAATGTACAATTTAAAAATTATAATTTATAAAATTACAAATATGGGTATTACAATTCATAACTACTTTTTAAACTGTTAGTTTTGTTGGTAATGGTGTGCTAGAATTCGAATTTGAGTACAAGGAAAGCTATTGTATTATTCAAATAGAAGCGTACCGTCGAAGCTTGGGGAGTTACATATACAATATTTGTTACTTAAGATAATAGTGAAATTGTTTAAAAAAAATCTGAAATCATTTCTCTCTTTGTTCTGATTTTTTTTATAAAATCTTGATTTCTAAAAATGTTTTAATATTTTTAACATTTTAAAAATTATTTATCAAATATATTTTTACACAATTTATACAATTTATATTTTTTAATGATTCACCTTTTAATTAAAAAAAGTAATTTATTTCTTTAAAAAAAAATATGAAAGGATTATTTGTTTTAAAGTACTCGGCATGTAAACAATTTCCCCGCATCATGAAAACTTAATGTTTCAAAGATTACATTATAAGTTTGAATTAATATTTTTAAATAAAATTATTTTTAAAATTTATTTTGATATTTTATTTTTACAATTTTTGTAAAAAAATGTAAAGTATAATTTACTAAATAATGTTTTTAAAGACCATTTTATGGTATTTCTATTCATTGAAAAAAAACCCTTTTTCTTACTCCAATGGGGATATTTGGTAATGATATCATCATTATTCTTCCTCAAGATAGTTTATAATTATTTTAGCCAAGAATATTATTAAAATTTACTTCCTTGATTCCATTTTATAGTAATGTAACTTCCCTTCAATTATTAAATTTTGTGTGGACATTAAATTTACCCTAAATATACATATTATTTATTAGGGATATTTTTATTGATTAAGCCATATATCATTTCATCCCAAGAGGTGTATCATTAGGTATGCATTTCGTATCATGAAATCTTGAGGAGTATTGTTTAATAATTATATTCTTAGAGGAGTTTCAATTCTCCTTACAAAGTCCTTTAGAGTCATTCATGCCATTTTGACCTACTCCTTTAAGGTGGATGATGTCACCATTAATACTAGTGCTGAACTTATTTTCTAATTTATAGTAATCTATCTTAGTGTATAAAATATCATAAGAAGTGGTCCTAAATGAATGGACCTCTCTATTATTGAGTTTACCTTTCAATAGATTTCCCCTACGTATCATTTGTTATCCACACCCTTGATAATGTTTTTTGTCTTAGTCATTATTTATTTCTCCCTGTTGTTTCCGTGTTTTTAATCTTGGTGGTTTTTATCAATTTGAAACCTTTCTATGCCTATATAACCTCATTTGTTTCTTCCTATATTTTTAAAAAGTTTTTATGAGGTTTCTACCCATGGCCATGAGCTATAGTGGTATTCACCATGGTTCATGTTTCAGCTCCTCATGGGTGGTGGGGTTTATTGCACTATGATGGATGAAAACTGGATCAGGTAGGTGAAATTTAAACCAACTAATATCAAAATAACAATTATAATTTTATACTCATTTTAATATAATTAAATTTCTAAATATATTAAATATAACCATTAAATGAAAACATAAATATAAAGAAAAATTATTAATATAAAAAACATATTTTTTAGACATTATGTTTTTAATCTTATTTCAATTCAATTACTAGTTAAAAGAGTTTTAAAACATTTATTTATTCATTGAAACCTTAAATTTTATTTTATACACTTCTTAAAAGTAATTAATTTAATTTGGAATGAAATAATGAAACAATACATTGAAAACAATACATTGAAAAAATATGTCCATTTAATATTAAGTGATTTAAATCAAATCCCATTAAAATTTATTATTTAAAATTTAACCTTTAGTTTTTCTGAATACGTTAATTTGAGAATATTTATTTGAACATGGTAAATAAATTTTATCATTTTTAATAATATCAACAATAAAAATATTTTAAATAATACGTATGAATATTTTTTATAATAAATCATTTTTAATAATTATTATCATTTTATTTCACTTAAAAATTTTATTTGAACTATATTATTTTTAAATTTTTGATAATAATTACTCAGATTTAATTTACTAATTAGATACAAGAGTTTTCAATCATGATATATCCAATGATTATATTTCCAACAAACATGTCACAAACAACTACATATATATTGGTCATATTAAATATTTATATATAGTCTTACGTAAATCTCTAAAATCATCAATCATATTCTCTAATTTCATTGTCAGAATATTTATCCTATTTATAACATGTTTTATTTTTTTTATATAATTAAATTTAGTGTTATGATATTCATGGAACATCACAATTATGATAATTTAAAAATTGTAGCTTTTATATTTAATTGTGGATTTATTTCCTCAGAAATATTTATAATGATGTTTCATTTCGTTCTCACGCGATGAAAATTATTTTTTGTTATAATATTCTACATAATAAAATAATGATTTTATCATTTTAGTTTGGTGTTGTCCGTACCACAAGAGATCAAAATAATAATATTTATGTTATGGTAAATACATACTAAAATCAGGGGGTGTTAAAGGTCCCTCAGACAAGCCCCACTATTCTTTTTACAGTAGAAATATGTTATTATTTTGTGTTAAATTAAAAACTCACATCCCTAAAAGAACCATAAACTATGTTTGGCCTCATGAATATTAACAACAATAAACATATAAAAATTATATGATATATTTTTTAATACAATCCTTTCTATTTTCATTTTTACCATGTTTGGTTTTAACTATGCTTGAGGTAGAAATTGTCTTACAATCATTCGTATCCAGATTTTTCATAAAAACCCTTACACAATTAACTTGATAACAAAATTTATAATACACATTTCTATTCAATTACTACCTGTGAATGTAAATTAGCTCACAAATCATGGATATCATAAATTTGGATCATATTATTTTAAAAATTCAATTATTTATTTTGGTTTTATTTATTAAAATATGATATAATCAACATATAAGTAAACCATCAACAACTCTTCCTTCAATAATTTTACATAGAGGTTGTATCTACACCTCCTTTTTTAAATTACATCATCTATATGTATGAGTACAAAAGAGAATACTAATACATTTGTGAATATATAAATATATATAGAACCTTCATCAATTGAAACACCATGGTTTCACCATCTTTAATTTGAAAATCCATTGGTCGTTTTGTATAGACTTCGTCATTCATCAATCTATCTAAGATTTTTTTTCTTCTATCCATTTGATAAAATTAAAAATATATTTAAAAAACAATAAATAATAAAAATCTAATCGACTCATATTTATCCACATGTGTGTATGTTTCTTCTATGTCCACACCTTTAATCAAAGAATAACATTTACAATTTACATTTTCTTTGTTCTAGATCAAATTGCCATTCTCTTTATACTTATTATTGAACACCCACAGTATTTTGATCAAATTTTGATAATTATACCCTTCCATAAGATCCCATGTTTTATTTTTTGGTATTTTACACCTTGATTCATTCATTTAATTATCCTATGAATAATATCTTATCACATCTTCAAATATCATCAGATCCAGTTTTGATAAAAGTGTATTCTCTTTGAAACCCATCATACTATGTTTTTGTGTTGGAATACTTTTATCTCTAATATTTTTGGATATATCAATTTCCATTAATTTTCTTCCTCATATAATCTATGGATAAATCTATTTAATAATAACTTATTCCTCTAATTCAACCTTAGAATCATCAATATACAATATATTTTATTAATCTATAGAATTTACATCAGATTATTCATCCTCTCTATAATATTTATATAAATGTGAATTTTTATATTTTCCCTATATTTAACTTAATTAAACTTAACAGAATTGTTTATAAGATTTTTTATCCATTTTTCTATAATTTTTAATATTTAAATTTAGTTGAGTAGCCTAAGGAAACTCATTTATCATTCAGTGAAAAGTGTTTTCCTTTATTTCCATCCTTATTTTGGATATAAATTTTACTCCAAAAAACTAAATTTTCCATTATTATGGAAATTTTCTATTCCAAATTTCATAAGATGTTCTCTCATCTCTAGGACTTAATAAATTCGGATTTTTAGAAAAAAACTCTACTCACACAGCTTCTTTCAAATAAAATTTTGAAATTACAATTTTAAGAATAATTTGTTTCATATTATTGATAATTTAATTATTCCAATAAAAAACCCAACTATAGGTAATTATGAGAAATGATACCATATATTTGATATGATATTATTACAAAATGTTCTCCACCAGAATGAAAGTATACACTATCCAATTGTCTAAATGAATCTTTTTGATTGAGATTTTTATTTTATTATCCTTTCTCAGTCATAATCCTCAAATTATATTCCTTCCATCATTTTTAATTCACATAAACACAACACATCCAATCCTATTATAATAATCAATAAATAATATAAATTTTCACTCTCCAACTGTCTCTAGATGTGTCATTGGACTACTCACATTAGTTTAAACTGTGTTTTGAAAATTTGATGCCCACTTCAACTTTTTACAATAGGGATTTCTCACTATCTTTCTTATAATGAACTATTTAACCTTTGTTTCTCTATTACAATTAAAATATGAAATAATAATCATATTCTTTAGGTCATAAATATTTTAAATTGTTTTTTGGATAATATTTCTAATTCTATAAAACCATAAAATATTCTCTTCTTCCACAATGGTAAGATAAGTTCTGTCTTTTCATTTTTATTGATTCAAATTACCATTTTTCTCTAATATATCATCAAATGATTTCAATATGTCCTTTTATTATTAAACCATTTTTATTAAATTTAACAGTCATGTTTTTTTTGTATAATTAAATTATATATAATATTTTGAATCAAATAACAAACATAAAAATAAACATCTACTATTTTTTATCCATCTCCAGTAAGTAACGTCTTCCAAATTCCATTTAACTTCAATTCTATAACATTTCTAAAGAAAATGGACCCACTAACAAAATCGTTAATAATATTTCTTAAATTATGTTTTTGACAATAAGGTAAGACCATATACTATCAAGAATCAAATTTTTTTTGTTCTTTATTTCATTAAAGAAATTTATATAGATGATATAATTTTTCTACTCCTTCTTTTCATTCCATGATAATCCATATTTAGTTGATTTAGGTATCATTCTATCATAATTTTTTTCTATATGTGAAAAATAGTATTATTATTATTATTCCAATGAGGACAATTTTTTTCCTATGAAATTATATTAATTGGTCTGGCCTATATTCTCCATGAACTTTTATAAAAAAAATTCTATTGCTTCTTTACCTATAATCAACAAATTTATGACCAAAGTAGATTAGTAAAAACATTAACCATAAAAATATTTCTTTTCTATGAAAAATACTATGTGTTATCATTGTCGTATTTTGGAATTTGGGTATGTGACCATTTATATGGCTTGTCATTTCTATATAATAGATCATAGCGTGACATATATAGCCACAAAATTAGTGGTTCAGTATCGGAAAATTTTATCATTACTATTTCATATATTCAAAACCTCTAAATAACTCCTTCGTTTTTGATAATCCCTTGATGATTGAAAATTTTATCCAATATTTTTATTTCTTTTTCCCTCATAACTAAATTTATTGGATTTAGATAACTAACCTTCATATGCAATTCATTTTTCTTTCATATTACTAGTTTTTTGTGTAAGGACCCGAACCAAGATTCCTAGAGCTGATGCCTTATTTTAATATATTGGAATATAAAAAAAGAATAAACATCTCAAAAGACGGAGTAGTTTATTGATATTGAAACAAGATATATACATAAGTTCACCATTACATATTGAAATGTTGCACAAAATATATTTCTTTTTGGGATCATACACAAATATAATATTATCCTTACAAGTCAATCATAATAGACTTCCTCATGTCGTGAAAAAAGAAACATAAAAATGGGGTGAGTTTAAACACCCAGTAAGGTTTATAAATACAGAAAATGACATAATAAAAATAAACATTAGGCATGGTTAATTACTAAAGACATGTGCCTTTAATAATAAACCTCAACACATTAAGGAAGGAATATGAGGTGAATAAATAATTCCATAGTAGAACATAATAATGGGAATTCTACTAGTTGAATAACCACATGAAATATCAATAATATTTTCATAATGAGGGAATTCATAATACAAGACATCATAACCATACCATCAAGGCCTTGTGTTAAGACCGTAGTTTGTCTCATAAGACATACCAATTCCATGAGGGGATATGTCAGGCTCCACTCAACACATAAAAATCCCAATGAATTCCTCATATGAATGAGGATAAATGTATTCAACATATACATTTATATTGAAACAAAAATATGAATTCTAAATAACATTCCTTGAACATTTAACATAGACAATAACCATTTTGAGTAAATTGATGAATGTTTCTATGATAGTACAACCACATTCAAAAAAATAATAAAAGATTAAATTAAATATTTTAGATGATATCAAAAAATATTAATCCCAATAATATATAAGGACCAAAAAGTTTGATGAAATAGATTAAGATACTTTTATAAAACCATCGAATAATTCTTGAGATAAATACTCTTTTACTTTGAAAATATGAGTTCTTTTGAAAAAATCTTTGAATAAAAACCTAATTTAAGTAAGATAGTATTTTCATAATAAAATGAGTTATTTTATAAAGATAATGGTTTCTAGAAAACTGATTATAGAGTTCCCTTGAGAATAGGTAGGAATTTTGGAAATTCCCTTGAATCAGACTTGTATTTCAGGAAAGATTCTTTAATGATCCTTTTAAAACAAATAACTCCCTATAAATGAAATTTGGATTCTGGTTGGTACACATATATATAACATTATCAAAGAATATATGAGGAGTAAATATTAATAAATAAGAATATAATTAAGTTATGTGGAGAATAAGAGTAAACGAGATGGAAAAGAAGGTTCAGGTAGAAAACTATTACATTAAATTCAAAGTTGTTCCTCACTTGATATTAATGACCTGAATAATAAAATTTAGGATCATAAAATAATGATTAAAAAACTCTTATAATTTTTTTTATTATAACCTTATTTGGTTCATTCCTGGCCTTTTTATGGGTTATGAGACTAAATTTCATTGTTTGGGAGTGTTTTATTCCTTGGTTTTCAGGATTCGTTAAGTTATATTTGTGTATGGGTAAACATATGGAATGAGAATGGGTGCCCAGAATATAATTTGAATGTTATTATTTAACAAATAGATAATTTAATGGCCATAAAATTCATTTGGTTATTTGGATTGAAGATGAATCATTATATAAATCATTAATGACAGTTGGTTGGGTTTATTGGCAGTTCTTGATAACAATGAACTCTTTTGGATTAATAAATTAATATCATGTTTAAAAAAGAATTTGAAAACATTAAAAAATTTATAATACATATGTTATAGTATTTTTAAACCATAAAAATGATTCCATGACTATAATTGAAGACTCTAATATAAATTGAAAACCTGTCGTCCTTGAATGTGATAAATTAACACATCTCAGATGTTGTTTTCATTAATAGTATAAAATAATGGGAAATATGAGATAATGAATAATTATTCCTTTATCATTAAATTTTCTATTAAATTCATGTTACGTTACTCATCACAATATTTGGATGAAATGATGTGAAGAAAGAAAAAGAAAAGAAAAAAACTTGAAATAAAAGAAATAAAAAGAGGAATTTACCTCTTGAAGTAATCTTCATTGAGAGCAACTTTAGGGGAGAGATTTTGGCCTTTCAATGAGACCATTGGATGATGGATGTGGGGGATGATCTATGGTGGATACTTGTGTAGAATTTAGACAAGGCTAAAGGTTGGAGAAGAGTGAAGAGAATAGGGGGTGGGGTGTTATAGTGGAGGAGAGGAGGGGTTTTCCATTACTTTACTCATTATTTTATTATTTTTTAAAATACAACCAACAATACTGATTCTTGTGACCAATAATTGTAATAAGTTCTTGTGATTTTGAACCAACATTTATTTACATCATCCATGACTCAAGCATGATGAAGAAATTTACTTTTTTATAATATTTTGTAAATTATCTAATTTAACTATTAAACAAAAATTCATGTATTAAAATAAAATCCCAAAAATTCACCCAAACCATTTTTCAAATTATAGAATTCAAAAATGAATTATTTTTTTTGAATCATTTATTAAATATTTTTAATTTTTTTAAATAAAATCATAATTTATTTGAAAAACAATTATAAAACTATAACTTGTTTTTAACACCTAGAAAAATTAATCAATGTACATAAAATTATCTTATAACCATCGGAAAATTAAATAAGTA
The DNA here is from genome assembly GCA_963277665.1 of Viscum album. Taxonomy (NCBI): domain Eukaryota; kingdom Viridiplantae; phylum Streptophyta; class Magnoliopsida; order Santalales; family Viscaceae; genus Viscum; species Viscum album. The sequence goes on from OY728125.1 coordinate 2,011,964,594, forward strand.
ATTATTAATAATTTTTTATTTTAAATTATTAAATTAATCATTAAATTTTATATAAAATATTAATGACATGCAAAAATACCAAACCTCATGCTATGATCATTCATCACATATAAGATGTCTAAATTGTATATATACATTAATGGGTAATGTTTTTACTTTTTCCAATTTACTATTCATTGTTATTATTTACTATTAATAAGGGTATGTTACTATTCAAAAATTTGTGTTACTATTCACTAAAAATTATGTTTGTCTTAGCAGACTCTAAATATCTTACTAAATGAAATCATTTATGTGAGTTTTTAAAAATCAATTTACATAGGTGAAAAAATTATGTTTAATGGAAAGGTTATAAAAAAGTGGTGTTTTGTGGAGACTTAGTGTTTCATGCATTCAATATTATATTTATTTACAAAATCTTGGGGTGATACATTATCACATCTTTAAAAAAAAATCCATAAAATTATCTTGTTGTTAACTCCCAAAAATGATTTGGGTAGTTCTTCATCATAAGCTCCTCAGGCTCCCATGTTTCCTCTTTCATTTTATGATTTTTTCAATGTATATTTACCATTCATGTCATCTAATTACTCAAACTTGTTCATTAGTGTCTAGAATCCTAATAGGCTCTTCACAGTATGAAAGGTCATGTTCCAATTCTATACATTCAGAAGTGAGGACATGCATTGGGTCTGGCATGTACATTCTCAGCAATGAGATATGGAACACATTGTGTACTTTAGACAGGCTAGGTGGCATGGCCAAATGATAAGAAAATTCTTTAAATATATCTATAATTTTAAAAGGGACTTTGTATCAAGCTCTCAATATGCTTTTTATCCCAATTCTTATAACGCCCTTTCTTGGAGATACATTTAAGAAAACAAGATCTCCCACATGAAATTCTAAATCCTTCCTTCGATTATAATCACATATTTTTTTCTTCATTGAGCTTATTTGATATGGCCTTGAATAGTCTCTACATTCACTATTGTTTCCTTCATAAGATATGGGCCCACTAGCTTCCTTTCACCAACTTCATCCCAACATGCTGGTGTACAACATCTCTTTCTATATAATGCTTCGTATAGTGCCATATGAATACTAGAATAGAATATATTATAATTGGAAAACTCCACCAAGGGTAAATATAAATACCAAATCTCTTGAATGTCGAGCGATCATTATCTCAACATGTCTTCTAAAATTTGTATGTTCTTTTTTGATTTCCCATCAGTTTGAGGACGAAAAGTAGTTCTCAAATGAAGCTTATTATCCAAATCTTTCTGAAGGATTTTCCATAATTTTGAAGTAAATCATGGATCATGATAAGAAATAATTGAGATAGGTTCTCAATGAAGTCTCACAACATCATTGATATAAAGACTTACTAGGCGCTCTAGAGGAAAATCCTATCTTATAGCGAGTAAATGTGCAGATTTCATAAGTCGATCAACAATTACCCTTATCACATCTTTCTTACTTTTTATTTTGTTTAATCGAGTGACAAAACTAATGGTGATGTAATCTCATTTTCATGTAGGAGTATTTAGATGTTTCATGAATCCTCTTGGATGCTTTATTTCAGCCTTCACTTATTGACAAACAAAACAACTTGATACATAATCCGCAATTTCCTGCTTCATGTCAAACAACCAGAAATATTCCTTCAAATTTCTATACATTTTAGTGCTACTAGGGTGTATATAGAAATTCTAGTTACATTTATCATCTAACAACTCTTTTATTCAGCTTGGGTGTAGAGGGAACACTTATCCTCTTCCCAAATTTCAGAATTCGATCTTCATATATGAATTCAAAAATATTCTTCTCTTTCACAAAATTAATTTTATTTTACTGGTTCTCATAATTAGGCTGAGATATTTTAATCATTTATAATAAATATGGTTGGGAAACCCAATGAAAAAGTAGTGATGTTTCAGCTTCTTTTATAATTACCATATTCATCCTCATTAGATCCATATACATATAATCCTTTTCAATCCACATTCTTTTGAGAACTCCATGACCCTTCATGATCAATGTATCAACTAACTTATTTTCCTTTTCTAGGTGGTAGTGTATGGTACAATCATAATCCATGAGTAGTTCAACCCATTTCCTTTTGCTCATATTGATTTATTTCTATGAGAATATATACATCATACTTTTGTGATCTGTATATATCTTACATCTTTAAACATAGATATAGTGTATCGATATTTTTAGAAAAAATATTACAACAGATAACTCAGGATCATGAGTAGGATAGTTTTGTTCATTAATTTTTAATGAACTTGATGCATATGCTATAATTATATCATTTTTTAATAGTAAACAATCTATTTATTTCTTTGATGCATCAATATAGATCACAAACCCATCATTTCCCAATGATAGGGTTAGGATCGAAGAATTCACTAATCTCCTATTTAATTTTTCAAAATAGTCATCTCATTCATTTTTCCATATGAACATACCCCCTTTGCATGTAAGCGTGGTAATTAGGTTGTTTAAATGGGAAATGTTCTGAAAAAAACTCTGATAATAACCTATTAGACCAATAAAACTGCATGCCACAATTATGTTCATTAGAGTAGGCCATTCTTAATCATCCTTTTTCATCACTGGATAAATATATATTCTATCCTTAGAGACAATGTGTCTTGGAAATGAAAACAATTGAAGCCAAAATTCACACTTTCTAAACCTCCCATATAATTCATTTCTTCTAAGAGTCTTTAGAATAGATTAAAAGTGGTTTTCATGATCTTTATAACTTTTGGATTATAATAATACATCATAAATAAATACCACCCCAAAGTCATCAAGATATTTTTTGAAAACTCTATTGATCATATCCATGAAAATAGAGGTTTCATTAGTCTGTCCAAAATGAATTACTGTAAAATCTTAATGGCCATACCTGGTTCGAAATTCTAATTTATGAATGTCTACTTTCTTCACAAGAATATAATGATATCTTGATTGAAGGTCAATCATAAAAAAATATTGAACTCCAAGAAGATGATCAAACATATCATCAATGTGAGGTAGGGGTACTTGTTACTTATTTTTATAGGATTGATCTCCCTATAATAAATGAACAAACTCAAAGATATATCATTCTTGTTAATGAAAATAACATGGACTACCCATGGAGAATTACTAGGGAGAATAAATACTTTATAACTCAATTTTTCTAGTTGTTTCTTCAGATATACTAATTCTACAGTGTCCATTATATAAAGGGTCTTTGATATGGGCCTTGAATCAAGATTTAATTTAATGTAAAACTCAATTTTCTACATTGGAGGATGTCTCAGAAAATCCTATGGAAACTCAACTACATATTCTTGCACAATAGGTATGTACTCTATTTGAAAATTATTTTTCTAACTCATAGGTATTACATTCCCTTCCACCCAAATAATTGGATTATGTTGAGCTACTGGGGGTGGATCGAGATGAGAATCAGATGGTGATGTTTCTTCTCTATAGATAAGGGATTCCTCATCTTTATAAAAAATTGTAAGATACTTATTCTTACAATAAATTTTCATATAATGGATAAAAATCCAATCCATACTGAGGATTATATCAAATTCAATCACTCGTACAACAATAAATTCAGTAGATAAATCATGTTTATTTGTCAGAATAGAGAATTCCTAAAACAACTTTTTTGAAATGATAAATCCTTTAGGATTTTTTATTAACAACTCCTTTTTTTAAATCTAATTATAAAATTCAAATTTCATTGGAAAACCGAGAATATATGAAAGTATGCGATGATATAGAATTAAATAAATCATTAACTATGTTTTGATGAAATGATTAAAGTACCTTCCACCACATCATTATGAACTTCGACCTTAGCTATTGTGGCTACATAATCTTGGATTTTCTCCATTGGTCTTCTCTGGGTAATGTTTTATTGATGCTTAGGACATTCATTTGCATAATGTACTACATCCCTGAAATTTTAGCACTAAAATTTGGTAGATTTATTCTTCCCCTTACAATCTTGAGGTTGGTTTCCTTTTTCTACGAACATGTAACAAACTCTTATTCCCTTCAGGAAAGTGTGGGGTGTTTCTTCCCACAATTATAGTAGGATGGAAGGTCAACCCCTCCCTTATTCCACATTTCAATGTTTCCTTTTACTAACTTTTCGGCAGCCCTCTTCTTCTCATTATTTCCATTAAATTCATAAGACATAGAAAATTCAATTTTTGTCTTGATAATACATGATACTATATCTTTATATGATGAATTTTTTTGGGAGACTAGATCCCTACGGAGGAATGGTTTTAAGCCATCAAAAAATTGATCAATATTTCTCCTTAGATTATGTATGTAGTCCACAAAATTCCTTGCTAGCCTTGTAAGTTGGGCTTCCAAGCTAGGAATATTTTCATCATCCTTCTACCTCATATTTAAGAATTTCCCATCTATATCCTCTCATTGTTCATGGGGAGAATATTTTTCTAATATGATTCCCATAAAATCATTCCATTACATATCTTTTATTTCTTCTTCCTTCATTGTTTTTTGGATTAACGTCCACCACTGATCATCATCTCCTAACAGATTATAAACTTCAATGATAATTTTTTCTCATTCATTAAATCCCACATAAATGATGGAGGCTTTTTTTCCTAAAGCGATCCAATATAGATTCTACACATTGTTGATCAGGATTCTCCATACATGTGAGGTTATTTTCCAACACTTGAGTCACTTGTCCCGGTATAGTGATAAGTTGTTCAACACCAGTCGTAACTCCATACCCAACATCATTATCTTGCATCAGAGGGAATCCCTACTTGGGATATGTGTGTTCATGTAGTTTCCACTTCTTTTATTAGGATCCATTTTTAGATAAATATTTACACTTTGTTAGGTTATGAATCATAATGTATAATCCCAACATAGAAAAATACTTTTCATAAATTGAAATCCTATGCATGGATAATCCCATAATCATAGTCCTGGTTTCTTTGGGAAAAAATTTACCTTTAAATCCTTAATAATTTCTTATAAATAAAATGTGAGTGATCCTAAGAATGTCACCCAGGAGTGTCGAACCAGGTGCGTAGAGAGTCCCGATGTTGTGTACCATGATACCCTGGGTCATGCCTGAAACTCTTTGTCAGACTTTTCACTCCTAAGTATATATTTTCTAGATCCGAGGCCAATTATAGTATCTAGATAGGGATGTATTTTCAAGAAATATCCACATAATCTATTCCTTTCCAATATAAAAGGATGTTCTTTTCTATTTATCCTCATAAACTATCTTATGGATTTGTTCCTTAATCTAAATTTTCTAAATCTCATTTCGATGTTTTCTACTAAACTTCCTTTGATAAAGAATGTAAAGAAAAAACCCTAGTTTCCCGAAGCTAGTGCCTTGTTTTATTACATTTGAATATAAAAAATGAAATATGTATCCTGAAGGACTGAGTAGTTTAGTATATTTAGAAACAATCCACATACATATGTTCAACATTAAAACTTGAAATTAAATAAAAAAAATATATTTTTTGGGAACATCCACAACTATAACTTTATCCTCATAGGTCAGTCATAATAAACTTCCTCATGTATTGAGAAAATGAAACATAAGAAAGGAGTGAGCTCAAAATCTCTGTTAGGGTTTGAAATACAGTCGAATATATCATAAACATAAACATTAGGCATAGTTTATAACTAAGGACATATTCCTTTAAGAATAAACTTCAATGCATTATGGAATGAATAAGAGCTGAATAAATAATTCCATAATAAAAAATAATCAATAGTTTTCTACTAGTAAAATTACCACATGAACTATTAAAACCCTTTTAATAATAAGGGAATGCATAATATGATACATATTAACCATATTGTCAAGATCTCATGTCAAGACCATAAATAACCATTTTGTCAAGGCCTTGTTCTAAGACCGTAGTTTGTCTCATGATATCAACTGATGCAACAAGTGGAATTATTAGGACCCACCTGACAACTACTAAGTCCAATTAATTCATCATATGAATGGAGATAAATATAAACAACATATACATTACTTTTTAAACTAATATATGAAATGAAAATAACTTTCTTAGAACATGAAGTAAAAACAGTAACCATTTGGAGTAAATTTGTGAATGGTTTTAAGATATCACAACCACAAAAAAGCTAATCATAAACAATTAAATTAAATATGGTAGATGATATAATAAAATATTAATCCCAATAATACATATGTATCAGCAAGTGTGTGGAAATAGATGAAGATACTCTTATAAAACCACCGAGTAATTCTTGAGATAAATGCTCTTTTACTTTGAAAAGTAGAGTTTTTTTAAAAAACCTTTATATAAAACCCAATGTGAATTAATATATTATTTTAATAATAAAATGAGTTATTTCATTAATATAATGGTTTCATAAAACTTATTAGAGAGTTACCTTGAGAATAATTAATACTTTCAGAAATTTCCTTGAATCGGGCTTCTATTTCGAGAAATATTATTGAAAGATTATTTTAAAACATATAACTACCCATAAATGAAAGTAGGATTATGGTTGGTATACATATATAAAAAATTCTCACAAAATATACGAGGAGTAAATATGAATAAATAATAATTTAATTTAGGTATGTATAGAATAAGAGTAACCTGAATGAAAATGAAGGTTCAGGTAGAAAACCCTTACCTTAAGTCCGAAGGTTTTCGTCACTTCATCTTAATAAGCTTAATAATAAAATTTAAATTTGTAAATAAATGACTCCAGATCCTTTTATACATATAATATAATTTTGATAAATTTATTCAGATCATTCCTTGACTTTTGAGGGGTTAAGAGACTCAATTTTATTGTTTTTTGGGGTTTTCTTCATTGGGTTTTAGGATCGATTTACATATATTCATGTATGGGTAAACATGTAGAATCAGAATGATTGTCTAGAATATAAGTTGTATTTTATTATTGAAGAACCATATTTTTACATGTTAATATTTTTTTTGGTTATTTGGAGTGGAGATGAATCATTTTATAAAACATTAATGACAATTGTTTGGGAAAATTGGTGATTTATGATCACAATGAGCTAGTTTTGATTTATAAATTAATATCATATGTATAAAAGGTTTAAAGAACATAAAATAAGTAATAAAACATATATTATAGTCTAGTTCAATAAATATAATGATTTTATGACAAGAATGTGAGACAGTAATAGAAATTGAAAACATGTCATCCTTGAATGTGATAAATTAACATATCTCAGATGGTGTTTTCATTTCTTGTATAAAAGAAGGGGAAATAAAAGATGATGAAGAATTATTGCTTTATCATAACAAAATTTCAGTACATGTAAGGTAATGGGGTCATCATAAAACATGGATGAATGGAGGTGAATAATGAAAAAGAAAATAAAGGAACTTGAAATAAAAGAAATGAAAAGAAGAATTTACCTTTTGAAGTAATATTCTTTGAGAGCCTCTTTAGGTGAAAGGTTTCAGTCATTATAGGAGACCAATGGATTCTAGACATTCGTGTGGATATTAAGAGGATATTTGAGAAGAATTTATACAAGGAACAAGGCTTTATAGGATTGAAGAAAAGAGGGAGTGATGATGGGTTTTTATAGTGGAGGAGAGGAGTGTATTCCCATTGTATTACTTTTTTTTCTCAAACACAACCAATATTATTAATTATTGTGACCATTAATAGTAATATGTTCATGAGAGTTAGAACCAATGGTTATTTAAATCATCCATGACTCAAGAATGATGCATATATTCACTTGTTTAGTATATTTTGTAAATTATCGATAATTACTATTCACAAAAAATTCATGTATTTCAGAGAAATCCCAAAAAATTCACCCTAACAATTTTTCGACATGTATATTTAAAAATGAAGTCATTTTTTTTAAAATAGGTTTCTAAATATTTTTAATTTAATTTTTAAATAAAATTTATATTTATTCATAAAAAACAACATTAAAATTATAACTCATTTTATAATACCTTGAAAATTCAATCAATGACCCATAAAAATATCTTATAATCATAAGAAAATAAATGTAAAATTTATTATAACATTTTATGAAAATTAATTTTCATTTTAAATTATTAAAGTAATGATAAAATTGTAATTATAATATTTTATATCATACAAAAATACTAATACTTTTACTATGATCATTTTTTCACTTATAATATGTCTAAATTGTATTTATACATTCATCAGTGAAGTTTATTTTTTTATCTAATTTACTATTCATTACTATTCATAAGGATATGTTACTATTCATAAGGGTATGTTACTATTCACCAAAAATAAGTTTTTCTTATGAGGCTCTAAATATCTTATTGAATGCAAAAGTGTATGTAATTTTTTGAAATTCAAATCATAGAGGTGGAAAAATTGTGTTTACTTGATAGGTTATAACAAAGCAGTGTTTTGTAGATACATAATATTTCATGCATTAAATATTAAATTTATTTGCAAAATCAGGGGGTGTTATAGTTTGATCGTTAAAAAACATTCATAAAAATAATATTGAATCCCCTTATCAATTATGATCACCTCTTCTAAAAGGGATTCAATATTATTTTCTTCCCACATTGATAAATAAGTAAGGTTAATAACTACAGTTTCTTTCTCTTAATTTATCATATTAGAGTCTACAACTTCCTCTAGTTTCTCTTATAAAACAATTTATTCATAAATAGACATCTCAATACATGTAATTTTGTATTTGAGTTGGTAAATATACTCTAAATAATCCTTTAATATTCCACACATTTTCTATTATTATTCTTTTATATATAAATAATCTCAGGAGTACATTTTAGTTCAACCTCTAATTTTATTCTTGATATTTATAAAGATATTCTTTATAGTATTTCTATCATAGATCCCTCTAAATATGATTTAATCTCAATTTCACCTTCTTCCATGAATAAACCATCTTCACCATCCTCTACAAAATTAATTATTTTCCTTTCAAACTTTATTCTAGAGGAGATTCCATATTTTATAATTCCCTATGGGGAATTTCATTCTCCAATTTTCTATTTAATAAACATCAGTTTCATAATAGAATTTATATGTACTCATCATGATAATATGAATAAAAATTCCATAATTAAAACTCACATGTAGTGGAATTCCTTAAAACCCACCGTTGATGTATCTGAATATACTTTCCACAAGGGATAACAAATCATCACTTACAGACTCATCTATGTCTCCACTATCATTAATGAAAATGTTGTTTATGGACTGTAATTATATCTCTTTGTATGGATGGATCAAAATTTCATACAAGATTTATTTTCATCTAATATAAAACTATGTTGCTATATAAATTATTGAGTTGCTGATAAATAATATTTATTTCCACAAGCACCAAAACCATTAGATAGAAAAAAGGATAAAATAGTATATTTTTTTTAAGAATATCCTTATCTTGGATTTCATTCTCAACTCTATGAGTGCATCCAATAACCCCAATGATTCAATTAAATAAACCATCAATGTTTTATTTAGGTACATCCTTAAATCATAGATTTCTTATTAAGAAAACCCTATAATGCTTAAAAATTTTCTTCATTTACATTTTTCTACCTCCTATATATTTGTAAATTTATTACAAATTCCTTTAGTAGATGATAATATCCTGAGTTTATTATATATATAATTCATCATAGAAACAATTAATGAATTTTATTCTATTACATTAGTGATAAGATACTTATTATCCCCATCAATCAATAATAACTTTCATAATATCACTAATTTAAAATCTATATAGAGCATAGAAGAAAAATAAGTAATGAGAGATCATATATGATATCAATTAATTTTTATATATTTATTAATTTCACCATTAAATGGTATAGTTATATTCACTTTCATAATATATTCAATATCAATTATAAAATTTTATTATATTCTTCAAGAAATTAACCTTATGGATATGATACAACTGTTTTACATCATAGGAGTAAACACACCCAAATTTGGGGTGAATTTTGGTGTGCAATTTTATTTTCAATTGTAATATTTCATGTTTTTTAGAATGTCAAAAAGGTCTAATATAATTTTAACATTGTTTGGGGGATAGTTCAAATATTAAAATGAACATAAAAAAATAATTTTCATTTTTTGAAACACATAAATGTGTTTTTTGGATTATATTTTTGTCTTGAGAGGTCTCTAATATGTTTGGATGAGTTTTGCGAGCTTCAGGTGCCACAAGAAACATTCTCATAAGAACTGACATTGGGTAATATAATTATTGCGCCATGTGGTGTCCTTGAAGAATCTATGTGACCCTATACGAGGGTTTTATATTGTTTTTTAAACCATTCATGTCGGGGAACATGGACACACAATAGGTCTGTATTAAATTGGAATGATGGGTTCATAGGATATTCTGGGTTTTTGAAACATTATTCATAGACTATATGGTTAATGAAACTTTACCAGTAGCACCACATCCATCCAAATAAAATTTTTATTCAAAAGAGAGTATAAAAGAGGGTACCACAAGGCACAGAACCAAGGGGGCATGAAATAGTCAAATCTTAGGCCATCCTCTCTGACCTAATTCATGTCCTCTAGTTTTGGGAAATGAATAGTGAGGAGATGATTACTAATGGAGCTATGGTTGCCACAAAATCCAGGTGATCCGCAACCCAATTTCCCTCACACCATATATGGGTTACTCGGATGTTGGCACAAAGAAGGAATCTTCATTTGAAAACAATTTAGGTTATTGACCAAGGAGAAGATCCTATACCATGTAAAGAATCATGATGTATCATTGAGTAGGTATTCATCTGATTAATGTTAAGGTTCTCCTACCTGTATAGGGTGATCCTAGTGAGTATAAAAATGGCCTCAACCATGGGGGAGGTATTATTTCCATAGAACAAAGTGTAATCTAAAACGACATTTCCCTTGATATGTAGACCAGTCCTCTTCCCCTCATGGCACCCATATTATAGGACCCATCTGAATTCAATTTAAGACTGCCGTTGGGATGGTTAAAACAAACCTACTTCCCTTGCATTTTTTCAAGGGAGGGATACAAGGAAGGTATCCAGAACTAATGCAACTTCAGATAAAGAGCACCCTAAAGTCGGTGAGGAGGGAGACCAAATCCACTGGCAGGAAATGAGTCCTCTCAATGATGGATCTCATCGAAGGAGTAGGGCCATCAAATATAGCATGGTTCCTAGGTTTCCACATACACTAGCACCCAGTATTAAAAATTATAGCCTGAATCATTCGTTCAATACCAAATAACGTTGAACCATGAAACCCTATATCAAAGAAAGTAGTATCCCTAAGGTCACTCATGAAAAAGGCAGCGAGGTCTCCAATAAAAGTGCGCATATCCTGGGCCCATTCACCATCATAGAAAATATGTTGAGTGCTCCCCTCCCAAATGGTAGTACAAAAAAGACACCTAGATGCAAAAATTACTCCCACATTCATGATATTCTCATCCATGGTAAGGGACTAGTTCCTGATGCACTGGTACAATAAGTTATAAAATGCTGGAATATTGTTGCACCATAATAATTCATTCTAAATATTAAGAGGGTTCTGTTTAGAAACCATAATGCGTAAATCACTGGCAGAAAAAACTCCAGAGGAAGAATGAGAAGACACACATTTGTTCTTCTCCATATTGAACATAATAGATTTGAGTAGGCCTAGTTTTTCCTCATCCAGTACCGCCTTAGTAAAACAAAAGTAGAGGATCACTTCGTTAATCGTGATTAATGGTGAAGGGAAACCAGGGAGACCGATAACAGAGCTCTCCTAGTTATAGCTCTAAGAAGAAATATCCCCCTCACTAACCAACTAGTGGGAGTTCTACTAACGAGTCTAATAGATAAGGTAGATGATAGACCATAAAGAAGAATCATATCCACATACAGCCTCCACAAAACCCCCACAAATATTAGATATGAACTTACCCCACAAAGTGTGCTTCTTAATAATCTCCCATGCAATCATGGTGTGCATGGACTAAAGAATAATATGAAGACTCCTCACGTTGATCACTCAATAATGAACAGATATTGCCAACCTGTCCCACGAGGCCCAATTCCGCTTACCTTCAGATTAAGTGTCCAAGACTAAACTATATAGAACCTTTTCAATAATTTGAATAACTCATCTCATAATATTGATGGATTCTGGTGTATGGATAGGAATTTCATACATGACGCTATTAACCAAGTCAATGTGGCCCCTAATGATAAGAAGTGGTTCTTCTAGTTGAGGATGCGAATCGCAATTCTGTTCACAATTTGATCGAAGTCTCTGAAATGAATCCATTCGGAAGAACTGAGTGAACCTAGGTACTCCATGGGATAAACTCCATGCTATATGTTGAGGAAGTTGCACAAAGAAGAAAATCAACTGGATGAACACCTATGAGAGATAAAGATGTTACTTTTTGAATTACTGATTACTTTCCAACTCCCGTAGTCGTAATAATCCATGATTTTCTTGATTCCTCTCATAGAACTCCTACCTTTATTTTTGAAGATGATTGTATCATCTGCAAAAAATCAGATTGGAGATCATTAGGAGGTTCATATTCCTTCTATAGGGTAGAATATCCGGGTTAGATAGGCCTCAGTTGATAAGGCATCTTAAAATATCATTCACTATAATAAAAATTGAATTAAATGGATGTGTTAAATAGTAAGGAACTACACATGGCCATAACCCAAATATTAAATTTAAAATGTAAAACAACTTTATGAGTAATATAAATGATTAATTAAATTAAATTACTCAATAGGAGGGTTGAACATGACATTTTTATACCCCATGGTCCATGACATTTCATTATGGAATGTTCCAATAAAATTTTTGTAACGTATTATGTAATGTATCGCAACATGGAATATAATTACTTATTAAATTCACACCCCTTGTTAAATTTTATACATGTTCATATAATTTATTATCACAAGTGATAATCTGGCATGATGTCCCTTAAATTATAATTCAAGGAAGTTCTATCTCTTGGTTTGGCGTCCTTAGGTGTGGAGTCCTTGGGCATGGAAAGTCTTATATTAAGATCCATGGAAATTAAATATCTAGAAATGGAATCACATATATTATGATTCAGAAGCACCAAGTTCTTCAAAATGGATTCCCTTATATTATTATTCTGGGGAATTACATCCCTATTCATAAAATCCCATACATTTTGATTCACGGTCATAGAGTCCCTTATGATCATTCATATAAGAACATTTTGAAATATAAACCTCTTTAAAAATGGAAACATACTATATTATTATTATGTGGATTCCTGGGAACTATGACATAGGTCATCACTAGTTCATGTATATCTATAAAGAAATTTTTATTTTCATATAAGAAAATATATATATGATGCAGCTTTTTAATTGAAAATTTTGGCTTAGGCCAAAGTAGGTATGGTAATCCAAGTGTCCTTGATGAACCTGAGCTTCTAGTTTTCCATTTTAATTTATTGTGAAATCATTCGTTGATATAAATGAAAACTATTGTATTTTATATACACAGACTAAATTTTATTAGATACCATTGGTGGTGTCCGGCTGAGTATATCTGACACCCTTTTTGGTACATAGTTTGGAACATAAACAACTATCATATGATAGCAGGTTTATGAACACAGTTTAGGCTTTGTGCTATTATAGTGTTCATGGGATCTTAGGATCACAATATTTGATCCGATGATCAGGATTCTCATCAGGATAGCCTCTAAGTCCTTATTTTTTCTTTTAGTATCCTATTATGATATTTATTACCTGTTGTATGCTTATTTCTTGTACATTACATCATGTTCATTCATGGTTATGTATTCAATTATTACTGTTTTTCAGACATTATTTTATTATTGAATTTCTATTTTTTAATATATTTTTTTGTATCAATCACAAATCTAGAGGGAATATTCTCCCAACTATACCACCTTTATACCCCCACTTCTAGTATGCATCATCTATGGTATAAGGAAGTTCACATGAGGCCATGTGAATAATAAGAATAGATCAATATTTTACTAGATCATAGGTAGGTGCATCACAATGTGGTGTCAGAGGTCATTTATTTTTTCTTATTTTTTTGGATAGTAGAAAGGAGACTATGAATGTTTCATGACATTGAAAATAGATCGTGTTTCGATCCATCCAACCAAAACATAAGTGAGAGATCAAGTTTCTATTGATGAGATTGTTGTTTTATATTATAGTTGATTATTATTTCACCTTGGGTGATTATTTTTCATAAACTAGTACAAGATTTATTGAATTTTTTAATATTTTATTACCCTTGGTTGGGTGTGGAAGGAAATTATTACTTCATGCATCATATTTAGAACTTGTAGAATCACATTCCATGCATATGAAATTCTATTTGGAGTTCATTTTAGTTTTCCTGAATCATAATGGGTCTTGTAATACATTTTTGTGATTGTTGAAATTCTTATTAATACCCCATTATAGGTAACTATATACCATGTTTTCTTATATACTCTATTTGTGGGATTTTTTGGAATCCTTATCTATATTTTTTAGATAAATTGTATCTTTATATGATTTATTTCATGATCATGCTTTATTAATCATGTATACTTATATTCCCTTTTGATTTTACAACATTCATCATATAACAATATTATATGATCTGTTAAATGAAGTGTCTACATCATCCTAAATGGTGTTTTCCCATATATTGTGATGGTTGCATTCTATTTAACCAACTGATTATGTAATGTATGATCCATGGTCAATTGGTTGCATGGGATGAAATTTTACATATTTCAATTAAATTGGAGCCAATTGTTCAATTAATAAAGTGCATGGTCCATTCTAAAGTGGATAATAGTGAACTATATAACCGATCAATTTTATATGGACTTTTTATATTCAAAAACCAATGGTAAACATCTTACTACAACTACATGAATGAAAATTCTACCTTATAAGGGAATGTATCATTATAACATTTGAATAGTGATTAATCAAACTGAACCGTGATGTATATATATTTATAAATTCTATATTAAAAATTCTTACATAAAATGACATCTTTTAGGTAATGGTTAAATTGTGACTAATGAGGCTTGTACCTCTACCACTTGGTTATGATGACCCATATGATTTTTTGAAATTCACAACTGGACCTATTTAAGACAGTTGGGACATGTTTCTTATGAAATTAATCTATTAAGGGTGTTTAGAATCATGAATCAATTAAGTGATCTTGGGTTACACTTACATTGGATACCAATTTTAATTTATAATTAACTTCATAAATTGGGAATGGCTACCCACCTAATTGAACCTGGGTTGACAGGGTGGGACCCTCATAGGTCAACTTTATATTCTTTTATGTCTTGGTACATAACCCCATGGGGTTTTGGTTATGATAATGGGATGGTCATTTAAAGTGTCTAAAACCACTCGTATGGGATTTCATATAAACATATGATGGAATCTTACTTTACTAGTCCCATAACATTATAAAATTCTTTTTATTCTTCTTTTGAGGTTTATCACCACGACGTACCATTAATTTATAATTTCAATTACAATAAAAAGTTTTTTTCACTATATCAAGGAGGTAAAATTTTATTTAACAAAGAATATAGTGTGTAAGTTATGGAAAAATATATGGATAAAAGGGGAATGAAGATAATTTTCCTAATATACTGTATGAAATTATCTAAATAAAGAACATAGTTCAAATATTTTATAATTATTACTTGATATACCTAATATGTGATCTTCTTAAAATGGATTGATTAATGTGATTCAAGTAAATTCCATATAATGAATCCATATTGTCGTATTATGAGTTTTGACCCCTCATGCATGGGTTTCATTTAGTTTTCTTTGAGGTTTTACTTGGATGGGACTGTGATCATTTCCCATAGATCTCAATCGGATTCTATTATGTTGTTTCATTAACTTATTTTTTATCCTGGTGATCCTACTAACCATTTTTTCCAAACACTTATTATAAGGAAGGTTCATTATACAAAATAACTAGTTTTCCTTTTTTGAAATCACCATTTTACATTAAAAACTAGTATAATTTTTGATATGGGTGTATGAACATAGTAAGATATGTATTTTTGTTTCATTTGTGATGGGTTGGACCTTATATAATAAAAAACACACACTTGGTAGATGATTAAATGCCAGATTATTGAAAACTCAATGGAATATTACGGTATATAGATAATTGGTGAGTTTCATCTTTCCAACCTCTACATTGGAATTTTAACCTTTTAGTGAGACTCACCCATTCATATGATTTGTGTGGATCAGGGCCTTGTAATATGATACCTGGAAGTTAATGCAGTATACATAGGTGGAAGATTTTGACCTCTATTGGTAGAAGATATTAAATTCTTTTAAATATACTTTATATGTTCATTAGATACCATGTAATGGAATACCTTATATGGGCTACAGTATCATGTGAGGCCACATTTAGATATATTTGATAGGATTAGTGGGTATATTTTGAGTTTAGACATTAGGGAAGAGTGGAAGACCTAGAAGCCCTTAGAACAGACTTGGAACCTAGTGGGTCGACTTCATTTATTCTAATCAAGGGAAACATACATGATCGGTTGTCCAGGGATTTATTTTTTCTTTAAAAGAAACATGTTTTGTTATATAACCATTTTGAGAGATATTCTTGGGATGTTATTGGGTTTTTGTTGTAGGAATAGTGATTACTATGTTTATAAGGAAGCACATAGAGTATTGGATATCGGAAATGTATTCTACGTGAAGGAATTTTCAAGTTCCTGGAACATATTTTTCTTATGTGGTTGACTCGTTAATTTTTTAAAATGATTCCTCGATTAGGTGTACATTTGATGTTTCATTAAATAGGTCGGTGCTAATATTGAAAAGGAGTTTCATAGGAAATTATAGATTAATGAGGCTGACATTATTTATAGTTGGATAAGCTTTGTATTCTTAATGAAAAACTCGTGAAAGCATGATTCAAGTATTTAACTAGGTCATATGTGATAATACACCCACTATAAATGATATGCCGAGTTCACACCAATTGTTCATAGTAATTTTCAAAAATTGAACATCAGTGAGAGGCCAGGGAAGGAAAAAATAATGAATATTTCAAATAAAAATCTTGTAGGAATGGTGTCATAGAAACATTTGTAAATTGAAAATATTTTTTCTTCATAAGGGATAAATAGATAATATAATGGGTATCTAGAGATGACTAAATTGTTGCCAGACCCTGACAAGCACAGTTAAAAGACATGGTTTCAGGAGAAAATGAATGAAGGTATGTAATGTGTTGATGTGATCATGGATGAGAGAGTGTAGTAAATGCTTATCAATGAAATATTAGAGAATTACTAGATAGAGGTGGTCATTTCCCTTATCGTGAAATCACCCTAAGTACACTGAGAGTTTGTTGGATAGACATGGGTCTACCCAATGATCCTATTTATATCTGAAAAAATTAATCTTTGAATGTTTTTATTAAGAGTTGTTTAATGGAAAGTCACTTGGTGTATGGTACCCAAGTGGATATTTAAGGGTACTGTACCTCACTATTTATTATTTTTAGAAACTTAAATTGTAACAGTTCTCAGAAAGTTGTAATGAGTTAGGGGTGGTGTTATGTTATCACTAAAGGATGAGAATATTTTATCCATTACATCGTTATGCACACAAATCGACATGGCATGGGATTTGGTTTCATTTTTCCTTTTATTTAAAATAATTAAAATTATGCCCTTAATTTGAGGATTGGGACATCAATCACAGGATGAAGACCCTTAGATGGGAAGGATCAAGATATCCTAAGACTAATCATTGGATAGTCATTTTGGTTTGGGTGTACGATTAAATAAATAGACCAATAAAAGACTCTAATCATTGATAAATTTCATTAATGTGATAAATTATAGACTATAGTTAAATACATATTTGTTCATTATGATCTAAGTATCTTTTGTTTATCAATAGATTCTAGATCGGGATTATTGTCAGGGTTGGTGCTTTGGAAGGATAACAATTTTTGTTAAGCGATAATTCATCTTGGAGATGTCACCAAATGTTAGGTATAGAAATTAGTGAGTCTCATTGAAATAATATTGGTATGCCTTAGGATAAGGATTTATAATTTAGTTTTTAATGCATCAGCTATAAGAGATTAGTTTATTTTCAATAGTCAACTATATATAGTTATTGAGGAAGCATGTTGGACACAACGTTAGGATGAGACATATGAAAATTCAACATTTAGATGGGGGTTTTCAAGGAAAATTTAGTGAGGAAATTATAATTTGAGTTGATTAAAATTTATATTCTCTTTAGGTTGGGAGAGAAATTGTAGGCGTGTATCTAGAGATATAATACAGTTTTTATATAATAAATTCTAACAGTGGGAGTACAATGACTCAAAATTTTATTTTAAAAATATAGAACCTATTGTGGGGATCCCCATAGGTCATAGGATGAAATAGATACTTAAATGACTATTTATTAGGTTAGACAGTATTGGGTATTCCCTATCCTATTGTTTCAATTTTGGATACAATAATTTGAATGCGTTTTGATGGCATTAGTACTATTTTTATGAGGTGTATTTCCAAAGAGTATTGGTCGTTCATGCATAAAACACACCTTTTTGAACTTAAATTTATAACATAATTATTTTTTGTGTTATTTTAATTGTTCCTCATTTATTCTTTAAAATGAGATATTTTATGGTTGGGAGACTATAATTACCCTTGTTTTTGGATATGGAAATATTTATATAAGAATTTGATCTCTTAATTTGGTAGATTTTTCTAATATTAATATGATCCTTAGAATGTAATTACAATATTTATAATAATTAAAAGTTTTTTTTGGATGAATATTTTGGAATGAGAGCTTTATTATAGATTTGGATATGTTTGGGGAGCTTTGGGCTTTGAAAACACACTTTTTGGGAGGAATTGATAGAGTCCCATGATTAGTTTAAAATGTGTTCCCCCAAAGAAAACTATAAGACCCTATTAGTCAGTCTCATAAGGCCTGTTGAATCATTCATAGCGGGGAACATGGCTATGCTAGATGTATACATTAAATTATAGTGGTATGATCATGGTTTGGGAATATTTTTTCAAATTGTGCTCATATCCCATATGGTTAGTGCCATACAACCATTAATTCCATATAGTTGGAGCATAGTTTATAGAAATCGTGAAACCAAACCATGTGGGGTGTGGCTCTTAGATAGCATGATTCAAACTATTGGTACATGATCAAACAAACCCTGTAACTTAGTTAGAGGGAAAAAGGATTGTTTTCCCCTTCACCCATAAATGGGTTTTTCCACATTGTCCTCCCACTTTCACCCAGGAGCACTCTCATGCATGCACACCTCCTCCTCCATTTCACATGGGGGTTTCTCCATCAATATTGTTTTTATTCAAGAATCATTGGGTGCGTTGGAAGCGTAAGGAGGGTCTTTGACTATTCTTAACTCTTTTGTTAGTTCCTCTTAGTTATTTTGATGAGATATTTATGATAAATCATTTGACTTATTTTTAGGGTGTCTCAAAATCCTTTTGATTTCTCTTGTTTCAAGTAAAACTAAGGACCAATTTTGGATGAGTAATGAATCCATGGTATAAGTTAGGTTTTTTATGGATTATTCCCTTTATGCCCATTGTTTGTAAATTATTCCTTTATTCCACACACCATATTCTCCATGTGTTTATCCTAAAAAGTAAAATCACATAAATTAATTGTATAAATGATTACTTGGTCCTTTCATTATAGCCCTTTTAAAAGTTAGAGATTTATTACTTAAAAAAATGACACCAAATATGATTGGTAAGATTTAAATGTTCTTAGTAACCATAATTTCACAAATTCCATGAAAACCACATGGGAGTGTTTAGTTTAGCTTTACTAGTGTAATTCCCTAATGAATTAAATGTTTAGATAAACACATCAGTATTGACTAGTTTATATTATTTGTGGTGTTCAGAATCTATAAATCTTAACAATAGTTGAATATTATGGAAATATTCTAAATGGAATGACTAATTGAATTAAATGTATTTGTTAAATGGAAAGGAACCAGACTTAGTTGTACCCTATATATTAGATATAAATGATTGATACTTCTTACGAGAAAGTGAAATGACAAGTGAAATGAAATGAATCGCTGGGTTGGTTATACATGTTGGATTATACACCTTGTTACATGAAATTTATTGATTTAATATTCTAATCTAATTCGTTTAATGTATTGTGGAATATATCTCATCTAATATTATACTTACTTATTAAATTCACAACCCTTATTATATGTGATACATAGAAGTTTCTTCCCTTATTAGTTGTGATACAAATTAATGGCATCCATTACATTATAATTCATGGTAATAAAATCCTTCAGCATGGAATCAATTGTATTATTATTCTAAGGCATGAAATCCATTTTCATGAAATCTCTAGGCACAAAATCCCTTAAATTGTGATTCAAGGGAATGTGATCATAGGGTATGATGTCACTTATACCATGATTTATGGTCACCATGTCCCTAGGAACAGTGTCCTTTATATTAAGATACATGGGAATCTAATCCTTAAGCATGGTATCCATTAAAATATGATTCATGAGCATGCAACCCCTTATTATCATTAATCATGGAATGCTGGGCATGACGTCCCAAATTAAAAAATGGTGCTTACTATATTATTATTATGTGATTTCCAAGGCGTCAATCCATGTGAGCTCACCATTTTATTTATATATGTAAAAATATTAATATTTATTATATTAATATATATATATATGATAGAGCATGTTATGAGAAATATTTTGCTCAGGAGGTAGAAATTATGTTTCTCTAAGTGTTCTTTAGGAACATGATCTGATAGCTTTCTATTTTAATTCACTACACTAATTACATAGATATACCTACAAATTACTTTATTTTATATATGTAGACTGAATTGCATTAATTACTATTAGTGCTAGCCTACTGAGTATATCCCACACTTCGTTCAGGAATATATTTGGTATATTAACATATATTATATTATTATATGTACCTGACCATGATTAGTTTATTTTCCTATTATAGTCATACATAAGACCTTAAGAGAACAGGATTGAGATGACGCTCTAGATTTTCATAGGTATATCATATTGGATTTTTTCTTTTATAATACTTTTATTTTATATATTACCTATTATGTGCTTATTTCTTGTATATTTCATCTTGTTAAACATGGTTATACCTTAATTTATTAATATTTTTCTGAAATTATTTTATTCTCTATATATTGTTTATTTATTATTACTTATGTTGTAACTATCACTGATCCAGAGGGTAAAACCTCTCATTGTACCACCATTAGACCCTAACTTCTTATTGGACTCGTCTAAAATTTGGGGATGAATGTTGTAAACTATGTAACTGAAAAGATCAACGCACCGTTTCAATGGATCCCAGGTCGGGATGCCGCATCAAACTCAAATATATTTTTCTAGAATTAAAAATAACATGATTAAGAAGAAAAAATAAAAAACCATAATATCAAAAGTAAATTTGGTCACTCAATAGTTTTTATTATTTCTCTAAAATGTGATACATCCATGGATTATACAAAAAAATGACATACTGGTGTACCCAAAACCACTACTCACTCTATACGATTACAAATATTAGGTAAGGCTCACTACCAAACAAAGGTAAATTACATCAATATTTTTTTTCACACATTATTTCAACGAAGAGATTCATTAATAAATGAAAAAAGGTTTTCCAAAAAATATTATAAAAAATACTCTAATGAAAAATTATCAAGGGATTTTTTTATTATACACCCACAGCCTTTTATCAAATCCAAACCTTTAGAAATGTTATCCATTATAGTGGATTATCTCTTATAATTCTAACTGTGAAATTATGCTCTATAATCTCTAAGTTTTGTTTTCCCTCAAATTCCTCAAATCATTATATTCCAATATCATTGATTTACCCCTCCAAACTTTTTTTCCATCGAATTCCAGTCTTGATTAGTTTATTATCCTTTAAAGATAATAAAAAATTATAATTAAACTACCAAAGGATCAATATAATCACTCTATATATGAAATGTATCTAAACATCTAAATTAATTTAGAATATAATAAATTATGGTCTGATAATAATCCTTGAGTAATACTTCTATTCTATTATCAAATCTACTAAAAATCATATCCTGATTCAAAATTTATATTTATAGAATCGTGAGGTTAAAATTTTTAGACAATCCCATGCCAGATGCATTGGGTCTTAACATATTTTTAGGGTGAAATAGTTAAATCTCTAGAATATTACAAATTCCAACTATGGTGTAAAATATACCATGAAAGAAACAGTCTATAACATTTTTTATTGCGACTTATTTTTGTAAAATAACTATCTAGGCACAATGACAATCCATGAACTACTCATCTTATCAATATAATTCATGGTGAAATTTCTATGTATTACAATGTGATTTTGGAGTGTTTAATAAAATCCCATACGACCTTTAGATTATGAAATTATTTTTAGATAATAAAATCAAGTGATTATTGTTTTCTTTATTTAATAATATACAACATTTGTAATACCATGATATTTTATAGCACGGTTTAATATAAATAAATTTATCCTCTTTGATATCTTGATGTGTAAGAAACACTGAGTTTAAAAGAACAAAAATATATTATCCTTTATATTGGATGATATGAATACGAAAAACCAAATTATAAAAAATTTATAGTTTACAATTTTATGAAATGAATTTATTTGTTATCAATTGATTATAAATGAAAATAAAATCATTTGAAATTAAAAGGGTTGTTTTTTTAGAAAAAATATTTGTCTATGTACACTATGAATTTTTTTTCATAAGAAATTGAATTAATCACTATTATTTAGAGATTTTAATTAATGTAATATATTATATAATTCCTAAAATATTTTAATATTCATCAATTTTTTTACTATGAATGAAATAAAAATAAATCTAGTTTTATTGTCAAAACAATATTTTCTGAAAAATTATTTTGTTTCATTTCACACAAGTTTTTGAAAATGAAAATTTCCACTTATAAAAATAGAATCTTGGAAAACTAATTCCATATTTGAAATCAATAGGATCAATTTTTTTTAATTGTTCCCTTTATTTATTTTTCATTATGAATAGTAACCATAGTAAATAATTGTTACCATAGTAAAGGTAAAATGGGTTAATTAAGATTCATTGTAATGTGATATGGATCAAAATTTATTAAAAAATTTGTATTTATTTCATTAGATGAGTACAATTAATTCATAATCTTTCAAAATTTAAAAATAATACCTTTTTAAAATTTAATATAGATTTTTAAATTTATAATATTTAAGTAAAACATAAAGTTAAAAATGCCTCTTTATTGATCTAGATATCTATATACTTTTGTGACTAGGAAAAAACACTTGTTCATTTATAAATCGTTATTTGAAATATGAATGAATTTTTTATCATATAATTTTTTTTTTCAATTTTTCGTGATGAAATAAATACCTCAAATGATTATGAAACATTGACAGAGTGCTTGTGAAAATATTAGAAAAATAAAGTGAACTATTTTTAAAACTATAATAGTTAATTTTCTGACTTATTTATTTATTACCATGCATTTTATAGATATAAATAACATATTATGTTTGTTTTAATGGATTATACTCAAATTTCTATGTTGTCGTGTTATATCTGAAGTAAAATTAAATGAATAGTTCAAATAAATGACATTAATGATATTCTATAATAAATAATATTTTAATTAATGATTTAAAATTCTCCAAAATGAAATAATCAGAAACATTAATGGTATAAAGTTTATAGTACCAACCATATTCAATTTATATATCACTTTTCATTTATAGTAAATTTCAGGACCCCTAAAGTGTGGAAAACATTATTATCGGGGTAATTGTCAAAATGGTTAACCTGAGTTAAAATATTGATGTAAGGGTAAAAAATAACATAAAAAAATAAATATATAATTGTATGAAATTATTTCTTTATATACCCAACATATATTTTAATTATATATATTTGGTTTTATTTTAATTGTAAAATTAATTTATATAAATTTAATACATTATGTAATTCTATGGGTGCCCCTCCCTCAATTGTAAAATTGATAATATTACCATTCATTATTCCCAATTTTTGTTTCAATAATCATGGAACATAAATTAAATAATATCATCCTATATTCAATAATCACATCATTTATCTTATTGTACTTCCAAAATACAATCTTTTATATGTTTAAGGTGTAAACAAAAAGTGGTTTTCCAATGAAGAGGCACAACTATTAAACTAGCATTTTGAATTTTATTTATTATTGTATCTCCCCAATATATATTTTATCCATTATAAAATCATGAAAAAAATATCTAATAATTTTAATTTTTATTATGATAATGCTAAATCCATTTTCCACATTTCTCACATCTATTGGAAAATGATAACGTTACTCGTACATACGTGTGGATGACCACCACCATGAAGTGATGGGAGTCCATCATAAATTTAATTTACATGGATTATAAAAAAATTAAATTAAATGAATTTATATGATATATATCATATAATAAATATTATATTAATGTAAATTATCAGTTACCTTTGTTTCATTTGATCATCTGAGTAGCGAAATCAACTTTCATGTGTACAGTCAGCATACTATCTCCGTTAGTGGTGTAATACATTTTCTATCTCTTCCGTTTATAGATGAATATAAATATTTAAATATTGTGTATATAAAAATATAATATTCATAACATTACTATAATTATTAAAATGATGTAACCATGGTCAAACTACAAGGAAAAGGTCTATCAAACCAAATCATGAATAAGAAATAAAGCATTTATCACCAAAAATAGTGATTTTAATATTAAAATTTTAAATGAATGCACGATAGGAGGTTATAAATAAATAATATATGGTATGATATATATATATATATGAGTATGAATTCTGAATATAAGAATAATAATTCTATACAAATAATACATGATGTTCAAATGTGTATGAAGAATGTCAATTCTTAATGAAATATATTTATGTTTCAATCCAATTTTATTCAATATTCTGTATTCATAAAATCTCAATGAAGAAATTTTATGATCCTTATCTAATAAAACCTTTTAATTTTCTTATAATGTTTTTATTTATGTAATTATCAATTAACAATGAAATATTTTATCTCCTTGGTATATAAAATGATTATGAAAATGTCTTTGAGAAAAATAGAATTTATTTCTTCTTTAGTTAGGAATATTTTCTATCCATATCTTGTTTTCTTTTTAATTCTTTGAAGAAATTTTTAATATTATCATATGAATGTTTATAGTCATATTTTAATTTTTTTTAATTTTTATAAAAATCATTGAAAAAAATATCCTTATCATTCATTGAATGAGGTATTTTTCAATTTTTACCAAATATGTGAATCAACTATTTTTTTAACACACACAACATGAAAAAAAAATTTACAACATCATTAACCAATCAAATATTTTCAGATTCTTTTACAAGTTCACAAGATTCTTCTAAAATAAATTTTTTTTCCATAATATTTTACTAAAAATTAGATTTAAAATAATAGATTTTAAAATGAAATGGGTATTTTCCTAAAGAAATATTATCATAATATTTTGAAAGAATCCTCATATATGATAAATTTATTTGATGTTAAATATAATTTAAAGGGTATCTGATGTAATGGCACCGTCCTTATTTTTTTAGAAGGTTTATAATTATGATTATTTTATTTTTAGGAAACTTATTTACCATCTAGGATTATGATATAATTAATTTTTTATGAAAAACATTTTTTTACAGGTAATATTATGATGATATGATTAATTTTCTTATGATTATTTGGAACACATATATGTTTATTTTATTATATGATTGGTGGGAACATATTTATATATCCCCCTAATACTTTTGGTAATGTTTTATATCTCATGAGATAATTTTGTGATACATGTTTATGTGATCGATCCAATCTGGGAAAACATTAAGATTCCCGAACCACCATGGGAAATATGTATGGATACCTAATCCACTTGGGGAATCATGTTATGATTGATTAAATTTTATAATATGGGAACCATTTGATTATTCTGGATCCACTATTATTTGACAGTATCAATAGTTAACCATGAAATTTGAAATTACTTTTTATACATATGATAGTTCCACACATTTGGGACATGATAATGATGAAATTATGGTTTATGATTTATATATGATGTATTCTTTCTCTTATGATACATGTATATTGAAATGATAGAGTTTTATTCCATGAATAGTGATTTTCATCCATGAGATATTAGGTGTAGGATTTCAAATCTATGATTTTGAAATCATACCCTTATGACTATCATATGTTTTCTTTTAATCATTGATTGATATCTCCCATGTTTACCATTATTGAAAATCCATTCTCATAATTTCTTATATATATTTTCCCCATGTGATTATGAAAGGTTTTATGTAAGGTATGTAAATTTGGGTATTAAATGAGAAAACAATTATGATAGATGATGAGTAATGTAGCTAAATATGATATTTATGTATATTGTAAGAAAATGAACTAAACAATTAGGGTTCAATCATGGATATTAATGTTATGTATTTAATATTCATGAATAATAATTTAATATTTATAAACAAAAATCATGGGATTATATATTTAGTAAAATATATTGGTTTACATAATCATTAGAGATTAGGGTCTGATAAATTTGGCGGAAAAGTCTTG
This sequence comes from Viscum album, assembly GCA_963277665.1. Classification (NCBI taxonomy): domain Eukaryota; kingdom Viridiplantae; phylum Streptophyta; class Magnoliopsida; order Santalales; family Viscaceae; genus Viscum; species Viscum album. Next base: position 2,011,991,486 of record OY728125.1, read on the forward strand.
GGATAGGTCTTTGTATCAGATAATGTCCTAAAAATTTGGAAATGGCCATGGATAAAAGTGGTTAAACCAAATGTTTTATAGATTGAGAATAATGTGTCATGATTTAGAAATCGTAAAAATTATATTTCATGATTATATGTTATTTGACTATGATTATTATAGATTGATTCTAACACATTAAATTTTGTTTTTAGTTACTGTTTGAAAATAGAACGCATAATTATACAAACGAATATGATATATGGTGAAATGATTATCCACCTGATAAAACAAATGCTATATTATTTGGAATATGAAATCTTATTCTTAACCTCATGCATTATTACTATTCCATAAATCATTTAGAGCACCCAAATTATAAAAAGTGTAACATCGTACATTTTACTCTTTCATGAGGAAACATTCAAATTATTTTAAAAGACTTATGATCCCCTAGTGATTGTGTGATTAATAAAAAAAATTGAGAAAATATTTTCTATTATCCATTGCATAGAACATGAAACATTTGTCATAGAAATATATAATTTGGATGTAAAATTAAATAAATTATGGAATAAAACTAAGAATACAAGGAAATAAGAAGAAATTAACTCTATGGAATGGGTCTATTTTTAAGGAATATTTTCAGTTAGTACTTACCAATATTCCGCATAAAATAATAGAGAAATAATTCCTTGAGCTTAAAAAGAAGGTTGGTTAATTAATTTAATCCTATGAGATAAATCTTAATGGGCTCTTAAGGTATGATTATATTTATGTCATCATTCTTAAAAGGGAAATTTATAGATTCTCTAGAGGTTTAAAAAAATGTCTTCAAAGTGCATTAGCAGTAAAAGACTTTTGTATCTATGAAGAAATCATTCAATGAACATTGAATATAGAAATAGAAATTGCGTATTTCCACCATCCCCATGGTTTATAAAACAAGATGAAGAATAAACATCATGAAAAATAAAATAAATCAAATAGTGGAAATATATTCTATCCATCTACATGCCAAAAATGTGGGAAGAAACATCAATGAAATTTATTTAATTTAATTATGAGGTTCATTAAACATGTAATGGCTAGTAATAAATCCCTTGAATTATGAAAGGTGACATAGATTCCTGGTAATACAATATAGTAAAGAGATATGCCGACTAATGAACATCCCATGTTCCACTTCTTCTAGTGTAATTAGTATGGGTTTATGATAATTAGTTCATGAATGTGAAGGGTTTTAATGATGACCAGAATCATTAACCACATAATCTCAATAAAAAATGGAAATCTCATGCAATCATGAGTACTAATATGGTTTATAATAATTATTGTGGGAAATTTACACATATAATACACTCTATAACATATAATGTCTTATTTGATTATATATCTACACACTCTTTTATAGATAAAAAATCTCCTAAGGGTATCAAATTACCACATAAAAAATTATATGTTGATTTGGAAGTGAATAATTATAAATTTTTTAGGGTTGCATATCATGTCTATAGCTCCTCTTCGATCAAAGTTTGTGGTAATGTGATTCTGGATTATATCATTATTCTCCCATTATTTTAATTTTATGTGATTCTAACCATGGATTTTTTTTTATTTGTATAACTTTTCAATCTTCGAGGATGGTATTTTAAATCTCATATTCTGAATGATATGATGAGAGTTTATTAGAGAAATAATGAATATGAACATCCAGTTGAAATTTATTCTATCTTGTGTGTCTTAATTCCTATCTATGTTGGGTACTTATCTTAGATGGTTAGGTTTAACTGAAAAACTATGATGTACCCATTATATTATATTTTTGGTTGTATTTCCAAAATGAATTTATATTATTCCAAAAAATATTGAAGCTAGGTTTTCTATAGAAAACATACCTAGTGTGTCACCTATTTTGAAAAATCCTTTTATAATATATCTAATTGAGTTTTAGAAATTGAAAAATTAACTTCAAGAAATTCTTGATAAGGGATTCATATTACATGATGCTTCACTATGAAGTGCACCTATTCACATTGTAAAAAATAAATTTGGTCAAATGTTTCATTTCTTTGATTATCAATAATTTACAAGATATTTCCATATATAGAATTTTTTATCAAAAGGAAAAGGATCCTGATGAGTCAAGGTGGTATGACGTAATGTTAGCTGAGAGATCCACATATCAAAAGATAAACAAAACTAAGGGTAATGAGTTTGAATTTATTTATTTTTTATAACTATTCATCTACTCCTTTTAATTATTTTCTAGGAAATTTTCATAATTTGCATTAAATACCAATATTTTAATATTAAATAGAATTTTTGAGAATTATTTGAATTAAAAAATATTCGACATAGTTTACTAATTAAATTAATAATATCACATTAATCAACCAAATTATGAGATTCTTGTTTTTTTGGGTTCATAATTATGTGTAATACTAATCATTCAACTGGATCATGAACTACTTAGGTCATCTAAAGGGTCACATGGACCACACAAGAATGCCCACCAAGTCTATAGATGAAACTGGACCACCCATGATGATTAAATTTATGGAAACAATCCAGAATCCCAAAAATTTATTAAACTCTTGAATATATTTTTGAAGATATCATATACCATATTGGATAAAAATTTCATGGCCTAGATAAACTAAAAAATTTCCCAATTTATGTATGATATTCTATCCCACAAATCTCTATGACATTTGAAGACAACACAACATTCTCAATTTTACTCACAATACAATACACCAATTGAGAATAATGTTTTTTAGGGATAAATAATGATTTTATGTTCCCAAAATTTTAATATAAATCGTTCCTATTTTAGGGAATCCTCATAGAAATAAATTCCTTCTCATTTAGACTATATAAAAACTAGACTGAAAACTGGACATCAGTACATAGTTTGGGAAAAAATGAAAAAAAATTAAATCCGAAAAAATAGTGGGCATTATATTTGGATGGTGTTCTACCAAAATACATATCAACAATTTTGAAAAATAATTATTTATATTCAGATATATAAATGGTAAAATTTTCCGGAAACCATAAGGGTTGTATTAAAAGGGAAACAATACACCACCTTTTCTATTAATTCATCCCCCTCTTATCCATGTCGGGGGGGGGGGGGGAGAGTGGGGAGACTTTAGAAAATAATAAAGAGTTGTAGAATTAACATGGGTTTGAAAAGATAAGGGGAAGAATTTCCTCAATCCTTTTTCAAGAAGAGAGATCTCGTATAAAAATGTTCTTTTCATGTTTGATTTTCCTTGTTTTTATTTGTAAGAATTTAAGTGTTATTTATTTTTAATTGAGTGTCAATTATTGTTCATTACTTATCAGATTAGATTATAATTAGAATTATATAATTAATTACTAATGGGGTAAAAATTGTTTATATAATTTTAAAATACATTCCCTCTTTTTGTTTATCATTCAATTAAAAGTCATCATCTACTCCCTTCAATGTTTTTGGGTTTGTTTGGAAGACAACTCTTTTCTTGTACCATTATTTTTATTATATTTTTAATACATATCCTGAAAAATCAAACAAAATTATTATTAGATACCAAAATTTATGAATAAATATCTCATCCTGGTGAGTGATAATTTTGTGATGTTAAGTGATTGAGAGCATTCGATTATTTAATATTCTCTTAATTAATATTGTGTATGTAAAAAAATATGTTTTAGATTAATAAATTGTTTTTTTGACACGTGGATTATATGGGTTATTGAAATTAAAAATAAACATGGGTTAATTAAAACTTGAACCATCCATCATTGATATTTGATAACTATTAGTACCCTAGTTCAGGTTTGGATTATATCCAAAAATTCCGGAATTCCGATCAAAATCACATCATGATGTGGATGTTAATTTTATAACACATTTTTAAATGCACTTAGATATCATAATATTAACTCCCTAATGATTAAATAACCCCAATAATTATTAAATTCTAATATCTAAAATTCATTTCACCTTTTATCTACAAATAATCCCCTATTATAAATAAAAGAACAATAGACTCTAAAAAATCTCTATCACTGAGGATTGACCCGAGTGATTCAATACACATTAGCAGAGCACCAAAACATTGGATGGATATTGTGAGATAGCCATTTTTTCTACATGTGGAACCATTTCATGGGATGTTGCAACTATTAGTTGGTAGATTTTTTATTTAGATAAAAACTATGAAAAGTACAAAGAAAAACTGATCTTACCATAAAAATAAAAAAAATAAACGGAACGAAAAAAAACCACCTTCCAATAATAATAATAAATAGAAATTTTTGAAATATTCATCTTAATTATCACACAATCAAGATTATAATAATACTATTTAATTTGACATTCTCATTATGTACTTCATAATCTCTGACATGTGATAAAATTGAAATATTTTGAGTCACCAAATGTCACTACTAAGGATGTGTCACTGTTTTGGTTAAGACACTGTCAACCTATCATGACCCAAGGTAGACTCACAACCGTAAAAGAACCCACAACCATGATGTCATGCCATTAAACAAAAATATTTATAATATCTGAGACACTATATCATTTGATTCAAATTTTTTCATGACTCACTATCAAAATCAAATCTTTCTATGTCCGAGACATGGTCATATGAAACACTAGAAGAGTATAAAAATTATAAAGTAATTGATAAAACTAGGATATCTCATTGTTAAGATATCCTGTTTCCAAAATTTAAATTTTGAAAATTGTGAGACACCACCAAATTTACCTACCTCCATACTTACCTACCGTCAGATGAATCACATACAACGGAGTCACTGATAGACATGAAATTTGGATAAGTACAATACACTACCATCTTTGTGTCTCCATTATAATGAGAAACTTCCAGACATTGATAGACCATTAGAATAATTCACCCCTAGTTTAAGACGCCACTATATCCTGAAACATGACCTATTTTTATGAACATAATATTTTTATTTAAATATTTTATAATGAATATATTTTTAAGTGAATTATGATTCATATTTTAATGATTGTATGTCAAATGATAAAACAAAATTGAATATGATGTCAAATGTTTTGTATGAGTAAATAGAATATCAGGATAAATGTGGATATTCTTTCTATTGATGCTATTAAAAAATCAACCATACTCCCTCATGCATATACCCCAAAAGAAGATAGTTAGAAAGCAGAGAACTCACTATTACCAAAAAAGAATATATAACTATAGAATTGAACTGTTGTATCTTGGAAACACTTGACTGAGGAAGATGAAGATCAAACAAATCAACAATTTTCATCCAGTAAATAACTAGAGTCTACAACATTCTTTTCTACTAGTGTTTTTCAAGAGAATATCAATCAAGAAGCATTTCGAAATATTTTCCAAGAGTCGTGAGATTCATTATAATAGAATGATCATTTATATCTCTACACATCATAGATATCTATTTTAGGTTTATTTATTCTAACATAGTTATCAATGTGTGTGTATAATCTATTTTATCACACACACACTTTATCCGGTACTGAACTCAAAGATACATGACATCATCTCTTAATATTTCATTGAAATGTATTTCCAAACATATCTATAGTATATGTCCCTTTGTGACTTGTTTGATTATACTCCCATAGATAACAGGGGAAGATGTCATCTGTGAACTAGAAAACTTGTAAACTATAGTAAAACATGATCTAGGTTATCGACCAACTTGTTCATATTATATATTCTTCTTGGTGGTAGTTCTTCACCAAGTGGAAAGGACTACCTCTCATCTTGAGATTGAACCTCTTGTTTCAAATTTTTGTTATATGTTTTTGTTTACCTTATTGACACTTTAAAAATGTAATTATATTAATATAATAAAAACTAATATATTGATATATAATCGCTATTAGTATTTTTAAAATATTTTAATTAAGTAAATTTGTTTGAAAGGACTGAGTAATGTTTTATGTTACTTAACTACGAACTAATAAATATTTAAGAATCTTTTTGAATGATTATAATTTAGAACTATATGTTATATTGATTAAATGGGATATTTTAAAATAATTAAAATATTTTAAATTATTATATTTTTACAGAAATGTTTTTTGGGTACTCAATTCACACCCTTATTTAGATACTCACTTAGACCAAAAATTGGTATTATAGGATATTTTTCTTTAGTATTAATGACTTAACATTCTTTTTAGCTGTGATTTTAAGTGAGCTTTATAGATATTAATTTTATATTATTTATAAATTTAATTCTTTAAATGGATAATCTACAAGAAGGATCACCTAATAACATACCACATTTATTTAATTGAAATAATTATGAATAATATAAAATTAAAATGAGAATTCATATCTAAATTATGGGTTTTGATATATTTTATGATATAAAAGATGAATATGTTATACATGATACTGCTAGAAGTACATGAGATGATGTAACAAAATTATTTTGTAATAAAAATTGAAAGACCATATATTCCTTATACTATACACTATGAGATGAAGAGTTGAAGAGAATTTTTACCTAAATAACTAATTATGTGATTTGGGACACTTTGCATATTACGCCTAAGGTAAACTCTACTGGTAAGGAGATTCACCTTAAAACATATACTATTAAATATAATAACATTAAACTGAATTCCAATGAAACAATTTTATAAATAAACCCTAGGTTCAATGAGATTTTAAATACCATGAGATCTTTTGGAAAACTAGTATCTACGAAGAACCAAATTATGAGATTAATGAGATTTCTACCTAAAATATGGAGTGGAAAATATATCTCAATCAGAGAGTCTTATGATATTATAATGCTTCCAGTCAAAGGCTGGATTGGAAGTCATATGACATATGAAAATAGCTAATGGTAATCCAATAAAAACATGAATATCGTAAAATAATATCAGTAAATTTCGAGACTACTGCATCCAAAAAAAGGTAAAAATAAAGAAAATGTAAATTTTCATTTAACCAATTCAAGTTATAGTAAATCTCCACAATATTGTGATGAGGTGAAGACTCATCCAACCAAAATATGTATGATGTTTTATAGGTATATTTTTTTTTCAAAAAACCAATCCAAATAAAAAATAAGAATCCAAAAGAACTTGGATGAAATATTGGTATATGGATGATGATGCAAAATAGGTTTTATGCTATGGACGTAAGAGAAAAGGTCATATAAAATTAGACTATTTGAAGATCAAATATAAGAATAAATATGATGATAATTATTGAAGATAGAAAAAATATATGAAATATACATGGGGTTCTTCTAAATACAGCTATAGTGATTCTAATTCTCCACCTGAATAAATTTCTTAATGCACACACCTGTTTTTCAAGAAAAAAATTTCTAAGGTACATACTTTATCTATTCTATGTGCTCAATATATTGTGTAATTTGATGATAATTATGATGATTCTTGACAATAAAAAATGATGATGATAATATTTAAAATGAATAATTATATAAAATCTATAAAATTCCTAAAGAAACCTTAAATAATATTAATCATAAGTATAAAACTCTCAAAAGATACCATTATTTTACATCTAATAAAAAAAATCCTTACTTCTTATTCAAAACAATTAAAATGATCAATTTCTCAAAGATAATAGTAAACTAAAACATTCAAATGGCATATTAATGAAAGGCCTAGAAGTTTTTAACCGTGGAAGAGAAAATATTACAAAACTTTTAGGTAACCAAGTTTCACTTATGTATGTCACCTGAATTAGATATCAACCTAGAAAGTGGAAAATAAAAAGAGTTAGTTTTTCCAAAATCTATACCAAAGAGTTCTCTTGAAAACTATTTTTTAAGGGACAACATAGAGTTTTTTATTTCTAAAATCCTTCTATCTGTTTATATGAAATCGATTAAAAAAATTTGGGTTGCCAAATCATTGATTACTAACGTTTCTAGACAAAAAATAGGTATAAAAGTAATTTCTTGCATAAATTTTGTTTTATAGGAACAATTATTGAAGAATTATTATATATGTATATAGTTCATTGTTAGTAGTAGTTCAAGACATATGACAAGAGATTATTCATTCATTAAGAGTGTTATCATGTTTGATGGTGGTCATGCCACCTTTGGTGATAATGAAAAAGAAAAAATCATCAGTCTATGCCAAATCAATAACCACAATTGAATTTTAATTTATAAAGTAATAATGGTTGATATTTTAAATTATATATTATTTAGTGTTTCTCAGTTATGTGATAATGAATTTTATGTAAAATTTGGTAATTATTTTCAAATGTTTTTGACTTTAAAAATTATTTAATATATATTTATTTATGAAATTATATTGTCTATGATGTCAATTTAAATTCATTAGTTTCTCAAAATGTCTCATTTTTAAGTTCCTTTCACAAAGTATATTGGATTTGGCATTCAAGATTAGGAAAATTTAACATTCACTCACTTTGGAAGATAACTAGGATAGGGTTATTTATTGATCTACTTATGTCTTTTTCCCAACTGATAATGTCTGTAACCCCAACCAAAATGGGAATCGTCATAATGTATATTTTAAAATAAAAAATGAATTGTCAAATTTTCAACCTCTCGAGTTGGTACACATGGAATTATTTGGACCATCTACAATTTCTAGTTTAAACGGGTAGCACTATGTTTATGTTCTTGTCGAGGATTTCTATAGGCATGATTATGTATACCTTTTGGATCACAAAAGGAAATCTTTATCATACTATATCGAGAATTCTATGTCTATAGGAAATGTTAGTGGACATAAAATAATGACCTTATGAATTTACCATGTCTAGGAGTTTGAAAATCAAGATTTTGAATCTTTTTCCTTACATAATGGATTCATTCATTACTTATTTGATCCTAGGATGCCTAAGTAGAATGGATTTTTTGATAGGATAAACAGAACATTATAAGAGATATCTTATCCATTTTAAATGAGCATGACCTACATGTTTATTTTTGGGAGTATGTTGTCCATACAACCAAAAATTTCAAAAATAGTGTTTTAATAAGACCATACCTTAAGAACACCCCTGGAAACTATAGAAAAATAAGAAATATTAGGTCAATTAATTTAGAAATTTTGGTTTAAATTTTGTTATTCTTAAAACTGAGGATAATTTGGAAAAAATTTCATCCAAAAGAAATATAGGAATTTTCCTTGTTTAATAAATCTCTAAAAAATATTATAGAATTTTCAATAAGAGAACCAAAATAGTAGAAGAATTAGTTTATGTTAAATTTGATGAGACTGATTCATGTGAGCTTAATAACTCTTTAGAAATCCCTGAGGATGATTTTATTTATCTAGAAATAAATTCTAAACCCTTAGATTATATTATGAAATAATTAAAAAAATCATCCAAATCGGTATAATTTCTAAAACATCATGAACCTGAATCTATAGAACCTAGAGTGACCATTCCATCCTTTTCTCGAGCTAATATAACCATTAAGTATCATATATTAGATTATTTTTTTTGGAGAGATAAATAAAGGAACACAAAATATATTTTCTATTAAAAATGAAGTTGAACATCAAGCATTTTTCTATAATCTTGAACCTAAGAACATTAATTATGCAATTAATGATGAATTATGGGTAATATCCATGCAAGAGGAGTTGAATACATTTGAAAGAAACAAGTAATGGGAACCTGTAGATAGACCCAAGTACAACGTGAATATTGACACAAAATGAGTGTTTATAAATAAGGATTATGTTTCTGGAATAATATTTATGGACAAGGAAATATTTCTGGCACAAGGTTATAGTCTAGAAGAAGGGATAAATTATAAGGAAATTTTTTCACTAGTAACTAGACCTAAGCCAATTAGAATCCTGATATATTATTCAACATATTTATAATTCATTAATTATAAAATTGATGTTAAGAGTGAATTATGAATGGTTTTATAGTTGAGGGTTTTTTTGTATAACATCACCCTGGTTTTCAATATCCCCATTTTCCAAATAATGTTTTTAAATTAACAAATGATTATTATGGTTTAATATAGGCTTTTAGAGAATGGAATGATATGCTCAGAAATTTTCTTATTTCAAATGGATTTTCAAAAAGGGATAAGTAATCCTAATATCATCATAAAATTAATATCAAAATATTTATTATTTGAATAAATCCATGATGATGATCTTATTTATGGATATTCAAAAAAATTGTGTTTGTACTATTTTCTAAAATGATGAAAATTAAGTTTGAAATGAGTTTAATGGGTATACTCACCTTATTTCATGAATATAAAATATTTAAAAATAATTATGGAATTATTTTGAATCAAAGTACATATAAAAATACCATTTAAAATTTTTTAACTTGGAAATCACTAGTTGAGTGATACTCCTATGAGTACCACTTATAAATTATATCTTGACAAAGTTGTGAAACATGTTGGTCAAACTAGTTATAGAGGTATGATTGGATTTCTTCTATATATTACTTCTTGCCTACCTAATATAGTGGTTAGGGTGTATATGTGTGTTTTATTTCAATTTAATCCTAAAGAGTCACACATAAATTCTGTTTAAAGAATTTTGAAATACCTCAAATACAAAACCAATTTTAGATTATTCTACCCAGGAAAACAATCATTTGATCTATTGAGTTATTATGATGCTGATTTATGTGGATGAAAATTAGATAGAAAAATCACCTCCAGAACATGTCAGTTTTTAAGGAAGTCTCTAGATTCATGGTGTAGTAATAAAAAAAGTTAGTTTCATTTTTTACTAATGAAGTTGAATACATAGGTACATGAAGTTACTATGTAAAGATTTTGCAGATAAAACACACATTACTAGAATATAGATATCAATTCTGACATGTCCCAATAAATTGTGATAACACAAGTGTTATTATCATTTCCATGAATATGACTTCACATTCTAGGAAAATAAATGTTGATATAATACATCACTTTTTGAGATATCATTTTAAAAAAGGTGATATCACTATTGAGATATTAGGAAAAAACATATGTTAGCTGATATATAAAATAAGACATTGAATTCTGGGAGAATTAACTATTTAATATATGGGTTAGGAATTATTAATTTTGGTTAAGATTAATTGTTTGGTGACACATTATTTCGTAGTTTCTTGAAAATTGTGTTATAGTTTTAAGAATCACCGCTTCCAGGCGGTTTCCATTGGGTTTATTCATGGAAACAAAAACACCCAATAGTTTTTTAATCCAAAAGGGACATGCTTTCCAAAGGTAAGACTTTATTACGTTTGAAATTTAGGATACTTATGAGTGTTCATTGGTCAAAAGTATGGGTAGTGAAACTCATCACACCCTTTTAGGGGGAATTATTTTCTAATCCAGAACTCTGTTCATAAATTTAAAATATTTTTATGAATCCAAATTAATTCAACAAGTGTAACATAAGTTTCCCCAAGAATTTTCAACCACTTATTAACAAGTACGAAATTTAGATTCATCAGTATGTATTCGAGTTTCATCATTAATGGATATGTCCATTTGTATTCGAGGTTCTCCATCAATGGTATCATCTCATATACTATTTAGAGGTTCTTTTAATCATCGTTATATTGATACTAGTTTTTAAGCCTCTGAGTGGTGCACTATGGAATTTAATATTGTCTATGGAGATAAAGGTTTGTTTTAATATTTGGATTTTACCCATCAATGGACTACTTATATATCCTAGTGAAAGGAATCAGAACCCACATATTCTAGTGCGTCTTAACAAGACACATCAAACCATATAAGTTCATGTGTTAAGGACCTCTATGAGAAATATGCTTAGTCAATGTTTGGCGTGGGACTTATGCTTAAGCATCCCAACGAATTTGGAATGAATATGGGTTTCTAAGTAAGATTTGACCCGATTTTGAATATGGTTCTAAGATAAAAGGGTTGACTAGAAGTTTTTGGTTTTAAATTAAAGGAGGCTTCCTACTTATCCAATTTGAATGGGACTAGAAGCCTATGTATGTAAATAAGTCTCATAGAAGAGTATATTTCATTGAGAAAAATAATTTTGGGATTACTTCTTAAAATGGATGCCTTGATAATTTGGGGGGTTAATTTGGGGATTACTTTTAAGGAAGATGCCCAGATTAAGGGAATTAGGGTTAGATTCATGAAGTGGATATCCAATGAGATCAGACACTAATAAGGCTTCCTATGTATCCCAATTATGATCTGAATTAGAGTTCTCATAGTTCAATATTTTTTGCAAATGTTGTGATCCTGGAATATGTATAATCCCACGTGAGTCATTATCAGTTTGATAAAGAATAGGATGTCAAATATTCAAAAAATTCACCCACACTTTTCCTCCTTCTATGGTGGAAGAGGGAATGCCTACGACGACCAAGGTGGATGAGGTTGAGTTGACCCAAGACGAGGGAGAGGCGATGATCCTTCCCTCTATTCACATTATATTGGAAAAGGGTCCAATGTATGGAAGGATTGAATGTGAAGGATGTAGAAAGGGGTGATACTACAACCTCTTACTTGAAAGGTTAGTGTTTTACACCCGTATGGCTACCCTAAAATTTATCCCGATAGAGGAGGGATTCTTTTTTTTGGTTTCATGGAAAAGAATGTGTGAATCATAACTTCCCTACAAATGACCTAAGGTCTTAGGTCTTAGAGACGTAAATGGGAGGACATAACCCAAACCCCAATCCGCCACACTAGGTATTTCCCAACACTATTCTTAGGAGAAAAAATCCATGTGACTATGGATATACAAACCCACAGACACTCCATGAATCCTAACCCCATTGCGAAAAAATGATGGAAACCTCTGACTATGGAAATAAAAACCCAAATAGAAGACACATAGATGTTCCTTTCCCAATGGTTTGATAATTCAGGAGGTTTTGTGGAGGTCTTAACAGAATCCCTTTTAGACAAGGTATCCAATGAAAAAGAAGCCTTTCCATGAATGGATTTGTGGAGGGCTTAAGAGATTTTAGACTGATGAGAGTAGGTGAATCAATGAGGGGAACCCAAGTAGTTAACTATGTGAAAGTATGGTCATTCAAGTAGGCTCGGGTGACCTGATGTTCACATAAGAAAAGAACAACCTTGATGTTATTACATGGCTGAGACCTTTCTCAAGCCTTCAAGAGTATTCACAGGTGATCCTAGAAGTGGGGCACTTAAGTTTTTGTGAGTGGAATTGGTGGAACGCAAGAGTTTCTAATTTAGGGAGCTTGGGCACTTTAGGCGTTTACGTGTTATGGATTTCAAACACTAATAACAATTATGTCTTATGATCCTCTGTTAATTTTTTCTTTTGAGGTATTAAAGAATTACATTGAATGTTTCGGAGGACTTGGGTGAAGTGTTAGGGTGACCAGGGTAGCAAATAGGCTTTAAAGAAATACTTCGAAACAAATAAAGGCCCTAAGGGTCTATTTATAGGGAAAAAGAGGACCATGGGAGAAATGAAATTAGGAGTTCAAGTATGATGTGTGATAGATAGGGGTGCACAAGTAGGCTATATGCTGACAACCCCTTGGTCCAACTAGGGAGATTCAAAGATCATGCCTTTAAAAATCTTGATTTTTTTCATGTGTTTTCTAATATTTTTTCTAAATTATTTCCCCTTGTCATTTTTTAGACTCCGTGATAGGATCAAGTGTCAACAAAATCACCCCCTTAGAATTGGATCTAGAATGAAAAGAGGATCCAATGTGGATGTAAAGTAATAAATGATAGAAAAGAGGGTACTGGGTCATTCATGTTTTTAGCAAGCAAGGAAACTGGTCACGCAAGTTGGTGGCATGCAAGTTCCTATGGTGCAGGGTGACTTTCACCTCTTATATTAGTTGCTTCACTTTTGTAAAAATTCTAATTTCTTCCTGAATTTTATCTCTTGAGCGCAATCTCATTCTCGCATAGACTGTTCTATTTAATTTCACATATGCCATATATTTTCTACTTTCACACTATAATTGATGTTCCACCCTTTCACGATGTCTTACATTTGCATTCCATGTTTTATACTTTCACGCATTAATGCCTTTATCGATTTGGTTCATTACTTTTGTCAAAATTTAAAAATTGAACTTAGTTTAAAGATTATTTTTGATCATTATGAAGGTTCAATGGAACCAAAAATAATTGAAACCACTGATGAACTGTTCAGTAAGCAAATTGATGACATGATGAACGTTTTTGGCCATGACTACTATGACATTTGTGACACCACACTTCCATACATAGAAAAATATTTGAAGAAATCTCACTTCAACTTTCCCCAAAGAACTTGGTTTCCACTTTATAGCTATATTCATTTGTAGAAAGTTAATATTTTTAACTTGAAGAACTATGTCCCATTATCTTGGTTTCAAGATTATACAAACTTCTCCTCTATCAACGTTTTTGTTGCAGGTTCATTTGCTAATGTTGTGATAGAAGAAAGGGATCATATCATGCATCACAAACCGTGTGCTCTAGTGTTGAAACCACACACACCTGATCTACAGCCACAATTTTATTGATCTATATTTTGAAATTCTCAGACAGATCTATCCAATGGCTGGATGAAAATTAGGGATTTCTGCCCTGGAGGAGGTGTAAAACCAACATAGATGTGGGTATATTGGGTGCACAAGACGTGTGCAGAATTTATAGATGACTTAAAAGGTGTTGGTATTTATGTGGCATTCTAGGTTGGGAAAACCTATGTGTACAAGAATGATGATTTTTTTCTAAAGTTACTAATCCTATGGATACTAGACACTAAATCCTTCCATTTATAACATGGAGAAGTAGGAATTAGCTTGTGGCATGTATTCATGATTTTTGGAGCTCCAATACTTATAGATATGTATGATGAGTTTATTCCCTCCAAGGTGAAATGGAATGACTCGGAGAAGACTCCAAATTTACATCGTGAGTTGATAAAAATATTTAACAAAATCAAGAACATGACCACCATGAAGTCCCCCACAAGAAGGGAAATTCATCCAATAGAATGGATGGAAATATTCCTTTAAAAGAAAAAGGAAAAGGATCCCACCTACACTCATCAAACCAGATATCCAAAGAGGAGAAAAGAGTAACAACTGAAACTTTTTAGCTAATATTGGAGAAAGGAGAGTTTGACAAGTGGGGATATGAAGTCAATTCACAGATTCCAGTGAAGACATGTTGGGAAGGTTCTTTGGCAATGTGGCTCAGGATGTAATTGTTACCAATCTATGATTCCAAAGGAGTTGTGAGGCTACGAAATTTTTTTATTATGGCTAAGCTGGCTGGGGGAAGGATGGTAGTGTTTTCCACTCCTTTTTTTTGGAAAATATTCATAGGAGATTACTTCATATATATAGAGGGAGTCATCCTTTTATAATTGCTGGACCATTATAGGTGTTATAGGGTTGGATTGTTACTCACTTTAGAACTTATGGTGTACAATTTGGGGTACATGTCTTTGAAAGTTCATTTTGACCATCTGCTCTGGCATTCTCTAGTATTTCACCCTTGTCTCTGAATTATTACGATATCAAGGGAAGGTTGAGTATATTTAAGGAATTACATTTATTTCCTAATGGTAATCTGCCTACGGAGTGATTCATTGATTATGGGATAACCGATTTAGAGCTAAGGGTATATATGTTAGCTTCCAAGGACGTCATATTGGCCACAAGGATTGATGGAGAAATTACATGTGAGGCATATTCTCCTTATAGATTTGTGCATCAATTTAAATGTCTGCAACAAAATACTATATCCCCCTATTCATGTCATATTAGTGAAATATCTGATGGTTTCCAAAAAACTATGGTTTCTGAGATTTGTGGAGAAAACTAGGGAAATATTCAATTTTCTTGTCATAGATGCAGTAAGAAGAATGACTATCTGGTATTCCGAAAACTGGGTTACAACTTACTCTAAAAGGGTATTAAACCATGTTGTCCTCGAGTGGTGGTAAAAAGAAGTAGCAAGAGGTAACCCCCTATGTTTGTAAGGCAATTGTTCGTCATTAGGGGCCGAATCACTAGAGTCTCAGGGTGGATGTGATGAGGCTCCAAATTCACTAAGGAGGCCTGAAGCCAGATATAATCCACCTGCTAGAGTTAAGAGAGACACCCCATCAATCCCTACAGAGGTTGTACCGAGTCGATATAGTCTCCATAATTCAGAAGTGCGATGAGTCCCATTTTATCATCCCACATCTGCGATTTTAGGAGTTGTAAAGAAACTTATATCCCAGGATACAGGATCATCTTCACAACCCTCTAGCATATACTCTGAATATTTTTTGACTAGAGGCTGTTCAGACTTGGAAAAGTTTATATTGTGATGATGAAAACACATATATGGATCTATGTGAAGGGATGCATGTTCTTGGAGTAGGGGATCTACGAGCATGTTCTATTATTCTTCATAAGGAAAATATTAATGATGCAAGAACTAACATCCGAGATCTGAAAATGATCATATATGCAACTGATGAATCAATTTCCACCACAAAGCTGGTGAAAAAAATGATAAATAGTCGTACTACTGAAGGGATTGGTCATTCATTGGATGAATAATGTCATGATTTTGTGGATCATGAAGATGTAAGATTCTTATATCTCAAATTATATTATGCTTTTCAATTAAAATTTAGTCAAATATTTGTTACTCAAGGAAAATATTATCTTAACTTGCAACTGGTTAATGAAAAATCAACTGATGTTCCATCGCCACAATATATCCCTAATGGCTCTGCTCTTAGATCTACTAGATCACCACATTAATCCGGATAAATATCTATAGGCCAATAGGACATGGAGGATGAGATGGAATGGTTATTGTCATCTCCAATACATGTATTTGGAGATGATGATGCAATTATTCCTATGAAAGAGAAGAAACACAAGAATCAAATAAATAAGTCCAGTGTTAAACACTTTCTCAGTAGTAGTAATCCTTCCGGATATTCATGAATTTGAACCTTATTCATGAAAAACTATTTAAACATCATTTAATTGTAAGATCTTCTTCTGTATATTTCTTAAAATAAAATACTGATAAGCTTCAAGGAACTATGGAGGGGGCTGCTGAACAGGTACAAATTCAAATTAACTCGGTGGTTTCTGAAGAGGAATTGAGGCTAAAAGAACTAACGTCTACTCCTATCACTACTCATGTTTCTACTATCGGAAGAGAGGAGGCCTATGGTAAATCAAAAATGCTTTATAGGAAATCAAATTTAACAACAACTAACATTCATCCTATGGTACTTTAGGTTAATCACATGCACCAAAACATCTTGCAATAACTGATGCTAACCCCAAAACTATCACCGAAGAAGCTATTCAAGGTAAAAGGTTGTCGAAGGAAGGTTGCAAAGAAAACATGTCGAGTGCTCCCATGTGTGAGACCAAACTAAGATCTAGGATATCATTGAATGATATGATAATTGTGACCTATGTTTTGAAGAAGTATTAGAACATGTAAATATATGATATTTTTTAGACTATTTTGAAGTTCCTTGTATAGAATCAACTGGATGTAAGTTTTCATTTTTCATCCTATTAATCTTATAATGATTAAATTTCTAAATATGGTTAGTTGAAATATGTAGTTACATCTAAATAAACTACTACTTCGACAATGCTTGAATGAATTATTAACATTAATGTCAATCATATCATTGCGGAGGAATTGGATTAAGAGAATCTTGAGATAGAAGATCCTCTTGGGACTCATTGTGAGAAACATTATCTAATTAAAGAGAGAATTCCCATCCTAGAGACATCAAACAAAACTATTGAAACTAAAAATATTGGGGTGGAGTCTTCTCAAGCTGTAGACCTTCTGTTTGGTAAGAGATATTGAGATTTTTAATGTGATAAATTTTGTTATCACTTGAAACTAACCATAATTATAATCATTAATTGACTATATAAGAATGTCAACTTTGATGGCTAGGTCCAGAGGTGATGCCTCTGTCTCAGCTCAAATAGTATTAAAAGGTCATGTAGCCATCAAACGGAAGGATCAGAATATGTCACTTCTTTAAGTGCATTAATCCCAAAATATGTCCCTTCTTATGATAGTGACTCTGAATCATACCCAGAATTGTAAAAGTCCCTTCGTCTTGCATGTCGCAAATCATGGAAGAATATATTGAAGATATTATTTGAAATTATTGTTGAGAAACTGCCTTCATGAAATCCTCAACTTTAATCTCTATTTATCATGCTTGGATTTGGTAGTATGGAGTATTAAAAAATTAATACCACAATGAAAGAGATTATCTGAAATAGGGAGCAAGAGAAAAAGATTCAGAATGAATTGATAAAATCTAAAATGTTGATTAAAACAGATGAATTTTATGTAGCGTTGTCCTGTTCTGAGGATAATCATACTACAAAGTTGAAGGAACTAATTTAGAAGATTAATGAAATGTCAGTTCAATTGTTGTGTCATTGACATGAATTAGATATCATCACAGTGGTGCTTGAATAGTTTCATAACTCATTAGGAGAAGTCACGAAGGATGGTGCAATATACATTGTAGATTCTATAGAATCACCTTTTCAGGATGAAGTGAATGAAGCTGGACGACTAAATGAAATTCAACAGGTGGCTAATGGGGCTCAAGATGTTGTTAACCAAATGAGATGTTTTGTAGAAATCCTTTTGTGATTTCTGAAAAAATAGAATCAAGCTGGTCATCTTTAGTCATATTTGTTTTCATTCTTCCTAACTACATTGTTTTTACCTAAGCCAATGGGCCAAGATAGTGTAGTTTGACATTTTCTAGGGTTATATAGACAACCCACAAAATTTTTATATTTTGACTTTTTCCTCAATATTGCCTAAACCATACTAAGATGTATGTTTAATGAGTATATACATGCCGTTTTTCTAGATTTCCCATTGTAGGTTTTTGAATTTGGTTAGTATTATGTCTCTTTTTGTTGGCAGTTTAGTGTCCTGCATGTTGGGCTATAAAGGGCTAATATTTATGGTCAAATTATTTTTGCCATAAATTTTAAAATATGATTCCAAAAAAGGCTCAGTGGTAGAGAATTTCTCCATTATTCTTTTAAATATTTCCAAGGGGAATCTTGAGCCATGATTTTTATGGTCACCAAATTAGAAACATATATAATCATAATATAATTTTCTTCTAAGAACGAAGCTTCAATTATTTAAAAAACCTGTTATGAGAATCATGTTATGTAGGACCAACTAGGGCATAAGTTTCATAGTAAAATATTAGCATATTTTGAATGAAAATCCTATTATGTATGCAACTTATGAAAGGCCACCTAAGGAAAAATAATGAATAATTTGGAAAAATAGATCTTATGAATTTAACCTTTTAATATTGATAGACAAAAGGAAAATAAGATTTAGGGAACTCAAGATCATAGTGTGTGGTTTTTTCAGGGAAAGGGTTTTAAGAATAAAGTGTTATATATACCAACCTATTTCATGAATTTGAAAACCACTCCCACACATATTTGTTGTATGAGGAATGGTTAAAACGTTTCAGAAAGGGAAATTTCCAATATCAGGGTTTGTAGTTTTAAGTTATACAGTGAGGACATTGTACTGTATAGTTTTAAGTCATGAAATGAGGACATTGTACTGTGTAGTTTTTTGTCATGCAGTGAAGACATTGGTAACTTTAATTTAAGGTCTTTATCTTTGACCAAACATATGAGACTCTCCCAATTTATTGATAATTTTTTTGTAAACATACAACCTTATTCATGTTTGGAAGGTACTAAATGAAAATTGTGATTTAGGAATTTCTGAATTTGAAAAATGATATGAGAACAAAATGGCTAAAGGAATTAGAGGAATTCATTTCCAAGAACGAAGTTACTATTATTTGAAAAACCCAATACGAGGGTTGTATTATATAGAGACTAGTAGGGAATATACTGCATAGCCAAATAGAGGCATCTTTTGACCGACATGCTTGTTATGCAGGAAAATTTTATGCAAGGCCACCTAAGGGCATGTATGAAATAGTTAGGAAAAAGTGCTCTTAGAAGTTTGACATTCTATTGCTAAAATATGAATAGAGTTTATGAAAATTCAATTTTTTCAAAGCATAGTGTTTGGTTTATGAGGAAAGGTACCTGAATATAGAGAGGGTATTTCCCATCATGATTTCCAAAGAATTGGAGGAATAAGATTTCTATGAAGGAATAACTAAACCTAGGAAGTATGGTGTCTATAGTTTTAGGTCATACAACTAGGACTAGAAATGGAAAAAATATTTTATATGTGGTATAGTGATACAAGGTTGTTTTATATTTATTTGAACACATGGAAAGAAAAATCACTAAACCATGGTATTGAAGACTTTCATATTGAGGGAAAGGTAATGGGAAAAATATACATGAATAAATTCTTTAAAATATAGATTATTGTATATTGACATCAATGTTTGATTGGGACAAAGACACTATAAACATGAATGAAATTACTATCATTTGAAAAACCCATTATAGGGGTTGTATTATGCAAGGCCAACTGGGGAATATGTTCCATAGAAAAATTGTGGTATCTTTTTACCGACATGCCTGTTATGTAAGAAAATTTTATAAAGGGTCACCTAAGGTAACATACTTCATAGTCAAGAAAATGAGCTCTTAGAAATTTGATATTCTATTGCTAAAAGCGGAATAATTTTTATGAAGATATGAAAATGTTCAATAATAAGATTGTGAAATATGGAAGGGGTTATGATCAATGCACATAAGAAATATTTGTTTCAATATTGGCCATGATTTTGACTTTATTTACATAGATATGACTCATATGATAAAATAGAGTCTTTTTTTGTTTCATTTGAATCGATATTTTTCTGTGCAGTTCAGAGTCATGCTGTGAGGACATTGTACTATGTAGTTTTAAGTCATGTTGTGAAGACCATTTATAACCCCATAAGAAATTGAGATACATTATTTATACAGAGAATCTTTTTACCCAATTCCTAAGCCCACATGAACAATGATATTTGTGAGAAACAATAAGAAGTAAGGGTTTCTTCTGTAATAAAAAATGTGACACAAGTGAAGAATAAGGATATTATGATTTGTGATGGTTGATCTAAGGCATATCGCCCAGGATCACTACATATCTTGTTGGAAATGAGAATCAATCAAACTGTAATACATAGATTTCCATGTAGTTTAACATCATGTAGTAAGGAATAAGATGAACTGATGTGAAAAGAAATACATATTTTAGCTAAAATAAGGGATAAAACCCAAGGGTCACTATGTGTCTTTGATTGGAAAGAATCAAGACATACTTAAATCTTTAAACATTACCTTTGGTGGTTTGATTATTATATAAGAAATAATGGGGGTTTTATTGTGGATGGGCCCAATATTAGAGATCTGGGTGTCTCTAAGTATCTCATATAGATGAGAATCAAACAATACATAGTTATTGAAATATTCATTTCCCACACCAATCGAGTTTGTAAGGGAGAAGGGGGTTTAAAACATGTTATTGATGAATGATTAAACATAAGGCATAAAATGGTATAAATATCAAACCATGTATCTTAAGGGAATTCTCATTATAGATTTGATTCATATACAAGTGGAGAAAAGAAAATAAAAAATTTTGTGGTTGTGGTTGGGCCAAATATTGGAGATCCAGGCGTCTCTACCTATTACATACAGATGAGAATCCATCCACGTGTAGTTCTTGAAATGAGGTCCCTATGATGATCTTACTCAAACATATGGAAGAATGGGATTCATAGGCCACTTATAAGTAACAATGATGTCAATGAATCTTGCATATGAAATATCCTAATATTAATTAGAGAAGACGTTATCCATACAGTTTAATGTCATGTAACGAGGAAAGATGATGTCATACAGTTTAACGTCGTGCGACAAGGACAAAGATGCTATGAATTTTATCGTTATACAGAATGGACGATTATGGTTGTTATGTAGTTTAACTTCTTCCAACTAGGGACTTGTGTTTTGCAGTTTAGAGTCTTGCATCTAGGAAGATGTGTGTAATTATACAAAGTATTTCTTCAAGAATATTTCATTGATTGGATTTGTAATAACCTCTCCATCCATTGAGATTAGGTAATAAGATCCATTTCAGTAGACTTTATGTATGGAATAAGGTCCTTCACACTTTCACTCATGGTTTTGAAGTTTCTTTTCTGGTATCATTAGAATCCTAAGGACCAATACCAATTTTCCTTGAAGAAATGAATGGAGGTGAAATTTCTTGTTAAAGGCTCACACTATTATGTTCTAATAGACTTATAAATGATGCAAAGTATAATGTATTTTTTCATCTAATCATTCCAGTTAATCAAACCATTTTTAAGACTTCACATTTGTATAAAAATGATCACAGATTGAAATTATGAGTGAAGGAAATTGAATTTCAATTTGAAAAACTGCTTCTATTCTATACACCAATGAATAAGGGGTTTTCTGGGTGGTTGTATATGTGAATGTTTGACAATCCCATAAAAAATGAAAATATTTATCCGGCCAACATTTCTTATCTTTATCCTCCATCTTCTGAAGTGTATTAGATAAGGTCTTATTGAAGGTCTCTATCTTTTTATTAGTCACCACATGATAGATATATGAATGGTTGGATTTGATATTGTGCTCCTGATATAACTTTTTTACCTAAATAGAATAGAAATTTGTTCCATTGTCTTTCAATATAGTATGACAAACACCAAATCTGGTGATAATTTTATTTTTTACAAAACATAGAGTTTTTTTGGATCTGAGTTTTTTGAGAGGTATTTCCACATCCCATTTGGAGAAGAAGTGAGTAAAAATAAAAATATACTTGAACTACTTATCCATAGCTGGAGGATAAGGCCCTATTACATCTAATCCCCATGTGGAAAATGGCTAAGAGTATTTAGCTATATGTAACAACAATGGGGGTTGATGAATGAAGTTGGCATGCACTTGGAAGTGATGAAATTTATTTGTGAAATCTGTGAAATTCAATTTCATTGATGACCAAAATTATCCCAGCCTTCAGATTTGATCAGAAATCCTATTCATAGACTAATGAGCACCAAAAGCTTTTGAATGTATTTCTTTAATGACAAATGCAGCTTCTTCCCCATAAATACACTAGAAGAGAATTCCAACAAAGCCTCATTTATATGTTGGATCAATAGTATGATAGATATGATATTGATTGTAGTATCAAACTATGATAATATACTCAATATACAATAGGGGTGAATTGTATACTTTAAAAAATCCTTAAGGAAATTTTGCATAAGCAAAATTCACAACACCTCTAAATTCTAATAACTTTCTTGATTCCAGAAAAGTGATTCTGGAAATTAAACATAACAAATGTTTACAACAACTAAGATTCTACTTTAACAAATATAGAATCTGATATAATCAGAGTACAAGTTTAAGGAAGTATAATATAGTTATTCTTTCCTTAACAACCAAAAATACAACGGATAACAAAAATGAAACACTACAAGTAACAACTAGAAACACTTTTAACTCAAAGAGAAGGGTATCCAACAACCCTGGATAAAGGTCCCTTGATTTATACTTTCTAGAAAGTCTATCTTACCCAAACTTAGGTAAGCCCTCAATCTGAAGATCGGTATCTTTTTTTCTATCCCCACAAGCCCTCGATTTGTAAGGAAAGCAGCACCTCTAACTTCAAAACCCAAAGTCTCGAATTTCAAAGAAATCACACCTCTACATAATGAAAATTTACATGAATCAATGTTTGAACAAGCTGTTGAACCATTCTACACGAAGCCTGAGAGTTTATAAGAGTCTTTGTTTCTAGAAATCACTTCAAAAAATGTAAGAAAAGTTTTAAAAAGTGTGTTGGGATCTTTTCAAATGAGCTCTTATTTATAGGCACAACTCTAACGGTCGGCTCCTTCCTCCAACAGTCATATTTTTCCTTGAATTTCAGCGGGACCTGTACACATTTCACTCAAAAAACAGTTAGTTTGGTACTGAATGGACGACATCGTTTTGTAACTAAAATAACTATAAGTAAAAAATCTAGTTACATAAACAAAATAAAATATTCAGAATGTAAGAAAATAAAAGTTCAGAGTCTAAAAAAACACATTCAGTGTCTATAATACAATAATATTCAGATTCTATTTTCTAAGGAATGAGGATCCTGAACATTAATGAATTCCTGAATCTGAATTTAAAGGAAATTCAGAATCTGGTTTCACTAGAATTTGGAATCTGAAATTACAAAGTTCAGCGTAAGAGTTCGTGAGAATTCGTAGTCAGGACATACAAAGTTCATAGTCAGAGTTCATTAGAATTCAGAGTCTAAAATTACAAAGTACAGAGTCATAATTCATTAGAATTCAGGGTCAGAACTTATAATGTTTGGAGTCAGAATTCATGAGAATTCAAAACCTGAATTCGGATCATGAAAACAGAATGCTCTTTATCTATGTATTATATGATTCCAAGGTTTTTTTATATGAAATTTAATTTTACACTTAGAAAAGATAATAAACAATGAAAAACAAGGTAGAGATAAATTTCCTTGGAGAAGGAAAATTTTCCTTATAAAAGTAAAACATAGAGTAAAATGAGAATTTCCTTGAGATAATGTGTTTGTGATTTTCAAAACAATAATTAATGATAAAGTCCTAAGGAGACCTTATTGACTCAACGATCTCCCCCAAACATGAAGGAATGGAAAAGTCATAAGGAAAACATTATTTTCTCAACAATCTCCCCCTTTTTTGAAAGCACAAACATCCTTACGAAAAAGAATAAATGGTCTTAGATAATATTTTTCTAGACTTTGAAAGTGAAACTTATCTCCCTCATCATATGGGAAATGATGAATATTACTAACTCCCCCTTAGGATTTGGAACTCTAAGGATCGTATTCTGGATTTCCAAAATGAGATTTTTTATAATCTTGGGTACAAAAATATTTATAACAAAAACTCTCCCTTACTTAGGGATATTTATTCTTTTCTTAGTATTCTTTTTTCCTTTCGCCCAATTTTTGATTTTGAAAAATAATTTGAGGGAATGGAAAAGAAATTATAGTACCTAAAATATTAGTAAAAAGCTTCCAAACAAAAACTAACAACCAAAAATTTCATTAAGATAGGAAGAATTTGTACAAAGAATGAATACAACAAAAGATTGTATTGGGTCTATTTTCCATCATTATCTTTGGGTATCAATTTCTTCACTATGGTTTTCAGGTTTTTGAGTTTCTTGTTCTCTTCTCTACTTGCTTTAGGAGTTGATCCTGATCCTTATATTTATTCTCTAAAGCTTTGATCATTACTTCCTGAGCCTTCAGATCCTCTGTTTGAGCCTTCAACGACTCATCTTGCTTAACTAACTTCTCTCCGATCTCGATCCAAAGATCCCTTTCCCTCTTCCAACTTTGGGAAACAGAATAAAACTTTTCATTCAAATCCTTTACATCTTGAATCAGAGCATTATGTGCCAGATTTAGATTTTCCTCAAAACCACTCGTGAGATCCTTGATCTTGCCATCTTCTATGTCAAAATCCTCCTTGACACCATCTTGAAATTCATTATGTTCTCTCAAATATTCAACTGTCTTCTTTGACCAGCCAACCATTTTCTTGCATGAACATTTATGGGCTTCATAGTTGATAAGGAAAGATTTGAAGTCTGCCTCCAGCTTGAAACACTTGTCCATCACCATGGACACTGAATCCGATTTCAAATATAGTGTCTATTGAATCATTTGGCATCTGGAATCAATACTTAGGAAAATCAGAATGGTGGAAAAAAAATTCTTCAAAGACTGGAAAATGAAATCATGCTCAAGTGAAGATGATTCCGAACCTGAAACTCTTCTTGGTGAGGGCACTTTATCTAGCTCAACAAGCTTCCTCTTTGATGATCCACTAGTATCATTATTCAAAACTGCTTTAGTGGGTGTATCAACAACCACTTGTTTACCCTTGTCAGTTCTTGGAGTAGCTTCTTCATCCAGAGACTCTTGTTCATTGTCAGACAGTTGAACAATTTTATCTTCATTTATTTTCTGCTTCTCATCTTCTACCTCAGAATCTTCAGGGTGAATGAAATGATGATTATAACATTCTTCCTCAGAGGGCTTATTCACTTCATCGTCATCTTTTTTTATCTATCCCAGAAGTAGTAAGCTTTTAATATCCAGCTTTAGAGGTCTGGATTCACAATTTCTCGGATGCACATTCCTTCACATGAAAGTCTTAAAATTTATTTATGAGGTCTTCTATGTCACCATTTATTTCTTCTTCCTGTACATCTTCAACAGCTTCCTTTTCTTCAACAATCTTTTCTTGTACTTTTTTCGGAGTGAGAAATTTCTTCCCTAATGTCTTAGTTAAGGCCTCTACCAAAAAGGATTTCGGTACATGGATATTCTCATATGCATTCTCAGTATCCCTTATATGGGATTAAAAAATTTCATCCTCCAACATCTTATTCTTTTTCTTCTTCTCCTTATCTTTCTTCTCAACCTCATCAGATGTCTTTTCTTTTAAATCCTTAGCTTCTGTAGGATACAAACCAAACTGTGGCTCCCATGCTTTCATTTTCTCTTTGTATTTCCTCCACTTGGATACAACCTCATATGGATAGGCTTTTTTTCTTGGGATTTGGAGGTGCCGATTGGGCTTCCTTAGGTTTTGGGGTTTTCTCTTCTTCTCCTACTTCTTTCAACATTCTCTTCTTTCCAACCTTTCTCGATGGTTCAAAAACTTCTTCATTCTTCAGATCAGCTTCTCCCTCTGGTAGACCATAAAATTTTCCAAAACCTTTAGAGAAACCAATATTAATTTTGTTCAATGTATCATCACTTACTAACATGACTTTACAATTCTCGGCTTGGAACTACAGGGAATCTTGAAAGTCTCAAGACACCGAACTATTAAATTTGAAATAATGGTCGGGTACATGATAATCTGAGCCTTCAGATTTCCATTCTTGATATTCTAAATCATAATCATAATATTATTCATCAAGTTAATCTTCCTCAGATTTAATAGAAAATATAAATATGTAGATGTTGCTCTTCTTCAAGGTGTCCTTATCACCTTTTCCTGGAATGATGAATCCCTGAACCGATAATTCAAGGATCCGATTAGTTTTTGAAAAAGAGAAATATTCGGAGTCTTGGCATATGAATGATCAAGACACTTTATAGCTTTCACCTTGACAAAACTTCCTTGTACATCCGTTAATTTATGCGTACAGAATTCATCTTCCCCATCATAAGAAAACCCCACCAAGCTAGCATCCTTGGTGTATGAAAGGGAATATGTTTTTCCATAGCTTTTAAAAGAAAATTTACACGTCTATTTTTATTTAAAGAAACTCATGGATTCATAAAATTCAAAAAGAAAATATGGATAAACTACATGTTGATCACCTGGCTTTGATATGAAAAAACGTTACCATCCATTCAACTTGATGTTCTTGGATATAATGGAATCATACTTGGAAAAGAAATTGGGACAAACCAACCTCTCTTTGTAAATATTTCACTTCGAAATCGACTTGACAGTTGACATCTCTTGAGAAGGAACTTCACCCAACATTCAGATTTGGGCATGATTTGAGAGGTTTGGAATGGGAATTTGAATGGTGGGCAGAGCTTAGGGACGCAATGGCTTGAAATCGGATGTGGGATCACCTTCAGTGGTCCTTTATATTGGCCTTTGATGTGATGGTTAATATTTTAAAGTCAATCCAACGGTTGAAAAAAAATCTGAATAGATCTGACCATTGAAAAGATAGCCGCAAGGAAAACATGAATCCGTTCTTTTGAGGTTTTTAATAAAAAAATTTGTATTTAAGGATAACAGAATCCGAAAAATTTCAAAATATAAAAGAAACTATGAGCAAATAAAATATGATTATTAAAACATAAGAAAGAAAACCATACATTTCATATTGCTAGGAGTATTATTTGTATTGATGAAAAAAAATTCTTGATGAACATCAAATTCCCAAAAAAAAAATTGATTACGGAAAAAAACTTCGTTATGAAAAATCTATGTACGAAAAATTTTAAGAACTAAAATCATCATTGTGAAAATACTAAGTACGAAAAATGTTTTACGAATGATTTTGAAAACATCATTACAAATTTTTTTAAAAGACTCATTATGATTTTTTTTTGAAAAAACTCATTACGAAAAATGTTGAAAACTTCATTATAAATTTTTTTTAAAGAATCATTACGATTTTTTTTTGAAAAAAATGATTATAATAATTTTTGATATGGAAAAAAATTAAATTACAAGAAAATGTACTCCCCCAATGGAAAGGAGTTTGTTACTGTAAAGATATTGATTTCAACAGAAAGTTAATGAGGAATATTACCTTATGGTTTTCATTCCTAAATTCTATTTAATGTATTCAAATCTATCGAAAGGTAAAGATTTTGTGAAAATGTCAGCAAGTTGATCTTGTATTCGGATAAATTGAAGAATGTTATCTCCTTTTTGTGTGTGATCTATAAGATTGTGATGCCTAATATCTCTATGTTTTGAATGAGAGTGATGTGTATGGTTTTTACTTAATTCAATGACACTAGTATTATCAAATGAATTTTTTTTTGTAAAACTCATACCATAATATTTGAGTGTGTGTTGCATCCACAACACTTGAGAACAACAACTTCCAGCTGCTACATATTCTACTTTAGAAGTGGAAAGTGCTACTGAGTGCTTCTTCGTTCATGACCAAGAAACTGAGTAATCTCATAACAAATGAAAAGTTCCGGATGTACTCTTTCTATCCATTCTACATCCACCAAAGTCAGCATCTGAAAAACTTTTTATAATAAAATCATTTCTAGAAGTATAAAATAGCCCTAAATCCATGGTTCCCTTTATGTAGTGATTTTTTTTCACTACCTTTAAATGAGATTCCTTAGGATTGGATTGATATCTTACACATAAGAATACTGAAAACATTAAGTCTAGACGGATGGCTATAAAGTAATGTAAACTTATTATAATTCCTCTAAATGATTTTTTATCTACTGGTTTCCCAATTGCATCAAGATCAAGAGTGTTTGAGGTACTAATGGGAATACTAATACTATTAGTGTTTTCATATCCATACTTTTTAAGAAGATATTTAATATACTTATTTTGGGATATATATATTCCTTCTTGTTTTTGAGAAATTTGAAAAAAGGTAAAATGTTAACTCATCCATCATACTCATTTCAAACTCATATTTCATTAGATCCTTGAAGGAATCAGTTAAATATTTCTAAGTTGAACCAAATATAATGTCATAAACATAAATTTGAACAATAAACACATTTTTATTATCTTTCTTTATAAAAAGGATTAGATCTACATTTCCCTTAACGTAATTATTTTGAAGAAAAAATCTTGTAAGACTATCATACCAAGCTCGAGGTGATATCTTAAGTCCATAAAAACCTTTGGTAAGTTTATAAACATGTTTAGGATGTTTTGTATCTTGAAAACCAAGAGGTTGTTCAAAAAAACTACCTCATGTACAAAAACAATAAGGAAAGCACATTTCACTTCCATTTTAAAAAGTTTGAAATTGAAGAATGCTACAAAGGCATGTAAAATGTGAATAGATTCAAGTCTAGCTACTGGAGCATGGGTTACTTCATAGTCTATTCCTTCTTGTTTATTATAGACTTTAGCAACCAATCTAGATTTATTACATACAATGATTCCATTTTCTTCACACTTATTTATAAAGACCCATTTAACTCCAATAACAGAAGTTTCCTTATGTCTTTCAACCAAGGTCCAAACTTTATTAATTACAAATTCATTTAGTTCATCTTGCATAGCTTTTATCCAATCATCATCACCTAATGCTTCATTAGTGATTTTTTTTTCTAATTGGGAATGAAATGATAGATGTTCTAATTCATTTCTAAATGAATTTATAGTCCCTACAGGTTGATTCACATCACCACTGATAGTATAACTGAGATGATTCTTAAGAAACACCTGATTTGGTTTCCGTTAAACCTGTTCATCAATATAGGGTGGGAAATATTCTGGGGTAAATGTTTCAAAATTATCATCTTAGAAATTTTCCCAATCAGAAGGATCTTCTATCATGGGTTGAAAATAAGTTTTTAAATACACATCCGAAGATGTAGGTTGAGGTTTTTTAAAAAAAGGATTTGTTTCATCAAATTTGACATGCACTATTTCTTCAACAGTACAAGTGTTTTTTATGAAAAATTGTAAAAGCCTTAGAAGTTGAGGAGTAGTCTAAAAAAATTCCTTCAACATATTTTGGTGCAAATTTATATAGATTATCTTTTGAATTCAGAATTAATACCTTTTAACAAAATAAATTAAAGTGGGAAAGTCTAGGTTTTCTACCATTCCATAATTCGTAAGGTGCTTTATTAAGAAAAGGTCTAATCAAAACACGATTTATAGTACAACGAGGAGTATATATAGCTTCAGCCCAAAATTTTTTGGTAATAGAATATTCACTCAACATGGATATTTTTATCTCTTGAAGAATTCTATTTCTTCTTTCAACAACTCCATTCTGTTGAGGTGTTCTTGGTACTGAGAAGTTATGAGTAATGCCTTTTCTAATAAAAAATGTTTTAAAATCAGAATTTTGAAATTCTTCTATATGATAACTATGAATAGTTATTAAAGGAAGGTTTTTCTCATTTTTATCTTGGGCTCTAAAACTTTTGAAATAAAAAAAGCTTCACATTTCTTTGCTATAAAATAGAACCATGTAAATTTAATGTAATCATCAACTAAGAAAAATACAAAACACTTGCCTCCAATGATTCAAGTTTTTTTGGTCCAAAAGGATCCATATGAACTAAATGTAATGCATCAGTTTTTGAGACTTCATTGATTGATTTAAAACTTGATTTATGTTGCTTTTATATTGACAATGATCATAAAATTTTGAATAATAAACCCTAATCTTCGGTAGATACTTAACTAATCTTTTCTTAGAGACTTTACATAGATTTCTAAGGATACAATGTCCTAACCTTATATGCCACAACCAAGAATGGTCTTTAATTTCACTAAGATAAGGTAAGTCTTGTATCCTAAGGTCTTCTATGTTTAGTGTATAAACATTCTCTTTCCTATTGGAAGAAATAATAAACTCATCTTTGGAATTGTGTACTAAGAAATTTTTATTCCTAAAATTCACAAGGTAACCTTCATCACATAATTGACTTATGGTGACCAGGTTGTGCTTATGACCCTTTAAAAACATAACATTTGAAATCAATGTTTTTTTATAAAGAACAATGTTACCTATACAAATAATTTCTCCCTTAGCATTATCTTCAAATGTTATTTTCCCTCATTTTGTCTTGATAATATTTTCGAAGTAGTTTTTGTTACCAGACATATGTCGGGAATACCCACTATCCCTGTACCAAGTATTGGTGTAGGTACCTTCTTTATTTTCCTGAAAATAAGAAAGTTAGACTTTCGGAATCCAAACTTCCTTAGATCCAGAATTGTTAGATAGAAAAATTTTGGGTATCCACATCTGTTTAGAGAAATGATCTTTATAAAACCCAGGAGATTTAACATTATTCAAAGAGAAATGTTTCTTCGAATACCCACCTCTTTGACATTTAGTACAAAAAGGGACTCTGAAAGGAATAAAATAATTTTTTTTGAAACATTTTTTTGGTGAGTAAAACCTACTCCAGTAGTATTTCAGTGAGGATTGATTTGAGAATACATCTTTTCAAAAAAATTCTTACCAGAAGTAAATTTTACAAGAAGTTTATTAAGGGAATATATTTCGGATTTTAGTTTGTTGACTAAATTTCTATCCTCAGGAATTATCTCCTTAGAGATAGATTTTTCCTAAAAAAAATTTAAATTTAACATAGCATTGTTAAGATATTTAGAATGTTTTTCCTTTTCAGAATTTACTTCCTCAAGGTCTTTATAATGTCTTTCTAAAAGATCATCCTTATCTTTAAAATCTCTAGAAAGGTCTAAAATCTCTTTTGTAAGAAATTATTCTCAAGTATTTTCCTTGTCCAATTTCTTTGAAATTTTATAATTTTTTTCTTCTAACAACATGGAAAATCTAGATACTTCATCATATTAAGGTAATTCTTCATTATCTAAAGATGAAGTATCATCATTAGAAGTAATATCTCCATAATAGTAATTTTTATCAATAGATAAATTTGATAAGGCCTCGGCAGAGCGTACCTTGTCCATAAAACATGTATTTGGGAAGGAAGTAGTAGCCATGAATCCAATATTTTTTTGTGATGATGATTCATATTCAAAATATTCACTTCCAGAAGAGTATCCACAACTAGAACTCCAAGTATCGTTTTCTATAAGACTTTTCTAATGCTTTGAGCGATAAAACATATTCTTGTTTCTTTCTGAATTCCTTTCCTTCTTTTCCTTCTTTTTCAATAGAGTGTAGTCAGGTCTGGTATGACATGTCCTTCTACATTCATAACAAATAACTTCCCCATTTTTCTTCTCTTTGTAGTCTCTGTTCTTGAACTTATTTTGATAGTTATTATGAGATACTATCTTGTTCATTCTCCAAGCATGGTTAGCTAATTCATTCTCTAAATTTTCTGTATCACTAGATTCTGACTAAATGGTAACTTTCTTTGACTTTGATCTATTAAATATTTCTAAAGTCTTGGCTTTCATATGTTTAGAAGTAGTTGTAAAAGCAACTCCTTCATTCCAATTCTTCTTTTTAACATTATCAGCATCTCTATTCATTCTAGTATCATGCTGAAGAAGAGTTCCAAAAAATTCATCTAAGGAAATCTGGGTAACTTTCATGTTCTCATCAATTGCTGTCCTCTTGGACTCCCACTCATTTGTCATAATTTCTATGAATTTATCTACAAGAGCCTCATCATCCAAACATTTTTCCCTCATAGACTATAATCTAGTCACAATAGTCATAAACCTTTGCTGAACTTTGCTTATAGTTTCTCCATAAGAAAAATTAAAGCCATGGTATTCAGTTCTCAACATAGCTCTTCTTGTATTTATAACTTTAGAAGTACCAAAATGTGTAACTTAAATTTTCTTCCAGATTCTATTTGCATATTCACATAAAAATATTTGACTATAGATGTTCCTATTCATGGAACATAGCCATGTATTTCTGACTCTGAAATTTTCTTGATATTATAATTTCTCCTGATTACTTAATGTTATTAATTCCTTATCAGGAATTTTAGAGTCTTCTATCATCAATAGGTAGTTATCAACTCCAGTGTTAATATGGAAAGTATTCATCCTATATCTCCAGTAATCATAATCATTTTCATCAAATATAGGAGGCCTGGTAGGATTTATATTGTCAATAAAACCAACATTTAAACCTTCCATCTTAAAGAAAAATCTTAGCAAATAGACTTGTTAGTAAAAATAGTTTGTATACAAGGGAAATATTCCTCAGCAAGAAAAATATAGAACTAAAGCATTTCTAAGAAAAAAAATGAATCTGAACATGTAAAAGCAAACTTGTCAATCCAAAAAGATGATTCTGATAAGAAGAAAAAGATGAATTCTCTCCATAATATAATTGTGGGATTAGTTCAGATTGAACCAAAACTCTGATACCAATTGTTGGATTGGTTTAGGGTACAAGTTCAACTCCTATGATACCAATTGTTGGATAGATAGTATGATAGATATGATACTGATTGTAGTATCAAACTTTTACATAAATACTCAATATAAAATAGGGGGTAAATTGTATAATTTAAAAAATACTTAAGGAAATTTTTCATTAACAAAATTCACAACACCTCTAAATTCTTATAAATTTCTTGATTCTGGAAAAGTGATTCCATAAATGAAACACAAATTTTTTTTACAATAACTTAGATTATACCTTAAAGCATATAGAATCTTATATAACCAGAGTACATGTTTAATGAAGTATAAGATAGTTATACTTTCCTTAATAACCAAAAGTACAACGGAAAATAAAACTGAAACACTACAGGTAACAAGTCCTAACTCTTTTAACCCAAAGAGTAGGGTATCCAACAACCCTGGATAAAGGTCCCTTGATTTATACTTTCAAAAACCTTTCCTTACCCAAACCCATGTAAGATCCTAATTCGAATATCGGTATCTATATTGCTATCCCCGAAAGCCCTCGATTTGTAAAGAAATCGGCACCTTTGACTTCACAACCCGAAGTCTCTGATTTCAAGGAAATCACACCTCTGCACAAAGACAATATGCATGAAGAAAATTTTGAACAAGTCATTAAAACTTTATAAACAAAGCTTGAGAGTTTATAAGATCCTCTCTCTCTAGAAATCACTTTAATACAATGTAATAAAAGATGTCAAAAGTGCGTGGAGCTCTTTTCAAATGAGCTTCTATTTATAGGCATAACTCTAACAATTGGCTCCCTCCTCCAATAGTCATATTCTCCTTGAATTTCGGAGGGACCTGTACATGTGTCACTCAAAAAATGGTTAGTTAGTGACTAAATGCAGGACATCATTTTATCAAAAAACCAAGCATAAGAAAAAATATTGTAACATAACGAAAATCAAATATTCAGAATATAAGAAAATAAAAGTTCAGAGTCCAAAAAAACACATTCTGTGTCTATAATACAAGAATATTTGGATTCTATTTTTTAAGGAATTCAGAAACTGAACTCTATAGAATTTCAGAGGCTGAATTTCAAGGAAATTCAGAATCTGTTTTTAAAAGAATTTGGAACCTGAACTTAAAAGTTCAGAGTTAGAGTTAATGAGAATTTGGAGTCAGAACATAAAATTTTCGGAGTCTGAGTTTATTAGAATTCGGAGTCTAAACATATAAAGTTCATAGTCAGAATTTATTAGAATTCAGAGTCAAAACTTACAATGTTCTGAGTCATAATTCATGAGAATTCAGAACCTGAGTTCGGATCCTAAAAACATAATGCTCTTAATCTATGTTTTATATGATTCAGAGGATTTTTGATATGAAACCAAATTTTACAATTAGACAAGATAATGAAAAATGAAAAACATGGTAAGGATAAGTTTTATTGGACAAGGAAAATTTTCCTTATAAAAGTTAAACACAGAGTAAAATGAGAATTGGCTTGAGATAAGGTGTTTGTGATTTTCAGAACAAGAATGAATGGTAAGGTCATAAGGAGACCATATTGACTCAACAATCTCCCCCAAACGTGATGGAATGGAAAATTCATAAGTAAAACCATATTGACTCAACATTATTTAGGATCTTCTAGTGATATGGACTATCATAAAGAGTTAAATTGGATGCTCGTCATTAGTTCTGTTCATTTTCATCTCTATCTAGTGTTGGTACTCCATTTTGAAGTTATTCCATGATGGGTGTTCTCCATCCATTAGTATGTTCATATGGATCAAAAATAGAGGCAATTTCATTAATTTTATCCATTATAGTTTGAAAAATGGTGATACCACATGAAGACGGGCTATAATAATGATTGTCTCATCCCGATTTGGATCTTCCTATGCTGTAGCTGCATTCACTAGTGTATCATCTTGGGCGTTTCATGATCTCTCGAAATAATACAATGTCATATATGAGGTAAATCTTTTCATTAACCCTCTAACGCAATCACACAAAGTGATTAAATATTCTTTTTAATAGAATAATTTGCATTGATTTGTTTTATTACCAACTCTAAATCACCATTCAATTTCATGTAGTGCACTTGTACATGAAGTTCTAATTCCAGTTCTTTTATGAGAGCACAATATTCTGCCTCATTGCTGGTTCCGCCATCTGAAAATAAGAAGGAATAAGGCAACACTTCCTTTTCTTGGGAGATAAGTATAATTCCTAACCAAAATATTCTGAGTTTAGGGTTTTCCATTCTCACCTATGTTAGAATTTTGGAGGTTCGATTAATGTAAATTTCCCAGGTTTGGGAATTATCTTGAATAGTGAAGACCTTTATATCAGTAAGTTCAATATTTAATGATGTATCTTCTGCAAAAGGGTGTTCATCATGAAAATCATCTAGATATTGGCCATTTATCGCCTTCAAAGTCACAAAATGAATATCAAACTATTCCAAAATAAATCCCACTGTTCTAGATGCCGAACAAGCATATGAAGGCTGAGGATAAATTTGAGTGAGTTATAGTAAGACAATAATTGGACCTCTTGATGTTGCAGGTAGTGCCTAAAGATTTTATCTACAAATATTAATGCCAGGAAGCACTTTACAATACTTGAATACCATGTTTCTGCTTCATGAATTGTTCGAATGAAATAGTAAAGTCTATTTTCATTTCCAACATCATTCTTTTGGAAAAACAAGGCTCTCGGTGATCAATCTAAAGCTATCAAATAGAGAATAAGTGGTCCTCCTTCAATAGGTGGCATTAATAGCAGTGGAATCAAGAGATATTTCTTATGGGTATCAAATTCTTCTTTTCAATATTCAGTCCATTGATAGGTGACTCCCTACTTCATTAATCTGGTGAAGGGGAAACACTTGCTTTCCAAATTGGTGATAATGCACCAAATAGAGGGAAAGTGTCATTGGATTATTTTAAATTCATTCAAATTTATAGTAGGTGACATGCCAATGATTGGATTTTTTTTCCCAGGATTAACATTGATACCACGATAGTATACAATGAAGCTAATAAACATCCCTGAGGTTACCCCGAAATCACAGTTCAAGGGGTTCATCTTCAAATTGAGTTTCCAAAGTTTATTGAAAAGAGTTTCTAGATCAGCTAAGTGATTGGAACATTGTTTGTATTTTACCACCAAATCATCCACATAACATTCGAAATTTTTTTATAATATTGTTTTGAGGTTATGGTGCATGGCACATTTATATGTTGCAAATGAATTATTTTATCCAAAAGACATTATGCAATAGAAAAACACACCTTGAGGGGCTACTAAGGCTGTAGATTCGTCATCCTCTGAGGCCATGTAGATTTTATTATACCCAAAGTAAGCATCCATAAAGGAAAGATATTCACAACCATCTGTTGCATCAATTAAAAGATCTGTTATTGGAACTGGAAAGTCATATTTAGGAAAATGCCAGTTAATCTCTCTAAAATCAATGAAAACTATGATTTTACCAATCTTATTTTTCACTAGGATGATGTTGTCCAGCCATTTGGGATATTGATCCTCCCTAAAAAAGTAATCATTTATAATCTTATCAACTTTAGGAAAAGTTTTAATGGAATTATTTGGGTGTGTTCCTCTTGCTGCCAGCATGGATCCTTGATGTTCTTCTATAAACCCCAATTGATAGGTAGCTAAATTGGGATTAAGACATAGAATTTCTATATAATTCCATGAAAATATATCTCGATTTTTCTTTAGAAATGAACTATACATCTCTCGATCTTCATAATTATTGGCCGCTCTAATTAGAGTGCGGTGTGGATGTTATTTTGTACCCAGATTTTTTTATATAACATCATCCACAGTTGTAGATACACCTTCATTAAATGTTAGAGGAGCATCCTGGAGATCTTCCTCTTCTTCTTCATTACGTGTTAATTCATCTGTTTCTACATTCATAGTTGATGACTAGGAAAAACATCTAGAGTTGGGGGAGGATTCAGTATTTGAACATCCTACAGAAGAGGCTACCATTTTTTACCCTACTAATGATGAAGCATCTTCTTGTGGTAATAAATAGGAGATGATGGATTGGGAAGAAACTTCATTATCTTCCTCTAGTATTTCTACAACTTTTTCTAATCTTATTGGATAAGTAGAGTCTTTTTGTAGTTTGGTAGATAAAATGAAGACATATCCTTGTAATCGTCTATCACTGCTTGGTGAATCAATAATTTCTCTCACACTTTCAAGAATAAATGCCCCAGTTGACATTATGAATGTTACTAGAAGAATGTTTGGATTTGGGTTTACCCATTTAATTTGATTGATAGTTAACAGAAATGTTGTACTCAATTGTAGGAATGGGTTTGTTGGGATCATTTCCAAGACATTTAGAGCATTGATTCTGGTTACCTCCTTTCCTATGGACCTCATTCTATTTGTGTGATAAAATTTTGCCACAATGTAATGATATTCACATGTTTTGAATAGAGCCTTGTCACCGTAAAATGCCCTGATTTGACCATTGAAATAGTACATGAGAAATTGGTGGTATGATGAAGGTATGGACACATGTTGATGTAGCCAAGGCCCTCCAAGCATAATGTTGAAGGTTGTGTCCTTACAAACAACCATGAAATATGAATTAGACACAAGACCCCCAAACTGTGTTCTGAGTGTAATCTCACCTAGAGGTTCTTTCTCATTCTTATCATATAAATTAAAAATTAAAGTAGAAGATAAGTCAGATTTAGTGAGGTCCAATTGATGAAGTGTACAAATAGGAATGAGGTTGATTCCTGAACTATTATCAGTGATGGATCATCAAATTTCTATGTCAGTGACCCTGCCAGATAGATACAAGGATTGATATGTCCATGTACAACATCATCTTCATCTTAATCCATAAAGTATATAAAAACATGACATTATATTGGATAATTTTATATACGGTAAACCTCAGTAGCAACAACATCAGTTTCAAACTATTTAGGACTTGAAAAAGCCTCAATAAGTGATTTTGAAGATCTTTTGATAGATTTAAGGAATATAATATTGACAACTTGTCCGGTATATGGGATAGATATTTTAAAACATAATCCTTTTGGTCCATAGGTCTGTGTATTGCAACATGGAGATGTGGTTTTTCATGTTCCATAGAAGTTGACACTTCTGTTGTAAATGTACCCTGTATTAGAGCACAAACTAAAAATACTCATTGATTTGGTAGATTAGACTGAATAGGTCTATCTACATTTTGAGAGTAATATCGTGTAACATCTAATCAATATTCCAAAATAAACATGTCAATACTGAACCTGCCAAGCGTGCAAGAATCTATTGGTTGTTGTTGAGCCCACTGAAGGGCTCTCCCATGGGGTTCTGTTGCATATACAATTCGAGCAGGGGTAGGGTTAAAATAGTGGCATCAGGAATACCCATGTCTTCCCAGGTATTCTCGACCTCATCCTCTTCCTCTAGTTCTCCAATTTGGTTCATGAAAATCAGGATCCTTATAATCCGAATCACCATTGGCATAGAGATTCATTAAGTGGATAACATTGATAAAAACAAAGATTGGTTATTCATCTGATGGAGATTCTGCATGACTAGTCAATTTTGGTTGTGTTGTTTGGTGGGGCAGTGCCCATGCAAGTGAAACATGTGGAATGAAATCTACTAGATTCAAAGTCAACTTTGGAGTTGAAATGAGCTCTCCTACTTCTAACTTTTCTTTTTTCCTTCTGATCATGTCACTTCATTGAGGATTGAACTTTTGAAAAATGAGGTTTTGATGTGGCTGAAGTAGCAGAAGAAACAATCAGTTGATTCAACTATGTTTGCAAAATGGAATGAGTTCGGTTGATCAATTTCTTGATCATCCAATAACAATATTTCTACACATTTTTTCTTTTGATATCCTTCCATTCGACTTCATCCTCTAGATCTGTAGTAGTAACAAATGTTACATGGGCTAAATAACGTTTTTGTTTTACTTGTCCATAGTCTACCATTTTTTGCAGGAGTTCTTTGAAATCAAACCACTATTTAATGGGATTCCCCAACATACAGTAAAAGGGAAAATAGTTTGGAAGATCTTCATATCATTCTTTTGTTCCTTTTCTTCAGCTTTGGAAACTAATCCAAAATATTTTTCAAGAGCTGAGATGATGTAACCGGATTATTTTTCACTCTGGAAAGAATAATAATTGTTCTATAACTCCTAAAACTATTTCCTCTTTTGATCTCTTTGATCACCTTGACGAGGAAGTCATTGCTACTGATTCTTGTGAGGCAGAGCACTTTGATATGATGAAGGTTTTGAAGTGAAATGAGTTACAGGTTCTTGCTTGAGTTTGACTGTAGTTTCCTTTGCATTCCTTGTTCTCTTTACCTAAGCTGATGTAATTACACGAGTTTTATCTTTAGTTTCCATAGTGGAATCTCATATCTGTTGAGAAATTGAACCAATTTCTCGAAACCCTCCTATGTTTTTCATAGGTATGAGTGGTTTGTGTAACTCATCACATATATTTTCAACACAAATTGGAAGCAACACTTCCTGTGGGAGTGCCAAATTTAAAGAACATGTTACTCCTTTCCATAGAGAAATAAAATCTAAAAATCTTTCAATTTAAATTTTTTATCCATTTGTAAGACCCAAAACTATTGTCTTTGGTATCATTGATCTAAATAAAAGAAGGAATTTCTGACATAGATATTCTAATCTTACAATTGATCAAGATTGAAAACTTGTATATGATAAAAAATCTGATCCTTATAATGACTGCACGAAACACCTGACTTTTACTGCTTCTTGTTATTGAAGAGTTCCCATCATGGGATCACAATGAGAAATGAAATGGGTTATGTTTTTTTCTGGATCTCTTGAACTAATAAATATTGGGAATATAGTATTTAGAAAAATTGGCTACGGAGGGATCAGATTCACCCACTTAGGGTAAGCATTATTTTTTAGATTCACTCACGCACACCATTCTTCATTTACTTCCAATCGAGTTGTTAATGCCTCAATAATGTTCGCAAGAAGTTGGGGAATATCTAGATGATCTGGGACCTATATCGTAAAATCATCTAGAGCTTCAATTGGTTCAGAAAATATCAAAACAACTACTAGTGTTGCTGATGGTATTTTCATTAGATAGCCCATAGGAACATGTCTATAAGGATGTGTTTGATCTTGAACTGGTTGTGTACCTAATAAAGGGAAGTCATTATCCACATCTGTAGTTATGAAAAATCCTCTTTGCAGAGGAACTCCTATAGGATATTCAAGCTGAGAATCTGCCTGAGGAGTATGTCTTGTTGAAATGATACTTCAAAGTAACTCTATATTGAATCTTTCCAACTCTTTCATCTCTTCTTCTTACTATGAAAATATTTCTTTATGTGAAGTAGGTTGACCTTATCTAGTGTAAAGTGGTATGTGATCTTACTTTTACCATTCCCATTGTTATATTCCCTTCATAGGGTTGGGAGTTGGTTATTTGAGGGCATACCAAGATTCTGGGTAAGACTCTGATTTCTAGCATGTACACGTTATTCATTTCCTTAATTGTTTACCGTATTGTTGATAAAAAAATCATCTTTTGATTCCCTGGATCTAGACTCATTTTCTATAGGATCCTCTATAATATTGTTAATAACATCCATTGACACATAATACATTGATGGAATTATTTCCATATCTTTGCAAGAATATCTCCTTATGTATCGTTTAATGAGTTTTTGTTCTCCTATATGATGAAATTCCAATAACTGTTTGGAGGATAGTAACCCAATGGGAATCTTTGGATAGCTCAGTTGTGTGCTCTCTTTGTGGATTATTCTCTAATTGGGTAAAAACTGAATTCTGTTCATGATAGGATTTTTGAGGGGAAAAATCCCCCAGCCCTTAGGCTAAGGCTATTCATGTTCTTATTCTTCCCACCATTGAATTTACTATATTGAATTTGAATGTTGAATTAAACAATCCCACATCCATGTAAGCTTGGGTGGATCATGAATTACTATGGATCATATTCACGCAACTGTTCTTCTGATTTTGTGAATTTTGGTTCAGAAATTATCTAGGAACATTATCCAACAACCACTCAAATCACCTATTTTAGAAGATCACTGTTCTATTTCAGACATTTTTGTTATCTAATGGCTGACATCTTCTAAGAAAGAGGCATGCTAAATATTCTCAGATACTTGATGAAAATGTTACTCAACAACTTGTTTTCTTTTGGCCCAACTCTGATGATAGATAGTTGAGGCTTGTTCTCGAGTGTACATTTGATTATATACAATATCTATTGATTGTAGCCGAAAATGGGAAATAACATGTAATGAGACCAATTTTTGGATAGAATTGCTAATTTTTGAGTGTAGTTAAATTTAATGCTTCATATTCTCTACATCCTCTAATACAAACACTATATGGGAAATCATAAATTAACTGTCATAGCCTCGTTATAGCATTGAGGCATGCACACTGAAGGGATCTCTACTGTATTTCAACCTTTGTATGTCAGGAAACTAAGGGAGATGTAAAATCAATTTGTCATGGCAACCCTTCTATTACCTATACATGATTTTTATATTCATCATGTGCTAATACTTTGGTTCTAAAATGACGAAGAGTATTCCATATGTTGAGGCAAACATCATTAATGCATTCTTCTACC
Source organism: Viscum album (assembly GCA_963277665.1). Classification (NCBI taxonomy): domain Eukaryota; kingdom Viridiplantae; phylum Streptophyta; class Magnoliopsida; order Santalales; family Viscaceae; genus Viscum; species Viscum album. The sequence goes on from OY728125.1 coordinate 2,012,033,780, forward strand.
ATCAATTATAAAATTTTGTATTGAAAATTTTCCAAATTCCAGAACCTGATTGGTACTTCTCCTTTACCCAATTGTTTTCTCATGATTAAAATATGGTCATCATCTTTCACTAGAGGTTTCTCCACATGTTCTGAACAAAGTTGACGATTTTTTATTGTTATATTAAAAATAATTGAATTAGTCACTTTTTAATCTACTGTATTAGAATAAAAATGACCCATGGGAGGTTCATATAATGATTGTTCCCTTAAGATATATTCTGGTTGAGAAAGTATTTCACCCATTAATGAAAAGGCATCAGACATGACTGTCCTTGTGTAGGCAGGTGGCTCAAGATAAGATGGGTTTCTCAATACTGCATTGTCAATTATAGAATTATCTTGACAATAAGAAATAAAACTATAGAGAGAACATTCACATTGACTACCATCATGAGTAGAACCACCATGCTGGATTACAGCAAGGGATAAATCCTCTTTCTCCTTGTCCTTATGTCCACAAGAAGGGTTTTCGTGGCTCTCATCTGGAGATAGGCTCTTTGGATTGACCTAATATTTATGAAACAAAAATTCATGTTGAAGTGTCTGATAAAGAACTTTAGAATTACTACTACTACTCCCATGATTTAGTAATGACATGGTAGGATCTTTAGATACAATAGATAAATGTTGGAGGGATTCCAGAACTCCCGAATTAAGAGGATCCAAATTGTAGCTTGACTCTTGATTTCCAACTCTGTTTGGTGAGATTTTCTATTGGATTCTCTCTTACACATAGTTGAGTCCACTTATTGGGAGAATTGGTTATTGGGGGAAGGAGTATGTTCTTGCGTTGGAGTGGTTATCAGAACGGACTGATTACCCCCAGTTGGAAAGGGTGTATGTTCCTGATCCGGTTGTCCTTATGATATAGGGGAGTATTCCTCATAACCCTCATGGACAGGAAAAATGGTATGTATCTTCTCCAGTATGTAATGTCGATGTTTCAACCCAGTTGTTGGGATAGATTTATGTTTTAGTTTACCCTGGTACTACTGAAGTTATTGTTATGATATCCTAGCATGTTTCTACAATATGGGCATGAATTTGTGTCTTCACATTCACTATTGATAAGATGTGTTCAGTTACTTCAGTGTACAGAACAAGAATATAGGTCCATTCCATATCTAGAGTTGGTGTATGTGCTAGATCCTATCCTCCTTTTCATGTCAATGGGTATTGACAATACTCATGTATGGGGGAAGAGAGTTGGGTCTTCCCCAGATTTGTCGTCGGAGCTTTTCGACTGACTTATATTGGTGCTTCCAAATGGGATTATTGGCTGGATTGATGAATGATGGAAGGTATATGTGCCTACTGGTTATTTTCAATTAGGAAAGTTTGATAAACTTCCTTCAATTTTGACAAATGAGACTACTAGCAGAATTGGTGATTGTAAGCAGCTGTGTTTTCCTATTTACCAGTTGCCACCACATTTGACTGGTGGAATTCTTAAAATGCAGTCAGATTAGTTTTCTGAGTGGATAATAATTTGTAAATAGGTTTATGTGCCTATTCATTGTACTCCACCTAATATGCATGGCGGGATTGGTGGGTTTCTTCCAAATGAGTCTGCTAGGAAGAAAAACTAGGACCAACGGGTGTGTGTGCCCACTCGTTGATCTCATTCGAGTTAGGTTGATGGACTTCTACAAAGGGGGTAGTGGTGATAAAATTCTCCCTACTTCATGGACGTTGTCCCCAACGGTTCTTCTTGAACACCTTAGTCTAGGGACCTAGGCCAAACGTCCAAAGTCAACAACCCCATCATGTTGGGGGTTCACTGCCACACGATTCTACTGGTGGCAATTGTTGGTGGGATTTCTTAGGAAGGATCCCTTCATCCTTTAATTGATTCCCTGAGTGACCTCTTTATACACCTCCCTATATTACGAGATGGACTAGTTGTTGTGTTCTGGGGATAAGTACCAGAAACGGTTGAAGATAGTGGTTGGCACTTTCTGTTCTTGATCATCGGTCATGTTTAACCACACGATCAGAGATTGTTATTGTCTTGGTGGGAATGTCAGGTAGCCTCTAAGGATGGTATTGTACCATGATGACGATACTCCCTTACTATCATGTCGGAGACCCATCATTGAAGATTTTTGGTGGGTGATGACGTCCTTCCCATGGATGAGGATCTAGCTTGAGCAGCGGTCGAGATGTTCACATATGTCATTTTGAAGAAATACATTTTCGATTGAAGGGATTTCTATGAAAAAATTTGAAAACAACAGTAAACTCTATTAAAGAGACCATTTTGGAGGGATATAAGCGTGACTGATTCCATTTTCTATACTTCCTTTATCAATTGATTGGGGCGATTTGATGTGGCCTTAAAAACACAAGTTTTGCCACATTTTTTTAATTAATTTATATCAATTTAATTATTTATTTTAACACATTATAATAAATAGTGGCTCTTTTGTATTTTATTATTAACTTTTCAAATTAATCAATTTTTTAATTAATTGTGTATTATAAGCCATAAAATAATTAATTTTTTCTTACTTTAATTTTATAGTCTAATGAATTTTTATTTAGCTTGGTATTTTCTATCTAAAATTTTAATAATCTAACATTAATTAATTAGGTCTGCATTTGTACATAATTATTTAGTCTTAATTTAAAATTTCATGTATTAAAAATTAATCAATATTTACTAATTAATATATTTCATATAATAATTCATTATTTATTAATTGTCATTTGTTTTGAAACAAGTTAAATTTATTCAAACTTTATAATTTTAACTTATAACTTAATTCAATCATTCAATTAAATGGTAATTAATTGTCTAGTTTAATTAATTAGGTTTGTTAAAGTAGCCATAATTTATCATTGATTGTCATTAACTTAAATTAAATCTTTTTATTTTGGAAGATAATAAAAATTTAACTTGAGTTTAGTAGGTTTCATATATTTATTAATGTTTATGTTTTATTTAAATTTTCAATTGTTTTAATTAAGTTTTATTTTCAATTAATTATTGTGTTTATTTTTTTATTTATGTTTTGATTTATTTTATTTACACTGTTTATTTTTTAGGTTCACAGTTCCATCCCAGTCACGGTGTCTCCATGCACTACATCTCTTCGTGTATCACCGTATTCCTTTTACGGTGTATCATGCCACCAGTTTTGGAATCACTGTTCCTTTCTCACAGACTCACAGTCACCGCATACCTTTTCACCTTTGCCACTACGCATCAGTTCCATTTATAGTGACACTGTAACTCGACCTTTAATGTCTCACTATTTCTTTTCATTCCTTGAACCGTGACTTTATTCACTATCTCACAGCGAGATTTGTCACCGTAACCCTTTGAAACACTACTTCTTCCAGCCTTTTCAAATCCTCATTTTATGGTGCCATTGTGAAATTTCTCTTACTATCCCACCGTTTGCCGTACGGTGATACAAAAATCCATCTTCCACTTTACTACTTCCACTACGCACCATTTCAGATCTACCTCAATATAGTTTTTCTCTTTTAACCCAACATCCGTGAAGAAGTTCTTTGGACTAAGTCATAGGTTGTGTGAGGAATAGTCGTTGAAAACCATGAGCAATGAGATGCACTACAGGGGGATATAACTTCTTCTTTATTGATATAGCACCACTAAAATCATCCTCTTCCTCACCTCTTCCATACCCCCAGACCCAAATTCACAATGAGATTCACTTTTTCAAATCCTCAATTCCGAAAAAATATCAAATTACCAAATGAAACCAGAATGTTAACCTCAAACCCACACCACGCCATCTGTAGGTGAAACCACTTGCTTTCGCCACCGAAAGGAGAAGAGGAGGTCTTGCCTGCTAGAGTCGATGCCAAGCTGGGAGCCGCTGGCATTTTTGAGGAAGATGAAACAGACCCTGCCTGTAGCACCTTCGAGGGAGAACTGCGAGCTGACTGTCATGTCGGAAAAACTGGCAAAGACACCATTTTTTAAGTTTGATCCGTCATCGGTCTCCACACATAGCCGGAGAGTGGATGCTTGATGTCGCGCTGGATGGAGGCGTTGGCTTCTTGTAGAAGAAAGCTCCCCCTGTAGCACCGCATTTTGGGGGTGGGGAGATAATCTTATTAAAATATATAGAAAAACAAACAGATAACATATTAATAATATAATAATAAAAATGTTTATAATAAATAAATGATTAATAATTAATTAACTAAAATATTAAACTAATTAAATTATATAATTAAACTACATTGTAATTTGATTAGTCTTTTTATAAAATTAGATAATTAATATTAGTCCAATTTAAGAATTAAATTAAGTTATGTTAACAAATTATTAATAATAATTATATTAATAAAATAAAATAATGAATAATAATAAATTATGAACTTTATAACTTCATTTAATTAAAGATTAAATAATGAATAACTATAATAATAATAATTAATAAATTATTATCATTTAATTATTAATTAACTTTAATTAAACTTTTTAACAAGTAATATAACATTAAACTAAGAAATAACTATAATACATTCATTGAGTTTTTATTTATTTTTCTATCTTAACATTGCAGGTTCCTTCAAGAGGTATAACCCCATCCACGTTCTTTTCAACTGACTCAGCGGGTGATAGTTACCAGGGAAAAATTATTGCGATATGCCTGTCGCAAAAGAACGCATGTGTGTCATGCACTTATGAGGGACTTTTGAAGTCGGTTGTATTGAGTGGTGGCTTGAAGTAGATGACATTGGGGTTTTAAAGGAAAAGTAGCTGCAAAATTTGGGGAGATAGAATGATCACACCAGACTGAAGGACGATCATTGATTCCACGATCACATCCACTCGAGAGTGGGGATATTCATTCGAATTCCTTGGAGCAGCACTAGAGATGAGATGGAGGCAAAGGAGCCCAAAGGCAGAGTAGAACTTGGGGAGTTCTTCCTTCCCCATTATTTAATTTTTGTAATCTGCTTTCAGATGTTTTCAAAGATAGATTTCATCATGATCATAAGCTGAATTGTTTAACTCAGTAATTTTATATTTTTTGGGTTTATTCTTTAAATTCTTCACATTATTCTTTTATGACATCAAAATTGATCGGAGAGATCAATTTTAATGATCATGTTAATTGTTAACACCTTAAATTATTTTTAAAAAATTCATAGTTTCATGTTCGATCAGAGATATTGAACATGATCATCATCTTGTTGAAGTGTTAATGTCATTTCAGTTGAAATTTTATCGTGAGTTTTATTTCGACTATTTTCTTTTTCAAATTCTTAGTAGTGGATGAATTCTGGAGCGGCGAACTCTAAAAGTCATACCACTTTTTGATGTATCTTATGGCGATGAAGATATATCTTTCTAGTCTTAAGATGTGATTTAATAAATTTCAGTTGAGAATTACCTTATTAACAAACAATTTTAGAATTCCTGAGTGTGATTTCTTGATTGTTGTTCATTGTCTTGGTGCTTAATATTAGTATACAATATTTCTCTTGATTTTTAGTACTTAGTGTAAACATTAGTTTCTTTATAAATATAAATAAACCATGTTTCCTCATCCTTTTTCCACTTCATCATATAAATAAAAAAATATAAAAAGTAAGAAGATGTTTTTCCCACTGCTGATAATAGTGGAGGTTTAAAATTCAAAAACAATAGAAATCACTCACCTTCCTTCTATGTGGATCGACCCTACACCACTATAATAGTGTCGGTTATTAAATGTAATTTTGAGGGTTGTGACAACCTTCGGCCTATTCAAAATTTTGCGCCGTTGCCGGGGGAGGCACGCATTGAGTGTTCAAGGTTTTAAAAAAATCTAAAAAAATTAGAAAAAAACATTAAAAAATCATAAAAATAATATGATAAAAAATACATTGAACTGGAACCTACTATTTGTGTTTTTTTTAAAATCAACTTCATTGTGAATTGTTGTGTCTTTAATCTCAACTGGTTTAGTTTAAAAATGGATGTTAATGAAACCTTTGATCAATTGGGGCCTCATTATGTGTGTTGTGGCTGTTATGGGAACAATTCCTATCAGCGTGTCTATAACCAGCCACAACAATATGTTTACATTGAAAAAGATGGAAAGTTTGAATCTAATATTGAATTCCTAGATAAACATGAATTAATTAAAACCAAACTCGATGCAAGGGAGAATAATTGGAACACATGGTTTATCCAAACCCATGAAATTAAACTTAGAGATTCTCAAGAGAAAGATCAAAGAATGAAAAGCTTAGAAAACCTGATTTTGAAATTACAACAAAGGGTTAAACAAAAAAATAATTTGAACAAAATTAAAAGAAATTTTCATAAAAGGTTTGAAAATAAAATTGAAGAAAAGAGTGATAGTGAAACTGGATAAGAAACCATTCACTTTGAAAAATTTGATTCTGTTGAACTAAATCTAGAAATAACAAGCTCACTGAGTCAAGAAAATAACATTGAAAACTCTAAAATGATATTTAATGGTTTTGAGTTGGAATATTCAGAAGCTGAATTAAAACATATTGAAAAAGAATACCCAGTTCTTTTCATCATTTTTTCCTTTGATAAAAATCACTGTTTTAGAAATTTTGAGAATGAAGTCACTCAGGATGAAGACAAATTAGAATATGGAAACTTTATTGTTAATAATTCTTCCCCTAATATTTCTAAAATTATAAACAATGACCCTGAACTTGATATTGGGTACACTTTAGAAGAGAAACTTAAGTTTGAAATCGTAGAATCTCAAATTTTTAAACCTCAATTGAAAAATTCTCTTCCATGTTTTGAAACTGTAAACCCAATAATTTCTGAATTTTTGTTTGATAATGAGGAAGAGGGAATGATTTTTGAAGAAAGGCTAAATGTTGAGTTTTCATTTCCCTATTTTTATGGTAATCACTTATCTGAAACTTTGTGTAATGAAATTAAAATCATTGTTGGCCAACTTGAGGAGAATTGTATTAATTTGAACATTCCGGAAACAGAATATAATGAAACTGAATTGTACAATTCTTCTCCTAAAATTTAATTGCAATACTCAAATGACATGGTTTTATAAATTGTACCTTTTGAACTTTATCATGAAAAAGAGGTTTAGAACACACTTGAATTAGGAAAAATTTATTTGATTGTAGCACTAGATGTTCAATGTAAGTTGATAGATGAGGATATTTTGGAATATATTTATAACATTGTTAAACCTGAACTTGTATGTGATATAACAAATTCTCTTACTTTTTTTTAAGTTTCTACTTCAACTGAGTTGGGAGAAAAAGACAATCATGACACTGATAGTAGTATAGAGGGGGAATCAGTCATGAGTTCCAATGTTCTTAATTCTGTTAACCTCTCTATTGAATCCCCTCTTGAACCTGCTAATCAGAATTTACCCACATGCACCCTTGAATGTGAATTCTTGAGTATTGAAGTTAAGAGAGATAACCATGAGTATAATGCCACACCCTTTGAACCACCTAGTTCAATGTTGTCTATTCATGTGTATTCCTATCTTGAAATTCCTAAAATTATTTTGGATGTGGACAACACTATTCCCACAATTGTTAAATGGAGCTACATTGGGGTTATTTTAGGCTATGAGAATTCAGTTATTGATGTGTTGAGTCTTGTTGCCCACAATTTTCATTGTTATGTTAAAAAGAATCGGGAAAAAAACATGTGGTGGTTCCTATTTAGGAAACCACATCCACCTAGTGACTATGGTTAGTAGCTAGGTGAGTCCGGTAGGGGACTATAAACCTAGCACTGTATTGGAGGCAACCCATGGTTTTTTATTGTGTTAATAAATAAATAAAATTGTAATTAAATAATTTCTAACAGAAGACATTAAATTCAATACTTCATTAGAGCCAACACATTTTCTTTCCTTTGTGTTTACTTTTATTTATATTCTTCTTTTACTTTGAATAAAGTCATGTGTTTTTAGGAAGCTTCTACTGTGTCATTTAAGGAGTGTAATTCCCATGATCATTTTGGGATATGAACATAGTCAGGGAAGTACTTCAATTTGCTGCATGTCACTAAGTTTAGTTAAAAAATATTCATGTGCTTGTTTTTGTGAACTGAAATTCATTGTTTAAAACCCATTCACTGCATGAAATTAAGTGTGGGGGTACATTCTTGCTGGTAGTTGTGTTTTTCATTAGAACCAATTAGTCTATAGGATGTTTACTATCCATTTTTCTTCTATATTGAACATCCATTTGAATCATAATTTGTTAAAATGCTTACACTCAATTAATTGTGCATCCACGCCTTATATGCTACTTTTCAGCTATAATGGAAAATCATTGTCACTGGACATAAATGTTAATACATATAATTGCCAACGAAAATGCTGTTAAGTTATTTATTGTGGAAAACTAAATTTCTGAACATTAATGTGATCTCTATACATGTCATCTATCTAGTTAATTGAAAATCTGTTTTGAACTTTAATTTTTTAATTGTTCTTCTCCACTTTAGAAGTCAGCATTGAGGACAAAGTTGGATTTTAAGTGCGGGGGAGGGGTCAATTGCTGACTATACTAAACTATGCTTAATTGAAATCCCATCAATTCTCATTTCAATTTAGAATTTCTTGTAAAAAATGGTTAAATTTTTTCAAAATTCTTGCATAATTTTAGGTTTTACAATGTACTCAATTAGGTCTTGACTTAGGAAAAACACCTTTATGGTAGTTAAGAATTGTAATGACACTGGAATTAAATATATTGAATGATTGCTGAGTGGTTTTACTTAGTGATTGAATGGATATCCTAGTTTAGGCACTTACTTCTAAGAGTGACATAGGGGATCTGTTAGTGGAGTTATGATCAAAACCTTTGGAACTGGAAATTTCAATTAACCCTAGGGGCACACTTCATTGTTATTTTATTAAATTAATTACCTTAATGATCCAATGTAAATGATTTTTATGTAAATATTATGAAACTGGACTAATTTGGGCATCTAGGATCCCACAGTGAGTCTCTATGACCCTAGATGTCGGGTGTGTTTCTATTTACTATAAGCCATCTGTACACTTTGAATAAGTGAATTGCACAGTGCTTAGTATATGATACATGGATTGGAAGAAATAAATAAAGTTTCTAGTGTCAAAAACAAGTTCATTATGGTGACAGGAATGATGAACACCAAATGGAGAAGGGGTTAGTTGGTTTATATGGGAATCATTTAGGTTGTATCATTGAGGCGATTCATAAAAAAATTATTTATTTTTAGAACCTACGTGAAAAAGTAAAAGTATAAAGTTCCTACTGTTATGTTATTAATTCCACATAAATTTTACCTTTGGTCACTTTTGGACTTTGGACTTGAGCCTGGATTGAAGTTAGTCACTAATCAGTACCACATATGAGGCATGACACTTTCATTTCTTGTGGATTCATTACTACTTTGACTACTAATGATAATTTTTCCTAATAAAGATTCATATGTGAAATTTATTTTTTAAAAGCCTGTTGACATGTATTTGAAGTCCCATGTTAACAGTTCTATATATGTTACATTTTGATAAAAATCATGAATATCATACTTTTTTTTTCAAAGATAATAAATCATGAGATTATTTGAGGACAAACAATGCTTATGTGTGGGGTAATTTGATGTGGCCTTAAAAACACAGGTTTTGCCACATGTTTTGCCACATGTTTTTAATTAATTCTTAACAATTTAATTATTTATTTTAACACTTTTTAATAAATAGTGGCACTTTTGTTTATTATTAACTTATCAAATTAATCAATTTTCATAATTAATTGTGTATTATAATCCATAAAATAATTAATTTATTTCCTAATTTAATTTTATATTCTAATAACTTTTTATTTAGCTTGGTATTTTTTGTCTAAAATTTTAATAATCTAACATTAATTCATTAGGTCTACCTTTGCACATAATTATTTTGTCTTAATTTTACATTTCATTTATTAAAAATAAAAAAAAATTAACTAATTAACAAATGTTTTTTAGTAATTAATTATTTTTTAATTTAAGTTTTTATTGAAACATGTTAAATTTATTCAAAATTTATAAGTTTGACATTTAACTTAATTCAATCATTCAATAAAATGGAAATTAATTGTCTAATTTAATTAATTTAGTTTGTATAAGTATACATAATTTTACTTTGTTTGTGACTAACTTAACTTAAATTATTTTATTTTAGAAGATAATAATAATTTATCTTAAGTTTAATTAGTTTCATAAATTTCTTAGTGTTTATGTTGTATTTAAATTTTCAAATGTTTTAATTATGTATTATTTTCAATTAATTATTTTGATTATATTTTTATTTAAGTTTTGATTTATTTTATTTATTCTGTTTATTTTTAAGGTTCATGGTTTCATCTCGGTCATAGTTTCTCCATGCACTACATCTCTTAGTGTATCACCATCTTCCTTTTATGGTGTCTCCTGCCACCAGTTTTGGCATCTCTGTTCCTTGCTCACGGACTCAAAGTCACCACTCCCCTTTTCACCTTTTTCACCATGCATCTTTTCCATTTACAGTGACACTGTAACTCCACATTTACTGTAGAGACCCGAAGCTTAACGTACATGTACATTACATTACTTTTGCGGAATACTTAGTACAATACAAAAACACACACACAAGGACCGTAATAGTTTAGTGTCTTTGGAAACTCGGAATAAAATCTTCTAATCGTGGTGAAAGATCTTCAACATCTCCCATAAAGATCTACCTTTTTTTACCTAAAACCTTTCTTTATATCCTGGGGAAAAGAAAACATAAAAGGGTGAGCTCAAATGCTCAGTAAGGGTAAACAAAAGAAATATCAATCACATCGTATTTATAAGAACATAACATTTTGGAAATCATAGCCTGCAAAAGAGAGAATAATTTCATAACATGGGATAAATCATGGTAGTGAAATGTAATCACAATAATCATAACTTAAAACATGAAACTTTGTGGCATTCACACATAATCATAGAGAATAATTTCTTGTTAGTCAAGACTCATTGCCAAGACTATCTTAGTGGACAAAGTCCCTTTCTGAATCGAGTAACCCTCGTTTCAGTCCTGTTTCACTGAACCGGTATAACCTACCATTCCAGCCATGTCTATCTCATGAGATATAAAATCTTTACCCAATGCATTGGAGGGAGATATAGGTCCCACCCATCTTATAATGAATCCATTCTTATATGTGCCACATAATCATAAATCATACATCATCGCATAACACATGTAACAAAAACATCATGACATCATAAAACAAATCATATAAGGTAAACGACTTCATAAAAATAATTCCCTCACAACATAATCAACTCAATGTAATAATAGGGATAAAAACAGAACCCTTTATTATCTTAGATGGAAAATATTTTTGATAAAACACTTGAACTCCATTCTTTAGGAAAATATCATTTCTTCTTCAAAAACAATTTTCTTTTCTTAACATGTCATACAATTATAAAAACTAAGAAGTTGATTAAAAATAAACTTGAAAACATGTAAAGGATGATTCTTGGAAATAATGTTTTAAAAATCCATTCATGCCGTATAAGTTAAAAAAACATTCTTTTCGTACTTTCGTTAGAAAAGTCAAAAAAGTACCTCGTATGAAAAACGACAAAAGATTCCTTTCATATCTTTTACTAAAAACTCACCGAAGGGTAAAATAGGATTTAAACAATTGTAGGTGAATTTAAATAATATTACATATTGAGGAAACATGGATGTATATGATAAAATACACCCCAGTAAATGCCAAATTATAAACAATCTCGGATAAAAATGAGATTGTGATATTTCTCTTACCTTAGTTCCGATTTGCTTCGTATGTGTCCGAACCTCCTGTATAATGATTTAAATAATGTCATTGACTTATTACAGAATCATATTCATTGTTATGATATCATATATGGTTCACTTATGACATTATATTACCCGTTCTTTTGTAAATTCCATGTTAAAGAAGCATTTTGGGTAAAATTGTTTCATTTATCGTAGGTGTTTTGACTTGTTGTTCTTGACATTATTATTACTTATATTATGATTTACTTACTTCCAGAATATAAAATATGATTTATATATCATATATATTCAGTATATATATATATATATAATAGATAGATAAATGAAATGAAAAACACTGTTCATGGAGACGGTAGTCCGTAGGTACGCATGAACGTTGTTTTACTTTCCTTATTGTCTTGAATGGAAGTAAGTAGATGACATACATATACATATATACATAAATACAGTAGCTTTATAATGTCATATATTTCATTATTATTTCTTATATATACTTTTTAATCATTCTTAAATGGTTAACATGGAGAATGAATCTCATCGCGTCGTGGAGACGGTAGTCCGTACGTACGCACAAGCGATGATATCGTTCCCATGGTCGTGGAATTGTGTTGAAGTGTATGTATACTATTTCAGTATCAATATCAATTTATAATAATCATATATAGTTACTCATTAAACCATTATACCCATCCAATTAAGGTGGGGGCGGAAAATAGATTACACCACGACGTGGAGACGGTATTCCGTACGTACGCACGCGCGGTGATTTCCTTTTTCCGTAGGATGGATAGAAGGTTAATTAGAGTTGTTTCATATTTATAATAACATGTCAGTATGTAAGTAATACTGATGTTATTACTTTATCATGAAACAACTAAAGAAGAAGAAGTTGAAGAAGAAAGAAATTGAAAAGATCGGTAATGGATATTACCTCTTCTTTGAAACGCCTCTTTGAATCCTTCACTTAGGGAACTAATATTGGTCTTTGAAGAAGACCATAACCTCTAGGATTATTCTAGGGAAGTGGAGAAGAGATTTTGGCAGGGGTTGGCCGAGCTTGAAGGCTCAAAGTTGTGTGAGGAGGAGGGGGAGGAGGTGTCCTTTTATAGGGGAGGAGAGGGGCACCTTAGGAATACCTCAAAATATTATTTTATATTAATGTCAAAATCGGTTTATAATGGTTCCAAAGGGTCTTATTTCGAAGCTAAAGTGGGGATGGGTCGACATCCTATCATCCAATAGGATTTAGACAAGTTTAGGGTATTATTTTAACCTTATCAATTAGATTTAACTCTAAGTTAAATAATTTAACTTTTACCGTGTCTTTTTGTTTTCTTTCACTATATGTTTAATACACTTACTATAACATGCCAAACGAACCCCAAATTGTTTATTATTAATATATATATCCTTATCTAAGTCATTTGGCCGAACCTTAGATTTTTAGGAATAAAATAACAATTAATAATATAATATTTTATTTAAAAACTATTTTGTGTCAATTTTGACACTATTTGATATATGATTTTTGTGAAAGTCATAACAGAATTATATGTTCGAAACAAGTTGATTAAATCAACACTAATATATCATAGGAACCTAGAAAATTAGTGCAATTCATAAAAAATCTCAAATTACATTCATTTGAGCATTTATAACATCAATTATGTTAATATTTCCTTAAAAGGGTAATTACTGCATCATTGTTGTGTCATATATAAATTAATTTATTTAAAGTCTAAAAATTATAAATAAAGAATCATTATGTAGGAAATCTTTTTATCTTTCTAATGAATATTTATATTCGAATTTATCTTATGTATATCCCCATATTAAAATTTTTTTAGTTAATAAACTTTGATTTTAACTCTTTTAACCCTTCTTTAAATAATATAATAATAAATGTCCTAATCTAATCCAAGTGGGCCTAGATTGTCATATTTTATTCCTAAGTTTGTTTTTGATCGAATTTCACTTATCCAATAGAATTAGGACATGTGTTAGGGTAATAATAATATCATTTTTACCCTTAATTACCCTATTTACTTTTAACCGTGGTAAAAAAAAGTAAAAGTTACTATTCACCAAAAATTATTTTCATCTCATTGAACCACATTTTAGTCCTTGATATTAACCGTGTCTCTCGGATTTTTGAAATTCCATTCACAGAAGCGGTAAAATTAAGTTTTATGCAAAATTCAGTTTTTAACCTACCACTTAGTGGTTTCACTATTCATCGAAAATTGAAAGTTTTCAGAAAAATACCAAAAATTAGGCCTAAGCTATATTTGATATTATGAACTCAAAAATGATGTCTATTTTACCAAATTCAAAACATATCAGTTGCATTAACTAATTTAAAAATTAATTCTCGTCGTCAAAACAAATAGCGTGTTTTTAAGAGATAATAACTATCAAAAGATTGACACTAGTTTATAACTGGTTTAAATGTGAAATTACATCCAATGACCAACATTGTATTAAATTGTAAAAATATATTCTAAATATACTTTAAAACCACTCAAATTAATAATTTATCACTATTGATTATTTCGATTAAAAAAGTTGTTTTTAATTAAAATTTAGTAATTTTCACTATTCATCAGAATATGAAAGTTATCCGAAAAGTACCAAAATTTCACCCTAAGCTAATTTCGATATTACGAATCCAAAAATGAATTCCATTTTGAAAAATAAAATTTACAAAATTTCAAAAAGTGGTTATTACTATTCATACTGACTAGTTTTAATAATATCTTAATAGTATATCGTTGTTTAGCGAAACTCGGTGTTGCGTACAACACACGCTATCGTGGAAGGTCGCGATTGTGTATAATTCAAGCCAGGTCAGAGATGTGTATTGTGAAAGCTCCTTTTGGTGTAGCGTATAACACGAGACATTAATAAAATTAAAAAGAATATTTTTCATAAAATCTCGGGCTGTTACATTTACTTTCTCACCATTTCATTTCATTCCTGGCACCGTGACTTTCTTCACTGTCTCACAACAAGCTTTGTCACCGTAACCCTTTGAAACACTACTTCTTCCTGCCTTTTCACATCCTCATTTCATGGTGCCACCGTGAAATTTCTCTTGTTGTCCCACCATATCCCGTATGGTGACTCATAAATCCATATTCCACTTTACTACTACCACTGCACATTGTTTCAGATCTACCTCAATATCATTTTTCTCTTCCAACCCAACATCTATGAATCAACTCCTTGGACTATGTCATAGGCCGTGTGAGTTATCGTCGTTGAAAACCACAAGCAAAGAGATGCAATGCAAGGGGATTTTGCTGATTCATTATTGATGACGTGCCACCAGAATCAACCTATGCCTCACCTCTTCCATACCCATAGACCTAAACTCACAATGAGATTCACTTTTTCATATATTAAATTCTGACCAGAATATCAAATGACAAGATGAAACTTGAAGGTTAACCTCGAACCCACACCCCGCCATCTATAGGTGAAACCGCTTGCTTTCGCCATCGGAAGGAGAAGAGGAGGTCTTGCCTTCTAAAGCTGATGCCAAGTTGGGAGCCGCCAACATTGTTCGAGGAAGACAAAACAATCCCTCTCTATTGTACCATCAAGGGATAACTGCGAGCTGACCACCATGCTGGAAAAAGTGGTCATGCCACCGTTTTTTAAGCCTAATCCATCATTGGTCGCCGCACACAGCCGGAGAGGTGAAGCTTGATGTCGCGCTGGATGGAGGTTCTGGATTCTTGCAGAAGAAAACTCTACCAGCAGAACCATGATTTGGAGGGGGGGAGAGATAATTTTATTAAAATATATAGATCAAAAAACAAATAAAAAATTAATAATATAATAATAAAAATGTTCATAATAAATAAATGGTTAATAATTAATTAACTGACACATTAAACTAATTAAATTATTTAATTAAACTACATCATAATTTGATTTAACTTTATATAAAATTAAGTAATTAATATTAGTCCAATTTTAGAATTAAATTAAATTATTTTAACAAATTATTAATGAAAATTATATTAATAAAATAAATTAATGAATAATAATAAATTAAGATCTTTATAAATTAATTTAATTAAATATTAAATAATTAATAACTATAATAATAATAAGTAATAAATTATTCTCATTTAATTATTAATTAAATTTAATTAAACATTTTAACAAGTAATATAACATTAAAATAAGAAATAACTATAATACTTTCATTGCAGTTTTATTTATTTTCCGGTCCTAACATTTCAGATTCATTCAAGAGGTAGAACCCCATCCAGGTTCTTTTCAACTGACTCAGCCTGAGTTAGTTATGAGGGGAAAACTAGTGCCACGTGCCTATCATGAAAGAACGTAAGTGTGCGGTGCACAACTAACGGACTTTTGAAGTCGGTTGTATTGAGTGGTGACCTGCAGTAGATGAAAATTGGTTTTTAAAGGCAAAGTAGCAGTGGAATTTTGGGTGATACGACGATCACA
The DNA here is from genome assembly GCA_963277665.1 of Viscum album. Classification (NCBI taxonomy): domain Eukaryota; kingdom Viridiplantae; phylum Streptophyta; class Magnoliopsida; order Santalales; family Viscaceae; genus Viscum; species Viscum album. The sequence continues at coordinate 2,012,050,083 of OY728125.1, forward strand.
ACAGATTCGAGGACGCTCATTGATTCCATGATCACATCCACTCGATAGCGAGGTCATTCATTCAGATTCCTGGGAGCAGCACTGGAGAAGAGCTGGAAGAAAATGAGCCAGAAGGTAGAGCAAGACTTGGGGAGTTCTTCCTTCCACTTTATTTAATTTTTTTACTCTCTTTTCAGATGTTTTCAATGCTAGATTTCATCATTATCATAGGCTGAATTTGTTAACTCTAGAATTTTATACTTTGTTGGTTTATTCTTTAAATTCTTCACTTTATTTTTTTCTGACATCAAAATTGATCAGTGAGATCAATTTTAATGATCATATTAATTATTCACAGCTTACATTCATTTAAAAAAAATCATAGTTTCATGTTCAATCAGAGATATTGAACTTGATCATCATATATTAGAAGATTTAATATCATTTCAGTTGGAATTTTATGGTGATTTTTATTTCAAATGTTTTCTTCTTCAAATTCTTAGCAGTGGATAAATTTTGGAGTGCGAACTCTAAAAGTCATACCTATGTTTGATGTATCTTCTGGTGATTAATATATATCAATCTAGTCTTAATACATGATTCAATAAATTTCAGTGGATAATTATCTTCTTAACCAACATGTTTATAATTCTTGAGTGTTATTTCATGATCGGTGTTCCTTGTCTTGCGACTTAATATTAGTGTACTCTATTTCTGTAGTTTTTTAGTACTTAGTTTAAAAATTAGATTCATTGTAAATTAAAAAATAATGTTTCCTCATCCTGTTTCCACATCATCTATAAATAAAAAATATATAAAAATTAAGGAAGTTTATTTCCCCACTGCACAGTGGTGCAGGGTCGATACACAGAGAAGGCAGGTGAGTGATTTCTAAGGTTATTGAATTTTAAACCCCCAATGTTGTCAGCAACAGGGAAAAAATATTATTATATTATTATATATATATATGATTTATATGATGAGGTGGAAACCAGATGAGGAAACAATATTATCTACAAAGAAACTAAAATTAATATGATAGACTAGAGAAATAGAGTATACTAGTATTAGGCAGCAATACTAAGAAGCGAGATCAACAAAGTACTCGTGAATTGTAAACTACTAGTATGAATGGGTGTTCTCTCCACAGCTTACAATCGAATCACACATCAAGAAAGACTAAAGAATTTATCTCTCTAAGAAACTCAACAGGATGTGGATTATGTCTTGGAGTTTGCCACACCAATACATAATTGAACAGCAAGATGTTTTGAAAAGATAAAATTTGGAGAAAAAAACTCGCCATAAATTTCCAATGTTTATGTTGTTGAAATTTGAGAAATTCATTCAAAATCAACCATGCCAGTTGATATTGAAGATTGAAATTTAAAACATTGAGGTGTGAATGATAAAATGATTATAAATAGAATCAGTCTCACCAACTGATTCTAAATTTCATTTAAAGATATGTAAATAAGGATTTAAAGATCATAACCAGAAGTTTTTTTTAATTCCCGAGCTCGTAAAGTTCAAACTATGATCATATTGATTAAAGAAGTGAAAATAATCCAAGAACAGAGTACATATATTAAGTAAATAGGGAAGAATAACTCCCTTAGTGATGCTATGTTCTCGAGCTCCTTTGCAAATATGTATGCTCTATCATTTCCCTGGAGGCTCCTCTCTTGAAAAGTATGGCGTGGAATGAGAATGAGAGTCTAAAAATAAGAGTCCCCAAAAATCTTCTAATGCTCTATTTTAAATATCAATGTCATCTGCTGCATGTCATCACACGCTTCCACCGACTTTAAAAGTCCCCCAGTTGTGCACCGCACACGTGTACTTTTTTCATGACAGGAACGTCACACTATTTTTCCTCACGTAACTAACTCTTGCTGAGTTAGTTAAGTGAATTTGGACGCATACTCGATTATTGAATGAACTTTCACACTTTATAAAAAAAATTAAATAATTAAAACTCAGCGAAAGTTAATAGATATTTTATAGTTATTATTTTATGTTTTCTGTTATAAAACTTATTTAAAAGTAAATAAAGTTAATTAATAAATATATTAAATTGATATTTATTATCTACTGATATTAAATATTAATATTATAATTATTAAATATTTATTTAGATATCATTTATTACATTTTTTAATTATTATTAATAATTACATAATTTAATTAGTGTATGTATTATTAATAATTATCCAGAATAACATTATTTAATTCTTAAATTAGACTAATAACAATTAGTTAATTTTATTCTACTAATGTTAAAGTGTTAAAATATCTATTTTAATTAACAATTTTATAAATTATGATTGTTTATATTTAGATTTTATAAAATTTTATTAGTTTGGCTTGTATTCTTATATAATAAATTATCTATTTGTTAATGTTATAAATGTTATATATAAGATTATTATGTGGTATATTATATTTGATTGATTAATTTATTATTTATTTACTTTTAATTTTATTATATTTTTCTTATTATATATATATATATATATTAATTATTTCACTACCCCCACCCTATTCGGCGCAAGCAGGGGGGTCTTCTTCTTCCTCCAAAAGCCATGCGAGGTCTCTGGGAAGCAGCGTCACATCTACTCTATCCTCTTATACTAACAACACCTCCTCGGTTCATCCTCCTCCTCAATCGATAGTAGTGGACTACTCTGGTTTGAATTCATATTCCATCTTTGTAACTCGGAGGAGATGAGGATGTGGCCCGGCTCCCCAGCAACAACAGCAGGGTTCTTCCTCTAGACCTCTTCAACCCTAGTATGGTGTCGGCCTTGGCTTCATCACGGAGGATACCTCTAGCGGTGGAGTTCATCTAGTAGGTGCGACGACTCAAATTATACCACGAATACTTCAGCGAGATCTCCCTACTCAACGACATGGCTTGAAGTCTTTAGTGGTGCAAAATTTCAGATGTTTGTTGTCCAAAAGTCACAGCTCTCCTTTAGCTATATGTGGACCTCCCTAAAGCGATGGTGACTTCTAATTTATCCATCAGCTTTAATCGGTGGGGACACATAATGGAAACTCTCTAAAACAATGATTCGACTGGTAGTTCATTTGAAATCAGGGTGTGAGTTTATGTTTGAAAGGGGAAGGCACCATGAAGAAGGAATAGTGAATAATGAGTGCAAGGGGAAAGGGATAAACAGTCACAGAAGGAGATATGCAGTGCCTTATGCGGTTGAAGGTGGTTTTCAGTTGAGGTTACGGTGGCACCATGAACCAAAATGGGAAAAGGACACGGTGGCAGAAAAATGAGGAAATGGTAGCAAAAACACTGTGAGACCATAAAGGAAAATTGTACATGGTGGCACCGGTTTTGGTGGAAGCATTTAAGGTGAAACAGTGAGAAAATTTGGTAACTTTTCTATGGCACTGTAATAGGGTTACGATGGCACGAAAGGAGACATTGTACGATGAAAAGAGTAAAATGGTGTCACTGTGAAATAGACACGGTGCGTGGTGGCACCGTGATAGGGTGAAACCGTGAACCTAGAAAATAAACAGAGTAAAACTAATATAAAATATGAATCGAATAATTAATAAAAAATAAAACACAACTAAAAAAATATAAAATTTAAATACAACATAAAATTTAATAAATTTATGAAACCTATTAAACTTAAGTTAAATTACTATTATCTTCAAAAATAAAAATGATTTAATTTAAGTTAATGACAAACAAAGTTTCATTATAGCTACTTTAACAAATAAATTAATTAGAGTAGACAATTAATTACCATTTTAATAAATAATTTAATTACGTTAAAACTTAAAATTATAATGTTTGAATAAATTTAATTTATTTCAAAAAAAAACAAAAATTAATGAATAAATAATTATTAAAATACATCTATTAATTAGGTTATATTAAATTAATTAACTTTTAATTCACGAAATTTAAAATTAGGACTAAATAATTTTTGTGCAAAAGAAAACTAAATAATTAAATAATGTTAGATTGTTAACATTGCAGATAGAAACTAACAAGCTAAAAAATTCATTAGACTATAAAATTAAAGTGAGATACAAATTAACTAATTCATAGCATAAGACATATTATTAGTTATAAAAAATGATTAATTCATAAGTTTATTTATAAAAATAAAAAAGTGTAAATATTTAGTATAAAGCACAAGAATAACCTACTAAATCATTAAAATCTTGTTAAAATGATATGGAAAAAATGTATTTTTATGGCCACATAAAATTACCCCACACTTAATCATTGTTTGTTCTAAAATAATCCCATGTTTTATTATCAGTGAGAAAGAGAAATTTTTTTTTATTGAAATGATAAAAATATAACATGTCCAGAACATTCAACAAAGGACTTCAAGATATTCCATAGAATTTTGGAAAAAAAATTTCCCATATGAATCTTACTTAGAAAAAATACTCAAAGGTAGTTAAGAGAGTAATGAATCAACAAGAAATAAAAGTGTCATGCCTCATATGTGGTACTGCTTAGTGACTAACATCAATCTAGGCTCAATTCCAAAGTCCAAGAGTGACAAAAGGTAAAATTTATGTGGAATTAAGAACCTAACAGTTGGAACTTAAAACTTTGACTCATCACTTAGGTCCCAAAGATGATTAAATTTTTGAATCGCCTCAATCATACAATCTAAATGACTCCCATATAAACCAATTGACCCCTTCTTCATACAGTGTTCATCATTCCCCTCACCTTAATGAACTCATTTTTGACCCTAGAAACTTTATCATATTTTTCCCAAGCCATGTATTATGTTCTATACACTGTGCAATGCACTTATTCAGAGTTTACGGAGGGCTTATAGTAAACAGAAACACACCCAACATCTAGGTTCTAAGAGACTCACCGTGGGATACCAGATGCTCAAACTACACCAGTTCAAAAGATTTATATAAAAACCATTTACATTGGATCATTAAGATGATTAATTTAAATAAAAAAAAGAAGTGTGTCCCCTAGGATCAAATCAAACATCCAGTTCCCAGAGTTACGATCATAATTCCATTAACAGATCACCCAATTCACTCTCAAGAATAATTACTAAACAAAAATTTCCATTAGATCAATTAGATAGATCACTCAGCAATCATCCATTATCACTAAATTCAGATTCAAAACAATTATTAACTACCATCAAGGTACTTGTCTTAAGGAAAAACTCATTTTTGAACAGAGTAAAGCCTAAAATTATGAAAGAATATTTAAATAATTAACCATTTTTAAAGAAAAAAGTTTTTAGTTTCAATGGGAATTGATGGGCATACAATTAAGGAAAGTTAAGCACAGTCAATGATTGGACCCCCATTAACACAACAAAGGCCATGGGTTGCCTCCCATGAAGCACTAGGTTTAAAGTACCCAACCAGACTTCATTCAAGAAAAAATTTCTAGCATAGTGAAGGCAGCCAATCCCTTTGGTTGTCCCTTGAAATAATGTTTCTCTCTACCCATTGACTAACACAGGTTTATTCTCTTCACCTACAATTTCAGCAACTCCATTCTTCAGCACTCTCACAATAGTAAAAGGTACAAACCACATGGACCTCAGCTTTGTAGGAAAGAGTTTGAGTCTAGAATTAAAGAGGAGGACCTTCTATCCAAGTTTGAATTCTCTGTTTTGAATGAATGAATCGTAAAAATTTTAGTCCTCTCATTATAAATTCTTGAATTATTATAACTCTCTCTCATAATCTCATCATTTTCACTTAGCTCAAGTAACCACCTCTCACCAGCACTATTAAGGTCAAAGTGTAGAGTATTAACTACCCAATAAGACTTATGTTTTATCTCCACAGGTAAATAACAACATTTACAAAACAACAGTCTGTAAGAAGACATACCTTTTGGGATCTTGAAAGAAGTTATATAAGACCATCAAGATTCATCCAATTTAAGAGATCAATCTTTCCTAGAGTTTGACATAGTTTTCTCAAGTATTTGTTTATGTTATCTGTTTGAAACCTCTACCTTTCTATTGGGCTGTGGATGATAAAGAGTACCAGTTTTATGGACACATCCATATTTCTCCATCGACTCATTAAATTTATAGTTCTTAAATTGTGTTCCATTATCATTGATAAAATCTCTTGGGACTCCAAATCTTTTAAAGATTTTATTTTTGATAAATTTAATTATAGAATTGGATTGATTTTTGGGTAGTTCCACTTCCATCAACCCATTTTGAAACATTGTCAACAGCAACAAGTATATACTCATTCCCATGAGATGATGGAAACGGACCCATGAAATATAAACCCCAAACATAAAAAATTTAAACTTCCAGAATTAATTTTTGGGGTAAATCCTACTTCCTACCCAAATTACCCAGCCTTTGACACCTATCACAGCCAACCACAAAACCTCAGAATCCTTAAAGTGTGTAGGACAATAGAAACCAGATTGAAGGACTTTTTGAGCAGTTATTTCACCACCATGGTGACCTCTGCAAGGTGAGGAGTGACAAATTTATAAGACAAAAATCATCTCTTCCTCAGGAACACATCTCCTAAGAATACCATCAATGAATCTCCTAAACAACAAAGTATCATCACAACGATAGTATTAAAGTTCAGAAATAAATTTCTTTCCTTGATTATTAGACATATTTTTATGAAAAACATATGTTTCCAAGAAGTTGGAAAAAAATGAAAACCAATTTAATTGATTTATATAAACAATAAGTAGCTTTTCATTAGGAAAGGGAGAGTTAATCTCCATAAAATCTTTATATTCAGATTGAGTAAGAGGAAACATAGATAGGTGATCAATAACTAAATTTTCAGCTCCCAGCTTATCCCTAATTTCTAAATTAAATCATTGTAACAAAAGAATCCATTTAATTAACCTGGGTTTAGTTTCTCTTTTAGATTCAAGTACTTTAAAGAATAATGATCAGTGAAAATGATGAATTTTGAACCTAAGAGATACTGTCTAAACTTCTCTATAGAAAAAACAACAGCAAAAAATTGTTTTTCAGTGGCAGTATAGTTCTTTTGGGCATCATCTATCAGTATACTAGCATAATAAACCACATGAAATTTTCTATCTACCCTTTGTCTAATGACAACACCTACAACCATATCACCAGCCTCACAAATAAGTTCAAAAGGTAGTTTCCAGTCAGGTGAAGAATTGATAGGTTATGTAGGGAGTTTCTATTCAAACAGATTAAATTATTTCAAACATATTTCATCAAAATTGAAAGGTGCATCCTTGACTAGCAAAGAACACAGGGGCATAGTTATTTTAGAAAAATATTTTATGAATTTCTAGTAGAAACTATCATGCCCTAAGAAACTTCTAACACCCTTAACATATATAGGATCTTGAAATTTTTGAATAACATCAATTTTAGTCATATAACCTTCTAGATCTCTCTTAGACACCTTATGACTGGGCACAATACCATCTGTAACAATGATTTGACATTTCTTCCAATTAAGAACATAGTTGGTTTTATAAATTTTTCCAAGACTAACTCAAGATTTCCAAGACAAGTATCAAAAGTACTACCCACAATGGAGAAATCATACATGAAAACCTCAATAATTATTTCAATCATATCTGAGAAGATATCCATAAAACACCTTTTAAAGGTGGATGGATCTCCACACAACCCAAAGGGCATCCGCCTGTAGGTAAATGTTCTAAAGGTGCATGTGAAAGTGGTCTTTTCCTGGTCCTCTGGAGAAACAAAAATCTGGTTGTAACCAGAATACCCATCTAGAAACCTGAAAAATTCGTTTCTAGAAAGTCTCTCAAGCATTTGGTCTAATAAGGGCATTGGAAAATGGTCCTTCCTCGAGGCTGCATTAAGATTCGAATAATCTATACAATCTCCCCATTTTGAGGCTTTCCTAACATGGACTTCTTCGTCTTTTTTCATTTTTAATGATAGCAAAACCTCCCTTCTAGGGGACAAACTGGACAGGGATGACCTAAGAACTATCAGAAATTAGATATATCATTCCAGTGTCCAGCAGTTTAATAAATTATTCTCTCCCAACTACTTTCATGTTAGGATTTAATCTTGTTTTACATTCTACCCTAGGCTTATAATCAGGCTCCATAGGTATTTTATGCATACAAAATGAGGGACTAATACCCTTGATATTAGCTTTTGTCCAACCTATGGAAGATTTAAACTTCATTAACACACTTAATAATCATTGTTCTTGATTTTCATTGAGTTTAACAGAAATTATTACATTCAATGTGGAGTTCTCACCCAGAAATGAATATTTAAGATGAGCAGGAATGAGTTTTCACTCAAGAGTTGGTGGTTCTTCACTAGAATGAAGACTCTTAGGTCTGGGAGGACCAAGATCTTCAAAATATTTCTTATAAGAAGTATTGAAGGACGAAATAATTTAAGTTTCATTTTCATATTCATATTAAGAAGTAACAATGCTGATGTAAAGAGTAGGCAGTACACTATCCAGACTTTCAAGATCAGATTTTAACAAGTTTATCAAAGAAGAATCATCTAGTTGTTTTATAAGTTATCCCTCAGTATCAACAAAGTGTTCATCAAGGTTGGTGTTAACATAAACACCGTCAAATTCAATCAAAATCTCATATGTTCAGAAACAGTGGACTCTTCTATAGCAGAAACTGGACAGTTGTCCAGTTCTGGAAAATTTTCTAGATTTGGATTTGGAGCAAAATTTTCAATTTCTAAAATAGATTCAATTGGATTTTTACCTTAAAATTTTTTTTCTTCACCAAAGGATTGATATTTAGTTTCATCAATATTTTTATTTGAGTTCTTGTCTTCTAAGGACTCTACCATAGAACAGTTTTCAGAAAACATTTTTCCTTTAACATTTTTAAACACATTGAACTCTTCTTGTTGTTCTCAAAATTTAAAAATTAATTAACCCTTAGAGACATCAATAACAGCACCACCTGTGGCCATAAAGGGCCTACCAATGATTATGGGAACCTCTTTATCAAACTCCATATCCAAGACTAAAAAGTTTTCCAGAAAAAATAGCTTCCCAACCCCAACTATCAAATCATCCACCCTACCCACTGGATGAGTGAAATATCTGTCAGCTAACTGTAGTATGACCGTAGTGGGTTGAAGGTCACCCAACCTCAACACATGAAACATATAGTATGGAAAAAATTAATTCTATAACCTAAATTACACAAACAGTTAAGCAGATAAAAGATTCCTAGTGTTCAAGGAATGACAAAACTACCTGAGTCATTCAATTTGGGTGGGATTTTCTTTTGAAGTACAACACTACACTCTTAAGTGAAGCTGTAAGTAGAAAATTCTTATAGTGTTTTTTTGTTTGAGAAAATATTATTTAAATATTTTAGATAAGATGAGGTTTGAATTAATTCTTGTATGAAAGGAATGATCACATGGAGTTTAGAAAGGAGACCATGGAACTGAAGAAGTTCAGCCCTGGTGTTACTTTGAGGTTTCATCTTCTCAGGTAAAGGGATAGGTCGGGAAAAAATTTTAAGGACAGTAGGAATATACCACACCTCTTCCTAAACTTTTTCTTTTTTTATTCTTTTGATTTTTAGATGAATTTTTAGCTTGGGTTTATGGTGAAAAAATCAAATTTTGATCATTGTCAAGACTTTTCTTTGAATTTCCAGCATGTGTACAAAGCGGTTTTTTATTTCTAGATTGAAGTAGATTTTCATTTTGGGCATTTTCATGGTCTTTTACAGAAATAGTTTGAGTATTAAGCCCTCACCTAGTGACAACAGCCATGACATTCTCTCTAGGGTAATGTTCAGTGGTACTTGGAAGCCTACCTTTTTCCCCAGATAAAATATATATAGCATGTTCACCTAACTGTGTTTCCATGCTCTGCATTCCAACATCAGTTTACGTTTTATCAGACTCATATTGATTTTGATATTTGGACAGTTGAGTCATGTATCTTTATTAATGAGATTTTATTTTGTTCAAAATTGGAACAAACTTAGAAGACACATGACAATCATTGTTTCCTTTTACATTTGAAGACTCACCCCTTTGTTGATTATGAATGTTTGGTCTTGATTGATTAGAGTAATTAGGGGTAGTGGTTTTTTAATTAAGCCTTGATCTTTCCATGATAGATTTTAAGGTTTTTATATCCTTGATTATAATTGTTTGAAAAATGATATTCTTTTGGAGGCATTTTAGGACCATAATTAACAAAGTTTAAATTTTCTTGTTTTTGGGCTGACATATCAAATTTAGGACAAAAGTTCTCAGTATGCCCAAACATACCACAATGGACACACTATTACATTAATGATTGGTTGGTATTTTGACAGCCAAGTTGGTTAATAGTTTTCTTAGAATTCTGGTTCGTTAAATATTGATGTTGGTTGGTGATTTCAGCAAGTTGAGCTTGAGTTTCATTTATTGAACTAGTGTCTGAATTAACATCTATATTAAATCTTTTTATTATTGAATTTCTATGTTGTGAATTCAGTGAAAGATTATTAATAATATGTATATGTTCTTCATCTATCTTAACATTGTAATTACCTCCATCAGCTTGGTCAAGTAGATTCTGTCTAGAGGAGGAAAACCCTTCATAGAAAGTATCCATAAGAAGGTGAGATGATATTTGATGATGGGGAAACTACCTAAGCATATACCTGAATCTATCCTAAGCTTTAAGAAAAGATTCTCCATCCTCTTGATAAAAAGTTTTTATTTTTGTTCTAAGTTCACCTTTTAATCTTTAGGGATAGAATTCCATAATGAAAGAATTATAAACATGATCCCAATTTTCAAAAATGTTCTCATCCAGACTCATAAACAAATTCCTAGAATTACCTTTAAGGAAAAAAGGAAATACTTTCATTATTTGTTCATTTAATGTGAGTCTTAGAAGTGGTAATTGCAGCACAGTGTTGTAGAAGTATTTAATGAAGGCAAGGGAGACCCCATTATAGAGTCCATTAAAAGCAGGAAATAAAGAAATGTGTGATTGTTTAAGTTCATAATTTATGGCCCTAGGAGATAGTCAGATGGATGATGGACTACTTGAAACATGAGGATATTGAAACTCCCTCATCCTAAGACTTTCATTTTTTTCAAAGAGTTCTGGATGGTTATTTTGAATATTATTATGCTCAGGAACTCTATTATATAAGTTTATTCATTTCAATTTTGTTCTTTTTTCTTAGAGTAGTGAAATGTTTATCTAATTCAAGGTTCAAAGGCTCTAATATAGCCTTAGATGTTCTTGTGATCATGAAAACAACAGTAACAACACACATAAGTTATAGTTTAGAATGATAAGTTACAATTGTTTTAAACAGTTCTTAAATTTTTCAAATTTTTATGGTTTTTATATATGTGTTTTTTTAGTTTTTTTCAGAGAGTAATGGATAGTGCCTTCCCCGAAAACGGGGCCAAAAACATGACCTAAACCATTATTGAAACTGGTCAAAGTTTAATATTTATATTCCTACTAACCACTGTATATGTGGAAAGTAGGGTTGAACCCACAAGGAAGGTAATTTTGGCCGCTAATATTCTAAAAAAACTTTGGATGCACCACTGTTGTATGCAGTGGAGTGAAATTTCTATTTTTCTATTTTTCTATTTTTTTTATTGTAAGGCACAATTGAACACCACAATAATTATATGGTTTTTTTCTGAACTATATCGAAGTAAGAAACAGACTAAAAAACATTGAGAAATAGAGAGATAAAATGTCGATAAATGAACAATTAAGAGAAATATGTCCGGGGAAAACATCAACTCTACTGGTTTTGAAAACATTCCTTCTCACGATAGTGATTACAACTAATACCACTGAAAAGTAGTGATTTATATCCCTCTCAAGGATATTAATCACCCAATCCGACAAAACATTGAGTTCGCCACTCCTAGATTAATCAACTTGAGAATTCCAGTTTGAAAAATATTATAGAACAAACTTGTTGTATGTTCTGTAGTCTTTTATTTCAATTAATAAGTTCAAGAAAATTAATCCACATTCAAACACATTGTATGCATGTATAATTACAAGATCAAATGCAGGTGGCACGTTACAATTTAATGCAATCAGAACTGATCTCGCCAATCAATTTTGATCACATTAAAAATGATAGTGAGAAATGATAAGGACGATAACCAGTAGGCTCGATTTTTACCCCGAAGTAGAATTATTTATCTTAACATTGTTTCAATTACGTATACTAAAATTGTTTAATTATAGAGGAATATATTTGAAAGAGAACAGAGGAAGAATACTCCCTCTACTAGGATCAATTGTTGATGCTCTTGGCCCTCAGAACTCTGAAGATTGGCTCTCCGAGAAGTGCTCCAGTTTCTCAACTCTACTATGAGTGAATGATCGAATCGATTCCTTTCTCGAGTCTGGTGTGTTCATTGAATGAAAGAGAGTCCCCGCCCTCATCTGATGTGATCATGGAATGAATGAGCGTACTCCGAAAATCTGTTGCCGCTCTGCTTTAAATATTATCTGTCACTTGCTCCTTGTCACTGCACATCTTCCACTGATATAGTCTGTTTCTTTAATGTGCTCCACACACATGCATTTTTTCAGGACTGGCACGTCGCACTAGTTGTACTCACATAACTAACTCCGGGTGAGTTAGTTGAGTGAATCTGGACATTTTCTCGTCTCATGAATGAACCTTCACAAGAAAAACACATAGAACAAAAAACGAGAAGGAAATAAATTAATATTTAAATTCATTAGTTAATTAAAAATTTTATAAGATTTATTTATAAAGTTATTTACTCTTATTAATTAAAGTTTTCAATATTAATTTAAAAGTTTATTATTATATATATATTAAATTATTTTCTAATTTATGTTAATTAGATTACATTATTTAAGTTTGAAATAAATTATTATTATGTATCTAATTTTATTAACAAATAAAATTTTAGTATACCACATTAAATTAATTTAAATGTAATTTAGATATTATTATTAATTAGTTTAATTTAGTTAATGTTTTATTTAAGTTAAATAAATTATTAATTCTGTTTTATAAGTTAATTACTCTATATTTTTTATTTAATTGTGGTTCATATTTTTTTTACATTAAGTTATTTTTAATTTAGGTTTATTTAATTTTTGTTTTTTAGTTTTAGTTTTAGTTAGTTAGTTTGTTGTTTTATTCATTAACTCCTCCCCCCAAATAGGCGCTACAAGATAGAGGGTTTCCTCTCCCGGATGACGGATTCGCGGCTCCCTGCTCAACAACGAACAGGTCCAGCGGAGTGCAACGAGGATGAGTCACTGACTTCCAAAACAACGCTTGACCTCCATCAACATCAAATGACTTGAACGACTTTAGAAACATGATCTTGGTAGAGCAATGTAGGTCTAAAGTGGTGGTTTCAGTACCTTTCAGCAGCTCGACCAATATCAAAATGTTACGCCAATTCCTTCTCCTGCAGCATCAATGCAACAACAGCCTCAGCTCTAGCACAAGGACTCAGCGAACAGTAACATCTCCTGCAAGAACCCATAGTGGCCCCAATCCATCTCTCTTAGCCTCCTCTCACAGCGAATATTCCTGCTCCTCATCCCAGCGATGCGACGGAGACAGTTAACTCTAAGGAATTACGCCTCCTCTCTCTTCTCTCGTTTCGACTCCTCATCTTTCAGCGGTCGGCGCAATATCCTTCAGGTTGAGCTCCTCCAAAAATCCAGCGCATGGTGTTTTAGAGGGTTACAAAGAATGAGAAAGCGGTGAGTCCAGTAACGGTGGAAAGGTAGAAATGGTGATACTATTTATAATTTTTTTTGTGGAACCATAAAGGAGTCACTATTTCAAAGGTTATGGTGAATGAGACACGGTGAGACTGTAAAAGAGGGTTATGGTAAGATCGTGAGAGATACAGTGCGTGGAGACACCAGTGAGAGGAAAAGGTTGTTGTGGTACCGTAACACTGAAAAAGAAATAGACAAACTAAATAAGTTGAAACATAAGTAAAGCTGAATAAAATAAATAATATAAACTAAAAATTAATTAAAACAAATTAAAATAATGTTACTAATAAATATAAATTAACTAATAACACCAAATAAACATAAGTTAAATTATTATTAACTTTAATTTATTAAACTCAAAAAGTTACTAAACTAAAACTAAACAATTTTAGATTGAAACTAAGTTATTAAAAGTTAAAATATAATTAAAACAATAATAAACAATGTTTAATTATTTATAATAGTAACTGTATCAAATTAAATTAATTTAAGGTAGATAGATAACTATTCTTTTATTAAAAAAAATTTATTTTGATTAATGAAATTAAATTAAAGAGATGAAGGGGGATTATAAACTAAAATTTATAAAATTTGAATTATTATAAGACAACTAATATTTAGATTATGTTACTCAAAATTATTAAATATTTAATACAAGAAAATATAAGTCTGACCTATAATATTTAATGTACAAAATCCTAATTAAACAATTAATTATTTAATGTTATTTTATCAAATATGTAGACTAAAACAACAAACTAAATAAAATGTTATTAGAATCATAAAATAAATTAAAAATAAAATTAACAAATTTAAATCTTAGAATACATAAATTATTATAAAAATTGATTAAATGACAAATTTAATTATAAAAAATACAAAAGTTCCAATATTTATTAAAAAGTGTTAAAATAAGTAATTAAATTTATAAAAATTAATTAAAAATATGTGATAAAACATGTGTTTTTAAGGCCACATCACCCTTACAGGTGGGTAACCTTATAAACTGGGTTAAGGATTTACATCAGGTTCACCATTTTTTTTGTAGTTCATTGAAACGTGTATTATAGTTTTAAGAATCACTACTTTTTTGTGGCTTCCATTGGATTTATTCATGGAATTAGAAATAACCAGTAGTTATTTCACCAAAAGAGATCTGCTTTCCAAAGGAAGTAATTTGTTAAGTTAGATCTTTATGATACTTAAGAACATGTATTGGTTGAGAGGATGAGAGGTCAGACTCATCACACCCTTTTGGAGGGAATTGTTTTCTACTCTGTTACTCTCTTTATAAATTGATGATATTTTCATTAATCTTTATTAATTCGCCAATCGTAACATAAGTTTACCATTGAATTTTCAATCACATATTAACATGTGTGAAATTTAGAATCATCTGTATGTATCTGAGGTTCTTTATTAATGGAGATATTTCCATGTATTCTAGGTTCTCTATCAATTGTATCCTCTCATATACTATTTATAGATTCTTTTAATCATCGTTATGATGATATGGGTTTTTAAGCCACTTAGTGGAGAACTCTGAAACTTATTTTTGTCTAGGAAGATAAAGGTTTGTTTTGATATTTGGATCATATCCATAAATGGGATACCTATATATCATTGTGAAAGAAATCTGAACCCTCATAGTTCTGTGCTACTTAACGAGGTATATCATACATTTTAAGGTCATGTGATTAGGACCTCTAAGAAGAAGTTTTTTAGTCAATGTTTGGTGTGGTACATATTCCTAAGAAGCCCAAGGAACTTGTAAATAGTATTTACATCCATGTACGATAAGACCATTTTGGTGTTATTGCTAAAAAAGAACTAGGTTAATTTGAAGTGTTGGGTTTGAACCTTAATAAGGCATCCTTCATATCCCATTTTGATGGGAATCGAAGCCCACATAGTTTAATTAGTCTCATAAAAGAGTATAGTCGATTGAGAGAAATGAATTTGGGATTACTTCTGGAAAAGGATTCCTTGATAATTTTGGGGTTTAATTTGGGGCTTACTCTTAAGGAAGATTCCCAGATTAATGGAACTAGGGTTGGATTTCTGAATAGGATATCCAATGATCACAGGCCCTAATAAGGATTCCTACACATCCCAATTATGATCAGAATTAGAGTTATTGTAGCTCACTATTTTGTGAAAATGTTGTGATCATGAAAAATATCTAATCCCACATGAGTCATGCTCAGTGTGAGAAACATGATTATTTTAAAGATTCAACAAAGGCACTGACAATTTTCCTCCTCCAATGGTGGAGGAGGGCGTGCCTATGACGGACATGGGTGGATGAGGTCGAGTCAACCCAATAAGAGGGCGAGGTGACGAGCCTTACTTCAATTTACTTTACATTGGAGAAGTATAAATTATAAGGAAGGAGTTAGGGTGAAGGAAGTAGAGGGGAGAGAGACTGTAAACTCTAACTTGAAAGGTTATGTTCTTATATAAGGTTGGTTTCCCTAAAATTGATCCTTCTAGGGGAGTGAGACTTTTGTTTTTCTTGCATTATAATGAATGTGTGAACCGTACTATCCCTAACAGTGACATGGGGTTCTGTGTCTTAGATATGAAAAGTGGATGATAGAACCCAAACCCAAATCCTTCAAACCAAGAATTTCCCAACACTTTTCATTGGAGGAAAGGTCCACGTGACTGCGGATATACAAACCCACATACACTCCACGAATCCTAACCCCATTGTAACAAAAATTATGGAAACCTCTGTCTGTAGAAATACAAACCGAAATAGGAGAATCACAGATGTGTCTTTCCCAAATTTTTGATAAGTCAAGAGGTTTTGGTGAAGGTCTCAACATAATCCCTTTTAGAGAATGGATACAATGAAGAATAATCCATTCCATTAATGGCTTTGAGGAATGATTGATGGATTATAGACTAAATATAGTAAGTGAATCAAATAGGGGTTCCTAAGTAGATAAAGACACACATGTATGGGTGCACAAGTAGCTTTGGGTGACCTAATTTTCACCTAAATGAAAAACATCCTAGATATTAATAATTGGGCGAGGGCGGGCTGAATCATTCAAAAGTATTCACAAGTTATCCTAGAAGTGCGACGCTCAGGTTCCTTGGAGTGGAATAGGTGGAATGAAAGGGTTTTTGATTTAGGGATGCTGGGAGCTTTATGGGCGCAAGTGTTATGGATTTCAGACATTAAAAGGACTCAAGTCCTATGATCCTCCTTGAATTCCTTTGCTTGAGGTATTAAAGAACTACCTTGAAAGTTTCAGAGGACTTGGGTGAAGCACTAGGGTGACCAGAGCAGCAAATAGGATTCAGAGAAATTCTTCCATACAAATGAAGGCCACAAGGGTCTATTTATAGTAGAAAAATAGGACCTTGGGTGAAATGAAATTGGGCTTGCAATTTGGATACATGCCAGATGGGGGCGCACATGTATGTAGCGCACCTACAACCCCTTGGTCCGACTAGGGTGATTCAAAGCTCATGTCTTTGCAGATATTGTTTTTCTTCACTTGTTTTCTCCTATTTTTTCTAAAGTAATTCCCTTTGTAAATTTTTAGACTCCTTGATGGAACGGAGTGTCAACACACACCATTGGGTGACACACTATTAGGTGACACACTATTGTGTAACATGACATTATGAGACACTCTGTTGGGTGAAAATACCTTGGTATGAAACATGGTTGGGTGACACACCATTAGGTGACACACTGCTAGGAGAAACACCTTTGGTTGTTCAAGACTTTGAGAATTTCCCTACATCTAATATTTTGAAGAACTGATTTATCTTTCTCCAATTTATGTTATTTCCATAACCCAATATGTGCTTTTTATGATACCAAATTCATATTCGATTTTTCAATATTATTTCAATTTTGATTATTTTAATATACCTAAATAAAAAATTATGTGAAAACGAATCTAAGTATATTTTTAACACACCTGAAGCATATCATGATACTCTCAAGCCATGATGGACATATCTTCTCCCAACCTTCATTTATGACTCATTTCTATTAGCCTTATATTAAGATTTCCAAACCGATCTGCATGCCATGGATAAAGTGTCCTTTTAATGAATCTCTATAGAAGTCGTGAAAAGATATGAAGTGAAAAAGAGAAACATGTGTTCCTAATATAGTTTCACTAGTTAGCCCTGAGCTTGAAAATATATTCATTATAGCTAAAAGGGAAGTTAAATCATTATGGTTGTAGGCTATTAATTCTATGGTATTGAATGTGATGTAGAACCAAGGATGGATATAATGGTTCTCTTCAAATGAGAGTGATTTTTAACCTTAGTTGCGACATATTTTCTACTAGTATGTTAAGTATTAATTTAATAATTACAAAAAAGTACTAGATGAGTGCTAGAATATATGGTCCCAATTTTGTTTCATCAAACAACTGTCCCAAGTGCCTAGGTGTACCCCATGAAGTGATTTGTGATGATTATAAAGGATATATTATAGAAGAGAGGGATTTATTTGTATATAAATATGATCTTTCATAACTTAATGGAAATGAATAAACCAAAAGATATGTTTCCCAATAATTGGATGATGGGTTATAGTTTGTTTTTTATGTTTATTCAATTCATACTATTCCCCATGAAATGTTATTTTTTCACCTTAAGATACAATGATTTGTATCTACTTTGAATTATGAAATGAGGTCATAGTATAAACATGTGTATATAACTCGTGGTTCATATGTATGATATGATAAATTAATATTCATGATCTAACTCTTTGATCTATCCATATATGATTTCTACAATTATAATATCTAAGGTTCTAGTTGGTGAGAATGAAGAAACAATAACATATTGTGATAGATTTTCTATTTCAAGAGATATTAGTTCAAGGATAAAAATTAAATGGAACCCCATGAAAATATTAGTGTTTGGATAAAGTGAGAAGATGAATGTAGATTTGAACATGGTGAAACATCCAACCATACCAGGGGATGTTGTTGATCTCAATCTAGTTCCTGGTGAAGTTGTTGAATACACAAATGATGAAGAAGAGTGTGTTTCAATAGAAAAAGATAAATAACACTATGTTGATGAAATTAGTGATCCTGGTTTATATCAAAAGTCTCATCTGATTACATATAGAGCTCCAAGTCCACCTACGAGACATCAAAAAAGAGAAAATATTATGAGAAGTGATGAAAATTAGATTGAGGACGATGGATAATAGAAATAAAAAAGTTACAAATGAACTAAAGAATACGATGACAATAATATTAATGATGAAGAGGAAGATAAACAAAGAAAAGAAAGTGGATATGATAAAAACAGTAATGGATGTATTAATAATAATGAGGAAAAGACTAACCTCAATGGCTTAGATGGAATAATTATAAGGAGATATGTTGATTTGGATATATTTTTTCTTGCTTCACATGGTAAATATGTTGGGATACTAGATTTTTTTCAAGAAATATACCTAATGCTGAAGGAAAATTATTCACTTATTTAGGGGGATAAATCCCTATTTTTGGAAATACTTAAAAAAGATAATGTTGTTGATGGAGGTTAAAATAGTTCAGTTGGAAATGAAAAAACAATTTATAATACTTCTATGGTTGAGAAAATGAGTGTTATTGTAGTGGTAGAACAACTTGTGGATAAATAGGATAAAAATAATATGATTTCTCTTGAGATAGAAAGGGATGAATAGGTTGGTTTTTTGGCTACTGATGAGCCTCTAGTTGATATCCATGCAGAATTTGAACATATTTTTGGTCATGAAATTGATGTACCTAGCTCTTGTGTTCAGAAATCAGTTGTACATATGAAAGAAGTTCAAGTTTATAAAAATAATGATGCTGGATAGAGATTTAAGACAATTATTGTAACTCCTACTACTATTGTGGTACCTCACACCACTGCACCTATTATTAATATAGTTTTAGAATTATGGGTTGATCCAATTTTTGAAGACTGGAATAAATTTTCAAGTGCTATAGGGTGTCCACCAAAGGATATTGGACCTAAGGGTTGAGATGAAGGATGTCCTAAAGGATTTATGTTAGCTCATGTTTATTTAGAAGGGGGTTTGGAAAAAATTTCATTAGTTAGAATTCATAAACTTGAACCTGCTACTCCAGCTCCTTCAACTATGTGAGTTGATGTGGTCAAAATGATTTATTTATAAGAATATGGTAATAATATTCTTTTATATTTTGATAAGTCTTCGAAGAATCAAGATCAAATCCTAAAAAATCATTCTGAGAAAGATTCTAGTTACCTCTTTGAGTTGGTGATCGAACACATTCAACCAAAAATTATGTATCACATACATGAGGTTTGGATTTAAAATAAAAGAATAATTGATGAGATGGAATTCATTATGTATGTTATAAGAGGATTGTAATATACATTTGAATCATGTATGGATGATCTGCATGCAAGGGATTAAAATCTAACCTCATTGGTCTTTACCTCACGTTTGACTCCTCCTCCTTTAGTGTTTGATGTTTAAGTGACCATATATGCTATTATAGAGGAAGTGAGATATTCCTCAACCTATAAATCTAGTTTTATGCCTAATCATCCCTAAGAAACCTTGAGATGAATAAGACATTACATTGATAAAATTCTTATGTTTATTACATCTTTTTATCATGAAACAAATTTTGATTGGGAGAATATTACAAAATCAATCAAGTATTGTCTATCATGGATCCACACAATGCATTCCAAAGATAAAAATTTCAAATTATTAGATGAAAATTTTAGGATGACCCCTAAAACCCATGATTTGAAAAATTAAGTGAGGAAATTGAAAGAGTTGAATCTTGTGTAGATTTAGTTTAGAAAAGATATGGGTGATTTATTTAGTCCAATGTAATGAGGTGCTAGATTATTATGGATTTCATCAATATGATAAAGCCATTTCTTCTTTCACATGACACTATAATTATTACCCAGGATGACATCCCTATTAATCCTCAGCTATCTTTCATACTAAGTGTGACCATGGATATTCTTTTTCCTTTTCATGCCTAGTTCCAACCATTTATTGTGACTCATATATAAGCTATAAATCATATCAGGACATTTATTACTGTGTAATATCATCCTCCTTGTGTTATCACTGATATTTCCCCAAGTGTTCCTTGAAATTTTCCTATAGCTTCTTCAGATCCAACTACATTAGGTTTAGTGAGATCCAAATCAAGGGAAAACATCTCTAGATTTTACTTACCATCCTTGATAATGTTGGAGTAAAAAAATTATTTTTATGGGAATACTCTTTTGTATTAACATTTTGATTGACACATTCTTCATTACCATTGATCAACTTAACCCATGTATTATGCCTCTTACATTTTTTCTTGCATTTTATATTTTTATTTTATTATCTATAACTTTTTTATAGTCCCAAATGGGTGGGAATAAATCAATTTTTAATTTATTTTTGATAACTTTTTCCTTATTCCAGCGATGTTTTCTTTGATACCTTTTTATTTATTTTCTCTCCAATACATGATAATAATCATTAATTTCCCATTATTTATCTTTACTATCAACTTCACATATTGTGAATTATAATTCACGATTTATATTTTATCTTGCCTTTGATATCGGGTTTTATATTTGTGCTCCCTTTTTATTCCATGATTTGTGATCATAAAAGAGGGATATATTATTGACCTCCTTATTTTAAGGATCACACAATAACAATTCAATATATACTAATAAATTTTATATTCTCTGTATGTATTTCAAAATATGAGATTTGTGATGAAATTGAAAAATATGATTCTCCCCAACCACTATTATGGTTGAGTGACCATTGTGGTTAAGAAACCATCAACCTATCACACCGCCAAAGAAGACTCACCACTAGACAAGGACTCAACACCTAGATATTGTACCACTGAACTAGAAAACTAACAATGTATGAGACATCATTTTATATGAGTCACCATTGTCCATAACTCACCAAGCACATAGAAATATCACTAAGTCTGGGATACTGTTAAGATACACACCACCGGAGTAAAAAATTGGTAAAGTATGAGATACTTCTAGGATAACTCACCGAAAAGATATCATGCTTCCAAAATGTAAATTTGGTAAAGTGTGAGATGAAAAAAACAATACCTACTACTATAATTACATAATTTTAGATGAGTCACTTCCAAATCAGTCACCGCAAAATATGAAATTTGGCTCTGTATAATACACCACCAGATATTTGTTACTATTGTAATGAGATACCGTTAGACTTTGATACACCACCAGAAAAAGTCAGTCCTTGTTTGAGACACTGACATATCATGAGACACCACCGCTACTTCTAAACATAATCATTTCAATTGAATATTTTCTAACAGGTATATTATTTATGTTAATGTTTAATCATATGTTAATGATTATATCATAAATAAACTATAGAAAGAATTGAAGAGGTTGTCATATGTGAGTTATGGGGAAATATAATATCTAGATTCACATTGATATTCTCGTTATTACTTCTATTAAGAAAGGACACAGACTCCATCATGAATATTCACTAATAGATGATAGATAAAAATATAAGAGATCACACTTACTGAATACACACATATAATTAAGGGATAAACATATATATCTTGGAAACAATCAGTTGGTGAAGCCCAATCTAAAACACATCATCTTCTTTCCACCAATCAAGATCAAGAGTCCATGACACTCCATTCTACAATTTTTTTCAACAGAAATAGACTCAATATTCATTTCAAAATATTTTCCAAGAGTCATGAGTTACACTACATCGGACCAAGAATTTCAATATATACACTTTCTATATTTCTCAGTTTTATTTATTTATTCTTACTTTTTGATTATTTTTTGTGAATAATGTCACACCCTAAGATTTCATAGAAAGTTATTTTATTTAATGTAATTCAATAGCTTGCACTACACACAACGCCGAGTTTGAGCGCACCACGACTTACCAAACTAGCTATCCAAAAAGTAGTTATGAATGTTATTAACTATATTTTAAATTTTATATACTCCATATAATTTTAGAATATATATTATGTGTTTCTTAGACATAATATAAGAACAAATTCATTTTTTCAGATTAAAGAAGTATTTTTCAAAAAATGAAATTGTATCACCTTTTAATGGAAAACCCTTTTTAGAACCAATATTTTACACTTTTATTGAATTTAATGAAATTAAATTCTTCTTTAGAATCGGGGCATAAAAATTTAGATTGGATAAAGTTTGGGTACTTTTTTAATAACTTTCATATTTTGATGAATATTGAAAAATATTATATTTTAATTGTAAGTAAATTTTTCAACCGATATAATTTATAGTGTAATATTATGAATTTGAATGGTTTGGAAGTATAATTAGATTATATTTTTATCATTTAATACAATTTAGGTCTTTATGAGTAATTTCACGTTTATATTTGAAATAAACACATGTCAATCTTTTGATAGTTTTTTCTTTTTAAAAACACACTTTTTGGTTTTGACAATGATAAATGATTTTAAAGTAATTAATGAAACATATATATTTTTATTTTGGTAAAATAGAAATCATTTTTGAATTCTGATTATCAAAATTAACTAAGGATGAAATTTGGTATTTTTTTAAAAACATTCAATTTTGGATGAATAGTGAGAAACACTGCGTTATTATATAAAACTATCTTTTTTTAAATAATTATTTATTTTAGTTATATTTAATTTTCTTCAAAATAGATACATAATATCTATATATGTTCAATATAATTCATTGAAGTCATTTTATAATAAGTTTAGATATATAAAATTTTATCAAACTTTTTGCTATCTTTTACCCACCTTCTATGAGCATTTAAAAATTTGAATAAAACCTAATTTTATCACTTCAATGAGTTTAATTTCAAAAATCAGATAGACACTTTTAACATAAGTATGTAGAATGTGGTTCAATAAAATGAAAATAATTTTTTTTGTGAATAGTAACTTTTGACTTTTATTTACCATGATTAACAGAAAATAGGGTAATTAAAGGTCAAAATGATATTATAATTACCCTAACACATGTCCTAAATCAATTGGATAAGTTTAATTCAACCAAAACAGACTTAGGAATAAAATATGATCCTCTCTGGTCCACTTGGATTAGATTATGACATTTATTATTATTTTATTTATAGAAGAGTTAAAAGAGTTAAATTCAATGTTTAATAACTAAAATATATTTAATATAATGTTATACATAATATAAATTAGACTATAAATATTCATTGAAATGATAAAATTATTTTATACATAAAATTATTTTATTTATTATTTTTATACATTAAATAATTAAATTTGATAATGACACAATGATGATGTAGTAATTACCTTATTAAAGAAAGATTTAAATAATTCATATTATAAATAACCAAATAAATGTAATTTGAGACTTTTGATGAATTAAACTAATTTTATAGGTCAATATGACATTTTAGGGTTGATTAAATAATTTTTTTGAAGTAATCATGCTGTTAGAATTTTCAAAAAAAAATCAAATAATGTAAAAATTGACATTAATGAGTTCTTAAAACAAATACTATATTATTGGTTGATATAATATTCTTAATAATCTATGGTTCATAAAAAAAGCATAAATAATATTTTATATGTCATTAATGAACCACTTGATGTTCTCTTGGAATATTAGAGTAATTTTATTAACCATATAGTGTAAGAATACAAGAAGACACGGTAAAAGTTAAACTATTTAACTAAGAGTTAAATCTAATAGATGAGGTTAAATTGGTAACCTAAACATATATAAAACCTATTGGTTGAGATTTTGTCAACCCATCCCCACATTAGCTTATAAATAAATCATTTTGGAGCCATTAGAAACCAAAAATTATTTTATTATAAAAAAATATTTCATGATTTTCCTGAAGTGACCCTCACCTCTCTTATAAAAGGGTACTTTACCATATCTAAATTTTACACCTCCAAAGCCATTTGGATTTGTAAAAACCTTCCGACATATCCTCCCAAATTCCCTCAAATCAACCTAGAGTACTTACTTTGATCTTAATGCCAACATCGGGATCCCTTTTGATCAACTCAAAAGGAAACACCCAAAGAAGGGGAAATAATTTCACCACCATGTTTCACGTTCTTTTCTTCTTCCACTTCCTCTTTATTTTTTTCCATACCAAAATAACAAATCCAACACCTTATACATACTGTGATGTTATTATAAATATGGTACAACCATATTAGTTATTCTATCCATCCTATAAATGAAAAAGACACCATATGTGTGTACGTACGGCTTACCGTCTCCACGTCGTGGTGTAATGTGTTATTCAAACACTTCATTATTTGGATGAGTATAATAATGGTTATAGATAATTTAAATAATAAATATAACATTTTAATTATTCTTTATACATGATATACTATAAAATTACATACGATTTTACCATCAATATAATGATATTTTCGCTGGTGCTTATGTACGGATAACCATCTCCACAAACGTGATGAGATTCATTCCCGATCATAATAATTACAGAATAATTTTAATTTTAGGATTAAAAATAAATTTTATTAATATAATATCATTCTTTATACGAATAAAATACATCATATCCATAATAAACATGGCTTATGTACCCAAGCATGTAAAGGAAAACAAATCAGTTAATACCCGAAATAATGATACTACTGAAATATTATTAACAAAGAAATATTAAAAGATCATATATGATATCAAATTTATGTATATGGTTCTTTTATAATTTAATAACAATAATTTCAACATTATACAGAAGGATAACCTACCCTATACTAAGGAAAAGTACCACGTAAGGGGTTTCTTTTATAACTTTTCATTCCGTGACATTTCCATTGTTTTCCACTTATTTATTGCATGTGGTGTATTTAGTACTTCCATGTGATATATATTATCATGATTCTATTTATATTCTTGGTATTCTGTGATTCATTTATTTTTTATTAACTTTTGGTCATACAACTCGATTGATTACAACATGGTAAGGGGTTTTCATCTCACTTTTTATTTTCATGAGATTCTTGCTGTATTAACACTATTTCCTTTTGTGTGGTGTATTTACTTACCATGATCGTATTCCTTATGTAATATACCTTAATTTATGGTTATTTAAATATTCATTGTATTATCCATCTTTCATAGGGTGTATGTTTCGTAAGTCACCAAATCGGTAAGGGAATTTCTAATTTCTATTTCCACTCATTGGGTTTTATGCAAACTTCATTGATTATTATACACCAATATTATGTGTGAAATCACTATTTATTTATTTATAAAGTAATTTAGACTCCCCTTTGTGTGGTAATTATTTTGATACACATTATTAATCCATTGATAAATTCTCAAGTTATTGATATGAAATTGATAAGAGTAATATTAACTAAATTGTTATTCATTGAGTTAAACATCTAAGTCATTGGTGTTGTTGTTACAAGAATATGTGAGAATGTCCTCTTATTGTTTTATTTTATATCCAATCATATTTAGTGTATTTATATTTTTCACACATAATTATGTCATTCATTTATCGTTAACCTAAGAAAATAGTTTGATTAGTGATTTCATCTCACCTTACATTCCATTGAGATTTATTTGTTGTTATACGCCAATTCACATTTATTTGGTGTATATTATTTACTTTGACCCAATATATCACGAATCTCTTTATTTTGATGATATTATTATGTTTTGATTACCTAAATTATTTGTATTCAAGCATCTCTCATTTTGTTAGGAACTATAACTAAAATATCATTTTAAATGTTTTACAAATTTATTCTTCTAAATATTTCTCATTAATGTCCATGATTTAAAAGTGTTTTTTAGGATTTATTTATATGGAAATTTATGTTTTAAAATAAAATTAATTTTAAAATTTTCAAAGTGGTATGCGACACTTTGATTCAAAAACTATTTTAAATAGCTTCTTGATAAATAGTGATACTTTTAAATGTTTTCATGAAAAGGGAGATATTTCTTTCAAATAGTTTTGATTATTATTTTCATATATATCAATATCCTCCATCATTAGTGATTGAGGTTAATTTATTATAATACAATCTTTTATATTTTATTAAATTAGTTTTGTTTGAATGTTGATGTGCTATTTTTATACCATTCATGGTTTATGGAGAAATTACTGACATTTTGTACGCTAGATTTAAAACTAATGTTTATATTATGTTTCACCCTTTCATATATAGGTTATGAATTGGACTTATTAAGTGAAGGGTGGAACCCATTATAGCTCCTCGATGCATGGGTAGGTCTCATTAGACAAACTAGGGTCTTGGCATAAGGTCTTGACAAAATATTATTTGTATTCTTACACAAGGTCTTGACTATGTGGTTATGAAATCTGGCATTATTCATTCCATGATTATGATATTTTCTATTGATATTACATGTGATTACTTGAATAGTAGAATATCCATGTGAATAATTAAATTGAATTATTTTATTTATCTTTTCTATATTATGCTGAAGTTTATTTTTAAAAGTCTTGTGTTCTAGTCTTATACATTTCCTTAAATGTTTATACTTATTTATGACAGTTTCTACTATATATTTATCCTTACTGAGCATCTGAGCTCACCCCTTTCTTATATTTTATTATTCCTAGGATGCAAAGAAGTATATTATGATTAACATACAAGAATGGACTAATGAATATAAGAGTTTTCAAAAGGGGACATAATGTTGCCTGTTTATTTCATAATGTAATGTAAAATGTACGTATGTATCTAGTACTTCCAGGGATACAAAATTGATCAGTATTTTGGGACATGATTCCTTGTATCATGCCAATGTTATTTAATAATGCAATTGTTTCGGTGCGGATGTGCGCCGAGTTACGCTGTTCCGCCAGGACGCGTTCGCGCGTGCACCCGTCAACCCGAGGGGATGGGCGCGCGGCTTGTGGTCCCGCAGTCCCGCTTTCCAAAGGCGGGCGGCATCCGTCCCTTATTCAGGGGCGTCTGCTCCTTGATCGAAACCGGGATGATGGGATGTCGGCTCCTCCTTCCGTGGACGTCTCCTCGGAACTTGTCGCCTAATCCGGGTCTCCCTCATAGACTTAAGAATGTTCGTGAATCTCGTTCCCGGTGCCATATCTTCATGGACACCGTTTAATTATGCTGCTTCCGCCCGGACGTTCCAAGGAGTCCGGTCGGGGCAGCAACCTGCGGTGAGGAGGCCGGGTGGCTCTGGGTACTGGGGGCGTGTCGTAACACTGCAGCTCTGCACGTCTGTCTTCCGTCCCTAATAGGGCTTCTCGAAGGCATGATGGCTGAGGCATCCCGCACTGGGTGCGGGGAACTGTGTCACCTGAGGTTTTCCTCAGCTTCCCATGTTTAACATGGGGTATGCCGCGAGTTTAACGTCCAGCGGGGACGGCATCGGACTGATCAACACGAAGAGTGGATCAGATGACAGAACCCCTTGCGGGGAACCTCCGACGCTGGGGCCAGCGCATGGGCGGCTTCCCAAGTGATATGGAGTGGAGTGAAGTGGCATGACCCCACCGGGATGTGGCGGCCCGGGTAAGGATCAGGATGGATGATGGAGCGAAGAGCTTGGACCCCGTAGGGGCTTCCTACGTATCGCGCGTTAGCGCGGATCAAAGTCGACGTAGTTTGGGTATACAGTTTAACGTCATGCTGGACGTCGGCAAGCCGACTCACGAAGGGGTCGAGGCCGCCGGGCGGAGGATTGAACGGAACCACCTCACACAGAGGGGGATGGAACGGCCGGGTGGATCACAGTTTCACGTCATGCTGGACGGTAAAAGGAGGAATGGAAAAAGGGGCTGTGGGGAGGCACAGTGGAGATACACACGGGCAGTCTCCCACAGTGGCAGATTCATAGGTGAATCGACGCAAGTGTGAACCCTGGAGGGGTCCACTGATGGACGAACCGACGTGAATATGACCGGGACGACCAGGTGGTGGGCTTGAACCTCAGGGAGGCTTCCTACGTACCCTGTGTAGAAGACAGGGATCAAAGTCCACGTAGTTCATTCTGTCAGGACTTACGCACTTGAGGCAGCCCGGATGCGGCAAAACTCAGTTGGAAGGGACTTGGACCGAAAGTAGGAGACACCTCGATCCCAGTCACACCCTCTACTGGCTTCGGTAGTGGGGGAGCGCAATGGAGATACACATGTGCAGCCACCCACAAGAAACTAGGGGTTTGTAATACCCTACCCCCGTAGGGAAAAGCCGCTCCCATTAAATCGTCCCTAAAGAGGGGAAATCCCGACATCCCTGCAGAGACGAGCGGGTGGGGGCCACATCCAAACCGGGGGGGACCCTGCGTGCGAGGCACGGGATCAGGTGATGCGGACGGTTTAGCGTCTTGCCAGACGAAGTACAGTTTAACGTCGTGTGTTGAGGACGAATCGGACGGTTTAACGTCTTGCCGGACGAAGTACAGTTTAACGTCGTGTGCTGAGGACGAAGGTGCTTGGCGGTTTAACGTCTTTCAGCACGGACGATAGGGGCTAGGCAGTTTAGCGTCGTGCAGCTTGGACGTAGTACAATTTAACGTCATGTTGGACGGATGCAGTTTAGCGTCATGCAGGACGAATGTGCAGTTTAACGTCATGCTGGACAAATGTGCAGTTTAACGTCATGCTGGATGTGGTGCGGTTTAACGTCGTGCGGGACGTATGCAGTTTAACGTCGTACAGGACGTGGTGCAGTTTAGCGTCATGCAGGACGAATATGCAGTTTAACGTCATGCTGGACGAATGATTGCCGCCGATGGGTCCATGTCACTTCGCGCGAGCCTGGAAGGCTGCACGGGAAGACAACGCACGGTGCGGGCACCTGCGATGAAGATCATCGGGCGCCACGCAGGCGGGTACCCAAAGGGGGTCAAAGGGGGCGACCCTGGCAGTTTGCGCACAAAAGAGGGGCTTTGCGCGCAATACCGCGGGTCGGCGCGCAAATGGACGGGCTGGCGCGCAATTGGGCCAGCGCTTTTGCGCGCAGATGATTGAGATTGCGCGCACCGGGCTTCGGGTAGCACGTGGGGGCAACGGCTCATTCTCTAACGAATGACCACTTTGAAAAGGGGGGTGCGCGCAATCGGGCTGGATTGCGCGCACCCGGGGGCAATTGCGCGCAAGCGGGTTCTTTTGCGCGCAAAGGCCTTCGGGTTAAGGATTATTCAAAGGAAAGGAGCCAAGGGGATTGCGCGCGAAGGCGAACCCCAAGGCTCTTTTGCGCGAAAGAAAGGAGGTTACCTGAAGATCGGCATTGCGCGCGGAAGGGGTTGGATTGCGCGAACGAGCGACGCTTCGGATTCTGGCAACCTTCAAAACGTCGGGGGTCGCCTTATATTTATAGGCAACCCCGGGCGCGGAATCCGGTCTCGGGCGCGGAATTCTCTTCGCGGGCGCGGAATCAGGACCCGGCGCGCAAGGGAGTCGCGCAGGCCACGGGCGCGCAAAATAGCGCGCCGGCCCAGCGCATTGCGCGCATCCCGGGAGGTTTGCGCGCCGCGACTCAACTTTGCGCGCGGACCTCTGAAATTTCGCGCAAGTCCTCCGGGCCCTCCGGAACGTGCCTCTGACTCCAAATATCACTTCGCTTTCCGCATCCGGAGCTTCGTTTGGGAACAACGGACTTTTCCGGCGTCTACAAAAGCCCCCCCTCGGAATCTGATCGGCGAGAGGTCGCAACGATCGGGTTCCGAGGGAGACGCTGGAATGCCGAAGTCCTGGGCAGCGCGGGACTTAGGCGCGCAAAAAGGGGCGCCGGGCGCGAAATTTGCCGCTGCGGTCGCGCAAAATGCTTTCCGCGCAGCGCGGACCCCGGCCTCGCCTATAAATAGGGGCCCTGGGTCCCGCGTTCCGTACTCAGGCTGTCACGACCCGCCCTCGGGGCCCGTGCCGTGACTACCCCAAGCCCGCCTTCCATAGGCCAGGGGCTGGCGACTAGCACCAAGGCGTAAAATCCCAGTAAAAAGGGAAGGCATTGCCTTAATAAAGTAAACAAGCACCTCAGAGTAACAAGCGGAAGTAAAGCAGTACACAAAACTAGAACAACTGTGCTGAAGTAAAGGGGCCGGAAATACAAGCCCAACTGTAAAGTAAAGTACAACTCAAAAGGGAAAAACAGCAACTGAAAGTACAAGCGGCTCCTGGACGTCCTTCTCGATTCCTACCTGAAGGGTAGGTACAGATGGCTCAGCTCCTGGATCGTCCACCACGGATCCTACCTGAAGGGTAGGTACAGATAGCTCCACAACTCCTCGGTCCAACTGTCCGCTCCGAGCATGACCTGCTCAGTGGTCCTCCTCCGGTTACCGACCTACTCCGAAACCTCAACCGCAGTCAGCGCTGTCCGTCGTCTGCAACCAACACAACGAAGTGCGGGCAAAAACCGTGCAGGGGTGAGTATAAGCTACTCAGTAGGGACCCCGAGACCCCTGAAGGTCTCTCAAATCCACAAAGGATAAACCACGAAGAAAAGTAACAATCACGAAGTAACATCCAGTATTGATTAGGTATATGCCCATACATATACCTATGTCACCAATTTCCGTTCGGCTCTAACACCGAGCCCAAGAACAACCCAATCCACAAGAAGAGTAAACAGTAAATCCACACAGGATAACAGTACAAGTTCACACAGTTTATAACAAGTTTATGAAATCAACGGATAACCATTACCCAAGTATATTCCCATTCATATACCTAAGTTATCAAGCGACCCATCTCAATCATGAGGAAAGACAAAGATCATTGACTCAGCTCAACCAGGATTTTCATTATCGAACCGTAACTGCTGAAGAGCTCCGTCTCTAGAGTGTACAGTGGTCCTGTCACGACTCCGAGGCTGCCGCTCACTAACCTAAGACTGCTGAAGTACTCCTCCTGTCGAGTACCGCGGGTCTGCTGCCAACTACTGGGTGCTCCGTCCGCTGAGGGTCTGCTGCCAAATACCGGGCGCTCACCCAGATAGCCTACTGAGGTACTCCTCCTGTCGAGTACCGCGGGTTTGCTGCCAACTACCAGGCGCTCCGTCCGCCGTGGGTCTGCTGCCAACTACTGGGCGCTCCGTCCACTGGGCTAGTCGACTCACTCCAAGTCGAGTCGGTCAAGCAGTCGT
Source organism: Viscum album (assembly GCA_963277665.1). NCBI lineage: Eukaryota > Viridiplantae > Streptophyta > Magnoliopsida > Santalales > Viscaceae > Viscum > Viscum album. The sequence continues at coordinate 2,012,081,975 of OY728125.1, forward strand.
CAGGTCTCAGCCGGCTACACGGTCTCCGTACTCCGCACACACGTCTCCACCGTCGCGGTTCTGTCGCTACAACCAAGCGCACATGCTCCGTAGAGTATCGCGGGTCCGCCGCTACAACCAAGCGCTCCACCGCCAAGGGTCTGCTGCTGCATCCAAGCGCACCACCACTGTCAAGTACCACGGGTTCGCCGCTACACCCAAGCGCTCCACCGCCCTAGGTAAACAGAAGATACAGCTCATACAGGTTCGGTAGCACTGTTCCACGTAGGATCACTGAGTGCTGTAGTCGTCGTCGTCGAATCCACACAGGATCTCTGTACTGTCATCGTCGCAGTCACAGTAGCAGTAGTAGTAGTCGTCACAGTAACAGTCGCAGCCAGCACTAGGGTTCCCACACACAGCAAGCTCGTTCGGAGGGTCCGCTCCACGAGCCGAGAGGCTGATACATCAACTGTCACAAAAACTAGAGTTGATGTATCCAAAAGTTCCGTATTGACAACAGGAACTCAACGCAACAGACGGCGCGTCGACCGGACGTCCGGTCTGAGAGTTATTGACATTTTTGTTCCCGGGGCCCGGTTGGTTTTTAAGGCAAAACCAACCCGACCGTACTACAATTGTGTCCAAACCTCGGGCGGGGTATGCCAAAATATCCGTCTCACTTAGAGGATTCCATCAAAGTCGACGGCACGTCAATCGGACGTCTGGAACTCAAGATATGAGCGTTTCCGCTCCGAGGGCCCGGTTGGTTTCGTGAATGAACCAACCCGGCCGAACTCAAAGTAATACGAACCCTTGAGTGCGATATACCGAAACGACCGTCTCGATCCAAGGATCGCGTTGCCGCTGACGGTTCGTCGATCGGAGGTCCAAGGCTCAAGTTATGGGCCAAAAACCAATTCTGGTTCGAAACGGGGGGGTCCGGGTCCGGGCCGACCCGGCCCGACCCCCCCCACCCCCTGGGCGGCCGGCGGCGGCGCAGCGGCCGGCGGCGGCGCGCGGCGGCGCGTGGAGGCGGCGCGGCGGAGGCGGCGGGGCGCCGAGGCGGCGCGGCGGCGCGGCGGGCCGCGGCGGCCTGGCGCCGCGAGGGGCCGCACGTGGGGCGGCTTGTCGCCGCAAGGAGGTCGCGCGGGGGGGATCAAACCCCCGCGGTTTTCAAAAGGCGGCGCGGCTATGCCGCGCCGTTATTTTATAAAAGCGCCCCAATTTTTTTTAAAGAAGCCCCCCCCTCACGTGGGGGGGGCTGTTGGTGCGGAACCGAGGGGGCAGCCGGCCCCCTCCCTTTAAAATAAAACCGCCCCCCTCTTTAAGAGGGGGGTTTTGCCAGCTGGCCGGGGAATTAATTCCCCGGTTTAACGGCATCCGGCCGGCCAGCCGGCCGGCCGGTTTTCTCCAACGGGACCGGAATTTCCGGTCCCCTCTTCGGCTTCCGTCGCCGGCGGCCCGGCCGCCGGTCTTCTCTTCCGCCGCGGCCCGGAACCGGCCGCGGTGTTCGTCGTCCGGCGCGGTGCGACGGCACCGCGCCCCTTCGCCGTACCATGATTCCTTCCAACGCGGCGCGACGACGTCGCGTTCTTGAAGATTCTCCTCGGCGTAGCGCGACGGCGTTGCGTAAATTATAAGCACGATCATCCGCGTGGTGCGACGGCACCACGCCACTTGCTTCCACCCGCATGAATAAAACAAGAACGATGGAGGGGGGTTCGGCCGTGTTCGTGCGGTCCGGCCCCCCTCACGTTAAAATAAAAACGCAACTTAAAATAAATCAAGTCACACGTTAGTCTTGATAAAATCACGATCAAGAATAAAATAAGGAAACCAAAAGAAAACGACAACCCCTACCTTGGTATAAGGTTCGAAGATTTGTCTACATTCCGCGGAAGACGACGTCGCGGAGGTCGGGCGTCGCGGTCGTCGTTCGTCAAATTCGACGGCGAAGAGGCGCGTCCGAAGAGGCACGTCGTTGGCGAATCCTTGTCGGTGCCTCCTTTTTTGTCGTGGAGGAAGAAGAGGTCCGAAGATACCGGGTCGCCGAGTCGATGATCCTTGACGAAGTGTTGTCGTTCTTCGTTGAGGATGAAGACGTTCTTCGCCGGAGAAGATGAAGTTCTTCAAGAGACTTAGAGCTCTCTCCTCCAATCCTCAACACAACCAATCTAACCCCCAAAAACAAAATAAGCTATTCTTATTTTATTAAGTCATTCTATGAGTTCAAAAATCAAAAACATAATTCCATTAATTGGATTAGTGTGTTGGCATGATTAAAGTGAGGAGAGGGAAAGTCACCCAATTAATGGGAATTTTAAAGGTTATGATGAGTTACACATCTTAAGTGGGGGGTTTAGAGGAGTTAGGGAAGGTGAGGGGTTGGGCTCGTGTGGGCCCCACCCCACCTTTATTCTCTCAAGGGTAGTTAACAACAAGTAGGTCCCACCCAACTTCCACACATAGGTTAACAACTTAGAATATGAAATAAAATTGCAACACAATTTTATTACTTCACATTTAACTCCCCTTTTTTTAACAACTCCTCCTCAGCAAACGCACCTTCGGGAAAAGTCCTCTTAAGCAATTACCGGTGCTGCGGTTTCATCGGTGCCCTCAGATTTCAATTCCGAGCACCGGATCAAAAGTTAGGAATTCCCGCTCGTTCGTTCACTGAACGTACCCGAGCCAAACTTCGGAAATTAATTCCGGGCACTCCGGGCCTCGGAATCAGGTGCCGTCTGAAACCGCGTTCTTGTAAAATTCTAAAGAAAATTAAGAAAAAATTTCCCTTGAATTTTACGGGTCTTTACATTACTCCCACCTCAGGGCTTTACGTCCCCGTAAAGCTTCAACTCACACTTAAGGGGAAACAAAGTAGTACTGAGCACGCAACTGAGCTTTACGCTCCCATATGCTCACCTGATGATCTCGTGCTGCCCGGTGCGACTGAGGTGGTAGGGTCAAGCGGTAAACCTCCTCGCCTACCCTGCTGAAGATCAAAAGGGTCCATCGAACTTCGGAGATAACATGTCGCCTCGGCCACATCTCCGAAACCTCATCGGGTTGAGACCGTATAAGAACGTGTTCGTCACCCTCGAACTCAAGAGGTTTCCCTTTTTAGGTTAGAACTGAAACTAAAAACTCCTGCTGCCACAAGGGTAGGGTTGACCAACTCAAGAGTGATCGGTCACACCCTCTTATGCCTGAGTTTAACGTGTGCTGCCCAGGGTTTCCTTTTCGCCGACCAAGGAAAACCCATTCCGACGTTTGCCTAAAACAGTCAACCGGGGTATGATTTGTGAATCAAAACCATACCCAGATCAACGTCGTAAGGCCTCTACGCTTCCACCAAGAGATTCCAACCGAAACTCTCGCCTCGAGGTCAAATCACACCGTCGGCGTAAGCGTGATTATCGAGTCTCCTCCCAAAGGTATCTCCAGACGTGAGGGTCAAGTCTACGGCTTACCCGGAACCTCTAGGTCTGGGACATGATTCGTGGAAGGGTAGAATGATTGGTTCCTATGTCTATAGATATGGCAGCTCGTAGTAGACATAATTCGTACCCCGAATCATTCTTAGAGCTCCTGGGTCACACTCCTTGACCGCAATGCAGCTATTCTCCTCCCCAGCCCTCCTGCTCCCTGAGCCTGACGGGGACTACTAAGTCGGGTGGTCGTAACATGTCGAAATGTACACCACCACATGCTGCTCTCCAAGCTCCGCTTCCACGTCTTCTACCCTGCAGATTCATCTGTCCTTAGTACTTCCTCCTCCTGAAACATTTTACACGCCCGAGTCTCTGAGACTGGCGCTAGTTTCCTGCCTTTCACTGCTAACGTTCACAACCACAAAGGTTCTCTCTAGCATCCTAGCATAGGTAGGAATGCATAGAGGAAAAGTAATGGTTCGGATGTCCTTTAGACACACTTCGCTCAGAAGTTCGAGTCTAAAGAACTGATCACAACGCAACCAACGAGTACCAAGATTGATTGGTAAGCCACGTTGAGTGCTCTGCTTCCGACATGTCGTACTGTCGAAGCTGTATTAGCTCCAGAAAACTCACAACCACCTCCTCAAGCCAGTCCTCGGCCGCCTACGAGTCAGGCTCACCACGAAACTTGAGGGATATCTGGTGCTAAAACATATGTAAGGCACTAAGCCTGTGAGTCTCTGCTACCGGTACCACCGGTAGTGTCTGCTGACTAACAGGTAGTGACATAGCTGGCGCACTACCCGTAGGTACTATCCCAGGTATCGGTTCGCGTACTGAAGCCTCATTACTATAAGGACCAACCTCATGGTCACTCACTGGAAACAACAGGAGCTAAGATCATCATCTGCTCTACTAGTATCCAAGCTAGGCGTAGAACTCTAGCAATTGACTCTATCCAGTCCACTGCTGCCTGGGAAATCTATCTCGCCTCGTATCCTCAGAGGCCTCTACTACTGGAACTCGTGCATCGCGCTCTGCTAGCGTGCACCGTCAGCTAGTGGCATCTGCTGCCTAACGGGTGGTGGTGCTGCTGGTACACCACCCGAAGGTGCCAACACTGAAAAAGGGCCCTGCACTGGAGTCTCACTGCTCGGTGGGCCATCATCGAGAACTCTCTCGGAACTCCAGCTAACTATCTGCATGGTGACATCCTGAATAGATGTGTTACGGTCAACGATTTATACCTGGTGAGCTGACCTGGTTTGAGCTGACTTAAACCTTTTGGGAAACACACACGCAATCAGTGTTTTCGTGCATTAAGTCGGAAATCAGAAGTCAGGGTCCTGGTGTACGGATACGTCGGCCGCCGCACCAACACTGGACTCCCTGGACTGATAACCACACTCAATACACTAAACACTATTGCTTCACATAGAAAAGATCAGAATTCGCGGTAGAACCGAACTCCTCTGATACCAATTTGTCACGACCCGCCCTCGGGGCCCGTGCCGTGACTACCCCAAGCCCGCCTTCCATAGGCCAGGGGCTGGCGACTAGCACCAAGGCGTAAAATCCCAGTAAAAAGGGAAGGCATTGCCTTAATAAAGTAAACAAGCACCTCAGAGTAACAAGCGGAAGTAAAGCAGTACACAAAACTAGAACAACTGTGCTGAAGTAAAGGGGCCGGGAATACAAGCCCAACTGTAAAGTAAAGTACAACTCAAAAGGGAAAAACAGCAACTGAAAGTACAAGCGGCTCCTGGACGTCCTTCTCGATTCCTACCTGAAGGGTAGGTACAGATGGCTCAGCTCCTGGATCGTCCACCACGGATCCTACCTGAAGGGTAGGTACAGATAGCTCCACAACTCCTCGGTCCAACTGTCCGCTCCGAGCATGACCTGCTCAGTGGTCCTCCTCCGGTTACCGACCTACTCCGAAACCTCAACCGCAGTCAGCGCTGTCCGTCGTCTGCAACCAACACAACGAAGTGCGGGAAAAAACCGTGTAGGGGTGAGTATAAGCTACTCAGTAGGGACCCCGAGACCCCTGAAGGTCTCTCAAATCCATAAAGGATAAACCACGAAGAAAAGTAACAATCACGAAGTAACATCCAGTATTGATTAGGTATATGCCCATACATATACCTATGTCACCAATTTCCGTTCGGCTCCAACACCGAGCCCAAGAACAACCCAATCCACAAGAAGAGTAAACAGTAAATCCACACAGGATAACAGTACAAGTTCACACAGTTTATAACAAGTTTATGAAATCAACAGATAACCATTACCCAGGTATATGCCCATTCATATACCTAAGTTATCAAGCGACCCATCTCAATCATGAGGAAAGACAAAGATCATTGACTCAGCTCAACCAGGATTTTCATTATCGAACCGTAACTGCTGAAGAGCTCCGTCTCTAGAGTGTACAGTGGTCCTGTCACGACTCCGAGGCCGCCGCTCACTAACCTAAGACTGCTGAAGTACTCCTCCTGTCGAGTACCGCGGGTCTGCTGCCAACTACCGGGCGCTCCGTCCGCTGAGGGTCTGCTGCCAAATACCGGGCGCTCACCCAGATAGCATACTGAGGTACTCCTCCTGTCGAGTACCGCGGGTTTGCTGCCAACTACCAGGCGCTCCGTCCGCCGTGGGTCTGCTGCCAACTACTGGGCGCTCCGTCCACTGGGCTAGTCGACTCACTCCAAGTCGAGTCGGTCAAGCAGTCGTCAGGTCTCAGCCGGCTACACGGTCTCCGTACTCCGCACACACGTCTCCACCGTCGCGGTTCTGTCGCTACAACCAAGCGCACATGCTCCGTAGAGTATCGCGGGTCCGCCGCTACAACCAAGCGCTCCACCGCCAAGGGTCTGCTGCTGCATCCAAGCGCACCACCACTGTCAAGTACCACGGGTTCGCCGCTACACCCAAGCGCTCCACCGCCCTAGGTAAACAGAAGATACAGCTCATACAGGTTCGGTAGCACTGTTCCACGTAGGATCACTGAGTGTTGTAGTCGTCGTCGTCGAATCCACACAGGATCTCTGTACTGTCATCGTCGCAGTCACAGTAGCAGTAGTAGTAGTCGTCACAGTAACAGTCGCAGCCAGCACTAGGGTTCCCACACACAGCAAGCTCGTTCGGAGGGTCCGCTCCACGAGCCGAGAGGCTGATACATCAACTGTCACAAAAACTAGAGTTGATGTATCCAAAAGTTCCGTATTGACAACAGGAACTCAACGCAACAGATGGCGCGTCGATCGGACGTCCGGTCTGAGAGTTATTGGCATTTTTGTTCCCGGGGCCCGGTTGGTTTTTAAGGCAAAACCAACCCGACCGTACTACAATTGTGTCCAAACCTCGGGCGGGGTATGCCAAAAGATCCGTCTCACTTAGTGGATTCCATCAAAGTTGACGGCACGTCAATCGGACGTCTGGAACTCAAGATATGAGCGTTTCCGCTCCGAGGGCCCGGTTGGTTTCGTGAACGAACCAACCCGGCCGAACTCAAAGTAATCCGAACCCTTAAGTGCGATATACCGAATGGACCGTCTCGATCCAAGGATCGCGTTGCCGCTGACGGTTCGTCGATCGGAGGTCCGAGGCTCAAGTTATGGGCCAAAAACCAATTCTGGTTCGAAACGGGGGGGTCCGGGTCCGGGCCGACCCGACCCGACCCCCCCCCCCCCCTGGGCGGCGCGGGGGCCGGCGGCGCAGCGGCCGGTGGCGGCGCGCGGCGGCGCGCGGAGGCGGCGCAGCGGAGGCGGCGGTCCGTGGCGGCCGGGCGCCGCGAGGGGCCGCACGTGGGGCGGCTTGTCGCCGCAAGGAGGTCGCGCGGGGGGGATCAAACCCCCGCGGTTTTCAAAAGGCGGCGCGGCTATGCCGCGCCGTTATTTTATAAAAGCGCCCCAATTTTTTTTAAAGAAGCCCCCCCCTCACGTGGGGGGGGGGGCTGTTGGTGCGGAACCGAGGGGGTAGCCGGCCCCCTCCCTTTAAAATAAAACCGCCCCCCTCTTTAAGAGGGGGGTTTTGCCAGCTGGCCGGGGAATTAATTCCCCGGTTTAACGGCATCCGGCCGGCCAGCCGGCCGGCCGGTTTTCTCCAACGGGACCGGAATTTCCGGTCCCCTCTTCGGCTTCCTTCGCCGGCGGCCCGGCCGCCGGTCTTCTCTTCCGCCGCGGCCCGGAACCGGCCGCGGTGTTCGTCGTCCGGCGCGGTGCGACGGCACCGCGCCCCTTCGCCGTACCATGATTCCTTCCAACGCGGCGCGACGGCGTCGCGTTCTTGAAGATTCTCCTCGGCGTAGCGCGACGGCGTTGCGTAAATTATAAGCACGATCATCCGCGTGGTGCGACGGCACCACGCCACTTGCTTCCACCCGCATGAATAAAACAAGAACGATGGAGGGGGGTTCGGCCGTGTTCGTGCGGTCCGGCCCCCCTCACGTTAAAATAAAAACGCAACTTAAAATAAATCAAGTCACACGTTAGTCTTGATAAAATCACGATCAAGAATAAAATAAGGAAACCAAAAGAAAACGACAACCCCTACCTTGGTATAAGGTTCGAAGATTTGTCTACGTTCCGCGGAAGACGACGTCGCGGAGGTCGGGCGTCGCGGTCGTCGTTCGTCAAATTCGACGACGAAGAGGCGCGTCCGAAGAGGCACGTCGTTGGCGAATCCTTGTCGGTGCCTCCTCCTTTTTCGTGGAGGAAGAAGAGGTCCGAAGATACCGGGTCGCCGAGTCGATGATCCTTGACGAAGTGTTGTCGTTCTTCGTTGAGGATGAAGACGTTCTTCGCCGGAGAAGATGAAGTTCTTCAAGAGACTTAGAGCTCTCTCCTCCAATCCTCAACACAACCAATCTAACCCCCAAAAACAAAATAATCTATTCTTATTTTATTAAGTCATTCTATGAGTTCAAAAATCAAAAACATAATTCCATTAATTGGATTAGTGTGTTGGCATGATTAAAGTGAGGAGAGGGAAAGTCACCCAATTAATGGGAAGTTTAAAGGTTATGATGAGTTACACATCTTAAGTGGGGGGTTTAGAGGAGTTAGGGAAGGTGAGGGGTTGGGCTCGTGTGGGCCCCACCCCACCTTTATTCTCTCAAGGGTAGTTAACAACAATTAGGTCCCACCCAACTTCCACACATAGGTTAACAACTTAGAATATGAAATAAAATTGCAACACAATTTTATTACTTCACATTTAACTCCCCTTTTTTTAACAACTCCTCCTCAGCAAACGCACCTTTGGGAAAAGTCCTCTTAAGCAATTACTGGTGCTGCGGTTTCATCGGTGCCCTCAGATTTCAATTCCGAGCACCGGATCAAAAGTTAGGAATTCCCGCTCGTTCGTTCACTGAACGTACCCGAGCCAAACTTCGGAAATTAATTCCGGGCACTCCGGGCCTCGGAATCAAGTGCCGTTAGAAACCGCGCTCTTGTAAAATTCTAAAGAAAATTAAGAAAAAATTTCCCTTGAATTTTACGGGTCTTTACATAGGCCTTCCGCGCGATAAGCTCCAACGCTCTCGTGCGCGAAATTGCCTTTTCCGGCGCGAAATTCGCCCGATCGGCGCGCAAAACCGTCCGGATTTTGCCTGTCTTTGCGCAAAAACCCGGAACTTTGCGCGACATTCTTCCCAATTGCGCGCCGTCCGCTTGGATTGCGCGCCAACCTTCAAACTTCTCTACCAGCCTCTTCCGATCCCGCACGCTTCATCCCTTAACCCGCACGACTCCCGAAACTTCTGAGATGGCCGCGCATCAAGGAAATGAGGGGGATGCCGCCACTCGCAGAGCTGAGATGGCAACGAACGAGGAGGTTTACGGAGCCAAGGAGATTGTTTCCAACAATCAATCCTTGTTCGAATTGCTGACGCCGGCCCAGAAGACATATCCGCTGTCGGACAACCTGCCGCTCTGGAACTTCGGCATCCTAGATGAGGTTCCGGTGCCAGGGTTCGAGATTGATGCGCCGCGGACCTGGGTGACCCGGGAGGACGAGCTTCTCCGCTATAACATCACCAACAATGGGCATCCTGCCAGGGAGACCAGACACTTGGATGTCTATGTCCTGAACCCGAGGACGCGAACCATCGTCGGCAGTGAGCCTACTGCGGAGAACTCTCCAGCCCTCTACTCGAGCATATATCGCCAGAGCGTCACAGACGACACCAAGGGCTGGCTGAAGGACTGGGACTTGCGGTCTGGGGGCAATTTCACCAGCGAGTGGGCCTGGGCGTTCTGGGTACGCCACACTTGCGATCACTTCGCGGAGGAGCTGCGGTACATCGGCCTGTTTGAGGCGGTGTGGACGTCGCAGTTCCATTTCTACCAGCAGTCCGAGCTCGGGCCGGAGCTGTTCACCCGATGGTCCCCGGATATCAACACCTTCCATCTTCACCATGGGGAGGTCGGCATCGGTCTGTGGGACATCCACTGCATCGGAGGTATCCCGCTGGAGGGTTACCAGTATGATGAGTTCCTGCCACTGAAGAACACCTGGGAGGACAGGTCACAGACTCCCATTCTGACCTGGCATCTACTTGACCTGGCTACGCAGCGGCTCGGGATCAAGGACTTCTGGAAGGACATAGCCTACAAGGAGTGGTTCAGCCAGTTCTTGGAGCATGACCCGACGGTCAAGATGCCAGGCAGGGGGAAGCGGTGCCCAACCGCGGCTCAGAGGAGCCGGAACGGGTCGTACTGGCGGGTCCTGGAGACGGGCGACTACCGCTCATGGGGGTATCGCGTCATCGAGGCCCGGGACCCAAATGTCCGGTACGCGGCGTTCCTGGCCGCCTTTCTGAGTGGGTGGCTCCTGCCGGTGCGGGATGCGAGAATGGGTGTTCGCCCGGCGACACTGGCGATGGCGGGCGCTATGGCTGCCAACAAGAGATACAACCTCGGGGTCCCAGTGTTGGCGAAGCTGTATGCCATCCTGGGACGCATCTCACGAGGGGGGTCGCCACGAAGGATCTGTGGGCCCTTCCAATTCTTCCACGGCTGGGTGGCTGCTCACCTTGGTGGGTATACGTTTCCGAACGCCATCATTCCTCCGGGAAACGGCCTGCGACCCTCCCTGCTGAATATTGCGGGGGTCGCTCTGATGACCCTAAGTGAGGAGGGCGTGAGGATTCGGATTGGCAATCATGCCAATTTCAACTTCAGCCCGTTCCCCACTCCCGTTGGCCAAATGATCGACAACGGGCAGGGTCCGCTGGAGCAGCACGAGTACTTCCTGAACATGCGGGGCGGGGTGCTCGTGGCTCGGATCGACGGGAAGGTGATCTGCGAGCCTTACGTGCCAACCCGGTTCGCCAGGCAGTTCGGGTGCCTTCAACGGATGCCGAAGAGGGTATTCACGGCTGTCCGGGAGGAGACGAACCCTGGCGTCCTTCGTCAGATGTGGCTGATGTTTGCCGCTTTCGGCTCTGGCGACGTCATCACTCTCCCTCCTACCGGAGTCGACGCAGGCTTGGCAACCGAGTACGCCGAACACTGGGCCATCGCTTACCCCGAGGGGCTTCTACGGAAGCTGGTTCGGCGGCTCGAGGTCACCCGTGCGGAGACCAGGCGTCAAGGAAGGAGGCGAGGCGCCACCACACGGGGGAGAACGGAGGCGCGCCAAGCGGCGGAGCCGGCGCGAGCAGGGACTTCGGCGGCGGGTACATCGCAGGCTGCCGCTACGACCTCGGCGCCCAGAGAGGGGGCGCGTGCGGTGGTCGAAGAGCGGCCCGGGAAGCAGGTAAGGCGTCTGCTCGAACCCTCCCACGATGCAGTCTTCCCGGCACTGTGGTCGGCCTGGATGACCCTGCGGCAGTCACTGGGGACCGACGTCATCTGGCGAAAGATACTCAGAGAAGGAATCTATCTGCCAGAGGTAGGGCGCCTCCAGATCGCCGACAGGGTGGACTTCAACCGGCAGTATACATATCTGACGGCCATGGACGATTACGCGCGCCAACGTGGTCAGCGTGCGGAGCCATCCCTTCTGGTGAAGGTGATGCTCGGTCTCGAGCCCGCTCCAGAACAGATGCCGCCGGGAGAAGATGACAGTAACGACTCCGAGGAGGAGGAGGAGACGGGGGAGGATGAAGGCTCCGAGGGAAGGTCCCATCGGGGGAGCCCGCGGGAGAGCGGCGAGGTGGCCGGCTCTGACAATGTTGATGTCACTGAGCTCCTCGAGGTCCGCTTCTATCCCTACTCAACCTGCTTCATCCATCCTCTTATGCAGCTTCTAACCCATTTCTCCACCGTGGGGAAAGCGTATTAGGCGGATGCACTAATCTGGCCGTGAATCACCCCAATTCTCAGACAGAACCTCTTTGACGAGGAAACTGTCGCTTCCCATCATTGCGATGGGGCATCCCGAGCTGAATCGGGGAGAATATTACGACTGCACCACTCTACCCGAAGTCAGGCCGGACGGCCGGCGACGAGGAGGGGCGGGACTTAGCGATCCCTGAGGCTGGACCCGAGTCGAAATGCCCGGGCGTTCCTACGTACTCCATCAGGCTGGAGATCAAGCCACACGTAGTTCTGAAAGTGCAGTTTAACGTCATGCAGGACGCAGAACCCCGTTTGGGGGGAGATCTTAGTTTAGGGTCATAGAGCTCGGACCATAGGGGTAGATCTTAGTTTAAGGTCTTAGAGCTCGGACCATAAGGGAGATCTTAGTTTAAGGTCTTAGAGCCCGGACCATAAGGAGAGATCTTAGTTTAAGGTCTTAGAGCTCGGACCATAAGGGCTAGATCTTAGTTTAAGGTCTTAGAGATCGGACCATAAGGAGAGATCTTAGTTTAAGGTCTTAGAGCTCGGACCATAAGGGGAGATCTTAGTTTAAGGTCTTAGAGCTCGGACCATAAGGGGAGATCTTAGTTTAAGGTCTTAGAGCTCGGACCATAAGGGGAGATCTTAGTTTAAGGTCTTAGAGCTCGGACCATAAGGAGAGATCTTAGTTTAAGGTCTTAGAGCTCGGACCATAAGGGCTAGATCTTAGTTTAAGGTCTTAGAGCTCGGACCATAAGGGTAGATCTTAGTTTAAGGTCTTAGAGCTCAGACCATAAGGGGAGATCTTAGTTTAAGGTCTTAGAGCTCGGACCATAAGAACCTCAAAGTACGCCACATCGTGGTCCCATCCCCTGGATATGCGAAGATGCACTGAGGGATAGCGTCAAGAGTGTCGAGGTTTCGCCTGGTCAGAATGGGAGGTGGAAAATGTCAATCATGCGGCCATTCACTCAAGGACTGGGGGCACCGGAGTAACGATATGGGAGTACTGCCGACCGTGGCAGAAAAGCAGCATCAATATCGCACTAACCGTTGATGGAATGAGGCAGCAAACGAGCATCGACCGCTCAATCGCAGGATTCATATCGATTTGCTGCCCGAGGCCATTGGGGGTACCGGCCCGAGTCGGTGGGAGAGCACTGAGGCATTGTGTCCGAACCGTTCACGGGGGCTCCACCCATGGCGTAGGCGATGGGTCCGAATGAAAGGGAGCACGAAGCCTGAAAATGGAGGAAACCTGACCAAGTGGACCCTGACCCTCCTGGCAATAAACCAGAGTACTCTTGACACCGGTGGACCACTGCAAGGGGTCGGGGAACACGCCCTGAGGGTGACCTGAAGGCGGCGGATTCCCCAGAGAAGGGGGAATCTTTAAGAGGTGGGGGGCTGGACCCGGAGTTTCAAACATCCGGGCGTTCCTACGTATCCCATAAGGATGGGAATCAAGACACACATAGTTCTTGAAGCGCGGCGCAACACAATCGGGCACCAGCGCGGGGAAGGGTGCGGGTCTGACCCTCGCACACAGAAGGAGCGGCATTTGATATTTCTTGTTTGTCCTTAAAGATGAATGATTTTTCTTTGTGTGGCGACATGCCTGTGATTGAGAAATCTCTGGCATCGCCACAATAATCAAGCCATGAAAGGCATTGATGAATGACGTGGTTATTAACCAGCACCCAACGTGAGTGTCCTCTGAGGAGAACATCACGATGCAGTGCCGTTTCTCGTCGGGCGGCCAAGACGATCACAGTTTACGGTCGTGTGGTAGGACCAGACAACACAGTTTAAGGTCGTGTGGTTCGGACCATGGAGGAATCCGCGTATTGCGATATGGAGAACTCAGCGAAGGTGGGAACGTACCCAACCCTGCGGTCACGCACGATTCCAGGAGAAGAGTCTCGGGATAGGGGCCTGCGTATGTCCATCACCCGAGGGGCAGAGATGCTAGCCTCCAGATATACTGGGCCCAGAACGCGATTGTTCGAGCGACTCTTTCCTCCTTTTGGGGACGAGGGTCCAGCTACGCATGGCCCTTAGGGAGGACATCCGCATATATCCTTGGTGCTCAGATCATGGGAGCCTCGAACGACATCATTACCCTGGTTGGTCTGCCTAACGTGTAGAGGTGTACTGAAGGTCAGTATGAAGAGAGTGTCGAGATTCCACTACAACGCACAAAGGCGGAGTGTGATGAGGACTACGCAACCAATGTTCAGAGCCTGAAAGAGCCGACAGGGTGATCAAGGATGTTGCTGACGCATTCGCAACACAACATCCGATCGCGTCAGCCTAAGACGGGGCAAGCAAACGAGCATCAACCGCTCAATCGCAGGATTCATATCGATTTGCGGCCCAAGACCCGCCGGTAAATCGACCCGGAACGGTGGGAGAGCACTGAGGCATCATACCCTAACCGCTAACAAGGATCCCTTTGAGTGAAGGCTCAAACAAGAGGAAGCGCGAGAACCGACAAGCAACACAGGACATGTCGGGATTGAATCTGACACTACGAGTCATAGACAGAAGTGCCCAAAACATGTTAACAGATCACCGGAAAGGGTCGGAGGACTCACCCTGAGAGCAACCAAAAGAGGGAAGATCCCCGTGATCAACCAAGAGACGGGGCTGGACCTGAGACACAAGCGTCCAGGCGGTCCTACGTATCCCATAAGGATGGGAATCAAGCCATACGTAGTTCTTGAGAGGCAGTTTAACGTCATGCAGGATGATGAGGGGTGTGAGGTAGTCTCACACACGGGGGAGGCGTACGGCGCGACCAGTAGACCGACGCAAATGAGGACATAATTCCCCGCTCACGCGATACGCCTCGCACAAAAAGGAGGGGAACTTGGGTCAGAGGCCCAACGCGGGATAGAGATTCCCGGGAAATGGGGCTGGGCCTGAAACATGAATGTCCAGGCGGTCCTACGTATCCCATAAGGATGGGAATCAAGCCGCACGTAGTTCTTGAAGTGCAGTTTAACGTCATGAAGGACGAAAAGAGAAAAAAAGGGGGGAGCAAAAGGCATCCCCAAACGTGAGGGGCGTACAGCGTGGCGAGAAAACCAACGTGAATGAGGGAATAGCCCCACGTCCACACCATACGCCACATACCCAGAGGCAACTGGGCCAAGGGCCCGAGATGGGATGGAAATTCCCCAAGGATGGGGCTGGGCCTGAAACATGAATGTCCAGGCGGTCCTACGTATCCCATAAGGATGGGAATCAAGCCGCACATAGTTCTTGAGGGGCAGTTTAACGTCATGCAGGATGATACGCTGGGCAGTTTAACGCCGTGCAGCTTGGACGAGGTGCAGTTTAGCGTCATGCAGGACGAGGCACTTGGCAGTTTAACGTCTTGCAGCGCGGACGAATGCTGAACAGTTTAACGTCTTGTAGCCTGGACGAATGCAGTTTAACATCGTGCAGGACGTATGCTGAACAGTTTAACGTCTTGCAGCTTGGACGAATGATGCTTGGCAGTTTAACGTCTTGCCGCGCGGACGTAGTGTACTCAGGCAAAGTACTGCTTGAGGAACCTAGCGTTGGTGGGAGGAGTGACACACTCACCATCCATAGTCTCTAGGGAGTACGCGCCATTGGGATAGACCTTGTGGATGACAAAAGGTCCCACCCACTTGGGCTCCAACTTGGGTGGCTTCCTGCCGGGGATCATTGGTGCTCTTAGGGCTAGCACTAGGTCACCCTGCAGGAAGGAGCAGAGGCGAACCTTCTTATTGAAAGCTCGATCCATTCTGCTTTGATGCCTCTCCAAGTTGTGCAAAGCGCGAAGTCTATTCTCGTCCAGTGCTTCCAACTCGACTAGACGGGCTTCAGCAACTCTGTCCGGCGCTTGCTGGTCGTAGACCGCAGTGCGCAAGGACGGTAACTGGATCTCGATGGGCAGGACGGCCTCAGCTCCATACACCAGGGAATAAGGGGTCATCTGGGTGGAATTGCGAGTCGTCGTCCGATAAGCCCAGAGGGCGTTGGGGAGCTTGTCTGGCCAACTCTTCTTGTTCTGACCAACCATCTTTTGCAGAATGTTAGAGAGGGTTTTGTTAAACGCCTCGATCTGTCCATTCGCCTGCACATGATAGCGAGATGTATGGTTCGAGCGAATGTTATACTTGGCGTACAACTTCTTCAACTCAGCTGCTCGGAAATTGGTTCCGTTATCCGTGAGGATAGCGTGAGGCACTCCAAATCGATAGATGATGTTGGAGGTCATGAAGTCAGCAATCGAACAGGATTTGACCTCTCTGAGCGGAATCGCCTCTGCCCATTTGGAGAAGAAGTCCGTGGCGGTCAGAATGAACCGGCACTGGAGAGATGTCGCCGGTGGGTAGGGTCCCACGACGTCCATCCCCCAGACTGCAAAGGGCCAAGAATACCTGGTGGTATGGAGAGGCTCCGGCGGCCGATGCACAAAGTTCGCATGAACCTGGCACGCATGGCACCTCCTGGCATACTCGATGCAGTCGCGGATCATGGAGGGCCAGAAGTACCCCAACCTCCGAATCTGGTGGGACAGCTTCGGCTCGGTCTGATGGGCACCGCATGAACCAGCATGAACCTCTTGCATGACTCGCGGGATCTCGACTCCCTGAAGGCAACGGAGGAGAACACCGTCGAATCCGTGTTTGTAGAGGATCTGCTCCAGGCCGGGACTGCTCTGGAGGACAAACTGCGATGCGCGGCGTCGAACTCGCTCGCGCTCGGCCCGATCCGATGGAAGAATTCCATGTTGGAGGTACTCAACCAAAGGCGTCCTCCAATCAGGGGCTGATCCGACTGTCATATCTGGGGTACTCGGGGCTCCGGGCATGGGGGCAACCGCGGTGAGATTACTTACCGACGGGCCACGATCTCCCTCCGGGATAACAGGAGCGATGAGCCTGCGGTGCGTCACGCGGACGATCAGGTTGTCCTGTTCAGGCTCCGCAAGTGATGCAACAAGGCTGGCCAAAGCATCTGCTCGACCGTTCTGCGACCGGGGAATATGGACAATTTCTGGCCGAGAAGGGAACCGGGCCATCAGCAGGAGGGTGCACTCCAGCAACGGCACGAGTTCCGGCTTCCTGACAACATAGTCGCCATTGATCTGCTTAACAACCAGCTCAGAGTCCCCTTTCACACACAGATGGGGCACGTCGATCTCGAGAGCCTACTCGAGGCCAGTGATGAGGGCATGGTATTCCGCCTCATTGTTGGTACAGCCCTCTGACAACAGGAAAGAGTATGGCAGCACGACTTGCTCCGGGGTGATGAAGACGATACCCAAGCCCACTCTGTTGAGCTTAGGATTGTCAAGTCTTCTACCGGTGGGGCTCCGGGAGGCACCGTCAAAGTGCATCTGCCAGCATGGACCGGCTCGATCGACCGAGAGGATGGCCTCATCAGGAAAGCCTAGATCCAGCGGCTGATCCGCGGAGGTTGGGTGAGCAGCCAAAAAGTCTGCCAACGCTTGCCCTTTGATGGCCTTCTGAGACACATACCTGATGTCGAACTGCTGGAGAATCACAGCCCACCGCGCTAGACGGCCAGTCAACATAGGCCGGCTCAGGATATATTTCAACGGGTCTACCCGAGAAACCAACTGTACCTCATGGTGCTGCAAGTAGTGCCGTAATTTCTGTACGGCAAATACGAGCGCCAGGCAGCTCTTCTCAATGGGGGAATATCTGACTTCCGCATCGAGGAGCATGCGACTGAGGTAATAGAGGCTATTCTCTGTTCCCTCGTTGTTCTTCTGGGCGAGAAGAGCGCCAAGGGACCGTTCCAGGGCGGTCACATAGAGGACCAGCGACTTCCCGGATACAGGCGGCATCAGAACCGGAGGTTGCAGTAGGTACTGCTTGATTTCCTCGAAAGCGGTCTGACACTCTTTATCCCATACATAGGTGGCACCTTTCTTCATGAGCCGAGAAAAGGGCTTACACTTGCCGGCCAGATTCGCGATGAATCGGCGTATATAGGCTAAGTGGCCTTGGAACCCTTGCAGTTCCCGGATGGTACCTGGGGGAGGCATCTGGCTAATCGCCTTGATTTTCTCTGGGTCGATCTCAATACCCCGGTATCTTACCACAAATCCAAGGAACTTTCCGGAGGTGACCCCAAAGGCACACTTCAACGGGTTCATCTTCAGGCAGCGAGACCGGAGGAAGCCGAACACTTTCTCAAGATCTTTGAGATGGTCCTGACGCTGGCGCGATTTGACAACCAAGTCGTCGACGTAGAATTCCACCAGTGCGCCGAGGATTGGCTTGAATATGCGGTGCATCGCCCGTTGATAGGTGGCACCTGCATTCTTCAGGCCGAAAGGCATGACCTGGTAGCAAAAGGTACCTTGGGGGGCCCTGAAGGCAGTGAACTCCTCATCCTCAGGGGCCATCCGAATTTGGTTATATCCGGAGTATCCATCCATGAAGGAGAGGGCTTGGAACCCTGCCGTGGCGTCAATCAACAGCTCTGTCACTAGAAGGGGAAAATCATCCTTCGGACAGTGGCGGTTGAGATCGCGGAAGTCGATGCAGACTCTAATCTGCCCGTTCTTTTTCCGGACCGGCACAATGTTGGCCAGCCATTTGGGGTACTGAACTTCCCTCACGAAGTTGGCTTTGATAAGCTTGTCAACTTCGGCCTCAACCATGACACCGTGGGATGGGTGCATCTTCCTGGGAGAATGCTTGAACCCGCGATGGTTCGCCAGGAGACCAAGGCGGTGGACGGCTACCTAAGGATCTAGCCCCGGCATCTCGTCATAGCCCCAAGCGAACACATCACGGTGCTGCTTGAGAAAGTCCACGTACTGCTGCCGCTCCTCAGAGGGCATGGCGGCACTGACCAATGTGGGTCTTGGATCGGCCTCGGTTCCAAGGTTCACCTGTACTAACTCATCAACCGTGGCGGGGACGCCCTCCTCAAAGGCTGGGGGTGCATCTTCCACGTCCTCTCCACTCGGGGAGGGATCGTCCACGGGAGAGACTGCGTTGGCAACTGAATTGGGGCTACCATATCCTGCTGGGCCACTGGTGCTGGCGCGGGCGGTCGCTGTCATCTCATCAGGAGACTCGCGGGCCGTCGAGACCATGGCCACGTCCAACCGTTGAACAGGGAGGACGTAAGCGTCATCCAGACTTGCCCAGGGATCACTTGCAACAGCGACAGGCTCGACCTCACCTGCCAGGATCTGCTTATCCTTGCTCTTGTAATAGTCCGCATCCAGATAGCGGGCTTCACATGAGGCAAAAGGAGAGGCATCTCCTTGAAGCACGCCTACTCGACCATTAAGGGAGTATTTGAGGCATTGGTGGTATGACGAGGGAACCGCCGCATGAAGGTGGAGCCATGGCCTTCCCATCAATGCGTTATACGCAGTGTCCTGAGAGACCACCATGAATTCGGTGTTGGCAACCAAGTCACCGAACTGGGTCTTCAAACGTATCTTGCCGACCGGAGTTTGCTCGGTGCGGTCATACCCCTGGATCCTGAGGTCGGAGGGGATCAAGTCATCCTCAGACAACCCCAATCTCCGGAGCGTCCGAGTTGGAATCAGGTTGATCCCGGACCCCGTGTCGACAAGACAGCGCCGGACTTCAAGGCCGTTGAACTGGCCGGTAACATACAACAGACGAATGTGCCCCTGTATAGGAGCGTCTTCATCCTTACCAGAGAACGAGATAACTGCCTGGCATTCGGCGTCCTCGATCGTTTCGGCGTGAAAGACCTCTGCAGCCGCAACCTCTGTCTCAAACTGGAGGGGGCTTTTCAGGGCTTCAGCGAGTGCCTCGCGCATCTCAGATGACATGCGCAGAGCCTCAAGGATGGAGAGCCTTGCGGGGATGTCAGCCAAGTGCTTCAGGACATCATACTTTTTGGCGAAGCGCGAGCCCCTGGTTACAGGAGGTTGCTCTGCGGTTGGAAGCATGACGGGCCTTGCCGGTTGGATCGGCGGCCGACTGGTACTTGGCGCATCTCGCTGTTCATTGGCTGCAGTCCGGGAAATGGTCACCGTACTGGGGTCAGGAGGCCGGGATGGACTTGTGGCAGGGTGGAGCTGATCGCGACGCGGCCGAGGTGGTTCTGCCCGGTCCCACACCACAAACAGTGGCGGAGGCGAATCCGTCATCCCCGGATGGGGGGCCTGCGCATGCTGAGCTCGGTTTTGAGCCTGCTGCCTAGTCTCAGTGGCGTGCACGGCCTGGCTGGAGGTACCAACTGCTGTGCCCCGGCGACTCCTGCCGCTGCGGTTCTTCCGACGGTGGCGACGACCGGGGACACTAGGGAGGTCCACCTGGTGTTCTTCAACGTCGGGAACCGAAAAGGGATTTACCAGCTCGACGGTATTAACCGAAGCGTACCCAATACTGTCATCGGACGAATCATTCACCACGGGGTGGATCTGAGGAGGGATCCCCATCTCCGGGGGCATGAAATCGCCGAGAGTGCGGGATAGTGGCGGAACTGGCGGGGCACGCTCTTCCTTCTTGCGCTGCCGCCGTTTGCTCCTCTTGAAAGAGGCAGGCTGGGACGACGATGCCGAAGCAGCACCCGCAGATTCTGGGGGCTCAGGCTGATTCAAGCGCGCACGGATGATTCCATGGGCGCGAATGATCGTCTTGCGGGCCATCCAGTTTTTATACTTCTGGGACCCGCGGTCGGAGACCAGCTGCCATTCGTCCTCATCGCCGCTATCGTCATCTGATCCCACGAACACGCCCGCCACCTGTGCTGGAGCTGGGCCCAACCTGATTACATTGTTGTTAATCTGGTCTTGGAGCCAATCCTTAAACACAAAGCACCGCTGGATGGTGTGCCCCAGGGCTCGATGGTAGGGGCAGTAGCGGGGGTTATCCGTGAGATGTGCCTCCTCTGGCCTCCAACACTCAGGCAGTCGCACAATCCTCTGCTCCAGGGCGCTCTGGAAATAACCGGGGACCTGATCCTCATGAAATGAGTAAGTCAGGTGTCGCAGGCCCCTGGGAGCGTGGTCTTGACGAGGGGCTGGAGGGGCCTGCCGAGGAGGTGGACCCTGATTATCTCGCCTGGGTTGTGGCGGTACATTACGCGGAGGGGCCGACCGGTTCTGAGGCTGCCGCTGCTGGGCCGGGAACTGAGCCCGTGGAGGCGGATTCCTGTGAGGCTGTGGAGATGGTCTCGCCGGCAGCAGCTCCAACGGCCTGGGAGCCTCTATCTGGGCCACAGCAGCGGGCTCAGCCCTGCTGGCTCTCCTTGCAGGAATCATAGGAGGCAGCGGGTGTGCCTGGCTGGCCTGTTGCAGGGCTTCCTCAAGACGTTGAGCTTTGTCTGAGAAGTCCCTGAACCCTCCGGGGTAATTTTGAGTGATCAGGGAAGGGACCAGCTCGGTCTTGACGTTCCCGACGCACATTTTCAGCAACTGCTCCTGAGTCAATGACATGTCAAGGGAATACGTGAGACCCTTCCATCGGGCGACGAAGTCCGCGACTCGCTCATCAGGCCCCTGCTTGCACTTGAAGTGGTCTGCGATACTCGTCTTCCGGGTCGTGGAACTGAACTGGTAGAGGAACTGTCTACGGAGGTCCTCCCAGCTAGTTACTGACCCGACGGGGAGCTGGCTGTACCAGACAAATGCTGGCCCTTCCAGTGTCTGAACAAAGCAGCGAAGCTTAGCGGCCTCTTGCTGCGCCGGAGTCCCCAACATAGGCCCGCACCTCGAGTTGAAGTGGGATAAATGCTGTGGCGGATCTCCAGTCCCGTTGAAGGGAGCGAAAGTGGGATTCCCGAATCCCGGAGGCGCCGGCATGTCATCCACCCATACTGGGTAGGGCTTGCCGTCCGGTGGGATCGCCACCTGCCGAGTCTCCAAGGCTTCCAAGCGGGCAATGAGTGCCGCCATCAGATCGTCCGGACATGGGTTCCAGTCCTGACGAGGATCTCTAACCACGAGCGCATTGCATGGCCCTTCAATCGGGTCGTCGACCGGGTCGTCGAACTCGGCAGCTCGTGGGATGGCGGGCGGAGCGGCCCTTGGGGCAGCGGGAGGAACCCGAGCGGGGTCTCTCAGGTAGTCACGCCGCTCGGGAGGGTGTGGCGAAACATACCGCGCCCTCTTGCCATAGGCAATGGCCTCTCTCCTATCGGAGAACACGGCGTAATCACGGTTGCCCGGGAGAGTCTCGTCGAGGAGCGGTTGTTCCGGTCCCTGCTGTCCTGGCCTAGGATCACCGTAGTCAGGCCGCCATTCTGCAGCGCGCTCGGCGAGGAGCTGGTCAACCAGCTTCTTCTGTTCGGCGAGCTGCTGACGTAGCGTAGCCTTCTCGGGATCCTCCTCTGCCCTCTGCATGGAGGCAGATGGGTCGGCGGGCTTTATAGCCTCGCTGTTCTCTTTTCCTTTGCTGACGTTTCGGCTCAACGTCAGTGCTTCAGTGGGTGCGGGGAGCCCCAGGAGGTTCCTCTGATGACGAGTGACTCTCACCGATGGCTCTGACGACGGCTTGTCTTCGGGGGGGAAGCCCCCGTCGAGAAGTTCCAAGTCGTTCCCCTCTCCTGACAGGTCAGCCATATTGACCGTTTCTGTCCCTGGGGATATACCCTCAGGGCCACCCAGCGAATCGGGCTGTCGGCGAATCACACTGAAGCGTAGGGCAGCGTACTGCCCCCATCCACGGATATACACGTGGGGAGTGGCTTCCTCGATAACTTTGCGGAGTACTTGAAAACACTCGACGCATCGTTGTTGGAGGGCCTCGTGGTTCTCAAATGACCCGGGGTGCCGAACCGCGGGGAGCATGGCCAGGTCAATTTGACGGCACTACTCACCAATATCCTCCAGGTGCGCTTGACTCCCGGGGTATGGCATTTGTAGGTGGTTAAGACAGGAGCGAGTCTCCCGGAGAGTTCTGCGGAAGCATTCGAACTCATCCGGGGTGAGCGATTCGGGTGCATCAAAGCCCGGTCCTGCGACTGGCCAAAACTTCTCAGGGAAGTGGCCCTCTGCAAGGACGGTCCAGAAGCTCCACGACTCAAACTCGGGACCCAGATCTCCTTGGTCCTCTTCAATGGCTGGGAACGGACGGGGAACCGGCAGTGGTGCCGAGGCGGGCCGCCGGGCCGACGGGCTGGCCGGCGGTGAATACGGCGAGCAGGCCGATTGGCCTCCATATCCCGGACCGCCCTCTGAGGGTGGCGGTGCCCTGGCTACCACATCACGATAGGACGGGCCGGCGAGCGAACATCCTGCCGTAGCGTCGGTGCTCGCCGAGGGTGCACCAGATCGTGGTTCGACCGTCGGCCCCCAGAAAAAGTCTCCGGGTTCTCCGATCGAGACGGAAGGCACTTCCGGGGGGGCCGGTACCAACCGCAAGCTTGATCCTTGGGGGTCTACCAGGCCCTCGTTACTCCGGATATACCTTCGGAGAGAAGCGGGGATCACATCGATCTCGCTCTCGGGGAGCACGAGGCTGACGTGCCGCATTCCTACCCCTGCCCTTGACTGGCGGGATTGGGGAAAGGGCTCTGTCGCCGAATCGTACTCCGCCTCTGAATCAGAGAAGCGAACCGGTCGGATCTCTGTCCGGAGTTCCGTAGCATTCTTCCCTCGGCGTCGACGCCCTGCCTTCCTGCCCCTGGGTGGTTCTTCGGGGCAGGGCTGATCTCTGTCCTGGCGTCCTCCGGCCGCACTGGCGCTGGGGCCAAGAGGACTGGAAACCAAGGTGCGAGGAGCACCGGGACATATATCAAAGGGGACGCGGGGGGAGATGATTCCGGGCGGGCCTCCGGGCCGAGATCGGAAGGTGGGATGACCCATGCCTCTTGGATCGGCCACACGGAGTAGCCCCTGTTGGCGAACAGCGCTACCGCGAGGTGGCCCGCGGTGGCTATTGCCTGTACCAGCAACCGGGAGAGTCAACCCAACCTGCCTTTGGGGCGGTCGGGGCCTCGATCCGGGTCGGGCATAGAAGTTCCCCTGCTCAGGATGCGCAGGGGCCTGGTGGCTGGAGCCAGCAGTGGCTTGAGCCAATGCGGCCGCTGTTACTAGAGCCCCAAGGTGGGCATCCTCTTCCGCTCGCGCCCGACGTTGGCGTCGGGACAGACGAGTCGGGATGAGCGGCGCGGGCAGGTGGAGAGCCTGTTCCTCGACTTGAGAGGCCTGGCGGCGATGTCGCCGTGGCCTGGCGGGAGCCCTTATCGTGGATCCCTGGAGCGGATCTCGGATGGGGTAGTCCCGGGCATCTTCCACTTCATCCGCGTAGGGGAAGGAGTTGTCGGAGCGCTCCGGGGATAAGCTCCCAAAGCGGTTGGACGTTGAGGTAGGCAGCGGTGCCTCCCTGCGCGGCCCTCGGGGGCGGCGGTGGTGGCGAGGTGCAGCCTCCTCAAGGTCTAGGCGAGCCATGTCCCTAGTGGGGATGACTACCTCTTCCTCATATCTCCGCACCAGGGTGTTGATCACCCGTCTCTGGATGACCTCCGAGGGGGAGAGAGGGCGTGGTCGTCCCGCAATTGCGGCTGCTGGGACAACTGTGGAACGGGCGGGACCGCGCGGAGTAGCCGCGTTGGTGTTTCCCCTACCCCTGCGCCAGTGGGCGGGTGGCGATCGGGCACTGGATCGGGCGACTTGACTTCTGAAAGCAGGGAGAAAAACCCGTTAACACTGACAGGAAAAAGGAATCGACAACCAACCATTAGCGCCACGGCGCCTTCCGTGGGGGGAACCCAGGCCCTCGACGTTGCGAGACGGAGTGCCCGATGTCCCTTCCCCAGCCCCTGGCGGGTAAGACTGAATGCTTGGCCGGGCAACATGCCGGTCTTCCAACACCTCTGAAAGCCATCGGTCTTCGTATCGAGGAGAAGAGATTCACGTCAGGTTCACCATTTTTCTGTTTCGGTGCGGATGTGCGCCGGGTTACGCTGTTCCGCCAGGACGCGTTCACGCGTGCACCCGTCAACCCGAGGGGATGGGCGCACGACTTGTGGTCCCGCAGTCCCGCTTTCCAAAGGCGGGCGGCATCCGTCCCTTATTTAGGGGCGTCTGCTCCTTGATCGAAACCAGGATGATGGGATGTCGGCTCCTCCTTCCGTGGACGTCTCCTCGGAACTCGTCGCCTAATCCGGGTCTCCCTCATAGACTTAAGAATGTTCGTGAATCTCGTTCCCGGTGCCATATCCTCATGGACACCGGTTAATTACGCTCCTTCCGCCCGGACGTTCCAAGGAGTCCGGTCGGGGCAGCAACCTGCGGTGAGGAGGCCGGGTGGCTCTGGGTACTGGGGGCATGTCGTAACACTGCGGCTCTGCACGTCTGTCTTCCGTCCCTAATAGGGCTTCTCGAAGGCATGATGGCCTGAGGCATCCCGCACTGGGTGCGGGGAACTGTGTCACCTGAGGTTTTCCTCAGCTTCCCATGTTTAACACGGGGTATGCCGCGAGTTTAACGTCCAGCGGGGATGGCATCGGACTGATCAACACGAAGAGTGGATCAGATGACAGAACCCCTTGCGGGGAACCTCCGACGCTGGGGCCAGCGCATGGGCGGCTTCCCAAGTGATATGGAGTGGAGTGAAGTGGCATGACCCCACCGGGATGTGGCGGCCCGGGTAAGGATCAGGATGGATGATGGAGCGAAGAGCTTGGACCCCGTAGGGGCTTCCTACGTACCGCGCGTTAGCGCGGATCAAAGTCGACGTAGTTCGGGTATACAGTTTAACGTCATGCTGGACGTCGGCAAGCCGACTCACGAAGGGGTCGAGGCCGCCGGGCGGACGATTGAACCGAACCACCTCGCACAGAGGGGGATGGAACGGCCGGGTGGATCAGAGTTTCACGTCATGCTGGACGATAAAAGGAGGAATGGAAAAAGGGGCTGTGGGGAGGCACAGTGGAGATACACACGGGCAGTCTCCCACAGTGGCGGATTCATAGGCGAATCGACGCAAGTGTGAACCCTGGAGGGGTCCACTGATGGACGAACCGACGTGAATACGACCGGGACGACCAGGTGGTGGGCTTGAACCTCAGGGAGGCTTCCTACGTACCCTGTGTAGAAGACAGGGATCAAAGTCCACGTAGTTCATTCTGTCAGGACTTACGCACTTGAGGCAGCCCGGATGCGGCAAAACTCAGTTGGAAGGGACTTGGACCGAAATTAGGAGACACCTCGATCCCAGTCACACCCTCTACTGGCTTCGGCAGTGGGGGAGCGCAATGGAGATACACATGTGCAGCCCCCCACAAGAAACTAGGGGTTTGTAATACCCTACCCCCGTAGGGAAAAGCCGCTCCCATTAAATCGTCCCTAAAGAGGGGCAATCCCGACATCCCTGCAGAGACGAGCGGGTGGGGGCCACATCCAAACCGGGGGGGACCCTGCGTGCGAGGCACGGGATCGGGTGATGCAGACGGTTTAGCGTCTTGCCAGACGAAGTACAGTTTAACGTCGTGTGTTGAGGACGAAGCGGGCGGTTTAACGTCTTGCCGGATGAAGTACAGTTTAACGTCGTGTGCTGAGGACGAAGGTGCTTGGCGGTTTAACGTCTTGCAGCACGGACGATAGGGGCTAGGCAGTTTAGCGTCGTGCAGCTTGGACGTAGTACAGTTTAACGTCATGTTGGACGGATGCAGTTTAGCGTCATGCGGGACGAATGTGCAGTTTAACGTCATGCTGGACAAATGTGCAGTTTAACGTCATGCTGGACGTGGTGCGGTTTAACGTCGTGCGGGACGTATGCAGTTTAACGTCGTGCAGGACGTGGTGCAGTTTAGCGTCATGCAGGACGAATATGCAGTTTAACGTCATGCTGGACGAATGATTGCTACCGATGGGTCCATGTCACTTCGCGCGAGCCTGGAAGGCTGCACGGGAAGACAACGCACGGTGCGGGCACCTGCGATGAAGATCATCGGGCGCCACGCAGGCGGGTACCCAAAGGGGGTCAAAGGGGGCGACCCTGGCGGTTTGCACGCAAAAGAGGGGCTTTGCGCGCAATACCGCGGGTCGGCGCGCAAATGGACGGGCTGGCGCGCAATTGGGCCAGCGCTTTTGCGCGCAGATGATTGAGATTGCGCGCACCGGGCTTCGGGTAGCACGCGGGGGCAACAGCTCATTCTCTAACGAATGGCCACTTTGAAAAGGGGGGTGCGCGCAATCGGGCTGGATTGCGCGCACCCGGGGGCAATTGCGCGCAAGCGGGTTCTTTTGCGCGCAAAGGGCCTTCGGGTTAAGGATTATTCAAAGGAAAGGAGCCAAGGGGATTGCGCGCGAAGGCGAACCCCAAGGCTCTTTTGCGCGAAAGAAACGAGGTTACCTGAAGATCGGCATTGCGCGCGGAAGGGGTTGGATTGCGCGAACGAGCGACGCTTCGGATTCTGGAAACCTTCAAAACGTCGGGGGTCGCCTTATATTTATAGGCAACCCCGGGCGCGGAATCCGGTCTCGGGCGCGGAATTCTCTTCGCGGGCGCGGAATCAGGACCCGGCGCGCAAGGGAGTCGCGCAGGCCACGGGCGCGCAAAATAGCGCGCCGGCCCAGCGCATTGCGCACATCCCGGGAGGTTTGCGCGCCGCGACTCAACTTTGCGCGCGGACCTCTGAAATTTCGCGCAAGTCCTCCGGGCCCTCCGGAACGTGCCTCTGACTCCAAATATCACTTCGCTTTCCGCATCCGGAGCTTCGTTTGGGAACAACGGACTTTTCCGGCGTCTACATCAATGATTCTGGGTAACTGGGGTTGGGGTGTTATAGTTGGTATCAAAGGAAGTTTAGTATAAACCATAGAAGCTGGATTTAGAAAAAACTCTGATTGGGAAACACTGCCTTAAGATAGAAATTGAGGATTAGTATATAAGAACATCCAAATTTTTTGGTAATGTAAATATTTTGTGGTTTTTTCATGAAATACATCCCTTTCTGGATACGGGTAGGTAGAGGCGGCTCTGGCACAGATGTACCTAGGAGTGAAAACTCAGAAAAGGAGTTTTGGGCTTGACCCAGGGTATCCTGGTACACGATAATGGGCCTTACTAAACTCTTGGTTACGACACTTTTAGAGGATATTCTTAGAATAATTCACATTTTCTTTACAAACTTATTTTAAGGATATTAATATAATATGAGAATAAATAAATGTGGTTAATATTAAGGTGTTTTAGATTGAAAATAAGGTTGTATGATATTCTCTAAATGATTGTACGACTCACATTATGTTTTCTTGTGTTAGTCAATGGCTGGATTCCAAGGAATTCATAGTAACATTGAAGATGATGTACAAGGTGGAAATAGTGGTGGAAATGAGCTTTGAAATGGATTGTTGATAGGTGTAAAATATATAATGTCCATGCTGAATCCTTTTTCCCAAAATATTGTAAAAAACATAGATATTAACCAACTCTAAGAATAAACAAATAAGGGAAATGTGGTGAATGATAAGAGCTCTAGTAGTGGAGACAATAGTGAAAAGAAAGATCAATTTCTATCGTGAAGGAAATGTGGAAGGAGACACCTATGGAAGTGTCTCAATGGAAAAAATGAATACTATGTATGGGAAAGAAGGACATAAAGTAAAGAATTTCTGAAGAAAAATGATGATTACTATGGATCAAAATAAAAATGATCCTAAGAATTTATTTTCAGTAATTTGACAAAAAATTTGGGGACCTGGGCATTACCAGAGTGAATTCCCTATTCTATAGGATATCCTCTTGGTCAAAGAATAACCTATGTGGAAATAAAAGGATGGTAAAATGTTTAAAATTATTAGCGCTCTTTTTTGATGGGATTACATTGGATGACTATTCTCTTGTATGTGTAACCCTATAGTTTGTTATGTGAAAATTTTATTTTAGGAAGAATTATCTTTTCTATTGTTGATTTAGTTATAAACAACAATTTGGGTTTATATGATCTTTGAATTTGAGGCAATTACAAGATATTAAATTTTGGGATGGAAATGAGAGGTATGAGGTAACATTTGTGCTTAAATTATGTTATGGTTATTTTGAGGAATTTATCTCATTTTGGGAATGTTATAAAATGTAGTTTTTTAAAAAGGACAACATGCATACCATGTGAAAACCAACCGCATCGGACAATGCTGTGATAATTGAACACACAACCATATTATGATTGGGATTTATCACTTACCAATGGAATACATGAAGTCCCTGGTTAGTTTGAATAATTCTTTTTTACTTAAATGGTTTTATTTATCAATAATATGTCAATTTTGGATCTTTAGTATTATCAAATGGATATACTTATTATAAGAAAATGTCCTAGTGATTAAGTGATAAATGTTATTTTAGATGATTTTTTCTTTGTTGGGAACACTATATGTCTAAGGAAAATAGAATACTATGAGATTTCATAAGAGGAGTAATGTGGGATTTTTATCTATGTTTTATTGTGGATTTATACCAATTTGGGTTATTTATGGAAATTATTAACCTATCATATAGAATATGTGATTAGGTTAATTACAGAATTTATGTGACATCAAGAGTAGTCGATGTTATTTTGAGATACAATTTAATATGGAAGACTACATTATCAAATTATTCCATGTTTTGGGTTTCAATATTAGTTTGGATTATTGAATGGTATTTATTAAACTTTGGGTATTTTTAGTTTAACTTTATATATTTCAGATTAGTATTTATTTCTCTAAAGTATTATCCTTGTTGGGGATCATCCGACCTTCTACTAATCATTTTGGTTTTAGTTAATCTCTAATATAATGACCGACCTTATTACATTACATATTCTTGAATTAAATGAATAATTCACACTGAGGATATTTTCAGGTTTAGAGTTTTAGAGAATTAGGACATAATTATTACATCTCAAAGATTACAAGGTAGACACATCTACTCAGTTCCCATTTTTTTCACAAAATATAATCTCTTGAACCAAATAGTCATGTCTAGTTCAATGTTTTATACATCATGACATTTCCTTGATCCCATCCTTGACCATATTCCACGTTAAGTCCTATGAAAAACATTTCAAAAACTTGGGATGAGCATAAAAAGCTTAGTAAGGGTTATAAAAATTCGTAAAGTAAACATTAGTCCATATATACATAAGAATCAATAAAATCATACTTTACTCATAAAACATAAGCACTTTAGAATACCTCATTAAATCATATGATTTAGGAATAACTCATAGAAATCATAAGAAATTAAGGTATCTTGAGGCATTCATAACATTCTTACGTAGTGATCAACACTCACGGTTATGTTTGGAATACCCATCACTGTATATTCCCTAAATCTCTTCAGAGAAACCTTAGCGTTTAACTCCTTCACGTTACCCAATGCATTGGAGAGCTATATCGGGCTCACCCACTCTTAGTTTATCACAGAACCACCCATCTTCATAAACAATTCCCAAGAATAGTAACAAAATCATAGCACATAACTTAAGAATATAGAAAAGATAACATTACCACATTTTAATAACAATATAACATTTTAAGATATTGAAATAATGAATACATTCTAAAAAAAACTTTCAAAACCATTTAAAACATTTTAGAAAGAGATTTTTGAATCAATGTGTCCCATACCACTTTGAAGCTTTTAACATTTTAAACCATTAATATCCATATAAATAAATCCTTAAAAACATTTTGAAAACATGGATATTAATGAGAAATATTTATAAAAATAAATCATTAAAACATTTAAAACTATATTTTAGTTAAAGGGTTTTTAACAAAATGAGAGACACTTGAATACAATAAGTGAGGAATAACATTTAATCATAACATTATAATATCATTAGAATAAAGGTATTCATGAAAAAATATTCAAAAGGACAGTATATACACCATATAAGAGTGAACTGGTGCATAACAACAATGATGTCTCAATAGAAATGTAAAATGAGATGAAATCCCTTATAAAAAAGGTATCCTTAAAATTAAGGATAAATCAATCTCATAATTATTTGTGAAAAATATAAATACACCCAATATAAGTAGATATTAAGTGTAAAAAAACCAGAGGTAATTCAAACATATTCATAGGATGACATAATCAATAACTACACGTTAAACCCAAAGAAATCGAAATTGGGTTAAGAAGTTCCCCTGGTAAAATTCGACAGCCTAACAGCGTCACTTTAAAATTCATAAAATTAGTTGATGATATGGAAAATGGTATCTCATCACTTTGATATAAAATTTATATCAACAAGGATATAGAAGAAAATACCCCAACATAAAAAGATGTAAATTAAAAGACATAACAAAATAAGTCTTTTAAAAAGAAGAGTGTGAAAGGTTCCCTTACCAGTTTGGGAAACCTTCGAAATGTAAACCCCATGAAAGAAGGGTCATACAATGAAGATGTAAATACACATAAATGAGAGTATATTATACAAATAGTAACAATAATGGGAAGTAAATTCACCACACAAAAGGAAATAGTGGCCAATGTAGCATGAATCTCACGAGAATAAAAAGTGAGATGAAAATCACCTTATGAAAATTCAGTAGCCTAACGGTGCAACATAAAACTTCCAAAAATGTATTGATGACATAAAATAGTGTCTCTAATCATATTAACATAAAATTTACAGAAATTAAAATATTAAAGAACATCCCCCAACATAGGAAATAGGAGTTTAAGTAAGTTACATAAAAAAGAGTACATAAAAAGAAAGAGAGAGGTGAGATCCCTTACCTCAAGTCCGACTTGTCTTGTTCATTTCTTTATATTCCTGAATAATAAACTAGAGTTAATTTGTACTTGACTAAGACCATTTTTCATGTTCATTATTCCTTTTATATCACTTATTAAAATGTTATGAACATTATGTAATTATTTATGTTAATAACGGTCATTTGGTCGATCATTGGTACATGAGTCAAAAATAAACTTGTTATAATTACAAGTTGTTCATGTGAAAAAATATCCATTATATCAGGAATTATATTCATGATTTAGATATCATATATATAATTTAAATCCAGTATATACTTTCATTTATAATATTACATGACATTTAAAGGTAAGAAATAAAATGCACCGTTCATGGAGACGGTAAGCCGTACGTACGCATTAATGCTACTCTCATTTCTATTTCATATTCAATGGAATTAACACTAAATGATATATATATATATATATATATATTATAATTAAAGTATAATAAATATTTTATATAGGTCACATATGTTCATTAATTTAATTCTTTATACATTCCATGAGTTGCATGAACGATTCAGATCACTTGAGGGGGCGGTAGTCCACACTTCCTCAAATGAAATTATTGCATTTGCACAACATGAAAATCATAAAGGTATATTTTAAATGTAAAATACAGAATCATATATAGAAAATAAATATAATATACATCATAAATAAATATATTTCCATCATAATTTCCACCAATAGAGGTGGTAGGAAAGATAGAACAATCATCGTTTCGTGAGGCAGTAATTCGCCATTCATAGAAACAGTATGTTCTTTAACAATTAGACGGAGGTGTGTGTAAGTTTATCTCTAATATTTATCATAAAAACATCCTATTATATTTAATATACTGGTTTTTTTACAAAATAAAGTAATAAAAAGAGTTTAGGGGTTTGTAGAAGAAAAATAAAACAAAAGAACATTAGAGAAGACTTTACCTTTATATTGGGTAACTCCCTTTGGTTTGAAAAAAGAGGGTTTCTTGAAGTGCATTCTGCCTAAAGTGTAACACCCGAGACTTTTATGTTATATAAATCATCAAAGGAATCTTTTTCAACACACAACACTTGCTTGGCTTTCTTTACACGAAATCACAACCTTCCTCGAAAGCTTGCGTCATACGCAATACCGAGTTTCACTAAACAATGATATACTATTAAAATATTATTAAAACTACCCTTTATGAATAGTAATAACCACTTTTTGAAATTTTATAAATTTTATTTTTCAAAATGTACTTCATTTTTGGATTCGTAATATCGAAATTATCCTAGGGTAAAATTTTGGTATTTTTCTGAAAACATTCAATTTTTGATGAATAGTAAAACCACTAAGTGGTAGTTAAAAAAACTGAATTTTTCATAAAACTTAATTTTACCGCTTCTGTGAGTGGAATTTCGAAAATCCGAGAGACACGGTTAATATCAAGGAATAAAATGTGGTTCAATGAGATGAAAATAATTTTTGGTGAATAGTAACTTTTTACTTTTTTTTACCACGGTTAAAAGTAAATAGGGTAATTAAGGGTAAAAATGATATTATTATTACCCTACCACATGTCCTAATTCTATTGGACAAGTGTAATTCGACCAAAAACAAGCTTAGGAATAAAATATGACCATTTAGGCCCATTTGGATTAGATTAGGACATTTATTATTAATTTATTTAAAGAAGGGTTAAAATAGTTAAAATCAATGTTTAATAACTAATCATTTTTAACATGGGGTTATACATAAGATAAAGTCGACTATAAATATTTATTAGAAAGATAAAATGATTTATTACATAATGGTATTTTATTTGTAATTTTTAGACATTAAATAATTAAATTTATTTATGACACAACGATGATGCAGTAATTATCTTATTAATGAAATATTGACATAATTGATGTTATAAATACCAAAATAAATATAATTTGAAACTTTTTATGAATTACACTAATTTTATAGCTTAATATTACATGTTAGTATTTATTTAATTAACTTTTTTCTAACTTATCATTCTGTTATGAGTTTCACAAAAATCAATTACTAAATTGTGTCAAAATTGACATAAAATAGTTTTTAAATCAAATATTATATTATTAATTGTTATTATATTCCTAAAAATCTAAGGTTAGGCCAAATGAATTAGATAAGGTTATATATATTAATAATAAACAACTTTAGGTTCGTTTGTCTTGATATAGTAAATTTATTAACCTTATAGTATAAGAACACAAGAAGACACGGTAAAAGTAAAATTATTTAACTTAATGTTAAATCTACATGATAAGGTTAACATAGGAACCTAAACTTGTCTAAATTCTATTGGATGAGAGGCTTTAGACCCATCCCCACCTTAGACTCGAAATAAATCAATTTGGAGCTATTTAAAACTGAACTTGACTTTATAATAAAATAATATTTTTAGTTATTCCCAAGGTGCTCCTCTCCTCCCTTATAAAATGGCACCTCCTCCCTCTCTTTCTCACACCACTATGAGCCTTCAAGCTCGGCCAACCCCTGAAACTTTCTCCTCTAAACTTCCCTAGAGACATCCTAGAGGTTCTGGTCTTCTTCAAAGACCAATTTTAGTGCCCTAAAAGAAAGTCTCAAAGAAGCACTTCAAAGAAGAGGTAATGTACGTTACCGATTCTTTCATCTTTATTTCTTCTTCCACTTATTCTTCTTTAGTTGTTTCATTATGAAGTAATAACATAAGTATCACTCATATACTGATATGTTATTATAAGTATGAAACAACCCTATTTCACCATCTATCCATCCTACGGAAAAAGAAATCACCGCGCGTGCGTACGTACGGAATACCGTCTCCACGCCGTGGTGTAATCTATTTTCCACCACCACCTTACTTGGATGGGTATAATGGTGTAAATAATGACTATATATGACTATTATAAAGTGATACTGATTTTGAAATAGTATACATACACTCCAATACAATTCCACGATCATAGGAACGATATCATCACTCGTGCGTACGTACGGAATACCGTCTCCACGATGTGATGTGACTCGTTCTACATGATCTTCATTTAATAATGATTATATAAATGAATTGAATGAATTAATATGATATATATTACACTAATACCATTCTCGAAATGAGGTATCTATAACCTAAAGAGAAGAATAAGAATTTATTCGACAAAACATGCATAAGAACAAAAAGTTATAAACACCCGAATAACAAGTAGCAATGAAATATTACTACTAAGAAGATAATAATATGACCAAATATGATATCATAAAAATAAGTATGATTATGGAATAAGTCAATAACATTATTTAAATCATTATACAGGAGGTTCAGACACGTACAAAGCATATCAGACCTAAGGTAAGGGAAATATCACAATCTCATTTTTATCCGAGATTGTTTATACTTTGGCATTTGCTGGGGTGTATTTTATCATCCACATCAATGTTTCCTCAATATGTAATATTATTTCCATTGACCTAAAATTGTTTAAATCCAATTTTACCCTTCGGTGAGTTTTTAGTAAAGGATATGAAAGGAATCTTTTGTCGTTTTTCATACGAGGTACTTTTTGACTTTTCCGACAAAAGTACGAGAAGAATGTTTTTTTAACTTATACGGCATGAATGGATTTTTAAAACACTATTTCCAAGAAGCTTCATTTACATGTTTTCAAGTTTATTTTTAATCAACTTCTTTTAGTTTAAAATTGTATCACATGTTAAGAAAGGAAAATGTTTTTGAAGTAGAAAGGATATTTTCCTCAAGAATGGAGTTCAAGTGTTTTATCAAAATTATTTTCCATCTAAGATAATATAGGGTTCTATTTCTATCCCTATTATTACATTTACTTGATTATGCTGTGATAGAAATATTTTTATGAATTCCTTTATCTTATATGAATTGTTTTATGATGTCATGATGTTTAAGATTCCCAATTTAATTACATGGGTTATGCTATGATGTATGGTTTCTAATTTTGTGGCACACATAAGAATGGTATCATTATGAGATGGGTGGGACCTATATCTTCCTCTAATGCATTGGGTAATGATTTTATATCTCATGAGATAGACAGGGCTGGAACGGTAGGTTATACCGGTTCAGTGAAATAGGACTGAAACGAGGGTGACTCGGTTCATAAATGGACTTTTTCCACTAAGATAGTCTTGGAAATGAGTCTTGACTAATAAGAAATGATTCTCTATGATTATGTGTGTATCCCACAAAGTTTCGTGTTTTAAGTTATGATTATTGGGATTACATTTCACTACTATGATTTATCCCATGTTATGAAATTATGATCTCTTTTGCAGGTTAAGATTTCCAAAAGTTATGTGCTTATGTATATGATGTGATTGATATTTCTTTTGTTTAAACTTACTGAGCATTTGAGCTCACCCTTTTGTATGTTTTATTTCCCCAGGTCAGGAAGAAGGTTATTAAGTAGAATATGCCAAAAAGGGACTCTAAAAATGATGAAATAAATAGGAGGCAAAGTATATGCTTTATGAACCAGTTGTTTATTCATTCCAGTTTCTAAAGACACTATACCTATACGGTCCTTTTAGGGTTTTGTTATATGTTGTAATAAGTCTGCTTCAATTATGAAGTATTAACAATGTGTGTAAAGTATGGGTCGTTATAGTTGGTATCAGAGGAAAGGTATAGTCAACCTTTGGAAACTAGGATGTGAAAGCCTTAGTAAGAACCCTAAGGATAATTCTATGCATAGAACACAATCTTAATGTTTTAGAAATGGCCATGAATAACCTAGGATAAGACCTTAAGTGTGAAATTTTATTCTTGATTATGTGGTTTTCCTATTATAATTAGTGTTGCTCACACTATTCTTCTTGGTTTTAGTCAATGGATAGAACCTGAAGGAACCGTGTTATTGCGGAATGCGACGGGCAATGCAATGATTGTCCCCCTGAGCAACCAAACGTTATGGGAGCTGGAATACAAAATCTTATAGCCATGCTCACACAACTTTCTCAAGCTATGAATCATGCAGGACTTCCAAAAGAGCAAAAGAAGGAGCAATATTTTGTTGAATCCTTCATGAGACAACGTCCACCTTCATTCAGTGGGTCTACTGATCCATTAGTTGTTGAACAATGGATTAGTACTACTGAAAATATATTTTCAGTTCTTCAATGTTCTGAGCATGATAAAGTCATCTTAGCAGTGTATTGTTTGGAAGGTGATGCTGATCAATGGTGGAATCTTATTAAGAATACGAGGCAAAGGGATGAAATTGAGTCCATGGAATGGGACGAGTTCAAGAACTTATTTTTCAATAAGTACTTCCCTCGTATTCTCCGAACAAAGATGGAGAAAGAGTTTCTTGAACTGAAGCAAGAGGATGATGAATCTGTTGGTACCTATGAAGAAAATTTTTCAAGACTTTCAAGGTACGCTTCTGGTATTATTATCCAACCTGAGAGTAAGATCGATCGATTCTTTAGTGGCTTAAAACCAAGTCTTAAAAGGGCCTTAGCCATAAGAGACTTCAATAGCTACGAGGAAATCGTTCGATGTGCTCTCAAAGTTGAGATGGAGATTGGAGTAACCCATCAGTCATATGGGTTTGACAAGAAGAGGAAAAATGGAATTCAAAGGAAAATCTAAAGAGCACACTGAAACGAAGATGAGCTTTCCATTATGCTCAAAGTGTGGAAAGAAACATGGAGGGAGTTGTCTTAAAGGGACAAGTAAATGTTTCAAATGTAGAAAGGAAGGTCATCAGGCATTTGAATGCCGCGATGATGGGAAGAAGATGTCTAATGATGCAAACAAAGGAAGGGATACACAGAATGAACCTACTACAATTCAATGTTTCAAGTGAAAGGAGATGGGACATTATGCCAAAAAATGCCCTAATCCATGGGTTGATGATGATGGTCGACGTCAACAAACTCTTAAGGCTAAAGATAAAGGAAAGTCACATGCAATTTCTATCAGCGATTTGGAGTACGATAACGATGTGGTGAAAGGTACACTTACCATCCACTCTAAATTAGAAAATGTTTTATTTGATTCTGGATCCACCCACTCTTTTATTTCTGAAGAATTTTCTAAGGGTACAACCATATTACCTCAACAATTAGATGTTGAGTTAGCTGTGACAACACCTAATGGCACAACAGTCGCATCAAACGTTTATAATTCTTCTCTGATTGAATTTTGTGGGAAAGTGCTTCCTGCAAATCTTGTGATCCTTCCTATAGTGGAATTTGATGTGATTCTTGGCATGGATTGGCTTTCTCTACATGGAGCTCATATCAATTTCCAAAGAAGGGAAGTCACATTTCCTATTCTAGATCAAACTATGATCGTATATCGATGCAAGGATGAACATAACCTTCTAGTGGAAATTTCTTCCATTTTATGGGTATTGATTCCACTAAATGAAGGTTATTTATCTCAAATGGTTGGTGAGAAACTCACAATTAAGAATATACCCATTGTACGATAGTTTGATGATGTCTTTCCGGAGGAATTACCGGGTCTTCCACCGAATCGTGAAGTTGAGTTTTCAATAGAACTCGTACCGGGTGCTTTTCCTATTTCAAAGAAACCTTATAGAATGGCCCCAATTGAGTTGCAGGAATTGAAGAAGCAACTCTAAGAGAATCTTGATAAGGGGTTCATACGCCCTAGTGTGCCACGTTGGGGAGCACCTGTTCTGTTTGTTAAGAAGAAAGATGGATCAATGAGACTCTGCATTGATTATCGAGAACTTAACAAGATCACTATCAACAACAAATATCCTCTCCCGCGCATTGATGACCTATTTGACCAACTACACGAAGCTCAATAATTTTCCAAGATTGATCTTCGTTCAGGGTATCATCAATTATGGGTCAAAAGGGAGGATATACCAAAGACGGCTTTCCGTACAAGGTATGGACACTATGAATTTATAGTGATGCCATTTGGTCTTAATAATGCACCTGCTATCTTCATGGATCTAATGAATAGAGTCTTTAGAGACTATCTTGATCAGTTTGTGCTAGTCTTTATAGGCGATATTCTTGTATGTTAAAAGAGCAAGGAAGAACATGAAGATCACTTGAGAATTATATTGAAGACCCTGCGAAAGGAGAGGATTTATTCCAAATTTACCAAGTGTGAATTTTGGCTTCAAAAAGTTTCATTTTTGGGTCACATAATCTCAAAAGAGGGGATATCTGTGGATCCAGCAAAAATAGAGATTATCGAAAGATGGTCGAGACCAACAACAGTGACTGAGATCCGAAGTTTTCTTGGTTTGGATGGATATTATCAACGTTTTGTGAAAGATTTTTAACGATTATCTAATCCAATCACCAAGTTGACTCAGCAAGGAGTTAAGTTTGTTTGGACGGAAGAATGTGAAGAGAATTTCAAGGAGTTTAAAAGAAGGTTATCTAGTGCACCTGTGCTCACACTGCCTTGTAGAAGAGAAAGGTTTGTGATCTACAGTGATGCATCCAAGAAGGGATTGGGGTGTGTTCTTATGCAAAATGATATAGTGATAGCTTATGCCTCATGACAGTTGAAAATACATGAGCAAAATTACCCAACTCATGATTTGGAGTTAGCTGTGGTAATCTTTGCCTTAAAGATTTGGAGGAATTATCTTTATGGAGAAAGGTGTGACATTTATAATGATCATAAAAGTTTAAAGTATATTTTCACACAAAAGGAGCTGACTATGTGCCAAAGAAGATGGTTGGAGCTGATTATGGTTTACAATTGCTCAATCCATTACCACCCTGGGAAAGCAAACAAGGTGGCAGATGCATTAAGTCGACAAGACCATGCCAGTTTATCCATGATGAGGATCACAAAAGATCCAATATTTATAGATTTACAAAGGATGGATCTTGGAATTATAATGGAAGGGGAAAATCTTATCTTTGTCAAATGAATGTTCAACCATCTATACATGTGAAGATTAAAGAATCACAAAAAGAAGATGTCTAGTTACAAAAGAAGGTGATAAATGTTCCTGAATTCAACCTTGATTGTGATGGGATAATAAAGTTCAGGAATCGGGTTTGTGTTCCTCCCATCCCCGAATTAAAGGAGCTGCTAGATGAGGCTCATAGTTCTTCATTCTTTATTCATCCTAGAACCACGAATATGTATAGGGACCTGAAAGAGTACTTCTGGTGGGATGGCATGAAAAGAGAAGTTGATGAATATGTTTCTCGATGCTTGGTTTGTCAGCAAGTTAAAGCTGAGAGACAGAAGTCTGAGGGGATGTTACAACCATTACCCATACCCAAATGGAAATGGGAAAACATCACTATGGACTTTGTCACAGGACTTCCTAAAACATCCAAAGGCAATAATTCTATCTGGGTCATAGTTGATCGTCTTACCAAGTCTACACACTTCATTGCTATTAGAGAGGATTTCTCTCTAGATCATCTTGCCAGGATATATGTAAAGGAAGTGGTAAGATTGCATGGAGTACCACTTTCTATTATATCTGATCGGGATCTGAGATTTACCTCGATGTTCTGGTGAAGTCTTCAGTATACTCTGGATACAGAGTTGAGTTTCAGCACTGCTTATCATCCTCAGACAGATGGTCAGTCTGAGAGAACAACTCAAACTCTAGAAGATATGTTGAGAGCTTTATCTATGGATTTCAAAGGTGGTTGGGATCAACACCTACCTTTGGTGGAATTTTCTTATAATAATATCTTTCACTCCAATATTCATATGGCTCCTTATGAAGCTCTCTATGGAATGAAATTTAGGACTCCAACATGCTGGGATGAAGTTGGGGAATGAAAACTATTAGGACCTGCTCTCATTGATGAAATGGCAGAAAAGGTCAGATCTATTCAACAACACATAAGAGCAGCTCAGAGTCGATAGAAAAGTTATGCCGACAACCGAAGAAAAGAGCTAGAGTTTGAAGTGGGTGATAAAGTGTTCTTACGAATATCTCCCTGGAAGAGGGTCATGAGATTTGGAATGAAGGGGAAGTTGAGCCCTAGATATATCGGTCCTTTCGAAATACTGGATCGTGTTGGGAAGGTAGATTACCGATTTGCGCTTCCACCAAATCTCTCTCAAGTTCACGATGTGTTCCATGTATCTCTTCTGAGAAAGTACATACCTGATCCTTCACATGTACTCAGCTCAGAAGTTCTACCGCTGGAGCAAGATCTTTCTTATGAAGAACAACCGATAGGGATTCTGGATCGTAGTGAAAAAGTCCTATGAAACAAGACCACTCGATTGGTGAAAGTTTTATGGAGGAACCACCAATTAGAAAAAGCTACATGGGAGCTTGAGGATATGATGAGGGAGAGATATCCTTATCTGTTTGTTACAAAGTGATGAATTTCGAGGGCAAAATTCATTTTAAGTGGGGTAGAATGTAACAAATGAGACTTTTATGTTATATAAATCATAAAAGGAATCTTTTTCTACACACAACACTTGCTTGGCTTGCTTTACACGAAATCACAACCTTCCTCGAAAGCTTGCGTCGTACGCAATACCGAGTTTCACTAAACAACGATATACTATTAAAATATTATTAAAACTAGCCGTTATGAATAGTAATAAGCACTTTTTGAAATTTTATAAATTTTATTTTTCAAAATGGACTTCATTTTTGGATTCGTAATATTGAAATTATCCTAGGGTGAAATTTTGGTATTTTTCTGAAAACTTTCAATTTTTGATGAATAGTGAAACCACTAAGTGGTAGTTAAAAAAACTGAATTTTTCATAAAACTTAATTTTACCGCTTCTGTGAGTGGAATTTCAAAACTCCTAGAGACATTGTTAATATCAAGGACTAAAATTTGGTTCAATGAGATGAAAATAATTTTTGGTGAATAGTAACTTTTTACTTTTTTTTACCACGGTTAAAAGTAAATATGGTAATTAAGGGTACAAATGATATTATTATTACCCTAAAACATGTCCTAATTCTATTGGAAAAGTTTAATTCGACCAAAAACAAACTTAGGAATAAAATATGACCATTTAGGCCCACTTGGATTAGATTAGGACATTTATTATTAATTTATTTAAAGAAGGGTTAAAATAGCTAAAATCAAAGTTTAATAACTAAATCATTTTTAATATGGGGTTATACATAAGATAAATTCGACTACAAATATTCATTAGAAATCTAAATAGATTTCCTATATAATGGTATTTTATTTGTAATTTTTAGACATTAAATAATTTAATTTATTTATGACACAACGATGATGCAGTAATTATCTTATTAATGAAATATTGACATAATTGATGTTATAAATACCCAAATAAATATAATTTTAGACTTTTTATTAATTAAATTAATTTTATAGGTTAATATGACTTGTTATTATTGCTTTAATTAACTTTGTTCGAACTTATCATTCTGTTATGATTTTCACAAAAATCAATTACTAAATAGTGTCAAAATTGACATAAAAATAGTTTTTAAAACAAATATTATATTATTAATTGTTATTTTATTCCTAAAAATCTAAGGTTCGGAAAAATGACTTAGATAAGGTCATATATATTAATAATAAACAACTTAGGGTTCGTTTGACTTGATATAGTAAGTTTATTAACCTTATAGTATAAGAACACAAGAAGACACGGTAAAAGTAAAATTATTTAACATAATGTTAAATCTACATGATAAGGTTAAAATAGGAAACTAAACTTGTCTAAATTATATTGGATGAGAGTATTTCGACCCATCCCCACCTTAGCCTCGAAATAAATCAATTTGGAGCTATTTAAAACCGAAAATTAATTTATAATAAAATAATATTCTTAGTTATTCCAAAGGTGCCCCTCTCCTCCCTTATAAAAGGGCACCTCCTCCCTCTCTTACTCACACCACTTTGAGCCTTCAAGCTCGGCCGAACCCTGCCAATTTCTCCTCTCCACTTTACTAGAGAAATCCTAGAGGTCCTGGTCTTCTTAAAATACCAATTTTAGTGCCCTAAAAGAAGGTTTCCAAGAAGCACTTCAAAGAAGAGGTAATGTCCGTTACCATTTCATTCATCTTTATTTCTTCTTCCAATTCTTCATCTTTCATTGTTTCATTTTTAATTAATAACATCAGTATCAATCATATACTGATATGTTATTATAAGTATTAAACAACCCTATTTCACCATCTATCCATCCTACAGAAAAAGAAATCATCGCGCGTGCGTACGTACAGAATACCGTCTCCACACCGTGGTGTAATCTATTTTCCACCACCACCTTACTTGTATGGGTATAATGGTGTAAATAATGACTATATATTACTATTATAAAGTGATACTGATTCTTAAATAGTATACATACACTCCAATAAAATTCCACGATCATAGGAACGATATCATCACTCGTGCGTACGTACGGAATACCGTCTCCACGATGTGATGCGACTCGTTCTACTTGATCTTCATTTCATAAAAATTATATAAATGAATTGAATGAATGAATATTATATATATTACACTAATACCATTTTGGAAATGATGTATCTATAACTTAAGGATAAGAATAAGAATTTATTCGACAAAACACGCATAAGAACAAAAAGTTATAAACACCCGAATAACAAGTTGCAATGAAATATTACTACTAAGAAGCTAAGAATATGACCAAATATGAAATCATAAAAATAAGTATGATTATGGAATAAGTCAATAAAATTATTTAAATAATTATACAGGAGGTTCAGACACGTACAAAGCATATCGAACCTAAGGTAAGGGAAATATCACAATCTCATTTTTATCCGAGATTGTTTGTACTTTGGCATTTAATGGGGTGTATTTTATCATCCACATCCATGTTTCCTCAATATGTAATATTATTTCCATTCACCTACAATTTTTTAAATCCAATTTTACCCTTCGGTGAGTTTTTAGTAAAGGATATGAAAGGAATATTTTGTCATTTTTCGTACGAGGTACTTTTTGACTTTTCCGAAAAAGGTACGAGAAGAATGTTTTTTAAACTTATACGGCATGAATTGATTTTTAAAACATTATTTCCAAGAAGCTTACTTTACAAGTTTTCAGGTATATTTTTAATAAACTTCTTTTAGTATAAAATTGTATGACATGTTAATAAAGGAAAATGTTTTTGAAGTAGAAATGATATTTTCCTCAAGAATGGAGTTCAAGTGTTTTATCAAAATTATTTTCCATCTAAGATAATATAGGTTTTTGTTTCTATCCCTATTATTACATTTACTTGATTATGTTGTGATGGAAATATTTTTATGAATTCCTTTATCTTATATGAATTGTTTTATGATGTCATGATGTTTACGATTCCCATTTTTATTACATGGGTTATGCTATGATGTATGGTTTCTGATTTTTTGGAACACATAAGAATGGTATCATTATGAGATGGGTGGGACCTATATCTCCCTCCAATGAATTGGGTGAAGATTTTATATCTCATGAGATAGACATGGCTGGAACGGTAGGTTATACCAGTTCAGTGAAACAGGACTGAAACAAGGGTGACTCGGTTTAGAAATGGACTTTGTCCACTAAGATAGTCTTGGCAATGAGTCTTGACTAATAAGAAATGATTCTCTATGATTATGTGTGTATTCCACAAAGTTTCATGTTTTAAGTTATGTTTATTGGGATTATATTTCACTACTATGATTTATCCCATGTTATGAAATTATGATCTCTTTTGCAGGTTAATATTTCCAAAAGTTATGTGCTTATGTATATGATGTGATTGATATTTCTTTTGTTTACCCTTACTGAGCATTTGAGCTCACCCTTTTGTATGTTTTATTTTCCTAGGTCAGGAAGAAGGTTATTAAGTAGAATATGCCAAAAAGCGACTCTAGATATGATGAAATGAATGGGAGGAAAAGTAGATTCTTTATGAACCAGTTGTTTATGCTTCCAGTTTCAAAAGACACTATACCTATACGGTCCTTTCGTGGTTTTGTTATATGTTGTAATAAGTCTGCTTCAATTTTGAAGTATTAACAATGTGTTTAAAGTATGGGTCGTTATATAATGTAAGGCCTCTATGATGAAGAGAGGGATGTGGAGAGATGAAAGGAGCAGAGTTTGGCCAATCAAATGTCTTGAGGGGTGTGGGTAAGGAGGTATAGGTGGGGGCCATTTATGAGAGGGAGGAGGGGTACTCTTGGAAAGTCAAAAAATGTTACTTTATATTAAAATGATTTTTTTATTTTCAAGGTCCCAAATTGATATATTTAGAGGATAAGGTGATAAGGGTTCTAAATATACTCATACAATAGGTTTTAGGAAAGTGTATGTCTTAGATTTTACATTAACTTTTCATTTTATTTAAATTGTTCATTAATGAGATAATCACTGCATCATGATGGTGTTATAAATAAATTAATTTATTTAATGTCTAAAAATTATAAAAATAATACTATGATGTAGTAAATATATTTATATTTCCAATTAATATTTATAGTCTAAGATATCATTTACACAGACAAAACTAATTTTTTTTACTTGGGTGATACATACTTTGGTTATACTTTCCTTTTAAAACGTAAAATTAAAAAGTGTCACTATCACCCCAAAAGTGATTCCATGGGGTCCCAATGTTTTGCACAAGGCATCCC
This sequence comes from Viscum album, assembly GCA_963277665.1. Classification (NCBI taxonomy): domain Eukaryota; kingdom Viridiplantae; phylum Streptophyta; class Magnoliopsida; order Santalales; family Viscaceae; genus Viscum; species Viscum album. The sequence goes on from OY728125.1 coordinate 2,012,126,971, forward strand.
ATTATCGGCCGTGAAACAACCAATAGAATTTGGACACATTTTCGTGGTCATTTGTTATTATTATGATATTATTTTATTACCCTTAACTACCCAATTACTAATTAATCACGATAATTAAAGATAATTACCGTCGTTACTATTCATGATGTCCAAAAACAAAAGAGTATTAATTACATAATTTATACCTTCTGATTCCAAATATTCAATCCATTTTATCAAATTCAAACCACAAAAATTGTAGTAATTAATTTAAATGTAAATCCCATTGTCAAAACAAAAGACGGGTTTTTAAGAAGTAAAATTTATCAAAAGATTGACGTGCTTTTACATCTAATTGAAAAGTGAAATCACTCCCAATGAACAAAATTGTATTAAGTGATAAAAAAATAATTCAATTATAGTTTAAAAAAAATTAAAATGACAATCTAAATATATAAATAAATAGAATAAAAAAGAAGTTTTGAATTAAAAAGCTGTATTTTTCACTATTCATTAAAAAAGACATTATCAGAAAAATCCCAAAAATTAACCTTAAGATATATTTTATATTCCAAATTCAAAAATTATGTCCATTTTACCAAACTCAAAACATATAAGTTTCTTTAATAAATTATATAGTTAATTCCCGCTGTCAAAATAAATAGCGTGTTTTTTGAGAAACAATATCTATCAAAAGATTGACAATTGTTTATGTCAATTTTCAAAATGAAATTAATTATAATGAAGACTGTTGAATTAAATGATACAAATACATTCTAATTAAAATTTCAAATAATTAAAAAAAATATAATCTATCCATATAATTAAATTAGATGAAAACGCAGTTTTGAAGTAAAATACAGTATTTTTCACTATTCATTAAAAAATGAACCTTTATCAAAAATATACCTAAAATTTATCCAAAGTAGATTTCAATGTTCCAATTCTAAAGAATAAGTTTATTTTGAAAAATAGAGCTTATTAAATTGTCAAAAGTAAGATTTTAAAAAGGTTCTCCATCAAAAGGAGGTAAAACAATCTTTAAAAAATATTAGAGTATTTATTCTTAAAATTAGATTCATTTGCATTTTAAGACTCTAACATTTATCAATTAAATGTAAAAATATTTAACAAACATATGTAATCATTATTCAATTAGTTCTGTTCATTCCCGCCATTATAACGACTAGGCATTAACTATTTAAAATAATATTATTTTATTATTATTGTGCAACGTATGATTTCAAAGAAACTCATTGTTGCATATTGGGTACGCCATCGAGCATAGCATTCCCTTTAAAGTAATATTAACATTTTATTCACAAATATTGATAAACATGAGAATGTAATATTATTTATTTACCTGGATTGTTACATCCTTCCCCACTTTTGGGAATTGCGTCCTCGCAATTTTAAAATTGGGCTTGGAAACTTCATTGAAAGACCCACATAAAAAAAAGAGTAAATTAAACTATCACTTTAAAAGAATGAAATAGAAGTACAAGGTTCACCCTAGTTAACCCATACACGGATTTCATATAGGAAAACATGGATATGGAAGAAAAAAACAAACGGTCAAGTTCTGAGGTAGAGTGATAGAAAACATGTTTAGGAGAATGTTAACCACCAGAAAATCACAAACTTTTGATGGGTTAAACGGTATTTGATTCCCCAGTCAGAAAAATTAACTGACAACATTTTTTTAAATTACTTTTCATTGAGGAATTTATTTATGTGCTTAACTAAAACATAAGGAAACATTCTTACTCGTCATGTTGACTTTCAACTTTGTCTAGATTTCTTACACAAACTCATATTTTCTCCAAAATATGAGTATTTAGGATAACTTGTTCACATTAAGAGAACTATAATCAACTTCTAGAGAATCACCTTATCAACAAAAGAGAAGTATATACTCCCAATGTTTTTAGACCAAAATCAAAACCAATATTTTTAGTATGAGATCAGATAATACACAAAAAGGATAATCCTTTATAAAAATAAATCTATTCTTAATCCCCATATTTTTTCAAACAATACCCAAAGTTCAACAAAGACCATTAAATAAACATCTATCCATAAAATTCATTAAAGTAATAAAAAATATGATTGAAACCCAAATCTTTGAAGGATTTAATCACATAGTCTTTCAAGGTAAATCCTAACATTTATCCCCAAATAACATCATTTACTCTTAAAGTATCATATTGAAAAGTAATTAACCTAATCACATATCCTCCCTGATAGGTTAATAATTTAAATAGATAACCCAAAATAAACTTATTCTAGATTCATAATATCATCTAAACAAAAAAATAATTAGTCAAACTAACAAGGGACTTCACGTAGTCTAGTGGTAGGCGATAAATACTAGTCGCACTGTGGTTGTGGGTTCGATTCCCAAAACTTCATCCAACGCGATAGGTTGTCACACGATCTACATGTTGTCCTTTTTCCAAAACTAAATAATTCTTATAAAATTCCGCATAAGGTGATAAAATCTTCAAAAATAACCATAACATAATTTAACCTTATGTTTATATCATGCCTTTTATATTCCATCATATCATATAGTGACCCATAATTGCCTCAAAAGTAAAGATCATATAAACCGTAATGGTAACCTTTATAATTATCACCCAAACTTCCACATTGAGTTGGTTCTCTCGTACATGATGAATTAGAGAACTTACCAAGGATCAAGTGGTTGATCATAACTCCTTATAGTTGGTTTAGAATAAGCACAATATTTCTCATTGAATCCCCCATTTCATCATGTCTCTTAATCAGAGAACCACCACAGTTTCCATCAAACCCATTGTCACTTTGGTGACTGCTAGATCCATCCATTTACTAAAACCAAAATGGCCAGTGTGAGTATATCAACAAAATCATCATGTACTAAAGAGGAAGATAAACAATAAGATATACTTATCTAAGTTATCTCAAACTCATTCCAACTTTCATAAAGAACAATGACCCTCTCAAATATAATAACCATTGTGGTTATACACAACTTGTCACTTATGCTTAAACAACACTCTAACCTCTAATGTTATCTAAATCGATATCTGATACCAACTATAAGGACTTGACCTTAGTAAATTACATATTCTTGATGTAAATTAATAATTCACATTGAGGATCTTTTCAGGTTTAGAGTTTTAGAGAATTAGGACATGACTATTACATCTCAAAGATTACAAGGTAGACACATGTACTCAGTTTCCATTTTTTTCACAAAATATAAACTGTTGAACAAAAGAGTCATGTCTAGTTCCATGTTTTAGACATCATGACTTTTCATTGATCCCATACTTGACCGTATTCCACTTTAATTCCTATGGAAAACATTTCAAAAACATGGGATGAGAATAAAAATCTCATTAAGGGTTATAACAATATGGAAAGAAAACATTAGTCAATATATACATAAGAATCAATGAAATCATTCTTTACTCATAAATCATAACCACTTTAGCATACCTCATTAAATCATAAGATTTAGGAATAACTCATAGAAATCATAAGACATAAATGTAACTTGAGGAATTCATAACATTCTTACGTAGGGAGTAACCCTCACAGTTACGTTTGGAATACCCATCACTGTATATTCCCTAAATCTCTTAGGAGAATCCTTAGATATTAACTCCTTCACGTTACCCAATGCATTGGAGAGCTATATCGGGTTCACCCACCCTTAGTTTATCATGAAACCACCCATATTCATAAACAATGCCCATGAAACATAACAAAATCGTAGCACATAACTTAAGAATAAAAGAAAAGATAACATCCCCACATTGTAACAACAAAATAACATTTTAAGATATTGAAATAATTAATACATTCTAAAAACCATTTTCAAAACCATTTAAAACATTTAATAATAAGATATTTGAATCAAAGTGTACCATACCACTTTGAAGCTTTTAACATTTTAAACCATTAATATCCATATAAATAAATCCTTCAAACTATTTTGAAAACATTGATATTAATGAGAAATATTTATAAGAATAAATCATTAAAACATTTAAAACGATATTTTAGTAAAAGGGTTTTTAACAAAATGAGAGACACTTGAATACAATAAGTGAGGAATAAAATTTAATCAGAACTTTATAATATCATGAGAATAAATGGATCCATGATATAATATTCCTAAGGATAGTATATACACCATATAAGACTGAACTAGTGCATAACAACAATGATGTCTCAATAGAAATGTAAAATGAGATGAAATCCCTTATAAAGAAGGTATCCTTAAATAAACGATAAATCAAACTCATAATTATGTTGGAAAAATATAAATACACCCAATATAAGTGGATATTAAGTGTAAAACAACCATATGTCATTCACACATATTCAAAGGATGACATAATCAATAACTACAAGTTGAACCCAAAGAAATCTAAATTGGGTTAAGAAGTTTCCTTGATAAAATTCGACAGCCTAACGACGTCACTTTAAAATTCATAAAATTAGTTGATGAGAGGGAAATTGGTATCTCATCACTAGGACATAAAATTTACATCAATAAGGATATAGAAGAACATATACCAACATAAAAATATGTAAATTAAAAACATAAGAAAATATGTCTTTTAAAAAGAGGAGTGTGAAAGGTTCCTTCACCGTTTTGGGCAACTTTCGAAACGTACACCCCATGAAAGAAGGGTCATACAATGAAGATGTAAATACACATAAATGAGAGTATATTATATAAATAGTAAAAATAATTGGCTGTACATACACCACACAAAAAGAAATAGTGGCCAATGTAGCGTGAATCTCATGGGAATAAAAAGCGAGATGAAAATCCCCTTATGAAAATTTGGCTTCCTAACGGTGCCACATAAAACATCCAAAAATGGATGATTGAGATCAAATAGGGTCTCTCATAATATTAACATAAAATTTAGGTAAATCTTAATAGGAAATAACATCCCCCAACATAATAAATAGGATCTTAAATTAAGTTACATAAAAAAGAGTGCTTGAAAATAAAGAGAGAGAGATAGAATCCCTTACATCAAGTCCGACTTGTCTTGTTCGTTTCTTTATATTCTTGAATAATAAAGTAGAGTTAATTTATACTTTCTTAATAACCTTTTTCAAGTTCATTATTCCTGTTATATCACTTATTACCATGTTAGGAACATTAAGTAAATATTTAAGTTAATAACGGTCGTTTTGTCGATCATTGGTACTTGAGTCAAAAATAAACATGTTATAATTACAAGTTGTTCATGTGGTAAAATATCCATTATATCCAGAATTATATTCATGATTTAGATATCATATATATCATATATATACAGTATATACTTTCATTTATAATATTACATAACATTTAATGGTAATAAATGAAATGCACCGTTCATGGAGACGGTAAGTCGTACGTACGCATGAACGCTACTCTCATTTCTATTTCGTATTTAATGGAATTAAAAATAAATGAGAGATGTGTATATATTAATTAAATTATAATATATATGTTATATATGTCACATATTTTTATTAATTTCATTCTTTATACATTCCTTGTATTTCATGAACGAGTCACATCACTTGAGGGGGCGGTAGTCTACACTTCCTCAAATGAAATTATCGCATTTGCACAACATGAAAAGCATAAAAGTATGTTTTAAATGTAAAATACAGAATCATAGAGAGGAAATAAATATAATATATATCATAAATAAATATATTTCCATCATAATGGCCACCTTAAGAGGTGGTAGGAGAAGATAGAACAATCATCGTTTCGTGAGGCAGTAATTCGCCATCCACAGAAACATTATGTTCTTTAACCATTAGACGGAGGTGTGTGTAAGTGTAGATCGAATAATTCTCATAAAAAAATCCTATTATATTTAATATACTGGTGTTGTTACAAAATAAAGGAATAAAAAGTGTTTAGGGGGTTGGAGAAGAAAAATAAAACAAAAGAACCTTAGAGAAGACTTTACCTTTAAATCGGGTAACTCTCTTTGGTTTGAACCAAGAGGGTTTCTTGAAGAGCATTCTGCCTAAAGTAATGCTTCTATGATGAAGAGAGAGATGTGTAGAGATTAAATGATCAGAGTTTGTCTGAGAAAATGGCTTGAGGTGTGTGGGTTAGGAGGTAGAGGTGGGGGCTTTTTCTGAGTGGGAGGAGGGGCACTCTTGGAAAGTCAAAAAATGTTACATTATATTAAAATGTTTTTCGGATTTTCAAGGTCCCACATTGATATATTTGTAGGATAAGATGGTAAGGGATCGAAATATAATCATACAATATGTTTTAGACAAGTTTATGTCTTAGATTTTACATTATCTTTTCATTTTATTTAAATAGTTCATTAATGAGATAATCGTTGCATCATCATGGTGTCATAAATAAATAAATTTATTTAATGTTTAAAAATTATAAAAAAATACTATGATTTAGGAAATAGTTTTATCCTTCCAATTAATATTTATAGTTTAAGATATCATTTACACAGATTAATCTTAAATTTTTTTTCTTGGGTGATACATACTTTGGTTATACTTTCCTTTTAAAAACATAAAATTAAAAAGTGTCACTATCACCCCAAAAGTGATTCCATGGGGTCCCAAAGTTTGGCACAAGGCATACCATGGTCAGACAAGACACAACCAGTAGCATTATGAAACATGTTGTGGTAATTTGTTATTATTATGATATTATTTGATTACCCTTAACTACCCGATTACTAATTAATCACGATAATTAAAGATAATTACCGTCGTTACTATTCATAATGTCCAAAAACAAAAGAGTATTAATTACATAATTTGGACCTTATTATTCCAAATATGGAATCCATTTTATCAAATTAAATACATATAAATTGCATTAATTAATTTAAATGTAAATTTTGTTGTCAAAACAAAAGACGGGTTTTTAAGTAGTAAAATTTATCAAAAGGTTGACTTGTTTTTACATCCAATTGAAAAGTGAAATTACTTCCAATGAACAAAATTTTATTAAGTGATAAAAAAGTAATTAAATCATACTTTAAAAACAATTAAAATGACAATCTAAGTATATAAATAAATTGGATGCAAAGACAGTTTTGAATTAAAAAGCTGTATTTTTCACTATTCATTAAAAAAAAGACATTATCAGAAAAATACCAAACATTAACTGTAAGATATATTTTATATTACAAATTCAGAAATGATTTCCATTTTACCAAATTCATAACATAGAAGTTTCATTAATAAATTATATAGTTTATTCCTGTTGTCAAAACAAATAGCGTGTCTTTTAAGAAACAATATCTATCAAAAGATTGACACTTGTTTATGTCCATTTTCAAAGTGAAATTAATTCAAATGACCACCATTGAATTAAATGGAAAAAATATATTCTAGTTACAATTTAAAACAATAAAAAAATATAATCTATCCATATAATTAAATTTGATGAAAAAGTAGTTTTGAAGTAAAATGCAGTATTTTTCATTATTCATTAAAAGATGAACATTTGTCAGAAATATACCAAAAATTTATCCAAAGTAGATTTCAATGTCCCAATTCTAAAGAAAAAGTTTATTTTGACAAATAGAGATTATAAAATTGACAAAAGTAATATTTTAAAAAGGTTCTCCATCAAAAGGTGGTAAAACAATCTTTTAAAAATATTAAAGTATTTATTCTTAAAATTGGATTCATTTGCATTTTAAGACTCTAAAATTTATTGGATAAATGTAAAAATATTTAACAAACAAATGTAATCATTTTTTAGTCAGTTATGTTCATTCATTCCATTACAACGGCTAGGCATTAACAATATAAAATGATATTATTATATTATTATTGTGCAACGTGAGATTTCAAAGAAACTCGTTGTTTCATATTGGGTACGCCATCGAGCATAGAATTCCCATTAAAGTAATATTAACATTTTATTAAAAAATATTGATAAACACGAGAATGTAATATTCTTTATTTACCTGGGATGTTACATCTAAAGACAAGGTAAATATATAGATTATCCTCTGTGGATTAGGTGACTCCCTAGAAGTTGATTCTAGTGCTTCAGGTGGGACCAAGTCATCTTGAATAGACATCATTTGAAAAAAAATATGAGTTAGTGGTAGAAATGTATTACAAGATGAAACTATACTTACAGAAAAAGTATATATATTTATGTTCTAAGTCAATATCATAAATAAATTACTCAAATTTATGAACTTGAACTTAAAAAAAATCATTGTCCATTTACTTTTCCATCTGGGAAACTAATGATAGTTTATCCCATAACAATTTTGTGGTTTTCATGTTGTTAAATTTCTACTGATCAATTTTATATCACTCTCCATCAGAACTTGACATTTAGTTTAACTTCCATATCCATGTTTTCCTACAAGGAATCCTAGTTTGGGTTTACTCGGGTGACCTTGGTACCTCTATTTATTTCTTTTAAAGTGATAGTTTTATTGAATATTTTTCCAATCTAGGAGATTCAATGAAGTTCGAAAGACCAATTTTAAAATTTCAAGGACACAATTTCCAAAAGGGGGAAGATTGTAACACCCCATGATTTCATAGTAAGTTATTTTCTTCAAAGTAATTCAATAGATTATGCTAAACGCAACACCGAGTTCAAGCACCCCCCGACTTACCAAACTAGCTATCCAAAAATCAGTTATGAATAATATTAACTAAAATTTCAATTTTATATACTCCATATAATTTTAGAGTCCATATTATGTGTTTCTTAGAGATAATATTAGAACAAATTCATTTTTTAATATTAAAAAAGTATTTTTCAAAAAGTGAAATTTTACAACCTTTTAATGGAAAACTCTTTTTAAAACAAATATTTGAAACTTTTATTCAATTTAATGAAATTAAATTTCTTTTTTATAATCGGGACATAAAATTTTATTTTGGATAATGTTTTGGTACTTTTCTAATAACTTTCATATTTTGATGAATACTAAAAAACACTAAATTTTAATTGAAAAAAAATATTTTAATCGAAATAAATTATAGTGTTAAATTATACATTTGAATGGATTAGAAGTATAATTAGAATATAATTTTATCATTTAATAAAATTTAAGTCATTATAAGTAATTTCACGTTTAAATTTGACATAAACACATGTCAATCTTTTCATAGTTTTTACCTTTTAAAACTCACTTTTTGGTTTTGACAACGGGAATTATTTTTAAATTAATTAATGAAACTTAAATGTTATTAATATGGTAAAATAGAATCCATTTTTGAATTTGTAATATCAAAATTATCTTAGGGTGAATTATAGGTATTTTTCAGAAAACATTCAATTTTTGATTAATAGTGAAAAACACTACGTTATTGTTTAAAACCGACTTTTTATTTAAATAATTATTTATTTTATTTAAATTTATAATACATAAAAATAGATACATAATACCTATATATGTTTAATTTAATTATTTGGAGTAATTTTATAATATGTTTAGATATATAAAATGTTATTGAACTATTTACTATATTTTATCCACTTTCTAAGAGCATTTTAAAATTTGCATAAAACATAATTTTACCACTTTTGTGAGTTGAATTTCAAAAATCCGAGAAAAATAGTTAACATCAGTAAGTAAAATGTGGTTCAATAATTCGAAAATAATTTTTGGTGAATAGCAACTCTTGACTTTTATTTACCACAGTTATAAGTAAATATGGTAATTAAGGGTAAAAATGATATTATAATTACCCTAAAACATATCTCAGTTGTTTTGGATAAGTTAAATTCAACCAAAAACAAACATAGGAATAAAATATGATCCTTTTTGGTTCACTTGGATTAGATTAGGACATTTATTATTATTTTATTTAAAGAAGGGTTTGAAGAGTTAAATTCAAAGTTTTATAACTAAACCATTTTTAATATTGGGTTATACATAAGATAAATTAGACTATAAATATTCATTATAAATTTAATAATATTGAATAGATAATTGTATATTATTTATAATTTTTTGACATTAAATAATTAAATTTATTTACGACACAATGATGATACAGTAATTACCTTATTAAAGAAATATTATAAAAATTGACATTATAAATATCCAAATAAATGAAATTTAATACTTTTGAGTAATTCCACTAATTTTCATAGTTATTATTACAATTTAGGGTTGATTAAATAATTTTTTTTAAGTAACCATGCTGTTATTATTTTCGCAAAAAACCAAATACTAAATAATGTCAAAATTGACATAAATAAGATTTTAAAACCAATACTATATTATTGGTTGATAGAGTATTCCTAAAAATCTATGGTTCAGCCAAAGGGATTAAATAATATTATCTATGTCACTAATTAACCACTTGAGGTTCTCTTGTATGTTTAGAGTTAGTTTATTAACAATATAGTGTAATAATACAAGAAGACACATAAAAAGATAAACTATTTAACTAAGAGTTAAATCTAAATGATAAGTTTAAATTGGTGACCTAAACTTGTCTAAAACATAATGGTTGAGGGTTTTTCGACCCATACCCTCCTTATCTACGAAATAAATCATTTTGGTGCCATTAATAATCGAAAATTATTATATTATAAAATAACATTTCATGGTTTTTCTAAAGTGACATTAATCTATCTTATAAAAAGGTACTTAGCATTCACTTAATTTCACACCCCCAAAGCCATTTGGATCAGAAACAACCTTCTCAAATATACTCAAAACATTCCTCAAATCAACCTATAGTCTCTACTTTGATCATAAAGCCAACCTACATAGCTGTTTTGATCAACTCAAATGGAAACACCTAAAGAAAAGTTAATAATTTCACCACCCTACTTCAAGTTCTTTTCTTCTTCCACTTCCTCTTTATTTTTTGTTTCCATACCAAAATAATAAATCCAATACCTTATAAATATTTTTATGTTATTATAAATTAGGTAAAACCAAATTTTTAATTCTATCCATCCTATAAATGATAAAACCACCATATGTGCGTACGTACGGCTTATCGTCTCCACGTCGGGGTGTAGTGTGTTATTCAAACACATCATTTTTGTATGGGTATAATAATGAGTATAAATAATGTAAAATAATAAATATAACATTTTAATTATTCTATATATATGATATAACATCCAATTACAAATGATTTCACCATCAATATAATGATTTTTCCGCTCGTGCGTATGTACAGATTACCGTCACCACGAACGCGATGAGATTAATTCTCCATCATAATAATAAATGAATAATTTTCATTTTATGATTAAAAAAATGTTTATTAACATAAATTAATTCTTTATATGAATAAAATGAATCATATCCATAACAAACATGGATTACCTAACCAAGCATATACTGGAAAATGAATCAGTTAACACTCGAAATGATGATACTACTAAAATATTATTAAAAATGCAATATTAGAAGATCATATATGATATCATATTTATGGATTATGTTATTTTATAATTTAATAAAAATTATTTCACCATTATATAAGATTTCAACCAAACTTATAATAAGGAAAAGTACACGGTAAGGGGTTTCTTATATACCTTTTAATTACCTGATATTTCCATTGTTTTCCACTTATTTATTCCATGTGGTATATTCTGTACTACAATTTGATATATATTATCATTATTATTTTTGTATTAGTGGTATTATGTGATCCATTTATTGGTTATTAAATTTTTTTCATATGACTCGATTGATTACAACATGGTAAGGAGTTTTTATCTCACTTCTTATTTTCATGAGATTTTTTCTCTATTTCCACTATTTTCTTTTGTGAGGTGTATGTACTACCCATGATTGTATTCATTGTGTAATATACATTAATTTATGGGTATTTAAATCTCCATTGTATGAATCTTTTTTCATGGGGTGTATGTTTCATATGTCACCAAATCAGAAAGGGAATTTCTAATTTCGATTTCTACTCAATGGGTTTTACGCAAACTTCATTGATTATTTTACTCAAATATTATATGCGAAATCACTATTTATTTATTTATGTACTAATTTAAACCCTCATTTGTGTGTTTATTCTTTTTATACACATAATCACTCCATTTATAAATTCTCAAGTCATCGATATGGACTTTATAAGAGTAATCTTAACTCAATTTTCATTCATTGAGTTTAGCATCCTAGTCATTGGTGTTGTTGTTACATGAATATGTGTGAATTTCATCTGATTGTTTTACACTGAATATCCAATAATATTGAGTTTATTTTTATTTTTCACACATAATTATGTCATTGATTTATCCATAACCTAAGGATACAGTTTTATAAGGGATTTCATCTCAACTTACATTCCATTGAGACATATTTGTTGTTATATGCCAATTCACTTTTATTTGATATATGTACTGTCCATTGAAATAATATTTCATGAATCCATTTATTATCATGATATTATTATTATTTGATTACCTTAAATTTTTGTATTCAAGCCTCTCTCATTTGGTTAGGAACTCTATCTAAAATATCTTTTTAAATGCTTTAATAATTTATTATTATAAATATCTCTCATTAATGTACATGTTTAAAAAATGGTTTTAAGTATTTACTTATATGTAAATTATTGTTTTAAAATTAAAATTACTTTTAAAACATTCAAGTTTGTATGGGAAACTTTGATTCAAAAATCCTCAAATCCCATTTTTTTCAAGACGAAAACACTTTGGGGGGGGGGGAGTGGGAACCGTACAAAAAAATCATCAAGAAAACTGGACACCAATCAAAACAGACCACCCAAAGACAAGGAAACTAGAAAACAATAGCAGAACAAGAAAGAGTGAACCTGCACAACCGCTAATCCCTTTCATAACAAAGAACAAATTTGGCCACTAGCGTGAGGGAGCCCATCTATATTTCATTTCCAAATCATGTGTAATAAGATCCTTCTTCATTAGATTAGAGAAGTGTGTGGGGAAGGAGAAGAGGATTAGATCCAGGCATTTAGGGGTCTCCTGATATTGTTTATTAGCCTCCACCAAGTCCTTAGAAGAATCCATTTAAAGGGAAGACTTTGATTCCAAAATCTATTTTAAATAGATTCTTGATAAATAGTGATACTTTTAAATGTTTTCAAGAAAAGGGGTACATTTCTCTATAATGGTTTTTAGGATTATTTTCATCTACATCAATATACTTCATAATTCCTGATTTAGGATAATTTATTATAAAAAAATCTTTGATATTCTATTTAATGAGTTATGTTTGACTATGGATATGATGTTTATATACCATTCATTGTTTATGGTTAAAGTATTGACATTTTGTAAGCTAGATTTAATAAGAATGTTTAGATTTTTTTCACCCTTTCATATGAGGAATGAATTGTACTTATTATGTGATGGGTGAAGCCCACTATAGCTCCTCGATGCATCGGTCGGTGTCCTGAGACAAACTAGTTTCTTGGCACAAGGCCTTGACAAAATTGTATTTGTAGTCTTGGAAAAAGGCCTTGACTATGTGGTTATGATGTCTATAATTATGAATTCCATCATTATTAAATGGTCTATTGATATTACATGGTATTATTAAACTAGTAAAATATCAATTTGAACAAGTAAATGACCTTACTTGATTTATCTTTACCATATTATGCTGATGTTTATGTTAAAAAGGCTTATGTTCTAGTCTTATACGTTGCCTTAAATATTTATTCTTATTTATGATAGTTTCTTCTATACTGTTATCCTAACTGAGCATTTGATCTCACCACATTATTATGTTTTATTTTTCACAGGATGCATAGAAGTATATTACGATTAACTAGCAGGAATAGGCTAACAAATATAAGAGTTCTCAAAGGGTACATAATATTGTTTTTTTATTTTAGGATATAATGTAAATCTTATGAATGTATCTAGTACATCCAAAGATACTAAACTGACCAGTCTTTCGAGACATGATTCCTCATATCCTACCAATGTTATGTAATAATGCACCGATTTGAGGTAATTGTAGTCGGCGCATTACAGTTGGTATCAGAGAAAGGTTAGTACAAACAATGGAAGCTAGATTTAGAAAAAACTATGATTTAAAAACACTACCCTGAGATTTACATTGAGGATTAGTATAGAAGAACATCCAAAAATTTTGGTAATGTGAATATTTTGTGTGTTTTCCAAGAAATATATCTCAGTCTGGATACGACCAGGTAGAGGATGCTTTGGAAATGATGTACCTAGGACTAAAAACTCTGACAAGGAGTTTCAGGATTGACCTGGGGTGTCTTGGTACATGATAACGGGCCTTGCTACACTCTTGGTTATGACAATCTTGGGAGATATGCTTAGTATAATTCAAATTTTCACTACAAATCTATTTGAAGGATTTTAGTATTCGATGATAATAAATAAATTCGGTAAATCCTAAGGCGTTTAGATTGAAAATAAGTTTTCATGATATTCTCTAAATGATATTACGACTCATAATATGTTTTCTTGTGTTAGTCAATAGCTTGATTCCAAGGAAGTCAAAGTAACATTGAACATCATGTACAAGGTGGGAACGGTGGTAGAAATGAGAAATGAAATGGATTGTAGATAAGTGTAAAATATATCATGTTCATTCCAAATATTGTTTCCAAAAATATGATCAACAACATATATATTAACCAACTCCCAGACTCAAAAAATAAGAGAATCGCAGTGAATGATAAGAGCTTCAGTCCATGGATAAAAAAAGATCCATTTCCATTATGTAGGAAATGTGGAAGGAGAAACCTATGGAAGTGTCTCAATGGAACAAAAAAAATATTTATGTGTGGTGAAGAAGGACATAAAGTAAAGAATTACTGAGGAAAAATGAAGAGTACAATGGAAGAAAATAAAAATAATCCCAAGAATCCATTTACAGTTATTTTCTATAAATATAGGTTACCTGGGAATTACCAAAGTGAATTCACTATTCTATAGAATAACCTCTTGGTCAAGTAAGAACATATGTGGAAATAAATGGATTCTGAAATGTTTAAAAGTATTAGTGCTCTTTGTTGATGGAATTAATTTGGATGGATTTTCTCTTGTATGTGTAACCCTACAGTTTGCTATGTGAAAATGTTATTTTATAAAGTATTATATTTTTTCTTGTTTATGTCATCATAAATAACCATTTGGGTTTATATGATCCTTGAATTTGAGGCAATTACATGTTATTAAATTTTGGGATGAAAATGCGAGGTATAAGATAACATTTTTGGAGAAATTATGTTATGGTTATTTTGAGGAATTTATCTCATTTTAGGAATGTCATAAAATTTAGTTTTTAAAAAAGGACAACACAAAGACCATGTGACAACCCTTAGTATCGGACAAAGCTCCGGAAATCGATCCCATAGCCAGAGTATGATTGAGATTTATCACCAACCACTAGACTACATGTAGTCACTGGTTAGTGTGACTAATTATTTTCAGTTATATGATTTTATTGATCAATAATAAGTGGATTTTGGATCTTATGTCTTATCAAATTAATATCCTTAGTATATGAAAATAATTTGGTGATTAAGTGATAACTTATATTTTGGAATAAATTTGATCTCTTGGGAAAACTATATGCCTATGGAAAATATAATACTCTGAAATTTCATTTGAGGAGTAATGGTGGATTTTTATTTATCCTTTTTATTGTGTATTTATAGTGATTTGGGGTTTTTATGGAAATGATTAACCTATATTAGAGAACATTTTATTAGGTTAATTACATTTGGTATGTGAATTTATGATTAGTCTATGTTTTTTGGAGATACAATTTAACATGGAAGACTACATAATCGAATTATTATAAGTTTTCAGTTTAAATATTAGTTTGGATTATTGAATGGTATTTAATGAACTTTGGGTATTGTTGGTTTAATTATAGAAATTAAGATTATTATTTTTTTCTCTAAAGGATTATCGTTTTTTGGAATCATTTGATCTTGTTCTAACTATTTTGGGTTTGGTTAATCGCCCAAGACAAGGTGAATATATAGTTTATCCTGTATGGATTATGTGACTCTCTAGAAGTTGATTCTAGCACTTCATGTGTGGCCAAATCATCATGAATGCTCATAGTTTGAAAAAAAGATGAGTTAGTGGTAGAATTTTATTGATGGATGAAACTCTACTTAAAGAGTAAGAATATCTCTTTATTTTCTTAGTCAATGTCATAAAACATTTCCTCAACTTTCTGAAATGGAACTTAAAACAAAAAACATTGTCTCTTAACTTTATCTACTGGGAATCTAATGATTTTTTATCCCATCACATGTTTGTGGTTTTTTTGTTATTAACTTTCTTCTGATCATGTTTTCAATCACTCTACATCATAACATGACACTTAGTTTATCTTCCATATCCATGTTTTCCAACATGGAATCCTAGTTTGGGTTAACTCGGGTGACCTTTGTACTTCCCTTTATTTCGTTTAAAGTGATAGTTTTATTGAATCTTTTTGTGATGTGGGACATTCAATGAATTTCCCAAGCCCAATTTTAAATTTACAAGGATGAAATTTCCAAATGGGTGGAAGAATGCAACACCCCAAGATTTCATATTAAGTTAATTTCTTTAAAGTAATTCAACAACTTGCGCTACACGCAAGAATGAGTTCGAACACACCATGACTTACAAGACTAGACGTCCAAAAAGCAGTTATAAATAGTATTTACCTAATTTTTAATTTTATAAATTCCATATAATTTTAGAATCCATATTATGTGTTTCTTAGACATAATATATATGAACAAATTTATTTTTTTTAGATTTAAGTAGTATTTTTAAAAAATAAAATTTTACCACCTTTTAATGGAAAACCAATTTAAAAAATAATATTTGAAACTTTTATTCAATTAAAATAAATTAAATTCTTCTTTATAATCGAGATATAAATTTTTTTTGAATAAAATTTTGGTACTTTTCTGATAACTTTCATATTTTGATGAATACTGAAAAATACTAAATTTTAATTGAAAAAAACTTTTTTAATCGAAATAATTTTTAGTGTTAAATTATTAATTTGAATGTTTTGTAAGTATAATTATATTATATAATTATCATTTAATATAATTTAGTTCATTATAAGTAACTTCAGGTTTAAATTTGACATAAATACATGCCAATCTTTTGATAGTTTTTACTTTTTAAAACCCGCTTTCTGGTTTTGAAAATGGGAATTAATTTTAAATTAATTAATGAAACTTCTTTGTTTTTAATTTGGTAAAATAGAATAAATTTTTGAATTCAGAATAACAAAATTATCTTAGGGTGGATTTTTTGTATTTTTCTAAAAACATTCAGTTTTTGATGAATAGTGAAAAACATTATGTTGTTGTTTAAATCTGACTTTTTATTTAAATAATTATATATTTTATTTAAATTTATTTTACATCAAAATAGATATATAATACCTATATATGTTCAATGTAATTAATTAGAGTCATCTTTTAATAATTTTAGATATATAAAATTTTATTGAACATTATTCTGTCTTTTACCCACATTCTAGGAGAATTTGAAAATTTGCCTAAAACATAATTTCAACACTTCTGTGAGTTGAATTTCAAAATTCCGAGAGAATTGGTTAAAATCACTATGTAAAATATTGTTCAATAAGATGAAACTATATTTTTGTGAATAGTAACTTTTGACTTATATTTACCACGATTAAAATTAATTAGGGTAATTAAGGGAAATAATGAAACTATAATTACCCTAAAACATGTCCTAACTCTATTGGATAGGTGTATTTCAACTGAAAACAAACTTAGGAATAAAATAGGATCCTCTTTGGTCCTTTTAGATTAGATTAGTACATTTATTAATATTTTATGTAAAGAAGATTTGAAAGAGTTAAATTCAAAGTTTAATAACTAGCCCATTTTTAATATAGGTTTATAAATAAGATAAATTAGTCTATAAATATTGATTATAAATCTAACAATATTTCCTACATAATGGTATTTTATTTATAATTTTTATACATTAAATAATTAAATTTATTTATGACACAATGATGATGTAGTAATTACCTTATTAATGAAAGATTAAAATAATTGATATTATAAATATCCAGATAAATGTAATTGGAGACTTTTGATGAATTAAATTATTTTTCTAGGATAATATGACATGTTAGAGTTGATTAAATGATTTTTTTTATAATTCATCATGTTGTTATGATTTTCACAAAAAACCAAATACTAAATAATGTCAAAATTGACATAAATGAGTTCTTAAAACAAATACTATATTATTGGTTGATATGATATTCTTAAAAATCAAAGGTTCATCCAAAGGGATTAAATAATATTATATATGTCATTAATGAACCACTTTAGGTTCTCATGGAAGTTTAGAGTAACTTAATTAACCATACAGTGTAAGAATATAGGAAGACACGGTAAAAGTTAAACAATTTAACTTGGAGTTAAATATAAAAGATAAGGTTACATTGGTATCCTAAACTTTTCTAAAACCTGATGGTTGAAAGTATTTCGATAAATCCCTACCTTATCCTCTAAATAAATTTTTTTTGAGCCAAAAGAAACTGAAAATTATTTGATTATAAATAATATTTCATTGTGTCCATAAAGTGACCCTGACCTCTCTTATAAAAGGGTACATACCCTTCACTTAATTTCACAGCACCAGAACCATTGGGCTCAGCCAAAACATTCCCAAATAGCCTCCCATCTTCCCTCACATCAACCTAGATTCATTATTTTGATCAGAAAGCTTACTTATGGATCCCTTTTGATCAGCTCAAAAGGAAACACCCAAGGAAGAGTTAATAATTTCACCACCCTCTTTCAAGTTCTTTTCTTCTTCCACTTCATCTTTCTTTTCTGATTCCATACCAAAATAGTAAAAACAGTACCTTCTATATGCTATGAGGTTATTATAAATATGGTACAACAATATTCGTTATTTTTTAGCAAATGTTGTTTTCAACAATACATAATTTTATTATTAAAAAGTGGGAGATTCTTGAGATCAATAATCTATCTCTTTATGATGATTTTGATGCTCAAAAATAACCTTATTTGTTATTCTAATGATTTTAAATTAATTGTATTTAATAAATTTAATATTATTTATATTCTCTGGAAGAAAAGTTTTAGTATTTGATCTGTGAGAATTAATTGCTAAAGTACTCGGAAGTTGTTTATAGCAAGTTCTGAAAAAACTGTTCATACCATATGTTGAGAAGCATAGCGTAAGGATGAAATACGGTGTTTACTATATGATATATCATGAAATTATGGTAACAAAACCATACGTTATTGGAAAATTATGAAGGAAGGAACCCTACATTTGGAACGAACCTTATGTTTGAAAGGAACCTTACGTTTGGAAGGTACCTTACATTTGGAAGGAACCCTACGTTTAGAAGGAACCTTACGATTGAGAAATCAGAAAAGTATAGAATAATATCATTGTGTAATTATGGAATGATAATTTCGTTTCTTAAATGTATCGTTCATCAACCTTACTTTTGTGAACAACCATGCGTTTGAAAGCTAAAGATAAATGTATGGTTCATCAACCATACTTTTATGAACAACTGTACGTTTGATTGAAAAGTATGGATTATATACGATATATTTGAGAGTTAAAGTGAAATGATTGAGGTCAACCTTAGGTTTTATATCAAACTTAAGTTTGAGATCAACCTTACTTTGTGAACCTTACATTTAGAGAATGTGTGCTATACAGTTCATCCATAAGTTTGACGTCGAATGTTTATATTACTACTTTCTTAAAGCAACGGTATTTATGCGGATTTTCTAGCTGATTTCAAGCTCAATTAAAATCCTTAATTTAAAGAGATTCTTTGACTGATTCAAAGCCATTTAGTTTTTATTTAAAGGATCAATCTAATAAGATCTTTTTATGCCTAATTTTCAGGGGAGTTATGACTACTCTACTATTCAATCTTTTGAATATCGCAATTCTAAAGGTGACTTTTGTGGATCTAAATTTAAAAGGAGAATGATCATATTTATTATATATATACATGTATCAATTTTTTCCAAAAAAATGAGAAGGAATTATTGAAAAGAAGATTTGTTGTTATGAGGAGAGAAAAAGATCTGTTTTTTGAAGAAGAAGAAACTCGACTAAAGATTTAATGATCTACATATAATATCATTTTGTGAATCAACTACTGTTAATGTTGCAAACTTCACTTCAAGATCAACTGAAAATGAATCCTCTCAGATCTAATTTTACCCAAAGGTAATCATTTTTGAAGTTGAATATCCATCTATTATCAATTATGTGGTATTGCAATTGTGAAGAACAAATGGGAAAGTATTTTCAACGAACAAAATTCACTTTTATATTGAGTGATTAGCTTCTAATTCTATGCTGTGTATTCGGTTTTGTGTATGAACTAGAAGGATATATTTAGCCATATTATTTTGAAGGTTTCAATTGCATGTACTCAACTGTGGAATGGTCTAAGAGGACCAGATTGTGAAAATTACCAAGTTCATGGATTAGAGCGTTGGTGGAGTGGACTAGGGGATTTCGGTTCCCCAAACCACTATACATCATGAATCATGTGATATTTATTTTCCACTTCTAAATCTTTGATATAATGATAAAATGAAAAATCACGATCTTTCAAAGAAATTGAAAAAGGAACAATTCACCTCCTCTTGTGCGTATCTAGTATAACACGATCTAAGAATTGAATTAGAGGATGATATTTTGTTAATTCTATAACAATATAAATGTTTTAATGCATAATACATAGATTAATATGACTGATAAAGGATAAGGAATGTCTTGGGTCATATCTCCATACTTTAATGGTGAGAATTAATGATGTTGGAAATCAAGAATGATAATCTATTTGAAAAACCTCAGATACAGAGTCTACTCAAAAATACTGACTCATTATAAAATAACATAGAAACCTAAAACGTGGAGTGCTGCCATAGAAGCTAAGTATGACTTAAATTTTAAGTCTATGAATGCAATATTATGTGGTCTAGGACCAGACAAGTTTAACAGAGTATCTCAGTTCCCAACAACGTATGAAATGTGGCAGACAATTGATGTTGCCTATGAAGGAATTGACAATGTTAGACACATGAGGTATGCTACTTCCAAAATAAAATTTGATACATTCAGGATGTTTTAAGGATAAATCATCAACTAAATGAATATAATATTAATAGATATTTGGAAAAATATTATTGTTTTGGGAGACCCAAGCAAATAATCTGATCATGATTTGAATGTACTGAGAGTACTTCCAAATCGATGGAATGGAATTTCTACTGCTATCGAATAATCAACACCTATCAAGGATTTAACAATGAGAGAGTTAATTAGAACTCTCATGATGTTTGAATTTCAGATGCAGGATGAAGAGAATGAGCATAATGTTTTGATCAAGAGAGAAGACACTTCCTTAAAGGTCTCATCTCAAAGAAAAAGTATAATGCTGATGAAAAAAATAAAAAAAAAGGAGATATTTTAATGTTCTAATTTATCCAATTCAGTTGTGGAACTGGCTCAGCTGGCCAGAAAATGAAGTATGCTTTTTATAAAGATGAAAGGTTTTAAAAATATATTTCAAAATTATGAAAAGAATGTCAGATTCTATGAGTGTAAGAATATTGGTTATATCATACTTGACTGTCCACAATTAAAGTAAGAAAAGAAGAAAAAATCATTTAGGAGAAATGATTTTGAGAAAAAAGAAAAGAAACAATGAAGGGTAATTGGTGTGTATCCGAAGACTCCAACAGCTCTTCAGAGTCTAATTCAGAAAAAGAGGAATCAAATCTGAAAGCCAAAATGTGCTTTATAGAAGAAACCGATGAGGTAAAATCCTATTATTATTCTGACTCTAATTTTGAATCAAGCTATACAAATGATAAACTTGCAGCTTACTACAACATTCTTGATGAAAAATACGATTCTTTATTTAAGAAACACAATTCATTAAAGAATATTCATAATGCTATTTTAGGAGAGAGAGATAATCTACTAACACAACATCAAGAATTACTGGAAAAATATAACTCAATAAATAAAAACAATACAGATCATGAAGATAAAATAATGATAATACAAACTGAAGTAGAAACATATAAAAGTGCAGCTCTTATAATTACAAAAGGATAAAATACTCTAAATGAAATTCTTGGAAAGAATGTGATTAAAAAGGAAAGATATAGAATTGGAAGTAAAGGTGAAAAACTTAAACTGAACAATATTTACTTTGGGTTAAGTACTAGAAAAGTAATCTGTAACTATTGTGGTGAAAAAATACATCTATCTAAGAATTGGTATTTAAGGAAACCCCAGATAACTATAATAAAAAGTTCCTTTGTTTTAAACAATTTATATGATTCTGTTGATTTTAGAAAAAACAAAGAAATTCTGGATTTCCATATCTTTGCTGGCTAACACAACTGGACCCAATAGAATATGGTTACCAAAACAATTTGATTAAATTCTTTTTCAGGAATTAGGTCATAGGAGAAAAAAGATCATATGGTATATAGAATGTTGCTGCTCTAGGCATATGAGTGGAAATTTATCTAATTTCAAAACACTAACACAGAAGGATGGTGGTCTAGTCATATTCGGTGACAATACCAAAGGAAAGATTATTGGCATTAGAACAGTTGGAGGTCCAGAAAGTTTCTCAATAAACAAAGTATTCTATATACAAGGATTGAAACACAATATGATAAGTATCATTCAACTCTGTGAGGATGGTTATATTATTGATTTTTATAACTACTTGTGTTCTATTTTCAAATTTAAATTTCTTAAATTTAGAGCACCCAGAACTGATAATGGGTATACCTTGGATTTAAATTCCTTGTGTAAACAACAAGTAAACTTCTTAACTTCTAAGATAAATGAGTCCTGGATCTGGAAAAGGAGACTTGTACATTGCAATGTATATAATTTACATAATTTATCTAAGAAACAATTAGTTTCTGATTTTTCCTAGTCTCATGTTAAAAAGTGATTAATTTTGTGATTCACGTCAAATTGGAAAGCATCACAAATCATCCTACAAATCAGTTAAAAAAATTGCTACATCTAAACCTCTAGTACTCATCCATATGGAATTTTTTGGACCTTCAAGGGTAGAAATATTGGATGGTAAATTATATGTATATGTTTTATTTGATGAATATTCTAGATTTACTGGGGTTTTATTTCTAAAATAAAAAGAATGAAGCTTTTAAAATATTTTAATGTTTTTACAATTATGTTCAAAATGAAAACCGTTTTAAAATAATTTCATTAAGAAGTGATCATGGTGGAGAATTCAAGAATCTGGTATTCAATCCCTTTTTCTCAAATATGTGTATTAAATACACCTTATCTGCACCAAGAACACTGAAAAAAATGGAATTGTTGAAAAGAGAAATTGGTCAATTCAAGAAATGGCTATAACTATGTTAAATAAATAGATTTTACCTACCAATTTATGAGTTGAAGCTATAAGTACAAACTACTATATAATAAATAGATTTTTAATTGGAACAATTTTAAAAAACAAACCCTATGAACTCTGGAATAATAGAAAACCTAATGTAAATTACTTTAATGTTTCTGGATGCAAGGTTTTCACATTAAACACCAATGAAAATCTTGGTAAGTTTGATCCAAAATTTGATAAAGGAATTTTCATAGGACACTATGCCACTTCAAAAGCTTATAAAGTGTTTAATAAAAAGTCAAGGATTGTTGAAGAATTTGTTCATGTGAAATTTGATGAATCTGATCCCTTTAAAAAAAGGAAAGGCCAAATTGATGAATCTGACTCTAATGATAACATGAGACTTGAGAACATGAAAAATGATTTTGAGAAAAATAAAAATTAAATTCAGTCCAGTCCAGAAGAACATGACACTGAAGAACCTATAAGTGTACTACCTAGACTGTCAAGAACCCTAAAGAATCATCCTTTAGAAACTGTAATGGGATACTTAGACACACAAATAAAAACTAGAAGCAACATAGGAAATCATGTTGAGTTTTCGGCCTTTCTATCCCAATTAAAACCCAAAACTATAGATGTAACGACCCGAAATTTTGAATAAATCTTGTTTCCTAATTTTATGTGTTATTTTATTTTATTTTTATACTCAACAAAAATGTTTCATTTGATAACATGAGTATAATTAAAATGAGACCGTTGGGTTTTGACTGTTATATGACCATTGGTCAATATGACCGCTGGAAACTAAACATTTTGATTATTGTCTCCAAATACAAGTAATCTTGGTTAATTATTATAGAAAGAAGATTCGATGGCCTCGACCAGTAGTCTTGGACCGATCGAAGCCCATCTAACAGAAATTGAGAAAGTGGTAGCACCACTAGGCTTTGCTCTGGACCAAACCCAAGCCGAACTTCATCGTGTGAAGCTAGAACAGAATCGCCTTCATGAGAAGTTCAAACTGATAGAAATTACTACTCATGCGATGTTGGTCGAGCCTACCTCATATTCTCTCACCTTAGCATACCTTACACATAGGTCCAATGCTGGTTTGATTAGGGGCTATGTAAGGAAACTGTAACTGCCTTGTGTAATCCTTTGTTTTAAATAAAAATTGGGACTTCTTCTTATGATGATTTTTATGAGTTTTCAAATATCTGGATAAATATAGTATGCATATTTTTGGTGAATTTTAGAGAAAGGATATTTTAAAAAATGTTTATGTAAACCATAAATAATTAAAAATGTGTAACGATTTTCAAAAAATGGTCTTCTACAATTATGTTCAGTTCGAAATTTAGAGTCTAATAAGATCAACTTAATTTTTGATGAATAGTAAATTATGAATAATGATTTTATTCTTAGGATTAGTCATGTGACCAAATGGATTAGTAATCTCATTTAAAGAATGTATTAATATAATCTAGGTACCTTGATTAAGTAATGTGATTCAATAAAATCGTTAAATAACGATTTCATAAATTATTATTCAAGTATTAGTTTTTTCGGGTGAATAGTGTTATTTAATTAAAAATTAAATTAAAAATATTTATAAAAATATTTTTATAAAATGGATTTCCTTTTTGAACTTAGAGCATCGATATTATGTTAAGGTGATTTTTGGGGATTTTTCTGAAAAAAATGAATTTTCAGTGAATAGTGTATTTATTTAAAAAAAATAAAAAAAATTATTTAAAAAATTATTTTTATAAAATGGAGTTCAGTTTTGAAATCAGAGCATTGATATTTGGTTAATGTGAAATTTTGGGATTTTTCTGAGAAAGTTGAATTTTCAGTGAATAGTAAAAATACAGTTTTAGGGTTTCGATATGTTTAATGACATCATAACTGTGTCATGATGATTTCATGAGATATTATATGGGTTTTCCAAACAAAGGTTATGAATTATTGTATGGGGGGCCCATGTGGCCTAACTTTATGGGAATCACCATGGGAGAGCCCATGCTTTTGAGAAAACCACTTGTGAGGTGTCCCTAGGCCATTAATGCCTTGTCCCCTCACATTCCCTTTAAATACCAAGCCATCCTCTCATCCATTTCGACTCCACACTCTCCCCCAACGAAGTTCTGGTCTAATTACCTCCCAAGGAGTCCTCCCAAGGTGCCCCCAATCCCTTAAGGTCCCAACCATTGAGTTTGAAGAGTTACGTTTTAAGGTAAGGGATCTGACCTCTCTCTTTCTTTTCAAGTAATCTCTTTTATGTCATTCCTTTTATGCTCCATGTTCGTATGTGGGAGGATGTTCTTTTATATTCCTATTACTTTCCTTTTCATGTTTATATGATGAGAGATCCCCTCTTACTCTCATCATTTCATTTTATGAAAGATTATGTGATGCCGTTAGGCTGCCGAATTTTTAAGGGATTCTTTCACCCTTCTCATTTTTCAAGTTCTATTTTCATGTCAAGTCTTTAAAGTTCCTTTTTATTATGTTGGGTTATGATCTCTATATCTATCATACTGATATTTTATGTTCATATGATGAGAGACCCTATTTTATCTCATCAATTCATTTTTGTTGAAGTTTAAGTGGCACCGTTAGGCTGCCAAATTTCTAAGCGGTCTTTCACCCTTCTCGTTTTCAAAATCTACTTTCATGTCATGTATTTCAAATTCCATTTTATTTTTTTGGTGTATTATCTATTTATATATCTTACTGATCATTTATTTTCATATGATGAGAGACCCTATTTGACATCGTCAATCCATTTTTGGAAGTTTTAAGTGACGCCGTTAGGCTGCCGAATTCTCATAAGAGAAATCTTATTTTTGTCTTCCTTTCAAGTTATTAGTTTCATATGGTATATCGTTCAAATTTCATTACCATGTTCTTAAATACTATATATTCTATTAACCTAATATTTTATGTATACTTTTTGAGTGGGTGACCCATGTCCCCTCTCTTTTCAATGTTTTCTAAAACCATGTATCATAGACGTTATGTTGCATAGTTTTCGTCTCAAAATGCCACCCTCTTTATCTCAAAATTATTTTATGTTATTAAGTGAATACTAAAAGCTATTATTTCTATATGGGTATTCACATATATATCAAAATGTTATATTTTAAATTCTGGGATTTACATACATGAAACCCGCTTTCCCTTTTCCGTGGGTTTAATGTGACATAAAGATCATGTCTTTAAAGAAGTTTTTAAAAAGTTATGATTATGAAATGAAACCAAGTTATTTTATGATATATGGGTTGTTTATGAAATTATTGATGATGATATATGTGGCTCACATGATAATAAAGACATGTAAGGGGTGCACCTAGATAGCGCTTTAATGCATTGGGTAAAGACTTAATCTCTAGAGATGACTATTTAGACTGATACCTTGGTGAATAACCATGGTAATTTTTAATGACACCTTGGGGATGGACCTTGGTGAAATGAAATGATTTTCAATATTAAATGTTTTAGCCACATTTTCAAGTTATGAAAAATGTTATTTTTATTATGATATATCTCATGAATTCTTTCTCATGCCTTAAATTTCTTTTTATGACTATATTGAAGTATCTCAAATTCACATGTAAAATGTTTCTCTTGTTTCCATTACTGGGCGTTCTGCTCACCCTTTATTTTGATGTATGTCCCCAGGTTGTGAGATGCAGTAATGAACCTAGGATGAACATGAGGATAATTCTTTCAAGTGTTTAAGAAGAATGTTTTATTTTTTCATGTTTTAAGTTCCTGGTTTCCAAGACACTAAACCTTAAAGATACTCAGTTTTGTAAAATGTAATGAAAGTTTATGTGATAAAAAGGAGGGATGCTATAGTTGGTATCAAAGGATGGTTTAGTTATTTGTGGAAATTAGGATATGAAAAATTTAGGAAGAAGCCTATAGAAAAGTTTATATATATGAAATCTTCCTGGTATTTTGGTGAGTATTGAGTAATGGGTTGCCAAGCAAATACATCCCTGTCTAGATACGAGCAGGTAGAGGTGGATCTGGCACAGATTTACATAAGGGTAAAACCCAAAAACACCTCTTTGATCTTGACTGAAACGGGAAATGGTAAACGACAACGGGCCTTGCTGCACTCTTGGTTACGACACTCTCGGGGGATACACTTTGGTAAATTCATAAGCATAGTATGAACCATTGTTAAAGGAACAAGGATAAAATAAAATAAAGATTCACATAAGAATATATGATCATGGATAACCTAGATGGAAACCTAGGGGATCACATGTTAGGTTATACTTTTCTTCTACAAGTTATCCTTATATGCTTTAAGTTCCTTTTCATGATTATTGGATAAGTATTTTAGCCCCTAATTATATTTTCTCTTCATAGTTAATGGTGGGAAATTGAAGAACATGTCCCAACAACCAATGTGATAGGAAATGCGACGATTGCCGTATTAATATGACAGAGATGATTAGAGTATTAAAAGATGATTATTATTTTGGAAGACGTTCACCATTTTGGGGACCCTATATGATCGAGGTAAATAGATTACTACGGTATTTTCATTGAGGAGTAAGGTTGACTTATAGTTTGATGAATCGATGAATGTAAGGTGGACTTATAGTAATTTAGGTTACTTATGGGAATGACTAACCTATCTTGGGTAAAATATGTTTAGGTTAGCTACTTTTGTGATAAGATTTTAGGAGTGGTTGATGTTGTTTGGAGATGAACAATGAAGTTTATTTTGGAAGACTATGTTATCAAATCCTTCTTGTATTTGGGTTTCAATCTTAGTTTGGTTTATTTTCAGGAATTTTAAGGACCGTTATTTATGAAATGGTCTATGATGAACTTTGGGTATTACCATGGAACATTGAAGATTTAAAATTAGTTTCCATTCTTATGGGATTATTTCTTTTTGAAGATTTGTTTTACCTTACCCTTTCTATTTTTTGGGATAATTTTTAATGATAGAAGAAATAGATAGTTAATCTTTTTAGGATTATGTGATTCTCTATAAAATTATTCCTGTGTTTTGATGAGACCAAGTAGTTTTGAATGCTCATCGATTGGAGAAAATATTAGTTTTGGTAGAAGCTTATTAAAGGATTAAACTCTACATGAAGGTTGGTATATTTTCTTATGTTTTTGTTCTATGTAGTAAATTAAATCCTCAAAATTATGAAAAGGAACGTAAAACAAAAACATTGTTGGTTTACGTTTCCTACTAGGTAATCAAAGACCATTTACATATATCATAAGTTTGGAATTTTCTTATGGTTAGCTTTCTCCTAATAATGTTTTTTATCACTCTCCCTCAAAACATGACCCTTTTTTCTCCTCCATGTCCATGTTTTCCTACATGGAATCCAAGTGTGGGTTCACTCGGGTAACCTTTAGACTTCCATTTATTTCTATTAAAGTAATAGTTTTACTGACTCCTTTTCCGATGTGGTAATTTCAATGAAATTTCAAAACCCAATTTTAAAAATTGCGAGGACACAATTTCTTAAGGGGGGAAGATTGTAACGACCCGAAATTTTGAATAAATCTTGTTTCATAATTTTATTTGTTATTTTATTTTATTTTTATACTCAACAAAAATGTTTCATTTGATAACATGAGTATAATTAAAATGATACAGTTGGGTTTTGACTGTTATATGACCATTGGTCAATATGACCACTGGAAACTAAACGTTTTTATTATTGTCTCTAAATACAAGTAATCTTGGTTAATTATTTTAGAAAGAAGATTCGATTGCCTCACCCAGTAGTCTTGGACCGATCGAAGCCCATCTAACAGAACTTGGGAAGGAGGTAGCACCACTGGGCTTTGCTATGGACCAAACCCAAGCCGAACTTCATCGTGTGAATCTAGAATGGAATTGCCTTCATGAGAAGTTCAAACTGATAGAAATTACTACTCGTGCGATGTTGGCCAAGCCTCCCTCAGATCCTCTCACCTTAGCACACCTTACACATAGGTCCAATGCTGGTGTGATAAGGGGATATGTAAGGACACCGTAACTTCCTTGTGTAATTCTTTGTTTTAAATAAAAATTGGGATTTCTTTTTATGATGATGTTTATGACTTATCAAATGTCTGGATAAATATAGTATGCATATTTTTGGTGAATTTTAGAGAAAGTATATTTTAAAAAATGTTTATGTAAACCTTAAATAATTAAAAATGTGTAATGATTTTTGAAAAATTGTCTTCTACAATTATGTTCAGTATGAAATTTAGAGTCTAATAAGATCAACTTAATTTTTGATGAATAGTAAATTATGAATAGTGATTTTATGCTTATGATTTGTAATGTGACCAAATGGATTAGTAACCTCACTTAAAGAAAGTATTAACATAATCTAGGCACCTTGATTAATTAATGTGATTAAATAAAATGGTTAAATAATGGTTTCATAAATTATTATTCAAGTATTAGTTTTTTTAGGGTGAATAGTGTTTTTTAATTAAAAATTAAATTAAAAATATTTAGAAAATTATTTTTATAAAATGGATTTCATTTTTGAACTCAGAGCATCGATATTATGTTAGGGTGATTTTTGGGGATTTTTCTGAAAAAAATGAATTTTCGGTGAATAGTGTATTTATTTAAAAAAATAAACTAAAAAAATTTTGAAAATTATTTTTATAAAATGGAGTTCATTTTTGAAATCAGAGAATTGATATTTGGTTAATGTGAAATTTTGGTATTTTTCTTAGAAAGTTGGATTTTCAGTGAATAGTAAAAATACAGTTTTAGGGTTTCGGTATGTTTAATGACATCATAACTGTGTCATGATGATGTCATGAGATATTTTATGGGTATTACAACCAAAGTTTATGAATTATTTTATGGGGGCCCCATGTGGCCTAACTCCATGGGAAATACCATGGGAGAGCCCATGCTTTTGAGAAAACCACTTGTGAGGTGTCCCTTGGCCATTAATGCCTTGTCCCCTCACTTTCCCTATAAATACCAAGCCATACTCTCATCCATTTCGACTCCACACTCTCCCCCAAAGAAGTTAAGGTCTCATTACCTCCTAAGGTATCCTCCCAAGGTGCCCACAAGCCCTCAAGATCCCAACCTTTGAATTTTAAGAGTTATGTTTTAAGGTAAGGGATCTGACCTCTCTCTTTCTTTTCAAGTAATCTCTTTTATGTAATTCCTTTTATGATCAATGTTATTATGTGGGAGGATGTTCTTTTATATTCCTCTTACTTCCCTTTTCATGTTTATATGATGAGAGATCCCCTCTTACTCTCATCATTTCGTTTTATGAAAGTTTATGTGACGCCGTTAGGCTGCCTAATTTTTAAGGGATTCTTTCACCCTTCTTATTTTTCAAGTTCTATTTTCATGTCAAGTCTTTAACATTCCATTTTATTATGTTGGGGTATGATATCTATATATATCATACTGATATTTTATGTTTATATGATGAGAGACCCTATTTGATCTCATCAATTCATTTTTGTTGAAGTTTAAGTGGCGCCGTTAGGCTGCCGAATTTCTAAGGGGTCTTTCACCCTTCTCGTTTTCAAGATCTAATTTCATGTCAAGTCTTTCAAGTACCTTTTTATTATGTTGGGGTATGATCTCTATATCTATCATACGGATCATTTATTTTCATATGATAATAGACCCTAATTGATCTCTTCAATCAATTTTTGGATGTCTTAAGTGACGCCGTTAGGCTACGGAATTCTCATAAGAGAAATCTTATTTTTGTCTTCCTTTCAAGTTCTTCGTTTCATATGGTATATAATTAAAATTTCATTACCATGTTCTTAAATACTATATATTCTGTTCCCCTACTGTTTTATGTATCCTTTTTCAGTGGGTGACCCATGTCCCCTCTCTTTTCAATGTTTTCTAAAACCATGTATCGTAGACGTTATGCTGCATAGTTTTCATCTCAAAATGCCTCCCTCTTTATCTCAAAATTATTTTATGTTATTAAGTGAATACTCAAAGATCTTATTTCTATAGGGGTAGTCACATATATATCAAAATGTTCTATTTTAAATTCTGGGATTTACATACATGAAACCCTCTTTCCCTTTTCAATGGGTTTAAAGTGACATAAAGATCATGTCTTCAAAGCAGTTTTTAAAACGTTATGATTATGAAATGAAACCCATTTCTTTTATGATATATGGGATGTTTATGAAATGATTGATGAAGATATATTTGGCTCACATGATAATAAAGACATGTCAAGGGTGCGCCCAGATAGCGCTTCAATGCATTGGGTAAAGACATAATCTCTAAAGATGGCTATTTAGACTGATACCTTGGTGAATAACGTTGGTAATTTTTAATGACACCTTGGGGAAGGACCTTGGTTAAATGAAATGATTGTCAATATTAAATATTGTATCCACATCTTCAAGTTATGAACAATTTTGTTTTTATTATGATATATCTCATGATTTCTTTCTCATGCCTTAAAGTTCTTTTCATGACCATATTGAAGTATCTCAAGTTCACATGTAAAATGTTTCTCTTGTTTCATTTACTGGGCCTTCTGCTCACCCTTTCTTTTGATGTATGTCCCCAGGTTGTGAGATGCAGTAATGAACCTAGGATGAACATGAGTAAGAGCCTTTCAAGTGTTTAAGAAGAATGTTTTATGTTTTCATGTTTTAAGTTTTTGGTTTTCAAGACACTAAACCTTAAAGATCCTCGGTTTTATAAAATGTAATGAATGTTTATGTGATAAAAAGGCGGGATGCTATAATATAAGAATCCTTAGTTGAAGAAAGTTGAATGATATCAATACAAGATGAACTAAACTGGTTCAAAAGAAATGAGGTTGGGAATTTAGTTGAAAGACCTCAGAACTACCCAGTTATGCGAACAAAATGGTTCTTTAGAAATAAACAAGATGATCAAGGAATAATAACTATGAATAAATCAAGGCAAGAAGCTAAAGGATATAATCAAAAAGATGGTAAAGATTATGATGAGACCTTTTCACATGTAGCTAGATTATAAGCCATTATAATCCTTTTAGACGATTCATCTCATACAAAATTTAAATTATTTTAGATAAATGTAAAGTCTTCCTTTTTAAATGGTTATTTTTGGAGAATGTTTATGTTAACAAACTTCTTAGTTTTAAAAATTCACAAAAAAAAAGATTCCATTTTTAAACATTCTAAATCTTTTTATGGTCTAAAACAAGTACCTTGAGCTTGGTATGAAATTTAAGTTCTTTTCTTTTGAAAAATTACTTTACTATTGGTATGGAAGATCCAACACTATTTAAGAAAATTTTCAATTCTAATATTTTATAAGTTCAAATTTTTGTTGATGATTTTATTTTTGGTTCAACAAATAAAACTCTTTGTCATGAGTTTTCAAACTTAATGAAAAATAATTTGAAATGAGTTTGATGGGAGAATTAAATTTATTTTTAGGACATCAAAATTTTCAAAAATATTTTGGAAATGTTTTGAACCAAAGAAAATAAATTACTGATTTACTGATGAAATTTGGACTTGAAAACAACAAGACATATACAACTCTTATGTGTACTAATATAAAACATTATTTAGATGAAACATGAAAATCAATTGACAATAAGTTATATAGATGTATGATTTGTAGTTTATAATATCTTACTGCTAGTAGGATAGATATAATGTATTCAATATGTCTTAGTGAATTATTTCAAGTCAAATCTTAAAGAATCCAATTTTACTGTTGTTAAAATAATTTTATATATTTAAAAAGATTTTTTTCAATCTCTGCTTTATCCCAAAACATCTTGTTTTAATTTAATTTCATATTCAGATGTAGACATTAGGATTTCTAGATTAGATAGAAAAATCACCTCAGGAACTTGTCACTTTTTAGGAAAATCTCTTGTATCATGGTCTTGTAAGAAACAACACTTTGTTGCCCTGTCAACAGTTGAGGCAGAGTATGTATCTGCTGACAGTTGTTGTAGACAAGTTTTTTTGGATGAAAACCACTCTTATAGATTTTGAAATATATTTTAATAATACACTATTTACATGTAATCATAAAAGTTCTATAAATATTTCAAAAAATCCTATTAATCATTCTAGGACTAATCATATTGACATTAGACATCACTTTTTAAGAGACCATGTTCTTAAAAAATATATATTTTTAGAATTTTTGAATACATAAATTCAATTAGATGATATTTTTACTAAACCACTACCCATTAAAAAGTTTTATCTTATTAAGGGGGAGTTAGGTTTATTTAATTGTAAGTATTTTTTTCGTGGATCTTTTTAAAAATAGTTTCGTTACTTGTTTTTCAAATAGTACAATTTTATCAATGTTTTTATATTTTTTTATTTTTCATATGATATTTTAATTCATTTTAAAATTTATGCATTGATTAGCCTGTACGTAATGACACAATAATCAAGGATTTCAAAAACCATTTCAAATTCTAAACCCGTTCATTTTTTTTCAAAACCCTTTGAAACCTTGAAAACTTTTACTGCTATTCTCTCCAAACCCAACCATCAAAACCCCAGTCCTTTTTAAACCTTAAAAAATTTATGACATAAACAGCCAGGACCAAGAGAACTGATAAGCCAGAGACCAGCACTGTGAAGAGGTATCGCTCGGCAGGGAGAAGGATTTGATAAGGAAAATTCATAAATCTTGAATGGCTCTATCAGACGAACCTAATATTAAAGCATGTTCTTGCGTTTTAGTGATTATAAAAGACATTTAATGATGATTACATAGTGTTTCTATATGAGGCAGAACTTCATCATTTCTTTAAGTCAGTACATTTTAGTCTAGGAAATGATGAGGATTCGATAATCGCTTAGATTGACGATCAATATTTTTCAATCTCATCTGTGGAAATCGCAAAAAAATCTAAACTACACTCATGAGGGAGTTTATCATTTTGATTTGAAAAATATTGGCAATAATGTACATAAATATGAAGATATTATGTAGTTTCTGTTTGGATCAACTAATATTATGAAAATGTTTTTAAATTATTTGGATCTGGTGCATATAATATTTGTTATGTTTATGCAAACTGGTATTGCACCTAGGATGTTCGAAATGGAAAAGATTCTTTATCCAGATATGTATTTAATGTTTTTGCTGATAAGTGATATCATGTTAAACTTTCCAATATACATGGTGAGGTATCTCAGTTACTGTTTCCAACCAGAGGTAAGAATTTTTTTTTTATCCTTTTAAGAGATTCATCTCAATTATTCTGTATAAGAAAGATATGATAAGACTGGTGGATTCTCGAGTGAGATGTCACTATAATAACATATTCAATGCTGGTACATTAAAAAAAATTGGATATTTCTTGAGCAAAATCAAGGGAAAGTTGTTGACTGTTGGAGATGAAGAGGATGATGAAATTTCTCAGACCAAACTGGCAAAATTAATATAAGCACAAGCTAAATCAATATTCAATGATGTATCAAGAAGACTTGGGTTTGAGGCTGTGGATGTATCTAAAGAAAGAAGTTATGAAGGACTTCAGTTCAAAAGAACCAGGGATCCAAATCCTGTTGAAGATCCTACTGTAACTTCTAATGATTTATCATCTGGTGATTTCTTAAGTGATATGTTTGTAAGATAAGCTGCAGTTGAAACAGAACCAATATTACAAAAAGAAGTTGAGACAATGTCTTGTCAGTATCCCATACTCAAATTGATCAAGTAGAGGTTGATCAAGAACAAATTATTTTTGAGAATCCTGTGATTGAAGAAGATCATGCAGAATATTCTCATGAGGAGCAACCTCTAGAACTTGAAAACCAGGAAGAGGATTCTTCTAAGATTTATATTGAGGTATTGAATGAGAATTTTTCTTGTGGATGAGTCTAAGAAAGGATTAAAAGAAAAATCTGTTGAGAAACTAGTATAGGGAGGGGATGATGAAAAATCATATTCTGAATCATTTCCATTAGTGTTATTGCATCATGTTGAAGCTAAATATGAGAATCAAGCATAGTTTTCCTCTTATTTAGTAAATACAGATATGGGGGAACTGAACAATAAGTTGACTGAAGCTAAAAAGGGGAATTCTTCTCTATAAAGAGCATTAGAAAAAAAAAATTAAAATTTCAAGGGATGAAATCAAGTAATGTTTATAAACAAGAAGTTGAAAGTTTTAAGAAGTAAATGTTATATTATGTTGCACAGTTGAAATCAGAGATTGCTATGAAGACAGATTTAAAGAAATTTAGATCTTTCTGGGAGAAAAAATTTGCATCTATCAGAACCAGTGAGGCCAGTACATCAGGTACATCAACTGTTTTAATTAGATGATTTCAGGGTATTATAGTGGTCATAAAGAATATGAATTCCAGACTGCAATACTTGCAGTGAAACAGTGCTCATGTGTCAGTACTGTTAGATAATAAGATGTTTCTAGTTGACCAGTTGACTTCCAGTGAACTGGAAATTAGAAATGTGATGACTTAGTTCACAGAAAAGATGACAATTTTTTATGGAGATGGAATAATGACTCAAGAGTTTTTCAGATTCAATCTGATTTAAGATCTTCATTTGTCTCAGCAAAGAAGAGATCTAATTATCCAGTTGGAATATGGATTGATGAGAAGATTGAGGGAAAAAATGACAGAGATCAAGGTAATAGTTTAGAGGATATGGACACTATCTCATGCCTTACCCAACCTTGATTCCTATTGTTTTTAATTACTTTGTTTTTAATTCTATGAAATATCATTACATCTCATTTTCATGTGTTTTAATTTTTTTACTGTACTATCTATGATCGAAAATCTTGTAATCTAGACTCATTTATTGATAAACAGTTCATAATAGAATTTACATAAATTCAGTGCTACATTAAAATGTTTTATATTACTTATTCTATCATTCTTTTTGATATCACAAAAATGGGGAGAAATAAGGATAAACAACATTTTATTTTTATATTTTTTAATTTATTTAAAATTTTACTTTAATATTTTTAATAAAAAATGGTTTTATCTTAAACCTTTAAGGGGGAGAAAATAAATTAAACCTAACATTGTATTTTTAATTTTTTTAAATGTTATTTTAAGGTGATATATGGATAACCATAATATTTTATTATGGTTATTTTTTTATGACTTTGGATAATACAATGATTATTTTTTAAAAATTAATTTTGTTAAAATTTAATATTGTATTTATTTATGAAAAATTCCAAACTATATGTAATTAATTTTGTAAGATAAATTCATTGGTTATTTTATATGTTTTTTATCATTATAAAGTGGAATATTGTTAATAAATTTTTGTCTTCAATAATACATAATTTTATTATTAAAAAGGGGGAGATTGTTGAGAATAATAATCTATCTCTTTATGATGATTTTGATGCTCACAAATACCCATATTTTTTTATTCTAATTATTTTAAATTATGTGTATTTAAGGAATTTAATATTCATTATATTCTTATTTCTGGAAGAAATATTTATGAATTTAGACAATGAGAATTAATTGCTAAAGTTTTTGGAAATTGTTTTAAGAATATTCTGGTAATAATGTTCATACCCCAAGTTGAGAAGTGTAGCGTAAGGATGAAATATGGTATGAGATATTAGAAATATATGGTAAAACAACAGTATGTTATTAGAAAATTATGAAGTATGGAACCCTACATTTGGAAGGAACCTTACATTTGGAAGGAACCTTATGTTTGGAAGGAACCTTACGTTTGGGAGCAACCCTACGTTTGGATGAAACCTAACGTTTGGAAAATCTACAAATATGGAAGAAGATAATTACGTAAGTATGGAATGATAAGTTCATTTCTTAAAATTATGGTTCATCAACCGTGTATTTATGAACAACCATACGTTTGAAATCTAAAGATAAAATTATGGTTCATCAACATTACTTTTTTGAACAACTGTACATTTTATTGAAACTTATGGATTATATACCATATGTTTGAGGTTTGAAGATATTATTTTGTGATCAACCTTATGTTTGATATCAACCATACGTTTGAGATCGACCATACATTTGATATCAACCTTAAGTTGTGAAACTTTTGTTTAGATAATGTGTGCTATATAGTTCAATCCTGTGTTTGATGTTAGATGTTTAAATTATGACATTATTAAAGAAATGACATTTATGCCAATTTTTAGGAAAATTTCTAGCTAGATTAAAAGACCAAAATTAATGTGAGTATTTGACTGATTCAAAGCCATTTATTTTTTATTCATTTAATTAATTTAAGGATATATAATCATGTCGAAGTTTCAGGGGTGTTACGACTGCTCTACTATTCAAACTTTTGAATACCATGATTCTAAATGTGACTTTTGTGGATCTAAATTTAGAAGGAGAATGCTCGTCTTTATTATATATATACATGTATTATTTTTTTTCAAAAAAGGGAGATGAATTATTTAAAATAAGACCTGCTATTAAGAAGATCAAAAAAGCTATGCTTTCTCAAGAAGAAGAAACTCGACTAAAGATTTACTGATCTACATCGAATATTTCTTTTTGAATCAACTACTATTAATGTTGCCAACATAATTTCAAGAACTACTGCAATTAGATCGTCTCAAAACCACTTTTACCAAAATATCATCACTTCTGAAGATGAAGATCCACCTACTATCATTTGTGTTCTATTGCAATTTTTAAGAATAGCCGGGAATGTATTTTCAATGAACAAAAAACTCTTTTATCTTGTGTGATCAGCTTCTCATTCTAAGCTGTGTATTTTCTTTTGTGTATGAACAAGAAGGTTCTATTTAGCCTTAATATTTTAAGGGTTTCAACTACCTATACTCATTTGTGGAACGGTCTAAGAGGACCATATAGTTAAACTCACTAAGCACGTGGAGTAGAGCATTGGTGGAGTGGACTAAGGGCTTTCTGTTCCACAAACCACTATACATTGTGCATCCTGTGCTATTTATTTTATGCTGCTAAATACTTGATATAAAGATAAAATGACAAATCACAATCATTCGAAGAAATTGAAAAAGTCACAATTCACCCCACCTATTGTGCGTATCTAGTGTAACCTGATCAAAAAATTATTCTATCTAACCTATAAATGACAAAGTCACCATATGTGGGTACGTACGACTTACCGTCTCCACGTCGCGGTGTAGTGTGTTATTCAAACACTTCATTATTTGGATGGGTATAATAATGAGTATAACTAATGTAAATAATAAATATAAAACTTTAATGCTTCTGTATATATGATATACCATCCAATTACATACGATTTCACCATCAATATAATGATATTGCCGCTCGTGCATACATACGGATTACCATCTCCACGAACGCGATAAGATTCAATACCCATCGTAATAATTCAAGAATAATTTTCATTTTATGATTAAAAATAATTTTTATGAACATAATATCATTCTTTATATGAATAAAATACATTATATCCATTATAAACATGGCTCATGTTACCAAGCATATAAAAGAAAACAAATCAGTTAACACCAGAAACGATGATACTACTAAAATATTATTAACAATGAAATATTAGAAGATAATATATGATATAATATTTATGTATTTGGTTCTTGTATAATTTAATAACAATTATTTCTCCATTATACAATAGGTTAACCTACCCAATACTAAGGAAAAGTACATGTTAAGGGGTTTCTTATCCCACTTTTAATTTCGTGATATTTCCATTGTTCACCACTTATTTATTGCATGTGGTGTATTGTGTACTTACATTTGTTATATATTATCATTATTCAATTTATATTCATGGTATTATATGATTAATTTGGTGGTTATTAACTTTGGGTCATATGACTCGATTGACTACTTGATGGTAAGTGTTTTTTATCTCACTTCTTATTTTCATGAGATTCATGTTATATTGCCACTATTTCCTTTTGTGTAGTGTATGTACTTCCCATGATTTTATTATTTATGTAATATACTATAATTTAAGGGTATTTAAATCTTCATTGTATGATGAATCTTTTATGGGGTGTATGTTTCGTAAGTCACCAAATCGGTAAGGGAATTTCTAATTTCGATTTCCACTCATTGGGTTTTACACAAAATTCATTGATTATTTTACTCCAATATTATGTGTCAAATAATTATTTATTTAATTATGTAGTAATTTTCACTCTCCTTTGTGTGGTTATTATTTTGATACACATAATCACTCCATTGATATATTATAAATTCATCGATATGAACTTGATAAGAGTAATCATAACTCAATTTTCATTAATTGAGTTTAACATCCAAGTCATTGGTGTTGTTGTTACAGGAGTATGTGTGAATGTACTCTGATTGTTTTACAATAAATATCCAATCATATTTAGTGTATTTATATTTTTCACACATAATTTTGTCATCGATTTATCCTTAACCTAATGATACAGTTTTATAAGGTATTTCATCTCAACTTACATTCCATTGAGACTTCTTTGTTTTTATATGCCAATTCACTTTTATTTGGTGTATATAATGTACTTTGACATAATATATCTTTACTTACTTTATTCTCATGTTTTTTATTATGTTTTGATTAACTTAATTATTTTTATTCAAGTTTCTTTCATTTGGTAGGGAACTCTAACTAAAATACCATTTTAAATGTTTTAAAACTTTATTATCCTAAATCTCTCCCATTAATGTCCATGTTTTTAAAAAATTTTTTAGGATTTATTTATATGGAAAATAATGTTTTAAAATTAAAATTCCTTTTGAAAGTTTCAATGTGGTATGAGGTACTTTGATTCAAAAATCTATTTTAAATAGATTCTTGAAAAATAGTGATACTTTTAAATGTCTTCAAAGAAAAGGGGGATATTTTTCTCAATTAGTTTTGATGATTATTTTCATCTATGTCAATATCCTTCATTATTCACTTTTGTGGTTAATTTATTATAATTAAATGTTCCATGTTGTATTGAAAGAGTTATTTTTGGTAGTGGATTCACTATTAATATACCATTCATGGTTTATGATTAATGTATTGACATTTAGTATGGTAGATTTAATATGAATGTTTAAATTATGTTCAACCTTTAATATGAGGAGTGCATTAAACTTAGTATGTGATGGGCGGAGCCCACTATAGATCTTCGATGTATCAGTAGGTATCATGAGAAAAACTAGTATCATAGCTCAAGGCTTTGAAAACATATTACTTGTAGTCATAGAACAAGGCCTTGACTATGTGGTTATGAAGTCTAGCATTATGCATTCCTTCATTATGAAATTGTCTATTGATATTACATGTGATTATTTGACTAGTAAAATATCCATGTTAATAAGTATGTGGAATTATTTGATTTATCCTTTCCATATTATGCTGAAGTTTATGTTTTAAAGGCTGGTGTTCTTGTCTTATACATTTCCTTAAATGTTTATTCTTTTTTTGACAGTTTATACTATATTGTTATCCTTACTGAGCATCTTAGCTCAACCCTTTTTTATGTTTTATTTTTCCCAGGATGCAAACAAGTATATTAAGATTAACCTATAGGAATAGGAAAATGGATATAAGAGTGTTCAAAGGGGACATAATGTGTTTTTTATTTCATGATGTAATGTAAAACATACGTATGTATCTAGTTCTTCCAATTCTAATGAACTGATCGGTCTTTATAGAAATGATTCTTTGTATAATGCCAACGATTTGTAATAATGCACCAATTCAGGGTAACTAGGGTCAGGGCGTTACAGTTGGTATTATAGGAAGTTTAGTTCAAGCCTTGGAAGCTAGATTTAGGAAAAAATATGATTAGGAAACACTACCCTATGATAGACATTGAGGATTAGAATAGAAGAACGTCCAAAAATTTTGGTAATGTAAATATTTTGTGGGTTTTCTAAGAAATAAATCTCTATATGGATACGAGCAGGTAGAGGCAGATCTGGCATAGATGTACCTAGGAGTGAAAACACTGACATGGAGTTTCATGCTTGACTCGGGGTATCCTGGTATACAAAAACATGCCTTTCTACACTCTTGGTTACGACAATCCTAGGGGATATTCTTATAATAATTCACATTTTCATTACAAAATGATTTGATGGATTTTAATATAAGATGAGATTAAATAAACATGGTTATTTCTAAGTTTTTTTACATTTAAAATAAGGTGTTGTGATATTCTCTAAATAATTTTACGACTCGAATTATGTTTTCTTGTGTTAGTCAATGGCTGAATTCCAAGGAAGTCATAGTAACATTGAACATGATGTACCAGGTGGGTACAGTGGTGGAACTGAGCAATGAAATGGATTGTTGATAGGTGTAAAATATATCATGTTCATTCCAAATGAGTTTTCCATAAATATGACCAAATAAAATATATTAACCAAATCCCATACTCAAAAAAGAAGTGAATGATAGTGAATGATAAGTTCTATAGTAGTGGAGACCATGGAGAAAAGAAAGATCAATTTATATCATTCATAAAATGTTGAAGGAGACCCATAGGGAAGTGTCTCAATGGAAAAAATAAATGATTTATTTGTGGGAAAGAAGGAAATAAGGAAAAAATTGCCAAGGAAAAAAGATGTGTACTATTGAAGAAAATGAAAATTATCCCAAGAATCCATTTACAGTCATTTTCCATAAATGTAGGGGACCTGGGCATTAACCGAGTGAATTCCCTATTCTATAGGATAACCTATTGGTCATAGAAGAACCTATGTAGAAATAAATGGATAGTGAAATGTTTAAAATTATTAGTGCTCTTTGTTTATGAGATTACTTCGGATGGATTTTCTCTTGTATTTGTAACCCTATAGTTTGTTATGTGAAAATGCTATTTTAGGAAGAATTATCTTTTTTATTGTTCATGTAGTTATAAAAAACTATTTGGGATTATATGATCCTTGAATTCGAGTCAATTACAATTTATTAAATTTTGGGATGAAAATGTGAGGTATGAGATACCATTTGTGGTGAAATTATGTTATGCTTATTTTGAGGAAATTATCTCATTTTGTGAATGTTATAAAATGCAGTTTTTGAAGAAGAAAAACACACAAACTTTGTGAAAACCCATCACATCGGACAAAGTTGCGGGAATCGAACCCACAATAAGAGTGCAGTTGGGATTTATCACTTACCACTAGAGTACATAAAGTCCTTGGTTAGTGTGACTAATTATTTTTAGATAAATGATTTTATCGATCAATAATATGTTGATTTGGGATCTTATGTCTTATCAAATGGATTTACTTTGTATAGGAATAGGATTTGGTGATTTAGTGATAAATGTTATTTTGGAAGATTTTCTCTATATTGAAAACACTATATGCCTAAGGAAAATAGAATACTATGAGATTTCATTTGAGGAGTAATAGTGTATTTTTATCTATATTTTTATTGTGTATTTATAGCGATTTGAATTATTAATGGAAATTGTTAACCTATCATAGAGAATATGTGATTATGTTAATTACTTTACGTATCTGACTTTAAGAGTAGTCAATATTATTTGGAGATACAATTTAACATAGAATACTATGTAATCAAATTATTCTATGTTTTGGGTTTCAATATTAGTTTGGATTATTGAATGGTATTTATTGAACTTTGGGTATTGTTGATTTAAATTTAGAAACTAAGATTAGTATTTATTTCTCAAAAGGATTTTCATTGTTGGGGATCATAT
This sequence comes from Viscum album, assembly GCA_963277665.1. Taxonomy (NCBI): domain Eukaryota; kingdom Viridiplantae; phylum Streptophyta; class Magnoliopsida; order Santalales; family Viscaceae; genus Viscum; species Viscum album. Next base: position 2,012,170,028 of record OY728125.1, read on the forward strand.
GATCTTGTACAAACCATTTTTTTTAATCTCTAAATTCATGATAAATATATATTTTATCCTTTTTGGACCATGTGATTTTCTAGAAGTTGATTCTAGAACATTAGGTGTGACCAAGTAATCCTGAATACTCATCGTTTGTAAAAATGATGAGTTAGTGGTAGAAATATATTAAAGTATGAAACTATACTTAAAGAGTAAGTAAATCTTTTTATGTTCTTATTCAATCTCATAAATAAATTCTAAAACATAATGAAATGGAACTTAAAACAAACAATTTTTGTCCACTTACATTTTTTAATGACAAATTAATGACCATTTATCACATCACATGTTTGTTGTTTTTTTGTTGTTAAATCTCTCCTGATCATTTTTTCTATAACTCTCCATCAGAACATGACACTTTTTTTATCTTCCATATCCATGTTTTCCAACATGGAATCCTAGTTTGGGTTAACTCGGGTGACCTTTGTACTTCCCTTTATTTCTTTTAAAGTGATAGTTTTATTGACTCTTTTTTGGATGTGGGACATTCAATGAAGTTCACAAGACAAATTTTAAAATTGTTAGGATGCAACTTCCAAAAGGGGGAAAAATAAAACACCCCAAGATTTCATAGTAAGTTATTTTATTTAAAGTAATTCAACAGCTTTCACTACACGCAACACTGAGTTCGAGCACACCACGACTTACAAAAATAGTCGTAAAAAATAAGTTATGAATAATATAAACTGAATTTTGAATTATATATACTCTATATAATTTTAGAATCCATATTGTGTGTTTCTTAGACATATTATAAGAACAAATTTACTTTTTCAAATTAAAGAAGTTTTTTTAAAAAAAAATGAAATTTTACAACCTTTTAAATTGAAAACACTTTTTAAAAAAATTTGAAACTTTTATCCAATTTAATGAAATTAAATTCTTCTTTACAATCAAGACATGAAAAATTATTTTGGATAATGTTTTGGTACTTTTATGATAACTTTCATATTTTGATGAATACTGAAAAATACAAAATTTTAATTGAAAAAGACTTTTTTAATCGAAATAATTTATTGTGTGAAATTATGAATTTGAATGGTTTTGAAGTATAATTAGATTTTTTTTCATTTAATACAATGTAAGTCATTATCAGTAATTTCTTGTTTATATTTGACAGAAACACATGTCAATATTTTGATAGATTTTACTTTTTAAAACCCATTTTTTGGTTTTGACAATGTGAATTATTTTTAAATTAATTAATTAAACATCTATGTTTTTAATTTGGTAAAATAGAATTTATGTTTTAATTCATAAAATCAAAATTATCTTTGGGTGATGTTTTGGTATTTTTTTGAAGACATTAAATTTTTGATGAATAGTAAAAAAAACACGGTGTTATTGTTTAAAACCAAATTTTTATTTAAATAATTATTTATTTTATTTAATTTTTTTACATCAAAATCGATAAATAATATCTATATATGTTCAATATAATTCATTGGAGTCATTTAATAACATGTTTAGATATATAAAATTTTATTGACCTTTTTACAATCTTTTACCCACCTTCAAGGAGAATTTGAAAGTTTGAATAAAACATATTTTTACCATTTCTCTGAGTCTAATTTCAATAATCCAAGAAACAAGGTTAATATAAGTAAGTAAAATGTGGTTTGAAAAGATAATAATAATTTTTTTGTGAATAATATCTTTTGACTTTTATTTACCACGGTTAAAAGTAAACAGGGTAATTAACGGTAAATATGATTTTATAATTACCCTAAAACATGTCTTAATTCTATTGGATAAGTAAAATTTGACCAGAAATAAACATAGGAATAAAACATGATCCACTTTTGTCCACTTGGATTAGATTAGGAAATTTATTATTATTTTATTTAATGAAGAGTTAAAATAGTTAAATTCAATGTTTAATAACTAAACAAATTTTAATATAGGGTTATACATAAGATTCTTCCAACTATAAATATTAATTAGAAAGATAAAAATATTACCTTCATAATGGTATTTTATTTATTTTTTTAGACATTAAATAATTAAATTTATTTATGACACAATAATGATGCAGTAATTACCTCATTAATTAATGATTTAAATAATTGAAATTATAAATATCCAAATAAATGTAATTTGAGACTTTTCACGAATTTACACAAATTTTCTGGGTTAATATGAAATGTTAGGGTTAATTAAATAATTTTTTTCGAATTAATCATGCTGTTATTATTAAAAAACAATATACTAAATAACCTCAAAATTGACATAAATACGTTTTTAAAATAAATACAATATTATTGGATGATATAATATTTTTAAAAATATAATTTTAACCAAAGAGATTTTATAATATTATATATTTCATTAATGAACCACTTGAGGTTCTATTGAATGTTTAGAGTAAGTTTATTAACCATATAATGTTAGAATACAAGAAGACACGGTAAATGTTAAACTATTTAACTAAGAGTTAAATCTAAAAGATAGGGATAAATTGGTAACCTAAAATTTCCTAAAACCTCATTATTGAAAGGTTTCAGTACCATCCTTACCTTAGCATCAAAATGAATCGTTTTGGTTCCATTAGAAACCGAAAATTATTTTATTATAAAATCATATTTCATGGTTTTCTTAAAGTGACAGTCACATATCCTATAAAAGGGTACTTCCCCTTATCTTAATTTCACACCTCCAAATACATTTGGCTTGGCCTAAACCTTCCCAAATATCCCCCAACTTCCCTCAAATCAACTTGGAGTCCTTATTTGGATCATAAATCTGACATGTGGAGCCCTTTTGATCAACTAAAAAAGAAACACCCAACGAAAAGGTATTAATTCCACCACCCTATTTCAAGTTCTTTTCTTATTCCACTTATTATTTATTTTCTGATTCCATAACAAAATAATAAATCCAGTACCTTCTACATATTATGATGTTATTATAAATATGGTACACCCATATTTGTTATTCTATCCATCCTCTAAATTACAAAGTCACCATACGTGCATATGTACGGCTTACCGTCTTCATGTCGTAGTGTAGTGTGTTATTCAAGAACTTTATTATTTAGATGGGTATAATAATGAGTATAAATGATGTAAATAATAAATATAAAATTTTAATGATCCTGTATATATGATATACCATCTAATTATATACGATTTCACCATCAATATAATGATATTGTCGCTCGTGTGTACGTATGAATTACGATCTCCAAGAACACGATGAGATTCATTCCACGTCGTAATAATTCAAGAATAATTTTTATTTTATTATTAAAAATATTGTTTATGAACATAATATAATTTTTTATATGAATAAAATACATCATATCCATAACAATCATGGCTTACGTAACCAAGCATATAATAGAAAACCAATCTATAAACACCTGAAACAATGATACTACGGAAATATTTTTAACAATGCAATATTATAAGATCTTATATGATATAATAATTATGTATTTGGTTATTTTATAATTTAATAACACTGATTTACCCATTAAATAGAATTTTAACCTACCCTATACAAAGGAAAAGTACAAGGTAAGTGGTTTCTTATTTCACTTTTAACATCATGAGATTTCCATTGTTCGCCCCTTATTTATTGCATGTGGTGTATTGTGTATTTCCATTTGATATATATTATCATGATTCTCTTTATATTTATGTTATTTGGTGATTCATTTAGTGTTTATTAACTTTTGGTCATACAAATCAATTGATTACAACATGGTAAGGGGTTTACATCTCATTTCTTATTTTCGTGAGATTCATGCCATATTTCCACTATTTCATTTTGTGTGGTGTATGTACCACCCATGATTGTATTGATTATATAATATAATTTAATTTATTTTTATTTAAATCTTCATTGTATGATCCTTCTTTCCTTGGGTGTATGTTTCTTAAGTCACTAAATCGGTAAGGGAATTTCTAATTTCGATTTCCACTCATTGGGTTTTATGCAAACATAATTCATTATTTTACTCTAATTTTTTTTGGTGAAATTACTATTTAATTATTTATGTAGTAATTTACACTCTCCTTTGTATGGTTATTCTTTTTATACACATAATCTCTCCATTTATAAATTCACAAGTCATTGATATGAACATGATAGTAGTAATGTTTACTCAATTTTCATTTCTTTGAGTTATACATCCAGGTTATTTGTGTTGTTGTTACAAGAATATGTGTGAATGTACTATGATTGTTTTACACTAAATATCCAATAATATTTAGTGTATTTATATTTTTCACACATAATTATTTCATTTATTTATCTTTAACCTAAGGATACCTTTTTATAATGAATTTCATATAAACTTACATTCCATTGAGACTTCATTGTTGTTATATGCCAATTCACTTTTATTTGCTGTATATATTATACATTGACATAATATATCATGAATCTCTTTATTTTCATGATATTATTATGGTTTGATTACCTCAATTATTTTTATTCAAATGTCTCTCATTTGGTCAGGAACTCTATCTAAAATATCATGTTAAATGTTTTAAAATTTTATTCTTCTAAATATTTCTCATTAATGTCCAGGTTTTAAAAAATGGGTTTAAAGATTTATTTATATGGAAAATAATATTTTAAAATTAAAAATCATTTTAAATGTTTTAAAGTGGTATGGGACAAATTGATTCAAAAAACTATTTTAATCAACTTCTTGATAAAAAGTGATACTTTTAAATATTTTCAAGAAAATGGGGTTATTTATATCATATGGTTTTGATGATTATTTTCATATTTTTAAATATCTATCATTATTCCCAATTGAGGTTAATTTTTTATAATACAATCCAACATAATGTATTGAATGAGTTATGTTTGACTGTGGATGTGCTATTTTTATATCATTCATGGTTTATGGTTAAAATATTGACATTTCGTATTCTATTTTTAATATGAATGTTTAGATTATGTTTCACCCTTTATTGTGAGGAATGCATTGGAATTAGTAAGTGATGGGTGGATCCCTCTATAAATCCTCTATGCATCGGTAGGTCTCATGAGACAAACTAGTGTCTTGGCCCAAGGCATTGACAAAATCTTATTGGTAGTCTTGACAAAAGGCATTGACTATGAAGTTATGAAGTCCGGCATTATGCATTCCATGATTATGAAATTGGCTATTTATATTATATGTGATTATTAGACTAGTACAATATCTATGTGAATAAGTAAATGGAATTATTTGATTTATCTTTTCCATATTATGATGAATTTTATGTTTTAAAGGCTTGTGTTCCAGTCTTATACATTGACTTAATGCTTTATTCATATTTTGGATAGATTCTGCTATATTGTTTTCCTTACTGAGCATCTGATGCAACCCTTTCTTATATTTTATATTTATTAGGATGCAAAGAAGTATATTACGATAAACCTGCAGGAACAAGCTAATGGATATAAGAGTGTTCAAAGGGGACATAATGTTGTTATTTTATTTCATGATTTAATGTAAAACATAAGAATGTATCTAGTACTTGCAAAGATACTAAACTGATTTGTATTTTGGTTCATGAATCCTTGTATCATACTAATGTTATATAATAATTCACCAATTGGGGGTAACTAGTGTCGGGGTGTTACAAATAATCGAATTTATCACACACACTATCTCATGTTCTAAACTGAAGGATACTAGATATCATCTCTTTATATTTCTTTTATCAACATTCCCTTACATAAATGTTGTAGAGGTTCATGTGTGACATGTTTGTTTGTACTCCCATGGATAATAGTGGAAGAGGTCATATGTGACTTTGATATTTTGTAAAATATTGTAAAACCAGATCTATGATGTGGATCAACATTATTATTTTATATAAACTTATTGGTGGTGGGTGATCACTATGTGGGGAGGACTATGTTTCATCTTGAGAATGAGACTCTTATTTAAAAATTCTACTATATTTTTCTGTTTACATTATTCATGCATTAAAACAGAATCTATTATAATCTAAAAAAATAATTCCTTGATAGTAAAACGTTATTAGATTTTAATAATATTTTAATTAAGATAAATGATTTCAATGTACTAATTAATATTTCATATTTCATACTTGGTAACTCATTAATATTTAAGAAATTTTTTGAATGAATAGAAATTATAACGATCTACTCTGTTGATTAAAATCTAAATTTTAAATTAATTGGTTGATTTCAAATTAATCAATCTTATAGAAGTTTTTATTTGGTACTAAATTAACCTCCCTCTTAAGATACTCACTCCCACCAACAGGAATGAAACACAATGAAATACCCACCATCCTCATCCATTCAAAATGTATCTGAACTACGTATAGCCATCTAAATGATCCATCAGATTTATTTGAGCTGTAAATTGGTAGAAATTATCACCAACATAAGAAGGAAAATTGGAGCCACTCAAATATAAAATTACACAATAATTTCTCATCCAATTCAACTTGATATATACAATCTAAAGGAACCATCCCATAAAGAACTCCACTGCCCCTAATTTGAATTTCCAACCCTTGGTATTAAATATCTAAATATTAAGGCTAATTTCAAACTCAAATCGGGTTTGATCCATCTTATACATCCTTTACCTGGAATATCCAATGATGAACCTCATCTTTAACTAAAAAAGGTCAATTTGATGTGCTTAACCATGAATCCTTAAGGGGTTTTTGAAGAACAAATCAAACATCATTCTTTCCCATTAATCATATTTAACTCCTCTATGTCATGGATGTAATACCTCTCTACTAGTTTCATAACCCCATGGAATGACATAAAGTTACTTTTATTAGAGAAATTATTACAGGATTCTCGAACCACTTCTATCCAAAAGAAAATAAGTGGTATCCACGAATTTGATAATGAATTACACTATGGGTTTTTGGAGGGGTTCAAAAATCATGTGCAAACCTTTCTAAACCACCAAATCACTGACCAAATATTGATCCAATAATTCTATGAGGGGTTATGGGATATGGATATATTTATTGTATACTTTATAAGTGTAGGTACTATTTAGTAAAAATCCATTCTTGATACATGATATCTTAGAGAAAACATGGATGT